>CM057342.1:43097988-44300204 GCA_030015575.1 Agapanthus africanus
GCCAGAGATCCCTCAATATGGCCGCGGAACCGCGACCAAACATGGCTATCTGCCGCGGAACCGCGTCCGTGCAATGCACATGTCGGTGGGGTGTCGGTGCTTTGACTCGGTCTTTGGGGTTGTTTTGTAATTTCATGTATGGATCAGAATGTAAACCTAGGGTTTTTCCTATCTATAAATAGGAGGATGCCTCTCTCTAGTTTTTATGCCTCTTTCAGGGTGCCTCTTTTGGGGCATGCCTCTTTTAATTTCTAGATTAAATTTTAGTTTCATTGTAATCATCAAGAGGTGTCAATAAAAGTAAGTTTTTTGTATCTTGCATTTTTCATTCGAATTTAATTTCTGCAATTTTCGTATCTGTCTTTTATTATCTGCACGTTAATTAGTTAATTAAAAAGAAAATTATAAAAATGAATCTCATCGTAATTTCCCTAATGAGTGAGTAATTCCTCACTTGTTAGGATTAGGATTGGATAGGTTTGAGAGATGAACATCTCTCACTTCTTTCTTGCCCGTATAATATTTTAAATTAGGACTCTATGTGAATCAAACACACACCGCTCACTACGGCATCCTATCCTACGAGATAGTGGAGATTCCCTAGTTAGACCGGTTGTGGTTGATTTACATAGAGGTTAGGGCTAAGTGTTAAGAAAGGACGGACAAAGACCAAAGGGAAGAAACCACGTTTCTTCTTAGTCGTGCTAATCCACTTTGTTAACTATTACCCTAACACCTATGTTCTTAATTAGGGCAAAGGAAGCAGTGGGAAGAATTCTCTTTCCAAACTAACCTAATCCTAACCCTACCAAGGTTTTAAATTGAATTAAATTCAATCTTAGTTTTTCTAAAATTCAAAACCTACCAAAAATAGGACTTAACTCGTTAGAATAATAAGAAAAGAATACGTTTTCCCTGTGGACCGACCCGTACTCAACCGACTAGCTACCAAGCGACACCGTTATTGATTGCGGTAAATTCTTGATCTATCTTTTAAAACGCTCGCATACGCAAAAAAAGCTCTAACCAATCAAATGATGCCGTTGCCGGGGAAACGGTAGTCTCTTTCTTTGTGTAATTTCGGATTAATAAAAAATATTAAAAAATATAAAAATTGAAAAAAAAATAAAATAAAAAAAGAAATAAAAATAAAAATCATCTTGTTATTTTTGAAAGGTTTTTGTGCAAGTGTGCAGGAAAAGAAGACGGACTGATTCAGATCTGGAGTAAACCTAGTGAACAAATCAAGAAACAGAGGATCTGAACAGACAGGGGAGAACAAAAACAGCACAGAGAAAATTTTTGAAGATCTAAACCAACTAAACCGCCGCGGAACCACGGCAGATTCAGGGGTTTGATCGTGGAACCGCGGTCAACTGGCGACGTCAGCACCCAAAAATCTCTGTATCTCATTTCTCATCTACTCTCCTCTGCACTCCACTAAAAAAATTTTCCTGCAGGTTTCTTTCCACGGATTCTCTTTCTCCTATCCAATAAATTGTTTTTATGCAGGATTCTTTACACTGCCAATTAAAAAATAATTTTGCAAGTGTTTTAGATTTTTGGTGTGTTAACTGCTTTGCATAATTAATACGGAATCTAAGGGGCTATAACACCAATTAAGATTGGGTGGGGATTTCATTACCCTTCCTAAGACACCAAAAATCACTAAAAAGTATATGCATCACTCTTGAGTTAATTAAAAAATATTTAGGCTCAGCCAACTAAGGACTGTCGTGCTCAATAGGACAGAAGAAGGTTGTGGGCATTCAATCGTTTATCTAAACCTGATTTTATGGTGCCTAGGCTAGACAAGTGTGAAAGATAACTTTAAAAGGCCCGTCTCACGATGATTCGTGAGCGGAACCCTCCTTTCTTCATTTGTGCTTACCCGGCCACAAGTGGCGGTGAAGAGGCGATTTGAAGGATATCTCACAACTTGTCACTTTGGAACAGTTAGGAGCAGTCTTGTTGAGTTAGGAGACCCTAACTTTAGGTTTGATTATGCATGTTTAAACTGTGGTTGTTTGAAATTATGCTGTAGTTCCGTACAAATTTTTGCAAAACTCTTTCTGGAAAAAAACACTTTCAAAAATTTCAAAACTCCAGAAACAAACAATTTTTTTTAAAAAATATAAAAAAAATTAAAAAATAAAAATAAAAAATAAAAAAATCCACATTCATTTTCTTCTTCTTTCTCTCATCACATCATGGGTACCCTACCTCGCAAAACTCTTTCCGAACTTTGGTACCCTCAACCAGACATTACTTCCTACGCTTCTTGTTTTGGTCGAATTTCGAACGACCCCTCCATGCCCAAAATTTCTTTGAAAGATCGGATAGACGCGTCTAGGACAACCAATTGGACTCCACAATCCACCTTGTATCAACCATTTCAACCTTCACCACCTTCTTACATTGATACCCTATTTTCGAGTCCTGTTGTAACTCCGAAACCCATGTCTATTGTTGAACATATTGAACAATCTCGTAACCGATCTTTCACTCCTTTCACCACTGCGAATTCTTTGGATCAACAATTCCATTCACTTTCTTATCCAAATGTTGATCCTACTCCTGTCCAATCATTCAATTCCTATCAGTCCTACCCGACTTTTGCACCTTCCCTAAACATTGCTTCTGAACAGCTATTTGGGAGTTTCCAGTATCCAAACAACTTTAAATCTTTTACTGAAACCCCGTCACAACCCATGTCTAGTCTGGAACAGTTGTTGAAAGATTTTATGGTAGCGTCATGCCAACAAATGGGGGATTTGAATGCATCCATGGCCGTCCTTATACAACCTAGTGACCCGATAGCTAGTTTCCAACTAGCTCCAAATTTTCCAATGTATAATGAGACGGTTGGACAGATTAAGAGTTTGAGTGGTGAGAGTGAGCTGTACACCCTTCCAAATCAAACCTACCCATCCCCAATTGAATCCCACAACTCCGATTTTGAATGTCTATCAAGTGTTCCTACTGATTCACCAGTTGAAGATAAAACGTTTAATGAGTTGTGCGACTTTGTAGTGTTTGATTTACCTGATTGTGAAGGGTCCCTTCCGAGTGAAACCGCACCCAACCCTTTTGACCTCTACACCTCCACTCTAGAACTTGAATTGATTAATATCCATACTTTTGATGAGATGTCTGAGAAATTTAATCTTCACTTAATCGAGGATATTGACGCTGGGAATATTTTGGATGATGAACCCGCAGATTTGGATGAGTTTTTCCCTCCAAATCATCATCCCGAGTCCTTAATTGTTTTTCCCGAACCCCATATGCGTCTAAATTTTGATAATAAATGCATGGATGAGATAACTTTTGAGGGGAATTTTGAGGATAGTATTGATGATGAACCGGTTTTGCTTGATGAGTCGGATTTTCCAATTCATCCTGTCCCTTCCACTGACTGTGTACACCCTCTTGAACCTTTAACTGTTACCCTTCCTAAATCATTCACCTTCATCCTTTCCATCGTTCTGATCGCGCAAGAAACCCTATTACTTTCATTTCTTATGTCTGGTGTACCAAGTTCGACGTACCCATGTTTTCTCACGAATCTTGAGGGATTTGACCTCATTTCTCAGTGGGTTGATAGATTAGCACAATCGATTTTTACACATCGGTCATTACAAATTGTGCTAATTTATACACTCCATCTCCACCCTCAAGTTCGTATTCAACTTCTTTCTCCCACTTTCTCAAGTTCTTCTTCTATTCTTCCTATAATTTCCGTGAGTGTTGATGAATCATAATCCGATAATTCATGTTTGATAATTCCAGAAAGCCAACTTGATTTGGATACTTTTGAAAATGAGCTAGATGAGTTTTTCGAGTCTCCTACCTCCATAATTTTTGACAAATTAAGTATGATGAATTCTGGCACAAAAATTACTGACAGCAAAATGTTCAATTACATCGATGAGAGTTTTGAAGAACTTTTTGCTGACGAACTTGCATTCCTAAACAACATGGATTTTGTGAGTAATCAACATCCACCTATAGAAGTTGAACCACCACTCTTTCTTCTTATAAAATACGAGAATGCCAATATTCCACTCATTTCTGATCATTCCCATTCTCGTTTTTATTTATCATCACCTCTTATCTCCTCACATTCACGTTCACGCAAACCCTTTCCATACCACCACTTATCTCTTCCCCACTTCTTCCTGGCTCCATACAACATGTTCTTCCACCAACCGGTGCGTTTCATTGATAAATTTTTCGAATGATTGGTGTTGACTTTTGGTCTTTACAAAGCTTGGAATTGACCGATAACTTTGACCTCCCTCTTTAAAAGCTTAGAATTGTTTAACTTAAGTTGGGGGGTATAATTTGGCTCTTGAAAATAATTTTTTTTATCTCAAAGTGGTGAGCCAAAAATAAGTTTAGGGGAGATTTTCACAATCATATTTCATGTCCCCATTAATAAATTTCTCCTCCCAAGTCTACAGGTTTATGAGATTTTAAAAAAAAATTGGCAACAGTGGAAACACTGTTTCAAATAAGTTTGGGAGGGGGGGCTTTTTGTGTATATATTTTGGTTTGCTTTTTGTTTTGTTTAAAATTTTCTTTTATGAAGCACCGACAATTTTGACTCTCTTGGTGTAGTCTGACAGTGATGGCACTGTCAAGTTTAAGTTTGGGGGTGTGCTCGGTAAGTTTTCTTCTTTCGTATTCATATGTATATTTTTGCATTTGCATACTTATTTTAAAACCCATAAAATTCAAAAAAATAAAAATTGAAAAATTCAATTTTGGCCATATTCGACTTAACTTCAACATGACGGTTGAATAGTAGGGAAAAACTAGATCATAAACTTAGTAAATTAAAAACCCTAAAATTAACCTTTCTTAAAGTTTAACTGTAGAAATTATATGTCTTTATAGTTTATTTAGAAATAGGCAAATTTTGAGTTCAGTTCTTGGGCTAAGTCAAAATAATGGAAGAGTATTGAAATTTTTATTTGAAGTGTAAGTCTGAAAATTAATTCTGAACCTTAAGTCTAAATTCTGAAAATATATACCCTCCAACGAGCACATACACACACCTTGAAACTTGGAATAGTAGAGGACACCTTGAAATGCTCTTGTCTAAAATTCTTAGTATGAAGGAAAAGAAAATAAAAGTACAAGTGTGAATAAAGAGATAAAAAAATGAACACTGGTTTTGTAATTACTTAAGGCTGCATAAATAAAAAAATATAGCGAGGTTGCTTTATCACCTAGTGCCTTAGACCAACTGGTTTGGGAGTCACTGCTAAGCCTTTGGTAGTACAAGACGAGGAATTACGCCTAAATGCGCAAGCACATTTTGTAATTAGTCGTTTAGTACCTCAAGAAATATTAACAGTCGCATGAAAGATTTGTGAGCAATTTAATCTAAAATTCACCAACTAAAAGTATTTTGGACGATGGACAAAAGTATGATAGCTTGAATTGAATTTCCAACTGTAGGGGTGAAAATTACACACACGTAGGGGTATATGATTGGAGTTTGGATAAGAGATATGAATGAAAGATAGGGCTTATACTTTCAGTAGAAATGATAAAAATTCCTAAGTTGAGATGGAACCTTAGAAGGAAAATTCAAAAGATGCTGAAAGCTTAATAAATCTGCAGAACATATACGATCTTAAGTTAAATGATAAGTGAGTATGAAAAATATGGGTTGATGATTTCTAAGTCAAATATAATAGAATTGCTTGTTAGAATACCGAATTGAAGAATGAAAGTCAACAGGCCAAATTGATTGGATTTTGTGGGTAGTATTCGCTGAAAACCCTCAGGAGACAACACTCCTCCTACCAGGGACACCTAGAGGTTTAACGGCTTGTTGCACGAGCTCAGTGCAATCGCGTTCCCTGTGAAAATGAGGTTAGGATTTTTCGAGAATAAATTGGCTTTGCTCGGGACGAGCAAAAGATAAGTTTGGGGGTATTTATTCATATCAGAATTTTGCATTATTATATCGCCCATTCTTAATAATATTACAAATAAATAGGTACTTTTGATCCATGTCTGCTAAATAGTTGCAGGTTACAGGTTCTCAGAACAATACAGTGAAATTAATGGAAAGACGTTACAAAAGTGAGACTATAACCAACAAAAGATGAATCCTTATGATGCCGCCTAACAGTTCAAGGAACAAATGAAGATCAGTAAACAGTTCAATGCACAAGGGCAACACAAGATTCAAGACTTCAACGTGAAGTTTACGGTAAAAGTCCACATAATTCTGCACTGTTGGAAATCTGGAGGAAAGTAGAAAAGATTCTGAGGAACCAAGTGAAGAAAATAGAAGGAAAAAGTAACATGAAGTAACCCTAGAAGTTTGAGCCAGAGATCCCTCAATATGGCCGCGGAACCGCGACCAAACATGGCTATCTGCCGCGGAACCGCGTCCGTGCAATGCACATGTCGGTGGGGTGTCGGTGCTTTGACTCGGTCTTTGGGGTTGTTTTATAATTTCATGTATGGATCAGAATGTAAACCTAGGGTTTTTCTTATCTATAAATAGGAGGATACCTCTCTCTAGTTTTTATGCCCCTTTCAGGGTGCCTCTTTTGGGGCATGCCTCTTTTAATTTCTAGATTAAATTTTAGTTTCATTGTAATCGTTAAAAGGTGTCAATAAAAGTAAGTATTTTTTATCTTGCATTTTCATTCGAATTTAATTTCTGCAATTTTCGTATCTGTCTTTTATTATCTGCACGTTAATTAGTTAATTAAAAAGAAAATTATAAAAATGAATCTCATCGTAATTTCCCTAATGAGTGAGTAATTCCTCACTTGTTAGGGTTAGGATTTGGTAGGTTTGAGAGATGAACATTTCTCACTTCTTTCTTGCCCGTATAATATTTTAAATTAGGACTCTATGTGAATCAAACACACACCGCTCACTACGGCATCCTATCCTACGAGATAGCAGTGATTCCCTAATTAGACCGGTTGTGGTTGATTTACATAGAGGTTAAGGCTAAGAGTTAAGAAAGGACGGACAAGGACCAAAGGGAAGAAACTACGTTTCTTCCTACTCGTGTTAATCCACTTTGTTAACTATTACCCTAACACCTATGTTCTTAATTAGGGCAAAGGAAGCAGTGAGACGAATTCTCTTTCCAAACTAACCTAATCCTAACCCTAGCAGGGTTTTAAATCGAATTAAATTCAATCTTAGTTTTTCTAAAATTCAAAACCTACCAAAAATAGGACTTAACTCGTTAGAATAATAAGAAAAGAACACGTTTTCCCTGTGGACCGACCCGTACTCAACCGGCTAGCTACCAAGCGACACCGTTATTGATTGCGGTAAAATCTTGATCTATCTTTTAAAACGCTCGCATGCGCAAAAGAAGCTCTAACCAATCACTGTGCTCTACTAGCCTCAATCAACGACCTCATCGTCTGGTGCAAGTCCCGCTTCTCATCCTCAAGCCTAGCGATACGATCTGTCGAAGGCGGATCCATCTGCTCCTGTACAGCGAGCGTACAATCCTGGTCAAATCTCGTCCCACACGAGTCAACTCTAACCTCGACCTCGCTGCATCACTCCGAGTCTCCATAGTCATCAGCGGCAAATGCTATAAATGGAAATAGGATTTGATAAGAACACAGAAACCGAATTACAAGGATATGTATCATCAATAAAGGAATTTCAAGCAATTAGTACTTAGGTCACTTTAGGCGGAGTACCGTGATCGTGAGTATGCCGCGGACATACACACACTACGTTACTCTGCTTAAGCTACCTACTCCATCATACCAAGGTCATCCTACACTCCGAAAGGTAAAACCTAGCGCTCTGATACCAACTTTGTTACGACCCGAAATTGGCACGTGACGGCCCTTAAACTACGCAACGTCTACAGGCGTAACACAATTTAGGTAAGCCGAAAACCCAGCAATCTAAACCATCAAAAGTAGTAAGTGATAATAATATTTTTAAAACCTTTGAAATCTCAACCCAAATTCTTTGAAGTCCAACTTTATTTCCTTTAAAATTTTGGCAGCACCTCCTTTGTAAAAACCAGCCCCAAAAATGGGTACAACAAAAATATAAGTAAAGCATCCCCAAACGGGAGAAAATACACACCCAAAGGTGGAAAACAACCACCTCAACAGATATACGACGCCGTAGCGAAGAAATAAAAGACGATATAAATAAAACTGCATAAAAGACCTCCAAGTCACAAAATAATATATAATATCGTCCTCACACCAAGTCTCTAAGTCATACATGATAATGGTAGATGGAGAGTACATGATACAACAAATATACAATGAACATGAACGGATAACCACAAACCCACCTAAATCAAAACTGCACACTGTGAGCCGAAATGGTATCCGCAGCAAAAGACCTGTCTCTGACTACTCTGAGGAAAAACCTACAAAACACTGTGGCACAACGGGGGTGAGTTGCCAACTCGTGAATAGTAAATAATATATGCAGGTAATCGCAAGTATGCACGTACAACGCGAATCTAACATATGCAAGCTAATAGCAATAATTGGTCATATGTATGCAATAGTCATGAAAGGTACTTTAGCAGGTACAACTAATACATGAAGCAATAATATGACAATATGTAAATGCAACAATCATAAAAGGTACTCTAGCGGGTACAACTAATACAAGAACAATAAATGCATCTAAAATAGCAGTATGTAAATGCAACAGTCATGAAAGGTACTCTATTAGGTACTACTAAACCTTGAAGCAATGCAAATACATAAATGTGGAGTATGGGATAAAACATGTCATCCTCACGGAATCCTGACCTCGTGACAGGACCAAAGTCCACCAAGACAATCCAAATCCTAATTTCCTCAAATCAGCCCCCAAATTGACTCTCATATCATGTAAGTCTCATATATCCTGAATGTACAATATCAAGTAAATCTCATATATCCTGAGTGTACAACATCAAGTAAATCTCATATGTCCTGAATGTACAACATCAAGTAAATCTCATATGCCATGTATCCAATATCAAGTGAATCTCATATATCCTGAATAAGTGTATTTGCCTGAAACATTATGATGATGTATATAAATTAGATATGTATACATATATATTAGCGTCCCATTCCACTAATACACACACACACACACATATATGCATATATAACAGCGTCCCATTCCACTGTTATATATACTTAGGAATAAAAATATCATGAAAATAAGTGTCTAGCATCGACACATAAATACTCATATCCATACGTTCCTCGAATCGTAAGTGTCCGGTATCGACACCCGTGATACACATATCGGTCTTTCTTATATTCATACGTTTCTCGAATCGTAAGTGTCCGGTATCGACACCCGTGATCCACGTATCGGTATATACGTTTCTCGAATCGTAAGTGTCCGGTATCAACACCGTGATCCACGTATCAGTTTAAAACAAATCTCTGAGTGGATGTATCCAAATATCAAGTAAAGAATAAGAAATACTTGCATAATTTCATGAAACCACCACGATCCTCAAATCCAGAAAATATCATGAAAAATCCATATCTCAATACGGAAATCCATGAATATAATATATGCAATATAAAACTGTAATGTGAGCATATAAAGGAAAAGCCGCTATTTAACTGCAACAAGTTAATATATAAATCATGCAGTTCCTAATTTCTCCAAGTCCAATATAACATCAAATAAAGGTGAACATTTAGCTATAGCCAGATATATGTGTAAACATGTAGGTATAGCAAGGTAAATGTATCTACCTATCAGTAATGATGTAATATACCCTCCAGGCATAAATGTAAGTATGTATGCAAGATGTACATGTAGCTATATCTCATATGTGTATATACCTATCACTAATGGTATAATATCATATAGGTATATGGTTAACTAGTATGTAAGCATGTCAAGGCATATGTGTAAGCATGTAGGTATACATATATGCTATATGTCATATGCATAAAGGAAAATAAGTATCAAGTCTCAATATCCTTAAACAATACAACATCACATATGTATAAGTGTTGTGCGTGTCATGACAGTTATTAACGGTGTGTGTGTAGCATATAATTAGTGCTCGTGAAACATGAACCGTCAATAATAGTGCAATGTCCTAAGGGTATAAGTACAAGCACAACTAGTAAATAAGCAATATGGTGTATGCGCAACTCTATATATGCAAGAATATGTGACAAATCATGTCATCTCTAACCCAGACGCATAATGCCATGCGGGCGATTCCCCTGTAGATGTTAAATTTACTCACCAACGCTCCTGGCTAAGTAAAGCCAACCACCTGTTTTCCCTTCGTTGCAGCTTCCGAAGTCCCCGCCTGCGAACCTAAAGCATAACACAACAAAACAAGTATATATTTGCAATAGACCCAAAACACGAACAAACTACGCTGACCAACGTGAAAATACAAACGTACTCTCAAGTGTTCGTATTGTAGCTAACGTGCATAGCGACACTACGAAACCAACTCAAAAGCAACAGAACACAGAATACGAACCGTATCGGATAACGTAACACATGAAACGAAACATAAGAAATACGTAAAGTGGTCCCAGATTTTGCTATACTAATAATCTGTAAAAGTTGCAAGTACCATGAGACCGCATACAACCCTAAAGACCCTACACCAAAACTCAACCCCCCAGTTCCCACTCTGGCCGCAAATTGCGGCCAGAACCATTAAATCTGCGGCCATAACAAGAGGGAATGGGCTCGTATTTTGAGGGTAGGTTCTAGGTCACTATACTAGGTCACTGTGATGGGAACTTTTGCAACAATTACCTAGTTTGATAGCAGATCATCCGAGACCCCAAAACTACACTAAAAATACGATATTTGCACGAAACGAAACGATATGCGATCTAAACTGAAACGACTAAGCTACGCTACACTATAAACACATAAATAACAGAAAGAGATCATTACTTATCCAAAAGAACTCAAAAATCCTAGCTTCCCAAGTTCCAAGGCATCCAAGAGGCAAATCAAGACCAAGATGAGATTTTTGTGAGTTTGGGTGAAGTTTTGAGATGGATTTGTGAGGGAATGATGAGTGTTCAGTTTGAGAGCATGAAGGAGATGAGAATATGAGAAAGAGATATAGAAAATATGAGAGAGTGAATGATAAAGAGAGGAGAGAGAGAGAGAGAGGTGAGTGTAGGGTGAGAGGGTAAGTGCACCATTAGCATTTACTTCTCATTAATGCCTTCACACTACACCATACCACCTCCTCACATCCAAAAAAAATATCTCTCTTCTCACACAAATATCATAACGTTTAGGGTTAAGGATTGGATTAAAGCAAGGATTAGATTAGGTTATGGGTTAAGTTGTCAAGGTCACTAATCTAGATTAACACAAAACAAACCCTCACATTAACGTGCACAAGTGCGTGCATGCCATAAATAATAATAATAATTTATTAATTAAATGTTATAAAATGTGAGGAACCCAAATTGGTAAACTTTTCACAGTAAACCTGCACTAACGTCTAAACTAACACTAACCGAAATCTAAGGCGTTACAGGTCATGCTCGAAAAATTCCTCAAGAATATTCTTGAGGGCGAAGACAGTGACAATGATGAGGGAAATAACTCATTAGAAGACACCGAAAACCGTGAATCAAGTTGGCATATAGTCTCCCATTTGTCATTATATGACAAAGAGGCTCTCTCAGCGTCAGAAAACAATGCAGAGGAACTGGGTGCAGAATCGGCGCTAAAATCCCCGGAACTGCTAGAAGAAGACCCGATTGAGAGGCTGCTAAATGAAACCTTTCAAAAAAGTAAAGTTGACCGAGAACGCGAAACAGCCATATATGAAAAGGCTAAGAGTCAGCGTCTGGATAAAGAAGCTGCGGCGATAACGAGTCGTAAAGTACTCCAACCAAACCAAATCACACCTGCAACAAATAAGAGCACGATCAAAATAGAGAAGTGGTTAGCCAAAACCCTGTCAATGGGTATGAAGCCGCCACCTCTCATAAAAAACACTCCCGGGGTCACATGCCTCAATGGAGAAGAATCACATCCAAATTACTGCCTATATCATTGAAGGGTCAACTACCCATTGAAGAATGTAGTGCCTTCAAGAAGTGGTGGCAAGAATACGTTGCCCATTAAAAACACTTAAAGAGAATGAAGCGCGAAGCTCGCACTTGTCGACGGCAAAATAGTGGGACAAACGTGCATGGTAACTGTTATATGGTTAGTACCAGTTCAGATGGAGGAAAACCTCCAGTTCTTATATTCGGGAGAGATTCTGAGGATGAGACACCCCTCAACCCTCTCTTCAAAGACTCCGCCTCCAAAAAAGAAGAGGAGGAGAAGAACTGACCGTACGTTGCCTGAGAAGAACCTCAGACCTATAAATAAGGGTTCAAATAAAAAAGACAATGGGAAAGGGAAAATCCCTGAGGAAATTGCCTTCGATGACGGAGTAGTAAAGGAGCTCACCACAGAAGACCCGCCTGATAAAAACAAGGTGGATTACAACGTCCTGGCACATCTGAGAAAAATACCCTCATAACGAGCATATTGGTTGCTCTCCTCCTGTCCAAAGAGGCACGAGATTTCCTGATCAAGGCCTTACAAGATCCCGACCAGTTCCAAGCTTTTCTCGCAGAGGAGAAGATGAAAGATGAAATGGCAGAGGGCCACACAACTGATATTATATTCAGCGATGAAGATCTACTCCTCGGTATGTGCGAACATAATCACCCGTTGTATGTCACTGGGTACTGCCACGACATCAAGATAGAAAAAATCCTTGTCGACAACAGATCCTCCGTTAACCTTATTAACGTAAGAGTGTTGAAAGAAATTTACATGAACATTCAACACCTTGCCCGAGATAAAATTACCATCTTCGGGTTCGACTCACAGTCATCATGGACGCTTGGTTCCGTAATACTGACACTACGCTTCGGGCTGCTCGTCACTGACATCAAATTTCATGTCATTGACGCCAAACTTGCTATAACGCTTTGCTCGGCAGGCCTTGGTTACACGAGTACAACGTCATCCCTTCTACACAATATCAGTATATGAAGTATTTCAAGGATGGCTCGGAGTACACTGTCACGGGAGAGCTAAATCCGTTCTCCGTAAACGAAGTCCGGAAATAAGAAGACGCAAAGTACTTCTTACCAGACTTCGAAGATACTGAAAGGTGCCACAAGCCAAAGAATAAACAGAAATCCGTCGCCACCATCCCGATCTTTGGGAGCGATATCGAGGAAGACAAAGAAATAGTCTACTCGGGACAACCCCAAAAAGAAAACAATAAGCCCGGACCATCTATTCCTATTTTGGTCTTTGGCAGCGACTCAGAGGACGAGGCTAATGCAGTGTTCTCCATCCGCCCGTCAATGCAAACTTTTGCTGGAGCAGATTAGAGTCTGCAAATCATAATGGCTCCACCTCGACACTATAAGGAACTCGATGTAATTGATACATACAACGTACAGTAACTCCAAACTTTCTACGTCCCTCATAGGCGAAGAGATGAAAAGGCTATCCTTTTCTACCAATCTACGGAGACCAAAGTAGAAAAAGAAGTTTGACATGGTGCTGATTTTGCACTTGACAGATTTCAACCCATCCATCCGCCAAGATATTATGCGGAAGGATTGAAAAGGCTGTTAAGATGCCAAGGTGTACCCCTTGAACAAACTGTTCGACAAGCCCAATTCTACAAAAAGATTTAGGATATTCCCGGGACTCAGCGAAAGATGCCCAACGGGAAGATGGAGACAACTGGACTTGGATATGTTCATTCCAAGAAACGGAAGAAAATCTACAGTTGCCACGTTGTAAACAACTCAAGTGAAGTGGAAAACGCTCTTCCAAATAGCCGTGACGTCGAATTGGAGCGAGAGCCCGCTCTAAAATGTTAAGTTCGTCGCTGGAGGAAAAAATTGACAAGTTAATAAAAGAATCTTGTCAAACGTGTCGGGACAACCACAGCCGCGGAATGACCATTTATGAAAAGGCAAAGACGCTGCGTCTCAGCCGGCAATCTGCGGAGAAACTTGACCGCAATGCTCTTCATTCCCGGCCCGCTATATGTTCTCACGAAAGGGGAAAGCCCCAAAATGGAGGCAAAAACAGAGCCAAAAACGCAAACAACGTTCGAAGACAACAAAACGGATCTAAGTCGCCGTGCAATCGAGAAAAACTTGATTGGAACCTATTCTTTATAAAGAAGATGGGTCGGGAATACTTTTTCCCTCAAGACAAGACAAGACAAGGAAAATATTTAACCTTGTCACAAAGCACTAAATGATGACGCTTTCAGAGTCTCGGCACCCCGAACAAATAAACGAGGTCCATCATCCGGATTATTGCTCTTATCACCGAGTAATAGGTCATCCCCTTAAAAACTACTTCACCTTTAAAGACTAGGTAGAAGACCAGTATCGACAAGGCAAGTTTACGTTATCCGACAGATGGAGGGTAATCTCGCCACAAAAGCATGAGCCAAAAAGGACCTAACACCATCAGGTTAAGACCGGCTCAACCAAAAGAATTGAAGCGAACTCGTACCTACCATATGATAACACTCTCAAAAAAGAGAGGGCATGAGAATATGAATGATCTCTTTAGGGGCTTTGCAAATGAAGACGAGAATGAGGTGGTCTCAGAGTTTCCACCAGCACCAAAAGAGCTGGAAGATGGGATACACACTATAGCGGACAACCTAAGAAAAATTGACTTAGGGACAGAAAATGATCCGGGGCAACGTTCGTCAGTGAGGTACTATCTGAAAAACAGGTAGCCACATTAAAAGACATGCTCATGCAGTATAAAGATTGCTTCGCTTGGAATTACTTTGAAATGCCAGGTCTAGATCCAAAAGTGGCAGTACATAAACTGGCTATATCGTCAAGTATAAAGCCAATCAAACAGGCGCCAAGAAGAATGCGACTCGAACTTGAGATGAGTATCAACGCTGAAGTTAAGAAACTAATCGACTCCAGTTTCATCCAAGAAGTTCAATATCCTGAATGAATCGCTAACATCGTTCCAGTGATGAAGAAAAACGGGATGGTTCGCATTTGCGTGGACTTTCGGGACCTCAACAAAGCTTGCCCGAAGGATGACTTCCCAGTACCCATTACCGAGATGATGATCAATAACACGTCTACCCACGAGGTCTTCTCTTTCATGGATGGATCTTTAAGATACAACCAAATAAAAATGCATCCAGAAAACTAGAAGCATATCGCCTTCCGGACCCCGTCGGACATATTTTGCTATAAGGTGATGCCCTTCGGTTTGAAGAATGCTGGCGCTACCTACCAGAGGTCCATGACAAAGATCTTCGATGACCTCATACGCGAGATCGTCGAATGCTATATCGACGATCTTGTGGTGAAGAGCAAATCTCATGAGGAACATTGGGAACATCTAAAAATAGTTTTCCAACGTCTTCGGAAGTATAATCTGAAGATGAATTCTTTAAATTGCGCATTTGGAGTTTTTTCAGTAAAATTCCTAGGATTCATCATACGTCACCGAGGTATCGAAATTGATTCCTCAAAAATCAAGGCGATTATGGAAATACCCACGCCGAGAACCCTCAAACAGTTGTGGTCTCTCTAAGGAAAGCTCACGTATTTCCGGCGGTTCATACCCAACCTCTCCAGAAAATGTCGTCCCTATAGTCATTTGATGAAGAAGGGGACGTCGGTCGTCTGGGATCAAAAGTTCCAAAACGCACTGGACGAAATCAAGCAATACCTGTGAAATCCGCCAGTATTGACCGCTCCGGTTAAGGGAAAACCCCTTATCCCATATACAACGGCCTTTGAGGGTTCTTTAGGCACATTGTGGACACAAGAGAACGATCAGGGAAAAGAGAGAGCTCTATATTATTTAAGTCGAGTTCTCCTGGGGGATGAAAACAACTATTCCCCCATCAAAAAGCATTGCCTGGTGCTGATCTTCGTAATAACGAAGCTCAGACATTATGCCTAAGCACATGAAGTCCACCTCATATCGAAGGTGGATCCTCTCAAATATCTAATGTCAAGGGCCATACTAACAGGAAGGCTTGCCAAATGGGTACTCCTCCTAATGGAGTTCTCGATAACGTATCATCTCTTCATAGCGGTGAAAGGGTAGGCCATAGCTGACTTTCTAGCGGAGTATCCAATACCAGCCGACTCCCCTTTAAATTGCGAGTTGCCAGATGGACATGATGATTCCCAATGGAAACTTTACTTCGATGGTGCATCTTCCATAAAGCGAAGCTGGGATGGGCCTTATCTTCGTGACCCCGTAAGGAGGGATAATGCGTTACGCCCTTTCCTTAATGGAGCCAAGAACTAACAATGAAGCCAAATAAAAAGCTTTGATAGCAGGACTTAAGATCGCTATCGACATGGTAATCAAAGACCTCCTCATATATGGAGACTTACAGCTGATTGTTAACCAAGTAAATGGCGACCATCAGACATGCAAACCAGAGCTGGTAAAGTATGACGAAAGAGTGTGGCAAATGCTGACACAAATGTCTTCCTATACCCCGGAAAACATACCGCGTGCGGAAAACAGCAAGGCGAATGCATGGGCCAAATTGGCTAAGGAATTGGCCGATGAAGATCTCGATGACGTGAGGATCATTGTGCAAAGTCGCAGGTTTCTTGCGCCAACAGATATATCTTCGGAAGACCTGAGAGAGCCATCCAAAGGAAAATAGATGTCCGAACAAGTATTCCTTCAAATAGAGGACGAAGAAAAAGTCAAGGACTGGAGGGAAGTCTTCATAGACTACTTTAAGTCTCAACGAACGTCCGAAAATGCATCATTTAGACATCAGCTCATGAAACGAGCTTTGTCTTTCACCTTCGTCAATGATACTCTATATAAGAGATCGTTCGACTGTCTATGGCTAAGATTCCTAGGGCCAGAGGAAGCAAAGAAAGTCATCCAAGAAATTCACGACAGACTCTGTGGTTCTCATCAAGCTGGGCCAAAGATGAAGCTGAAAATAAAAAGAATGGATTACTATTGGCCCACGATGATCTAGGATTGTTTCAAATATGCGAAGCAGTATCACTCGTACCAAATTCACGGGGACTTCATCCATCAACATCCAAATTTGCTACCCCCGACAGTGGCTAGCTGGCCGTTCGAAATGTGGGGAACCGATATAATTGGCCCTATCGAACCGGCATCATCCAAAGGACATCGGTTCATACTAGCAACGACTGACTACTTCTCTAAGTGGGCAGAAGCGGTACCGTTAAAGGAGATGAAGACGAAGAATATCCTCCAGTTCTTCAGCACCCATGTCATTTAACGGTTCGGCACTCCATGACGGATAATCACGGATAATGGGCCAGCTTACAAAAACCATAAAATAAGCCGCTACGCACATCAGCATAAAATAGATCAGAGATACTCTTCAGTCTATAATTCTCAGGCCAACGGTTTAGCTGAAGCTTTCAACAAGACCTTGAAAAAAATTATAAAAAAGACGGTGACCAGAAACAAAAAGGATTGACACGAAAGGCTGCATGAAGCTCTCTGGGCATACCGAACAACATTCAAGACGGCCATGAATACAACACCATACGCATTAGTGTTCAGCATGGAAGCAGTACTCTCATTAGAAATAGAACTCCCCTCTGTATGAGTTGCGGTTTGATACGAGCTGACATATGAAGAAAATGCTCATTTTAGGCTTGAGGAGCTCGACGCCCTCGATGAAACTCGCCCTGTAGCACAACAAAATCTGGAGGCTTATAAGGCAAGGATGACACGGTCATACGAAAAACTGACCAGGACAAGAACATTCCGCCAAGGCGAACTCATGCTAGTCATCAAAAGACCACTGATCCCCAATCGTGGAAAACGGGGGACGTTCGAGCCGAACTATGAAAGCTCGTACATCATAGACAAAGCCTACCAAGATGGAGCCTACCTGCTCATAGATATGCATGGTGAAAGACCCTTCCGGCCAATAAACGGCCGATTCCTAAAGAAATACTACACTTAACGAGTCATAATTTAGGTCAATGATAGATGGCGACGCTTGTGTCCGCTCGCTATCTTTCTGAGTCAGAACCCTGAAAGTAAGCTCCGTCTCCCCGAAATACGGCGATAATGGTTCGAAACATCCTTAAACTAATACTGGACCGAAACGTGCCTAAACTAACGCGTTCCTCCAAACACGGGAATAATGGACCGAAACGTCCTTAAACTAATGCTGGACCGAAATATCCTTAAACTAACATTCATCCCCAAAATGGGAATGTTGGACCGAAACGTTCTTAAACTAACATTCGCCCCCAAAACGGAAATGTTGGACCGAGACTTCCTTAAACTAATACTGGACCGAGACGTCCCTAAACTAATAATGGACCGAAACGTTTCTAAACTAATATGTTCCCCAAACATGGGAATAGTGGACCGAGAAGTCCTTAAACTAAAATTTGTCCCTAAATACGGAAATGATGGACCGAAAAGTACATAATCTAATAATGGACCGTAACGTCTCTAAACTTGCATTTCTCCCCAAAATACGGCGATATGTTCTCTTGAAATCTACATTGCAATTGAATCCCCAACGAAGAAGATTGCAACTCAAGTCCCACCGGCTATACAGCTACTCCAGCAACGAAGTCACCCCCAAGTCCCACCGGCAAACAAATGGGTCACCTGCGACGAAACTACTTTTGAGAGTTTCACTGTGTTAAAAAAAATATTTGGTATGTCCACAAGTAAAATGGGAACGGATGAAAACTCGAAAAGACGCTATGAGTAAAAACAGAAGGACTGCCAGCGAGCTAGTGAAAACTTGAGAGGACACGAACTCATTAAAAAAAAGGTATATCCACAAGTGAAATGGGCACAGATGAAAACCCGAAAGGACGCCATGAGTAAAAATAGCAGGACTACCCGGGAGCTTGTGAAAACCCGAAAGGGCGCAATCTCGAGAAAATAAAAAATATACACTTGCAGAGTCCTTTCGACCTTGCGAGGAGAAAATACCTGCGTGAGATCCTTATGACTTACAAAAGAGCAACACACTTAGGAGTCCCCACAATACCCAAGGAGAAATTACACTTGCGAAATCCTCATGACTCGTAAGGAGAATTCCCTCTATGAAAACCTCACGGCTCATAGGATTCAAAAGTCTTAGGTTACAGAGATCTAAACATGTTCTTAAGCCGTCATATTCCCCTAAGTTGCCCTACAGGCGGTCCAATATTGACCCCTGTATACAATCTACGGGCAAAAATAAATATTCTCCCACCAAGTTCCACCAATGGTAAGAAATGTTCCCATATGGTGAGCGACACTTGTAACTCCTCTCGACTTACAAGGAGAAAATACTCTTGTAAGATCCTTACAATTTACAAAAGAAAACGCACTTAGGAATCTTCATGACTCCTAAGGAGAAATACACCTATGAGATTCTCTCGACTCATAGGAAGAAATACCTTTATGAGACCCTTACGGCTCATAAAGTCAAAAAGCCATAGTTGACAGGATCATAACCGTGTTTTCTAAGCCATCTTTATTCAAATCGACAAAGGTAAATGATGATTCGCACCTGGCAATACCCCAGTTGTAACGATGTTGATGCCTAAATAGGTATCAAATTTCAAATCGTCTCACGGCAAATGATGATTCGCTCCTGACAATTTTCCAGTGGTAGCGATGCTGATACCAAGATTGGTATCAGATTTCAAATCCCCAACTCAAAAAAAGAAGCCGAAATGGTAGGGCAACTCGCAATAAAAAGCAGCAAGTAAAAACAAAAACAACCGAAATGATTGGGCACCATGACAAATAGCCGAAATGATTGGGCAATCGCGACTTTTGCGACATAAAAGCTGAAAAGATAGAGCATCATTGAAAGAAATAAAAAAAATGAAAATGAAACTTTTTTGCTCTGCAAGTATGTCCATATTGACTCTTGTATACGATCCATGTGCACAAATAAAAGAAAGGGAACCATATTTTCCCACCATGCTTCTTCAAAAGGAGAACTGAGTCTTGACGGTGTATATACAACCTAGAGATCATCTCGGCGTTCTTTCTCATTCACGCAGGATGCAGATGCAACGTCATAAAAAAAAGGAAAGACCCAGGGGTCAAAGCAAAAATGGAGTAATGGCAAAATCCTAAGATCTAAGTCTCGACAGTATATATACAGCCAAGAGACTATCCCGGCGTTTCTCCTCGTTTTGGCAGTGTGCAGATGCAACTATCAAATAAAATTGGAGCAATGGTATATTCCTAGCTCCGGACTTCAATTGCAATACATACAGCATAGAGGTCCTACAGATGTCCTCCCTACTTCAGCAAAGAATCGGTGCGATATCGTCAATGTAAAAACGAAGTGACGACATATTCCTAATTTCGGGTCTTGACGGTAGTACATACAAAGCCTAATGACCTTTGGAGATCATCCCACCCCAGAAGGGTGCGGTTATGACTCATCGGGGCTCCAAATTGAGCCTAACCTCAAGTAAAAAGTGTCACGGAAAATACTTAATGCTTGTTTTTCTGACGGTAATACAGATACTCCAACCTAAGAAGATTATTTGAAGACGTCTTGTCCAGTCTCAGAAGGGATCAGAGACATGACAATCGCGAGGCTACTCAAACAACGACTTAAAGATTACATATCGATGAATACATTAGCCAACGCGATGGTACCATGGACTAAAACCCTAGTACCACAAACCTAACAGACCTCTTTCATAAAAGAATGGGGGTTATCTACATACAACGTTAGGACAAGTTTGCCTGTAAATCCAAGGGAGGTAAACTAAAAGCTCTCCGAAATGAGTACATAAACCAAAGACTCCAGAATGAGTGAATAAACAATAAACTCCGAAATGAGTATGTAAACTAGAGACTCTAAAATAAGTGAATAAACTAGAGACTCAGAAATGAGTACATAAACTATTTCGCGCCAGATCAAGACATCAAGAAACAGAAAGGCGCAACTCATGGGCTTCATGGTTCAGAACTACATTTCTTAAGAATTGAGATATGTGTTAACGATAGATGACGACGCTTGTGTCCGCTCGCTATCTTCTCAGATCAAAATTCTAAAAGCTGTGTATGGCATGCCTGTCCGAAACCAGCCATATGCTATGCATGGCAGTGGGGAGAGCATTTGATTCACACCTGTTTAAACACGCACTTACAAATACATGCGTACTTGAATGGAAATAGTGTTGAAAGCATGCCGATTTATATACACGTGTGGAGGGCTAGCGCATGACACGTGCATATCAATGGCGTTCGCACTTAAAAAAAACCTAAGGGTGAAGTGCACGTGCTCACATGCAGGTTGTACATATGTTTAAACAATACAATCAGAGGAAGAACATATGTTAGAAACGAAGCACTTGGTAGTCAACGATAAAGGGAATGCATTTAAATAAATATTTTATTTTACAGGAAAGAGATCACCAAATACGGGATAAAAAATATAAGGGTTTACAAAACTATAAATAAAGCTTTCTAAAGTCCTCTCAGCTTTCTCCACCATGTCGAAGCGGCTATCTTCACGTGAAGTCGCTCCCCATTGGTCAGCGTCGTGCTCATCGGCGAAAGCAGACATGATGGCCCGCTGAGCCCATATATGGCTTAGCAACTGAATAGAACGACCCCTCGGAGGCTGGGTAATCAAATGTGCCTCATGAAAGCACTCGATCTTGTTTTCCGCTGCATCGAGCATAGCCGGAGTTATCTCTGCTGGATGAGGGGGAATGTCAGCAAGCACGGAGAGGAAGATCATCCGGAGCCAAATGCAGCCGATAGGAAGAGGAGATCCTCTACGAGTCAGGAGCTCGTGTATCACCGTGCCGCATTGGTCATCCGTGAGAATGGGATTCACCAAGCGTGCAGCAAAACGATGAACAATTCACTTGATATGAATCTCCCATGGTTTCCGGTGAGCATGTGGACGATTGCAAGCCATGACTCTTGATCTGTTAAAAATGGTCCTTTTCTTGTGAAGAAGAAGAAGAACATTGCTTCAGATTATAAAGAGAAGCATTTAAGTCTAGGCACAGAAAATGTTGTGCATGGTGAAACTATTTCCAAACTCTGAAAAAAAGAAGGCATTGAAAAAGAAAGAGTTGACTCATGAAAAGCAGAGCAAGAAGGTGAAGTGATACCCTCATATCTTATAACAGCGCCTCACGTACATAACGTGTGAGCGCCGGCACTAGTTTTTATATATAACAACACCTCATGTGAAGCACATATGAGTGTTGGCGTAAAAAAAGAGGGCTTTGTCATTCATACTTCAAAGAAAATTATACATTGGTAACAAGGATGATAAAAAAAGAGAAAGAAACAAATATCATCAAAATGTCTACAATGGCAAAACGTTAAATTCCAGACATGGATTCTTAAACTTGAAGACAAGCTTGAGTAAAGCGCTCCTAGCCTCTTTGATCATCTTCTTATGCATCCTTTCCTGAATACAAGCTTTGGGATCCCCCGCTGATGTCTTCCATCCTCTGGTACGCGGATAGTGTCGCTTTCTATTGGAAGATGCGGTGCAAAACAGCGACGGGATTATCTCTCCGCTTCTTCGAGATTAGGCCTATCAGATATACTGAATGCACTTTGTCTTCAGCGTCATCAATGTAAGTGTATATGTGCTCCTTGCCGTGTTTACTACGGCTATGCGGAATCAAAAACTTTAAAATCTTGAGCACAAAACACTAAATCCCCAGGATACAAGCCCAAACACTATACTAAACAAACCCTAACTAGAGTTTTAACTACTCGATTGAGAATACAATCTTTGTAGATGGTCCTGCGGGTCTTGAAAGTTGACTCCTCAAGCTCTTTGGGTTGATAGAATGAGCTCTCGAAGCCGATCTTCCATGTCAAAGATGATCCGCCCGAGGATGCCAATTCAAGCGATAGTTTCGTCCGAAGCAACTAAGGATCAAGTCTAGCTAAGACAAGATACTTAGAGTGGTGTAGTTTATGAAACTAAATGCTCTCTTTTAATACTCAAAGCTTAAGAGGAGAACTTAAGAAAGAAGATGAAGAGGTACAAACTAGAGAAATTTCCTCACTTATGAAAAGATAACCATGTCTTGAAAATATCTCACACACTCTCTTCTTATCCTTTCTCACCCAAAACAAAAGAGTGGGTAGACTTGGTGACTCACTAGGGTGAGTCACAAGCCCACACACTTCATCATTTAAGATGAAGAAAAGACAGAGAGTGTGTGTAGCTATAGGGTTACCTAGCACGGCCACTGGGTTTCGGGAGGTATCGACCATGCCATTTTCAAAATTTTGCCATACTAAAGAACCCTAGACTTAGAATCTTAACTAGAGAATTAGACGAACCAAGCATGTAAACAACTTTAAATCTAAGTGAACAAGGAATACAACCTTTGTAGACCGGTCCTTCTGTTAGTTATATGTATGCTCTAGAGGCTATTACTGTACATACGATGTATATTGGAGTGGATGCTTGGACATATATAGGAAGGACTTTCTTGCTCGATGATAGTATGCTATCTGGTTGCACTTTATCTTAACATGTACTTTGATTGTCTTTATGTTACATGTTGATAAAGCCTTTAGGATGAGTACTTGACTACCGGGACTATGATGCAAATCATACTAGTAGGGACAGAGTAGTCGCTAAGTACATCCTTCAAATGTTCCTAGTCGAGGGTGTATCGAGACAGGGCATCGATATACCAGAGTAGACTAGCATATAGCTTCTCGACCCATGTAGATGGGCGATGGATGATCCCATATCCATTGGTGTTTGACATCAGAGACAGTATACGGGTGCTCAGTGGAGACTGGGTATACTGGACGGACTCGCCGAGAACTCCCAGATGGTATTATACGTCAGATGGCAGTTCTCTGGTGACACTGGTACAGGTTAGTCTGTAGACCCGAAATCGTCATAGAGTCTTGTGTGATTCCTACTGTTTTTTGATTTCCACCTTACCACGTTCAAGAAAACGTGCAAAACGGTGGCTTTTGGGTACAGTTCTGAGTCACATGGAGGCAATGAGCGATAGGAGGGGTTTCGTCTCTCCCGGTATTGGGAGTTGATGTTGCGCTGTGTTCGATTGGCTATAACAGGAAGTCCTTGGCTAAGGCTGCTTCAGAGATATACTGGTAAGTGTTATTAGTAGTTTCTCGACCTGTTATGAGCCTCATATCGACACGACTTATCGAGTTACTGGTGTCTGACGTTTACTACCCCTAGACGAGATATGCGACATATCAGACGAAGAGACCGGACTATACGGTAGTGTTACTGATTGGATTCGCAGGAGTGTGAGCAGGCTTGCTTGTTGATCTTCTGATCGCTCAATACCCGGGTGGCCGTTACGTTTAGCAGACAGCTTGCGGCTTGTGGGTGTTTGATATGATCATCACCTACTGCCGACATATTGACGAGTCTTTAGAGTTCTACACAGGGGTTTCCTGGCTCAAGCGAAACGGAGTAGGAGCACATATGTGATATGTGCGGGACCGAGATTAATGCGATATGTGATACCACATTCTATTCTTGCAATGTGTGACATGGATGGTTATATATGATATAGCCGGGTTATCGGATCAAGTGTTGATTCGATAAGTTGTTACTTTTGATATTAGTCGGTTATAGCCGGATTATTAAATCAAGAGTTGATTTAATAATTTAATGTATAATTATATATTAGATATATTACATTACATTAACTAGTATTATCTCACTTAAGATTTCTTTTCTCACAAGATTGTGCACATTGTATATATGTGATATATGCAAGTGTACATGTTTGTGTCATGCTTGATGATACATACAAGATGGGTGTATGAGACTTAAACCATATTAAGGTTAAATTAGGTTTTATTTATTTCTCAAAGAATAACAAAAGAGAGAGACTTGGTCAATGTTGTCAAGCTTTCATGAAGCTTGTAGAAATATTGACAAAGTCCACTCTTTTGTCATTCCTTAAGATATTATTTAACCCAACTCTTAATCTTATAGCTTGGTTAATTCTTTACATGAGCCATGCATGAAGACTTAACTCACCCATGGTTACATAATTCATTTGGATGAATTATTAACTTGAGTTCATCTTCTTTTTCTTCTTCCTCATCAAAAGCTTTCTAGCTCTAATGGAGTTATGAGAAAAAGTGTGAGAAAATAAATTATAAAGTGAGCCCACTTCCTACTTCATCATCTTCTACTACTTGCCATTTAGTATAGGGTGTTCTCTTTACAAAGTTCTTGACCTAGTGAAGAAATAGCTTGGGTTAGTGTCGACGTAGATCATCTTCGGCCTCGAAGTCATCGAAGCAAGCATGTTCGTTTCTTCGTGGAGCCTCTCTAGAGTCTGGAGTTTACGATCGCAGCGAAGGGGACTTCTACACGGAGCTATTGAAATGATGGACCGGTCTACAAAGGTTGTATTCCTTGCTCTCTTTACTTATTGCAAAGTGTTTGCATTTGATTCCGAAGATTTCTAGTATACGATTCTTAGTTAGTGTTAGCTAAAATGGCAAATTTTTGAATTTGGCATGGACGATGCCTCCCGAAACCTTGCTGTCGTCGTAGATAACCCTTTAGTGGTATCAGAGACATGCTAGAAATTTATACGGATTTTGTTAGAATTACGAAACCGAAAAACCTCCGAAACTTAAAACCCTAAAACCATGTTTCTGTCGATTTTAAAATGAACTCCAAAAATTTTCCAAATAAGTGCAGAATCATATTTGGGCAAATATAAGATCATGGGAGAAAATTGGGACCATGTGCTCGGATTTTGGCTGAGCATATGGCCACAATTTCCGAGGAGGCCGGCCCCCAGTGGGTATTTTGGTTCCAATTTTTTTCCATGCAATTGTCTCTATGTTTTGGTGTTTCAAGTGTTGTTTATTTTGGCTAATTTTGCATGTGATGTAATCTTACACTATAAGCAATTCGGAGTGTTCCGTATTCGTAGTTTTAACATTGTTTCGGGTTATTCACGTATTGTCTAGGCGAAGTTAAAAAGTTTGATCGAATGTCAAAAACTCATTTTTCCAAGTTTAACGTATTCGGAAAAACATGCAAGTGATTCTGTGGACCCTATACAAGAACGTAAATCTTAAATCGATTATGTGGCCATCAAAACTGCCACTTGAACCCTAGGGTTTGTGGTAGTTTAGCGTTGTCACATGTGAGGCGTTGGTTTGACCATTCTACGGCTGGTTCATAGGTACTGTGGCATCTTCTGGGTATTATTAAAACTGTGCTAAAGTGTTGAGCTGTCGGGAAATTGTGGGACTTTGATGAATCGATCGAAGAGTTTATCATCGTCCGGATATTATGTGATGGGATACAATATTTGGAATCCACATGTAGTTATGAGATAACCAGTTTGAATGTTATAAATCTAGCAGTTTAGTCTCAATTGATCGGTTGCCACGGGATTTTGATGAGATCAAAAGTCCGTTGCAATCATATAGCGTACGCGGATACTCGCCAGGTAAACTTAATAGATAGCCATGCCCCATAGCCCCGACCAAGTGACTGTAGGAGAATCCCGTCGCCAAAAGCATCCGTTCGGGGGCTCGCGGCAGCGGTGTTCCACCTTAGTGCACTTCGTCGACGGTATCGAGGGGTGCGGCCGTTTACTAAAGTTTCCGACGAGCATTCGATCAGGATGTCGGGAATCTTGTTGAATTGCCCGACTAGATATTGCAAAGTTTTTTCGAGATCGAGACTAAAATGCGGGGTTTATAATTATTAGGCATGCGATGTCTAAGCAATTCATTTGTTTAGGCATGAAATCCAAAGTATGTGATACGTTGGGTTTATGATGTCTAAGGTGGTTGCGGATTCCAACTGTTGTAGTTTTTCACTTTCTTTTCTGCGACCATAAATGTAATATGTGGTGTATCGCCGGTTTCGGTGCTATATATCAACGACAACTGGGATACGCATATTTACTTACGTTGATGACATATGATGTTATGTGTTGTTGTGATATGTTATATTGGATCGTCGTGATTGAATAGCCGGGGGTTTTATGTAAGATGAGAGTTTTTCATTTTCATTCATGTATAATTTATTGTATGTAATATTCTTTTATTGGGGCACTTCCGGGTTGAGGATGATGTCACCATTGTATATTATTTTTCTTTTCCGCATTAGGATAGACCCAAGGTGGGGAGCATAAGTAACCGGGTTCTGGGGTTCAGTGGGAGACCATTCGAGGAGTCGAGACCGGGTCTCCTAACTCTAGAATTAGTAGGGTTGCTTGCTGCTCTCGTAGGGGTCTAGGGGTGTGGGATTGGCTATTCATCGCGACCATGGAATCCGTGTTTTATACTGGCTTGATATAAAACACGGAAATCCTCTTATATCCAATATTTCATATATGTTCTTCTGCTGCAATATTTTGTAATGAGATCATATTACTGCCTGAGATGAATGTTTATATTATATATATATGAGATATATATTGTATATTGTTGATTTCGTTTCAAATGTGATGCTTGTGAAGTATAATAAAATGTGACTTTATTAATGAGATTAATGAAATAAAAGAAATCTAAAGATGCTGTAGAAACTTGTTTTAAAAACTGGTAGCTCTAGTTCTTGCTTTGCATAGCGGTATTCCTTGCAGAATATCCAGCACCTTATTCGATAAGGAAATAGCAGAGATCCCTTCATCGGGAGTGACCTCTTTAGCGAAACTAGCAGATGCTACAAACTCGGTTTGTCTTTTGATTGCTTTTATAGTTTTTGCTTTGCATAGTGGTATTTATGAAATATTCTGCACCTTATTCGATAAGGAAAGAGCTGAGATCTTTTCACCGGGAGTGACCTCTTTAGCAAAACCAGTAAAAGCCTCAAAAGCACTCCTTTTCAAAATCACTCGATTCTACGACGATATCAAGTTCATTACGCAAAGAGTTTTCTTAAAAACCTGTTGTAGCCCTCCGTTATTTCAGATAAGTACTAGTTAGTATTCGTGCTACGTTTGTTGACTATGTTAAGGCGTAGTGTACGGTAGCTGATTAGTGCTTATCTGTATAAGCATATGATGCGATTGGATTAGGGTAGTCGTGCAACTTTGTTGACTATGTTAAGGGTCGTGCGGGTGGGTTTAATTTAATCAGAAATGACGGGTTGAACTTGACTAGCACTTATGATTTGTGGACTATATTAAGGTCATACAGCTGTTAGAGGTAAAATATTATTGGGAATTTCAAGTGTTGAAATTTGCAATGAGATTGCATACCTCCTATGAGATAGTTGGATCCCGATACCCACTGCGAGTAAGAGTTACTCCTGAGAGAGTTTTACACATTACAATTAGCTGATCAAGTAGGTGTCTAGAAAGGTGTCAATGGGGTTACGTCCCTGGGAAAACGAGGCTTATTTTAATTAGGTCCGTGCGAAAGCACGGGGAACCTCTCTCAAAGTACCGGCACTGGCTTGGCTGAAAGATTGGCGAAATTGTAGAGTGTAATTAAT
Organism: Agapanthus africanus; assembly: GCA_030015575.1. NCBI lineage: Eukaryota > Viridiplantae > Streptophyta > Magnoliopsida > Asparagales > Amaryllidaceae > Agapanthus > Agapanthus africanus. The sequence goes on from CM057342.1 coordinate 43,126,478, forward strand.
CCCGGCTAGTCTTTCCTTTTAGGGTTTGAAGGAAGATTTGACTAAAACAGTGGGAGCCATCCTGATTAGATAAATTAATAACCAATCTAATATTGCAAGAGCATACGCTGAGTGTTTTCTTCTCTCTCTCTCTCTCTCTCCAGGTAGCAACCATGTCATGCCTTAATCAAGATAATAATATGGATGTATTGATCGAACCCGCTTGTTATACTGAGCTAAGGAACGTTGGTCCCACTACAACTTATAATTGTTATAAGACCGAGCAAGAAATAGGGGATTATCAGGATTCCCGTGCCGTCCAAACGAAGAAAGTGCATGATGATGCATCATCTTCGGGTGTGTTCATTATAGAGAACTGTTTTTCAATATTCTTTACGTCCTGGGTATGAGATACCGGATCAGGATCCCATATATATAATCTGTTACATGGGCTACAGATAGATATAGAACTGAGAATGGGTGGTAAGTTTCAAGAGTTGGAAACGGAGCAAGTGTTGCAGCCAAGTTTGTTGGCAGTTATCACCCTGTATTACCAAATATATTGATTCTGAACGAATGTTATTAGATACCGAACCTACTATACAACATCATATCAGTCTCTATATTTAGTAAAGAAGGATATAATTTTGTATTGTTGGATAATGTTTTGAACATTTTCTATATCAAAAGTTGATCGGTTCAGGCACGTTATCTAAAAGCATATACGTTCTAAATCAAACTACAGTTCTTAACGTAAAGAACACACACAAGAGGAAGAGTTCAAAAATGAAAGAATCCTTCTTGAGGCATTGTAGACTAGGTCATATCAATGCGACCCGACTAGCTGAAGTTACATAAAGATGCATATTTAAATCAGAGAAAGAGTTAGTGAACTCTTAGGATTGATACATGATGATGTAGGTCCCCTGTCTACACATGCAAAGACTGGTTCTTTGTACTTCATTATATTCACTGATGATCTCTCAAAATTCGCACATGTGTTCCTGTTGAAACACAAGTCTGAGCCTTTTGAGATATTCAAAGAATATAAGTTAGAAGTAGAGAACCAAAATGGGTATAACTATTATGTCTTTTGATGAGGACAGGGAGGATAATACTGGAGCATGGAATTCATGGACTATTCTAAAGGAGAATGAGATTCTCTCTCAGCATTACTTCTCCGTATACACCACATCACGTTGGTATATCGGGACGGAGCAATTGCACCCTATGAGATATGGTGCGCTCTATGATGAGTACTACTGAGTTGCCTGTTTCTTTTGGGGGTTATGCACTTGTGAAGCTGCATACCTATTGAATAGGGTTCCAATCAAATCAGGTGTCTACCACTCCATATGTGATATGGCATGGGAAGAGCCATCTCTTAAGGATGTTAAGATTTGGGGTTGTCTGGCCGATGTCTAAAAGCAAAATCTGGACAAGGTCGAGGCAAGGTCAGTTCTGTGGAAGTTTGTTGGATATCCCAAATATTCACAAGGGAATATCTTCTACCACACTGAGGAGCAAAAGGTGTTTTGTTTCTCAGCATGCCACCTTTGAGAAAGGGAATTTCTTGTGAAGAAATTAGTGGTCATGAGATAGAACTGGAAGGAGTTCCAGCTATACAAACTGCAGCTGATGATTTGGTAGAACCGAAGGATTCAATAGTTCCCAACAAATCTCAGCCTCTCCGTCGATCTGGTAGGGTTCTTCACCCACCTGAGAGATACTTTGGTTTCTCTATTACAGTGGGAGCAAGAATTGCATCATGAGATGACGACCCAACTAGTTTTGAGCAGGCCATCAAGAGTGGGGACTTTGTGAGGATGGCTGAATGCTAAGCGATTTGAGATAAAATCCATATACACCAACAAAGTATGGACTTTGGTTGTTTTATCTGAAGGGTTAAATACCCATCAGGAGCAAGTATATCTTGAGAAAATTACTTGGTGTACATGGAAAAGTTGAGACTTTCAAAGCTAAGACTTGTTGCAAAAGGTTCTCGTCATTCACCAGGTGTGGATTATGATGAAACCTTTTCTAGTCCCTATGCTTAAGTCCATCCGGATCCTACTTGCCATTGCTACATATCATGACTACGATGTCTGGCGGTTGGGTGTCATGACAGCTTTTCTAAATAGAGATTTAGAAGGGAGCGTCTATAAGTATACAGCCAGAGGGTTTCGTATACAGTGGGAGCAGCGGAAACATGTGAAAGTTGCTTTATGGGTTAAAGTAGGCATCGCAGAGTTGGAACATCTGTTTTGATGCGGTAGCCAAAGAGTTTGATTTCATCAAAATGGTAGATGAACCTTGTATATACAAAAAGGGTAGCAGGGAGTATGGTGGTGATCCTCGTGTTATACGTGGATGACATACTCTTGATAGGGAAGGTGTTTCCTATGCTACACTCGGTCAATCTCCTCTTATCACAAAGATTCTCCATATAGGATCAAGGTGATATTTCCTAAATCCTGGGTTTTGGATCTATGAGATAGATCTAAGTGGATGTTAGGATTCTCACTAGGTATAGTAAGATGGTATCAATCGATTCTGGGGAGAATCACTGGAAAGCTTCCAGAGTGTTAAGGACGACTGAATGTCAGTTACAGGCATTGTCTTTACCCTCAGTGGAGGGACGGTATGTTGGAAGAGTTCCAAGCTAGATGCCGTGGCAAACTGACGATAAAGGCTAGATACATTGCTACCAAGGATGCTACCAAAGAGATTGTTTGGATGTATATAAGTTCATGAGATGAACTTCATTCCTACCATTGCGTGACAATGGAGTTGTGGCTTTGGCCTAGGAACCCCCGTCCCATCAGAGATCCAGACATATTCTTAGGCAGTATCACCTGATCATGGAGATGGATGATCTCTAGGGAGATGGATGATCTCCAGGGAGATCGAGGATAGGAGAGTAGACATAGAGGAAAACAGGGCGGATCCACTCACAAAGGCCTATTCCCAGGAGAGACTTTTATGGGATGGTTGAGCATGAGATATTTCAACCACTGCTGATTATTGGGTATGAGATACTACAACATATGGCCTTAATGCAAGTGGAAAATTGTTAGTTATATGTATGCCCTAGAGGCCATTATTGTACATACGATGTATATTGTAGTGGATGCTTGGACATATATAGGGATGACTTTCTTGCTCGACATGATAGTATGCTATCTGGTTGCACTTTATCTTAACATGTACTCTAATTGTCTCTATATTACATGTTGATAAAGCCCTTAGGATGAGTACTTGACTACCAGGACTATGATGTAGATCATACCAGTGGGGATAGATTAGTCGCTAAGTACATCCTTCAAATGTTCCTAGTCGAGTGTGTATCGAGACAGGGCATCGATATACCAGAGTAGACTAGCGTATAGCTTCTCGACCCATGTAGATGGGCGATAGATGATCTTATATCCATTGGTGTTTGACATCAGAGATAGTATACGGGTGCACAGTGGAGACTGGGTACACTACACGGACTCGCCGAGAACTCCCAGATGGTATTATACCTCACGTCAGATGGCGGCTCTCTGGTGACACTGGTACAGGTTAGTCTGTAGACCCGAGATTGTCATAGAGTCTTGTATGATTCCCAACGTGCTTTGATTTCCACCTTACCACGTTCAAGAGAACGTGCAAAAAAGTGGCTTTTGGGTATGGTCCCGAGTCACATGGAGGCAATGAGCGATAGGAGGGGTTTCGTCTCTCCCGGTATTGGGAGTTGATGTTGCGATGTGTTCGATTGGCTATAACAGGAAGTCCTTGGCCAAGGCTGCTTTAGAGATATACTGGTAAGTGTTATCAGTAGTTTCTCGACCCGTTATGAGCCTCATATCGACACGACTTATCGAGTTACTAGGGTCTGATGTTTACCACCCCTAGACGAGATACGCAACATATCAGACGAAGAGACCGGACTGTACGGTAGTGTTACTGATTGGATTCGCAGGAGTGTGAGCAGGCTTGCTTGTTGATCTTCTAATCGCTCAATACCCGGGTGGCCGTTACGTTTAGCAGACCGCTTGCGGCTTGTGGGTGTTTGATATGATCATCACCTACTGCCGGCGTATTAACGAGTCTTTAGAGTCCTATACAGAGGTTTTCTGGCTCAAGCGAAATAGAGTAGGAGCACATATGTGATATGTGCGGGACCGAGATTAATGCGATATGTGATACCGCATTCTATTCTCGCGATGTGTGACATGGATGGTTATATGTGATATAGTCGGGTTATCGGATCAAGTGTTGATTCGATAAGTTGTTACTTTTGATATTAGTCGGTTATAGCCGGATTATTAAATCAAGAGTTGATTTAATAATTTAATGTATAATTATATATTAGATATATTACATTACATTAACTAGTATTAGCTCACTTAAGATTTCTTTTCTCACAAGATTATGCACATTGTATATATGTGATATATGCAAGTGTACATGTTTGTGTCATGCTTGATGATACATACAAGATGGGTGTATGAGACTTAAACCATATTAAGGTTAAATTAGGGTTTATTTATTTCTCAAATAATAACAAAAGAGAGAGACTTGGACAATGTTGTCAAGCTTTCATGAAGCTTGTAGAAATATTGACAAAGTCCACTCTTTTTTCATTCCATAAGATATTATTTAACCCAACCCTTAACCTTATAGCTTGGTAAATTCTCTACATGAGTTAAGCATGAAGACTTAATTCACCCATGGTTACATAATTCATTTGGATGAATTATTAACTTGAGTTCATCTTCTTTTTCTTCTTCCTCCTCAAAAGCTTTCTAGCTCTAATGGAGTTATGAGAAAAAGTGTGAGAAAATCAATTCTAAAATGAGACCACTTCCTACTTCATCGTCCTCTACTACTTGCCATTTAGTATAGGGTGTTCGCTTCACAAAGTTCTTAACCTAGTGATGAAATATCTTGGGTTAGTGTTTCCTCGACGTAGATCATCTTCGGCCTCGAAGTCATCGAAGCATGCATGTTCGTTTCTTCATGGAGCCTCTTTAGAGTCCGGAGTTTACGATCGCAGCGAAGGGGACTTCTACACGGAGCTATTGAAGTGAAGGACCGGTCTACAAAGGTTGTATTCCTTGCTCTCTTTACTTATTGCAAAGTGTTTGCATTTCATTTCGTAGATTTCTAGTATACGATTCTTAGTTAGGGTTAGGTAAAACGACAAACTTTTGAATTTGGTATGGACGATGCCTCCCGAAACCTTGCTGCCGTCTTAGGTAACCCTTCACCTTCACTTCAAAAGCTCCTTGTAGTTGTCCCTTCGCTCCAAGTAGTGATCTCCCAAACTCTAGTAAGGCTCCACAAGGTGAAATGAACAAGAAACCGGCAAAAGTATCAAGATACTTAGATCTAATCGAGATGGTGAATACTTAAGTGTCGTGTTCCTAGATTATTTAAAAGAGAATGGAATTCTCTCTCAGATTACTCCTCCATACACACCTCAACACAACGGTGTATTGGAAAGGCAGAACCATACCTTATTGGATATGGTACGTTCCATGATGAGTAATGTTGAGTTACCGTGATCCTTCTGAGGTTATGCACTATAATCAGCTGCATATCTTTTGAAAAAGGTTCATACTAAGTCTGTGCTTACCACATTATATGAAATGTGGAGTGGGAAGAAAGTCTATCTTAAGTAACTTAATATATGGGGATGTCCAGCTTTTGTCAAAAATCAGCATGCGTACAAGCTCGGGGCACGCTCAGTACTGTGTAAGTTTGTGGGATACCCAAAGAACTCCACGGGGTATCTTTTCTATTACGTAGAGAAACAAAAGGTCTTTGTTTCTCGGCATGCCAATTTTTTGGAAACTCAATTTCTTGAAAAAGAAATAAGTAGGAGCGCAATAGAACTGGAAGAAATTCAAGAACTACAAGCTATTACTGAAAGCACGGTGAAACCAGAAGTTTTGAAAGAACCGGATGATACTGCGCCACTCCGCAGATCTAGTAGGCAATCTCATCCGCCTAAAAGATATTACGGTTGTTGGAGATAGTGCCCTCAGAGTCAATTATTGGATCACAGGCACGTGATTGCAATGATTGCGGGAGGACCTATCCCGGTAGGACAGTCTTACTCAAGATGATAGTATGCTATCTGGTTTATCTTTATCATCGTGTACTGCTTTAGGTGACCTGACAGGTCACTATCCCACGTTGATAGAGCCCCTAGGATTCTTGCTTGACTGCCAGCAGTATGAGGGCGATCATATACGTGAGAGCTGGTAGTCTATAAGTACATCCTTAAAAGGTCCCTAGTCGTGGGAGTTTCGAGACAGGGCATCGATTCTCCAGAGTAGACTAGTGTATACAGTCGAGACCTCGACGAGGGGCGATGGCCGGTCTCATAAGCCATTGGTGTCAGTTGGATCACCTAAGATGTATACAGGTGCTCATTGGGTTATGAGTACACCGGACATGACTCGCCGGGAACATGCTAGTTGGTCTTATACCTGACGTCAGATAGCAGTTCCCTGGTGACATGTGTACAGGTTAGTTCATCGACCTGAGGATCGTCATTTGTCTCATGTGAGTTCCCACTGTGCTTTGATTACTACCCTACCACGCTCAAAGGAGATGTGCAAACAGGTTTTAGTTGGGTACAGTCCCGAGCCATATGGAGGCAGTGAGCGGATCTTCAGGGGTTCGTCTCTCCCGGTATTGGGGGTGAGGTCGCACTGTGTTTAGGAGAGCCCTTACACGAAGTCCTTGGCCAAGGCAGGAGATTTACTGGTAGGTATTCCAGTAGTATCTCAGGGTGTTCTGGGCTACACTCCGACACGACTTGTACCGCTTTTGGGGGTCTGACTTTTACTAACCCCTAGGCCCGCCATGCGATGCTCATAGACGAACGGACCGGACTATACGGATATTGTCACTGACAGGCTCAGTAGGGTGTCAGGATGAGTTTGCTCATCGACGTCCCTTTTGGTCAATAACTGGTAGCCCGTCACGTATGGCTAATATCTCTGACGTGCTAGTGGTTAAATCCACAGCCATGTATTGACGAGTCTTTAGAGTCCCCCATATTCAGTTGCTCAAGTTTTCGGGCGAAACGCTGTAGAGGCCGTATGGAGATATGGCAGGGTTCGATCAGATACGTGCGGTATTGCACGCATCAGGATCGGACTGTTAATACTAGCGGGCTTTGGTTTAAGCCGGATCCTAGTATTGTATAGTGTAGATTTTGTCTCATTGCATTTGTATTTCGGTCGGAATATAGATGCGGGTGTGTATACACAGTATCGGGGTTTTCCTGTAATTTATTACGGGACCAGTTTTCTGGAGTTGCCAGCTTGCTTTCCGTTTCGGCCATATTTCTTTGTATCTTTCATTGGCCGAAGATTGGTGGAGGAGGGCTTATTTGCAATTATGCAAATAAGCATTTGTGGAGGGTGGTGATTGCATATTATTGTATCATGATGGTGCACCATCACTTGACTTTCTTTGTTCATGATTGCTTGACTTTTAGAGTCATCATGTTTGACGAGTGATGGTTGAGTGAGGTTCTTGCTTTGTGATCATTGTGTTTTTCATCATCACATTTTCCCTCTCTCTCTTGGATTATTTTGTGTGGCTACCTCTTTGTGACCCTCCCTCATTCTCTCACTCTCTTGATAATACCAAGGCCGGCCATGACAAGGGGCTGCCCAATTTTTTGGGTGTGGGAATTTTGCTCTTTTCATGCTACAAAATTCCCAAAGTTTCATCTCCAAAAAGTCTTAGTTCCTTTCCTCCACCAAAGGCAACATCCACTACCCCAAAATGAGATATGAGTTCTACACACATTCTACAGCAAATCTTGGGCACGTCGACTCGCTAACTTCGTGCCCGAGTTGCCTCGGTATAGAGGTGGGAGCCCGTAAAAGAAGCCGGCGACATGGTGCCCTTCCGGCGACGAGGTGGAGACCGGAGATTCCGCGGGGAGATCGGGACGACGACGAGAAGACCGAAAGACACGGATCTCTCGGTATATCTCTCTACCCCTTCTCTAGATAGCTAGGACTAGTTTAATGGCCCGATCCGGGTAAAAGTACGCGGTGGTGCCGGTTTGAAAAGTTAAAGTAAATCACCGCTTCCGCATTCCGGCGTCGGATTGACGGCCGGGGCACCGCCGTGCACTTACAGTGGTATCAGAGCCTCGCCATTAACCTAGTCTAGCTTTGTCTAGTATGTTTAAAGTTTCGAACGAGCAAAAATCCCAAAATTGCGTTTTTCATGCATATCAGTTTTCTGTCGAAATTTTTTTGGCTCCAAAAATTTTTTAGTATGTTGCAGAATGATGTGCAGGGAGTTAAAAGAATTCTGTGAAATTTTTGTTGCATGATCTCACTTTTCCACCGCTGAACCGCGGCCAAACCCATGCTTGGGCCGCGGTTCCGCCGCAGTCTTGACTGTTCATGGCACCAAAATTTTACAGAGAGCTCCTGAATGGAAAATAGGGTTTTTGGAATATTATTTTTGGGTCCAGAATTTCTTCATCTGCTACAGTAATGCTTGGGGCCCACTTGGTAAATTTGATCGATCGGAATATTTTAAACACATTAGTTTACAGTATTTACATTATTTCTGCGACCGTGAATGCCACTTGATCGGTAAATCCTGTCTAACTGCTATAGCCCGGTTAGACGGATTTGCGAACGTGACTTTCACGTTGATGTTCTGTGATTGTGCTGTGATGTCGCGGATTGGTCGTGGGGGATAGCCTGGATGCAATGCTAGTATAGTTTTTGTTGTATTATGTACATTTGATATTGCGGGGCGAGCGTCCGACATGTGGACTGCCGTCACTGCCTGTTTGTATTATTATTTTGGGGCACGACCAGGTTGCGGTCGATGTACCCGTTGTATGTATATTTTACTTTCTGTACTAGGATTACCCCGCAGAGGAGTGCACGGATAGCCGGGTTCTGGAGGGCAACAAGCCCGCATCTCATGGCATTGAGACGGAGGGGGCTTCACTCTGGAATTGGCGGGCTATTCGCTGCACTCGTAGGGGGTATAGGTTGACCCAGGAGGGGTGCCCAAGTTACCGGATTCCATGAAGTGCTGGGTGGTCCATTCACGTTGCTGAAGGGGGTTGCCTCGCTTCAGGTTTTGGCGGGTAACTTGCCGCGCCCATAAGGGTCTAGGATTTCATTGCACAGGCTATCCATACGACCAGGGGAACGTCGGGTTTCAGTAGTGGCTCTGTGAAACCCGGGGATCCCAGATAATTGTATTGATCTATGATGCTGTATATTTCTGTGATGTTGCATTTTATCACGCCTTGAGCGAAAATTATATATTGATATATATTAGTAGATGTTGTATATGTTTTGCATCCGCACTAGTCCAGTCCCCGCTCTGTCGTTAGTTAGCTAACCTAACGGGTAATGATGGGACCCAGTGGCGAATGCGGATGGCATATACGTACATCAATATATTTTCGTTCTTTGTGGTGTGATCAATTGATGGGACTGCGTTGATTCGGATCAATGCAAGTTAAAAACGAACCTAATCTGATGTTGTTGGAACACTTTTCAAAAAGCTGTTATTGCAAGGACGTTCTCTTTTGTTTAGCATCGTGGTATTCAGTTGGAATATCCTGCTCCTCATTCGACGAGGTAAGGGCCGAGATCCCTTCACCGGGAGTGACCCCTTGGACAAAAATTTTGCGTCAGGGCAATAACTTCACTATAGCCGATTACTTTTGCTTTGCACCGTGGTATTGAGTTGGAATATCCTGCACCTCATTCTACGGGGAAAGAGCCGAGATCCCTTCACCGGGAGTAACCTCTTTAGCAACGGTTTTCGTCACTATAATTTTAAAAGCTATCTGTTCCTTCAACGATATCAAGTTCATTACGTTAAAGGTTTTCGCCAGAAACCATTCGTAGCCCTCCGTCGTTTCATATGGGTGGTCAATAGTATTCAAGCTGTGTTTGTTGGCCAAAGTCAAGGCACAGTGTTTGGTAGCTGTTGGGTATTCATATGCAGCATAGATAGATGCGTTGGTTTGGGGCAGTCGTATAGCCTTGTTGGCCAAAGTCAAGGGCTTGTGCGGATGTGCTCAAATTAACCTGGAGAATGACGGGTAGAACTTGACATGTGACTTATGATTTGTTGGCCAAAGTCAAGGTCATAAGAGCATGGGGCAAAAATCACATCGGGAGTTTCTAAAGAAACTGAAACTTGCCAGATATGCGCATACCTTCTGAAGTGTGATGACGTGAACGGATTCCGTCACGTTATCATGCGATGATAGTTGGATCCCGATTCCCACTGATGAGTTAGTTTACTCCTCGGGTGACCCCGACTAATTCTTCTTTCAGGTTTGGAGGAGAATTTGAGGTTACAGTGGGAGGTTTCCAGATTAGATAAATTGGTAACCATTCTGATCTAGGTTAGAGTGCACGCTGAGTGTTTCTTTTCTCTCTCTCTTCGGCAGTGACCATTGACCCGACCCTAAGACTATAACTCAGAGACCAAGTTGACCGAACTTTCTTAAACACTGACTTTTGGATTGTCAGAATTGCAAACCTCATTACCACTCCTATTTTTACCCTTTTCTCCAGGACACCCCGTATTACTACGAACGTCCACTTCTATTAGACAAAACCATCGTATGGTTATATACGAACTCGAAGGAATTTATTCAAGGATGGTTTCCGGTTCTGGAGGAAACGGATCGGATTATTTAGTTGTCTTTTCTTTTTACCTTCTCTCAGATTGCGAGTGCTCCTTGGTTTAGGAGACAGTACACCTATTTCGCAAATTGGATAGTGTTCTTCCAATCCATAGGCAGGTGCCGACCGGTAGGGAATGAAGAAAACCAATTAGCATAACGATGGTGTGCAGAAAGTATTAAGTAAAGACATAGAAAGGGATTAGTAAGAGGGCAAAGTAAATTGCGACTGCTATTCACGAACAAACCAAGTATTTCTTCGCCAATCCTAAATCACCTTTGTATTTCTCCAGAACACTCCGTATCACTACGAAGATCCACAGTTTATTGGATACTCCATCGTATGATTATATACGAACTCGAAAGAAACTTGTTCCAGTTTGGGGATGGATTCTGGTTCAGGAGAAATATGAATAAGGTTTATTCGATTGTCTTTTATCTTCACCTTCTCTCGCATTGCGAGTGTTCCTAGGATTAGGACGGTACACCTATTATGCTTATTGGATAGTCTTCTTCCAAACCATAGGCTGGTGCCGAACGGTAGGGAGGGAAGAAAACCATTTGGCCTAAAGGGGTGTACAGAAGGTAATGACTAAAGACATAGAAAGAGATTTGGAAAGATGACAAAGAATTATACGGTTACAGTTGTGAATATAGATAATGGAAGAGGCTTTACTAGGAATACCGGGATTCCCCATCGAAACATTTCAATGTTTCAGTTTCACTATGTACTGTTAAAGGAAAACTGATTTCCCAATTAGTCCTTACTCCAGGGTATGTATTTACCAGGTATGATTCTCACATCTGTATGGTTTTACAAATGATGAGTGGGAGTAAGTTATTGGGAATTGGGTGATCATCCTCATTATATCGGGATTCGTTGTAATCGGTGATATTTGAGGAAATCACCTGGGCTGTTTGCCGGTCGGCAAATATTTGGTTTTGAATATCCGCTGTTGTGCACCAATTTCAAATTGATATATCTGTACGTCTATTTTCATAGAGTGAGATATACCTTTTTGAAATTATGTCTATGACATTTACCTATATCAGTGGATGGTTAGGTAAGGAGCATTAAACAGCGGTGTAATTCTTCATAACCAAAGGTATAGTTTTCAACCTACAACACACAGGGATTGAGTTATCAGACTCAAGGGACTTATACAGAGTATTGTATGTTGTCCAGTGTCCATTAGGATAGAGGGGTTGGTCCTCGTACTATATTCGGTTTACTTATGACTTCTCTAGTTTTTAGACAGGTGTTTCGTGGAAACACAGGGTCCGAATTTTGAGAAGTTATAGGTATATGAATAGAGTAGAGAACCAGGTGTTGCAAGTATCGGGATTCTTCAAAGTGATCGGAGATGTAGATACTTGAGTATGGTATTCAGTTGATAGTAATGATTAAGAGAACTTGCTTCTCTTTCGGGTTACTCATAATTGGAAGCATTCCTAAGTTGAGTAACGCTGATCGGCCTCTTTCCATTTAGTTGACATGTACTGGAGACAGCTGCATGATTTGAATCTGGTTCAATTAAATCAGTGCCTCTGGTTCTATATTGGATTTAGTACAGTTCATATCTTAACATTGTTAAGATACGGGGAGTTGTCCGGCCTATGCTTAAAACCAGACTCTGGATAACTCAAGGCACGTTTCTGTAATGGCTGTTTGTGGGTTTGTTTGACTTGAGTTGACATCAGCATCGCTATACTGGAATATGGTACCAGGAGCGAATCATCGTCTGCCATGAGAGGATTTGGGATTGGTTTTTTGTCGGCATCTGCATTGCTGCACTGGAGTAATGCTAGGAGCAACTCATCATTTGCCCGAGAAGATTTGGGAAATGGTTTACCTCGGCCATCTTCTCATCCCTGTCCTGAAATTGCCTTTGAAGCCATTGGAATAATGCTTGTTCTGTAGTTCCGGCTATGACAACCGGGTAATCTTTATTTCCTGAGCTCCATTCCGTAGGAACCACGGGCTCCTCTGGCTTATCGGCCTGAGCGGGCTCTTCATCATTTAGATCGAGTCGATGGTGGGTAGCGTCAACCGTATCATCACCATGGCTGTGAAGAAGAAGAAGGTTCGTTTCTTCATGTCCGGCCACAGTTCGCATGAACGCTTAACCCGAAATATAGGAGGAGAGATAGGTCCCACCGGGCGTGCCAGAATCTGTAGGGTGTTTTTCGTCACCCCATTAAGATGGGAATACGCGCGCGCTTGTCAGGCGCGTTACAGATTCCCCCTGCCTAGGGTAGGCTGGGGTTTATTGATTGTGGGGATCCGAATCTCCGACAGCCGGATCAGAGCGTCGACCATCTATGTCGCAAAAATGGCAGTGCAGGATCCCACAAATTGGGGACCCAAATCGCTTCGTAACAGGGTTGACCCAGGCTATGACGAGGGTTGACTTTCTACCATCTGGAAGATCAATAGTGATATTGTTCTTGACTCGCCACAGTTTTAATAAAATTGGATTTTTTCAGAAAACAGTAGTGGGAGTATGGTAGAACTGGAAGTGATTCCAGAACCACAAACGATTACTGAAGATTTCAAAGGAACCTAAAGATTCTATCTCGGGTAACTTCAAGCACCCGAGAGATACTCCGGTAGCCTCAAGGACGGTGACAGGGAAGTTCTTGTTTACCCACACTTGCCGCAGCTGTTATTCCAGACTGTGAGACCCGGCAGGAGGATGAGTATAGCGTCGTTCTAAATTGGCTTTAGAAGTGTACGTCTATGTGACTCTGCCAGAGGGTTGTCGTGGTCAGTGGGAGCAACGAAAGCATGGTGGACATGCGGCTTATGTCTATTTATAGACTATAAGCAGATATAGCGGAGATAGATCATCTATTTCTGATGTGACAGTCATAGGTTTGACTTCATCAGAATAGGGGATGGATCTGTTGAGAAGGTAGTAGGGTGTGATGTGATGGTATTTGGATGACATATACAGAGTAGGAAGTGATATTCCTATACTACGATCGGTTATACTTTGGTCGTCACACAGTGGTTTCTCCACATGGGACTTGGACATTATATCAGACATACTGGTTACTAGATCTATGATTTTAGATCTAGATTTGGGTGGTTTCCCAATCAGGGTACTTAGACAGCATTCTAAGAGTATTTAGAATGAACGACTCCTGGCACGGTAGTGTACCTGCAGGTAATGGAGTCACCCTCTCTAAAGGTGTCTTACAGACTAAAGGGGAGAGGGATGTGCATGATTGGCAGATCACTTTCTCGGCAATTGAGTCAATCATGAGATGTCAAGTACCACACCAGATGTTGTTCTTGCACTACATGTAATAAGTTGACATTGATCCAATCCTGGAGAAACAGTCGGAAGCAGTTTTAGAACATAAGTGGATGTTCTAGGGATATGATAACGACAGCCTCATTCGGAAGACAGTTATCATTCCAGGCTTCCAAGGTGACCTGGACGACAAGGAGGTTGTCAGAGTTATAGTTTTTCCTTCTGACGAGGGGCAGTATTTTGGACAGGTGGTCCAAGGAAATACTGAGGGAGGCATGGCGCAAGATACTGATTAAGTTCAGTTGACGATACAGTCTAAGAAGTTTGGATTTGGAGTTCATTTATGAGCTAGGTCCCATCAGACATCCAGACACATTCTAAGACAGGTGTTGCTCATTTCGGGAGATGGGTTTCTCCGTGAACTTGAGATATAGAGAGACTTAGAAAGAAACATCAAAGCGGATCCACTCACTGAGGCTATTCCTCGAACGCAATAGTTTCGCAAATGAGTTTTGTGAGACTGACTAGCAGAGGAGTTAGGTGTTCGGTATCACACGGGCTGTGAGTATGCGACATCGCAATAATTAGCCTTGAATGCAAGTGGGAGATTGTTGGAGATAGTGCCCTCAGAGTCAATTATTGGATCACAGCCACGTGATTGCAATGATTGAGGGAGGACCTATCCCGGTAGGACAGTCTTACTCAAGATGATAGTATGCTATCTGGTTTATCTTTATCATCGTGTACTGCTTTAGGTGACCTGACAGGTCACAATTGCACGTTGATAGAGCCCCTAGGATTCTTGCTTGACTGCCAGCAGTATGAGGGCGATCATATACGTGAGAGCTGGTAGTCTATAAGCACATCCTTAAAAGGTCCCTAGTCGTAGGAGTTTCGAGACAGGGCATCGATTCTCCAGAGTAGACTAGTGTATACAGTCGAAACCTCGACGAGGGGCGGTGGCCGGTCTCACAAGCCACTGGTGTCAGTTGGATCACCTAAGATGTATACAGGTGCTCATTGGGTTATGAGTACACCGGACAGGACTCACCGGGAACATGCTAGTTGGTCTTATACCTGACGTCAGATAGCAGTTCCCTAGTGACATGTGTAAAGGTTAGTTCATCGACCTGAGGATCGTCATTTGTCTCGTGTGAGTTCCCACTGTGCTTTGATTACTACCCTACCACGCTCAAAGGAGACGTGCAAACAGGTTTTAGTTGGGTATAGTCCCGAGCCACATGGAGGCAGTGAGCGGATCTTCAGGGGTTCGTCTCTCCCGGTATTAGGGGTGAGGTCGCGCTGTGTCTAGGAGAGCCCTTACACGAAGTCCTTGGCCAAGACAGGAGATTTACTGGTAGGTATTACAGTAGTATCTCAGGGTGTTCTGGGCTACACTCCGATACGACTTGTACCGCTTTTGGGGGTCTGACTTTTACCAACCCCCTAGGCCCGCCATGCGATGCTCATAGACGAACGGACCGGACTGTACGGATATTGTCACTGACAGGCTCAGTAGGGTGTCAGGATGTGTTCGCTCATCGACGTCCCTTTTGGTCAATAGCTGGTAGCCCGTCACGTATGGCTAATACCTCTGACGTGCTAGTGGTTAAATGCACAGCCATAGTATTGACAAGTCTTTAGAGTCCCCCACATTCAGTTGCTCAAGTTTTCGGGCGAAACGCTGTAGAGGCCGTATGGAGATATGGCAGGGTTCGATCAGATACGTGTGGTATTGCACGCATCAGGATCGGACGGTTAATACTAGCGGGCTTTGGTTTAAGCCGGATCCTAGTATTGTATAGTGTAGATTTTGTCTCATTGCATTTATATTTCGGTCGGAATACAAATGCGGGTGTGTATACACAGAATCGGGGTTTTCCTGTAATTTATTACGGGACCAGTTTTCTGGAGTTGCCAGCTTGCTTTCCGTTTCGGCCATATTTCTTTGTATCTTTCATTGGCCGAAGATTGGTGGAGGAGGGCTTATTTGCAATTATGCAAATAAGCATTTGTGGAAGGTGGTGATTGCATATTATTGTATCATGATGGTGCACCATCACTTGACTTTCTTTGTTCATGATTGCTTGACTTTTGGAGTCATCATGTTTGATGAGTGATGGTTGAGTGAGGTTCTTGCTTTGTGATCATTGTGTTTTTCATCATCACATTTTCCCTCTCTGTCTTGGATTATTTTGTGTGGCTACCTCTTTGTGACCCTCCCTCATTCTCTCACTCTCTTGCTAATACTAAGGCCGGCCATGACAAGGGGCTGCCCAATTTTTTGGGTGTAGGAATTTTGCTCTTTTCATGCTACAAAATTCCCAAAGTTTTATCTCCAAAAAATCTTAGTTCTTTTCCTCCACCAAAGGCAACATCCACTACCCCAAAATGAGACATGAGTTCTACACACATTCTACAGCAAATCTTAGGCACGTCGACTCGCCAACTTCGTGCCCGAGTTGCCTCGGTATAGAGGTGGGAGCCCGTAAAAGAAACCGGCTACGTGGTACCCTTCCGGCGATGAGGTGGAGACCGGAGATTCCGCAGGGAGATCGGGACGACGACGAGAAGACCGAAGGACACGGATCGCTCGGTATATCTCTCTACCCCCTCTCTAGATAGCTAGGACTTGTTTAATGGCCCGATCCGGGTAAAAGTGCGCGGTGGTGCCGGTTTGAAAAGTTAAAGTAAATCACCGCTTCCGCATTCCGGCGTCGGATTGACGGCCGGGGCGCTGCCGTGCACTTACAACGGTTTTCTCATAGACGGGGATCGAGAGGATTGCATCATCGACGATGATTAGCCAACTAGTTTCCAGCAGGCCATTATGAGCAGAGACTCAGTAAAGTGGCTGGATGCGAACTGAAATGGAATCCATGTACGCCAACAATGTATGGACTTTGAACTTTGCACCAGAAGGGATAAAACCCGTAGGCTGCAAATGGATCTTCAGAAAGAAGATTGGTGCAAATGGACTGGTTGAAACCTATAAGGTTAGACTTGCAGCAAAAGATTTTTATCAAAGACTTAGTTTGGACTATGATGAAACCTTTTCTCCAGTGGCTATGCTTAAATTCATTCGGATCCTACTTGCCATTGCTGCCTTCCAAGATTATGAAATTTGTCAAATGGATGTAAAGACCGCTTTTCTGAATGGAAATTTGGAAGAGTGTGTTTATATGTATGAGCCAGAGGGTTTCATAAAGAGTGGGAGCAGCGGAAGTGTAATGACTCTATTTCAGTGTACAGATTTTTTTTTAAAGTTAATATACAAATGGAGTGTTTGCAATCCTGTGTATGCTGTAAGTATTTAAATTGCTTTTGAACAGTAAGAAAGCACTTTTAGCTCATTGGTAAAGCCTTGCACTGCTGTGACGAAACCCCTGTGTTCGAATCCCCTCAGCCACATATTATTTTTGTTGATTTTTTTTAAACTTTTAGAAGCCCAAAGGTTTGCACGTGCAAAACACGTAAAATAAAAAATACAACAAAATCAAATATATGCACTGAGATATATGCGACGACTAGGATACGTGGCCTTAATCCAGACACCACCCCTCGAATTTGGACCGGCGAGATTTGTTGAAGGGGCCTGCGCCGCCGATTTGGGCAATAGAAAATGCAATTTTTTTTGTTGCCCTAACACTTGTTGGCCTACCCTATTAACCTTAGCCTGTTTGTTTTCCCTGCAATTATCTAGAGAATTAAAAATCACCATTAATCCAAATTTTAATGCATTTTAAATTCTCTCTTCACTCACAAAACCCTAATTCTACCCTATAAATACAACCCTACACTTTGGCTCTCCTCATTCTGAAATCTAGTATCAAACTCTCTAAAATTTTCAAGTCCAAAAAGTTGTACAAGTGGAATTAGCTTAAGGCTAAGTTCCGACGATATTTCGGGACAAATCCGGTGACGAAACGACTCCATGATGATTCCATAAGCTTCCTCTACCCCTCCTCTTTCTTTCTAATCTGTAATTCCCACTTTCCCTCTTCTCCTTCTATTAAAACGAATTCCATTTTCAAAACTAGTCGGAAGCGGAGTTAATCCGACTTCCGTTTCTAATTTATCTAAAAACACCATTTATCTTAATAACAAATTTACAATCTTTTTGTATATTGTTTAGAAATCATAAACAAATACATTAGAATAAGTTACATCTCAAAATTATATGTATTGCAACTTCTATTTCAGTTTTACGGTAAAATACCATCATGTTTACATAAGACATTGCTTATTCATTTTGCTCATATTACCTTTAGAAAACTCACGAGGTAATGACCTATCTCATCACGATACTCATTCTTGACATAGCACGATGGCTTTTGGAACATTAGTTTGTGGGATAAATACGAGTTTACATTTAAAAACCATGAACATTCAAAAAACCGTTTTCTTTAAAAGTGTATTATTTAATTCCTTACAAATGCGCCTCTACAACCCATTTTGGGAAACCCTGATCGGGATGGTGCGGGTTATCGAACATCCTTGGGCCTAGTAGAGCGAGATGCAGACCTCCTCATGGAGCATCCAATCTCGATGGAATTTTTAATGCAATTTTTAAGAAAAATGAGATTTCTACTTAATAAATAAAATTTATTTTTACTATATATATATATATATATATATATGATTATTATCAAAATACCTACTTTAAATATATTATATATATTCCATGTCTAAATCAAACGAATCACAAATTTCATGAAACTACCATTACAAATCAATACAATTCCAATATTACACTATAATACCATATACTATTAAAGTTAAGTTTATATTCACTAGAATATTTCATTTTATAAAAATTACAACTATGAAACCCCTCAAGATGATAATTAAATACTTGAGGTGTATTTTGAAAATATATCAAAACTATTTTTCATAAAACCCTCTCAAGTTATATTAATTTACAATAAAGACCCTAATAAATATAGGTTAAAGCGGGACCAGTTCTCTTGAGCCTCAGAGAGCCGGAGAATATGGGTGCTTGCCTATCTAAGGTAGACATCCTAAAAACGGTGTTATCAACATGGTAATTATCTTGGAAAAAGAAACAAATCCTGTCGTCCATATGCAACAGTTACCGATAACACCAAAACTAATTCAGGACTTCAACTCTGTCTAAAAGGTCTGACTCAGTCTGAGTCTCAGTCTAATCAGAAATCAATCAATCAATCTATCCTTGAATATGATTCAAGATAACTCCATTTCAACATGAATCTATTTATACCAGAATTCAATCTATATTAACATGACTCGACCGAACCGAACCATGGATATATTCTGATACATGACTATCCGTTTATATCCATTCCGTTTACATGATATCATGGTTTCAGCAAGTCTTCCATTTATAAAAAAAAATAATACGATCAATACAAAATACATTACAGGGTTTTAAAGGGGTATACTGGTACAGAATGTGTTAGAAGTGGCATGAGACGGTCACTTTAATACACCTAACCTGAATATCCATTGTTGTTGTACCGTGGCATAACGATTCCTTATGCTCTGTATACCTTAGTTTCCGGAATAGTGGGACTCCTCTCGTATACACTGGCATATTCTGTACCAAGCTACAAAAAACTGCGTTAACAGAAAAAAAAAAAAATTACAATATACCAGTTATATTCTCATCTGTCTATTCTTACCTATCTTTGGGACTTACCGAGCGATTATTCGCTGACGACATTCCTTCTCTTTTTTCTTTAGAATGTTGTCAGGTGGATCGGACTCTCTGGAGGTTGAGCCCAGTACTGAATACTTGGAGCAGTTCGCCATTAACCCAGAGCTCTAGATACTTGTATATATTTTCTTTTCAGTTCATGCCATTGTTTAGGCATTGTTTTCCATTCCTGTATTTACATTTTCAGTTGTACTTGTAAAGAAATGTTTAATAAATAAAAGTTGTTGTTCATTTACACTTCATGTCTTCTTGTGTAAATTTACATTATCTTGCTTAGATACGTTTAGCGTGTTTAATTCTGAGTAAATACGTAGCGGGCCTCCTCGTGTCTTCTTATCTGTACACTGGGAAGCGGGGCGTGACAGGTTTTGTTGGTGGCCCATGCAGGTCCGTTCTGCATGGACATGCAGGTCAATTCTGCATGAAGTCCTATGAAATATAACACAAGAATCAGCAACTAAAAAAATTCTTTACATTTCATATTCCTTGAGTCTTACAATTTCATATCTTTGAATCTATCCTAACCCTATTTTTTCTTTCAAGGTTATGGATTCTCCAAACAGTACCAGTACCAACTTCAACAACACACCACTACCTTTTCCACTTACGCCTACCGTTGTAGCTCCGATCAACGAGCAAACGATATTGCTTAAGGCAATCCGAAGCCTCCTGGAAGGACAGTAGCAGCAGACTGCTATATTACTGAATCGTCCAGAAATAGAAGCGCCCGGAGTAAAGCAGTTTCGGGCATTGCACCAAAGCAATTTTTGGGGAAAGAGATCCCTTTAGAAGCGGAGGAATGGGATCAGAGTATCGAAGACGATCTAGCAGCAAGACAAGTGCCAGACGTCGCTTGGGTACGGGTTGCGAAGCTGCAACTCACCGACAATGCCCGAGTATGGTGGAAGGCGGAAGAAAGCTGTCTTGCCCAGCCTATCGAATGGAAAACTTTTCGCGACATGTTTGACGCGAAGTACTTTCCAGAGACTGGCCGATTTAACATGGAGCAGCAATTCATCCACCTACAACAGGGTTCAATGTAGACCAAATCTGTGGATGAGTATGATGCTGAGTTTACCATGATCAGTAGGTAAGATATGTCTCAATATTCGATTTTCTTATATCACATACTTCACAGCTAACACAAGACCTTAACAGGTTCGCGACACACTTGATACTGACTGCTGAGATCAGGTCCAGACGATTTCAGCAAGGGTTAGATTCGGAGATCCAAGCTGCCTTAGTTATAGGGGATTTCCCAACCCACGACCTGGCTCTGAAAGCTACCCGTCGATATGAGGTAGTGGTGAAGATGATGAGCAGACCCCAATCTTCCTGGGTGAAGCGCCCTGCCACCCAGATGGAAGGAGGAGCCTCTTCAAGGCTATCATTTGTACCCAGGAGACAGGGAGTACCAATCAATCGGCCCGGCCCAGCCTTTTGCACCTACTGCAGGAGGAGGGATGGACACCTAGAGAAGGACTGCCGGCGTGCAAATCGCCTTTGTTTGGTCTGTGGCTCACCCACACATGATATTAGGTCTTGTCCTCGTAGACTCAATCCAAATGCTAAACCCAGACCAACAATTACCTATCCGCAGCGACCAGCTATCCAGACACCTGCTCCACGACTTGCTCTCCCAGCTCCACCACCTCGTGGACCGGCTGCACCTCCTCCTCGTCAGTTCCACCAAGCACAAAGGAACTTACCTCAAGGACAGAGGAATTCTCCTCTAGCAAGGAGGAATGTACCGAGGCGACAGGCTTTCATAATGACTGTGGAAGAAGTTGAAGCCACTGGCCAACTCATCACTGGTAACTCTTTTCTTTCAAGCTTTCTTTCAGTCTTTATATGTACCCATATATCTTTTCTTATACCTAAAACCTATCCCACATAACTTAGGTACGATCTTAGTAGCCTCACTTTCTGTACTAGCACTCTTCGATACCAGAGCATCTCATTGCTTTATGTCGCAACGGTTCATCCGAACTCATGCGATTCCAGTCAAACCTCTCGTATCCAGCTGGAATGTCAGTTCAGGGAACGACGTTCTAAAGGCAATAATAGGATACGACCTGTGTCTAGTAGTCATCTGCAGCAGAGAATTCTATGTCTATGCTGACTTCAAGGTGCTGGACATACCGAACTTCGATGTAGTTTTGGATATGGATTGGCTCGGAACTTTTTACGCTACCATCGACTGTTGTCAAAGGAGGATAGTGTTCGAGATTCCAGACTATCCGGTCTTTTATTTTAGAAGTTAAGATGTACCCTGGAGCCAAGCACATATAAAACAAAACCGAGAAAGGCAGTGATTGCAACACTTCAAGCGGAGGAAGGATCGAAGCCAGAGGTAGTTCGAGAGTTCAACAATGTATTTCCTTAAGACATATCAGGTTTGCCTCCCAATCGAGCTCTTGAATTCAGCATTGATTTAGTACCTGGAACACAACCGGTGATCAAAGCACCGTATAGGTTAAGCCCCGAAGGTTTGAAAGAGATCCGAACTCAGTTGGACGAATTATTGAAGAAAGGATGGATTTGTCCCAGCACTTCAAGTTGGGGATCTCCAGTTCTACCTGTGAAGTAGAAGGAAGGTTCATATCGAATGTGCATTGATTATAGAGCTCTGAACGAAGTAACTATAAAGAAAAAGTATCCACTTCCGCGCATCGATGATCTGTTCGATCAGCTAAGCGGGTCTTGCATTTTCTCCAAGTTAGATTTTCGTTTGGGTTATCATCATGTGAAGGTCAAAGAGTCTGATATTCCGAAGATGACATTCAGGACTCGCTATGGTCATTATGAGTTTCTTGTGATGCCATTTGGAGTGACCAACGCACCAGCTATATTCATGAACCTAATGAATCAAGTTTTCCGAGAGTATCTAGACATGTTTGTTGCCATCTTCATCGACGATATCCTAGTGTATTCTAAACGTCGGAAAGAAAATGCTGAGCACCTACGAATTATCCTGGAGACTTTATGATAGCATCAATTATATGCCAAATATAGCAAGTGCGAGTTTTGGCTAGATCAGGTCGGGTTCCTCGGACATATTGTATCAGGCGAAGGAATTTTTGTAGATCCAGCTAAATTATCAGCAGTAAGCGAATGGCCGACACCAAAGTCAGTGAAAGACATTCGAAGTTTCTTGGGTTTAGCAGGATATTACAGAAGATTCATTGAAGGATTCTCGCAGATTGCAACACCCCTGACCAAGCTCACACGTTAAGATGAAGAATTCGTGTGGTCAGAAGCATGCAGACAAGCTTTCATAGAACTTAAGTCAAGATTGACATCAACGCCTATTATCGTCATACCGGACCAATCTTAAGGTTTTGAAGTGCATTGCGATGCATCCGGTAAGGAATTATGATGTATTCTACATCAGCACGATAAATTTGTAGCTTATACATCAAGACAGATGAAGATTCATGAGCGAAACTATCCGACGCATGATTTGGAGTTGGCGGCTGTAACCTTTGCACTCAAATTTGGCACCATTATCTTCTTGGAGAACGAGTGGACATGTACACAGACCACAAAAGTCTGAAATATGTATTTACTCAGAAAGAGTTAAATATGCGGCAGAGAAGATGGTTAGAACTCATGGCGGATTTCGACATCAACCTACAATATCATCTAGGGAAGGTGAATGTAGTACCTGATGCACTTAATCACCAACCATTAGTATTGAATCTCACCGCACAGTGGAAGCTCCAATATGATTTGCATCAAATGGATATTGAAGTGGTCATGCCAAGTAACGCTTCAAATTTGATGAACTTACAAGTTCAATCTACTATTTTCAATCAGATCAAAACAGCTCAAGCAAGTGATGCTAAGTTGCAAAACATCAGAGAACAAGTAGAAAGTGAACTTAGAACAGACTTCATCATACACGACGACGGGTCTTTGAGACACGGAAGCAGGTTGTGTGTACCAAAAGGTTCTGTGCGGGAAGAGTTGATGAAAGAAGCTCACAACTCTCCTTATTCAGTATACCCAGGAGGCACAAAGATGTACAAAGATCTGCATCAAAATTACTGGTGGCATGGAATGAAGCGTGAAGTAGCCAGAAGTGTCGCTAAATTCTTGGTGTGTCAGCAAGTAAAGGCTGAATATCACAGGACAACTGGTTTACTTCAACCGTTACCTATCCAAGAATAGAAGTGGCAACACATCACTATAGATTTCATGATTGCACTTCCTCGTAGCACGAAAGGTAACAATGCTATATGGGTTATTGTGGATCGAGTCACAAAGTCGGCTCACTTCATCCCATTTCGAGTTGGCCAATCTACTGAGACACTAGTAAAGAAGTACATGGAAGTAAGTATGAATCTAAGTAAGATTTAACTCTTCATAGTGTACTAGTCCTGATACCCATGAACTCATGCAGGAGATCATGAGATTACATGGAGTACCGGTTTTCATTATCTCCGATCATGACACCAGATTCTGATCGCAATTTTGGCAGAGTCTGCAAGCTAGCTTGGGAACAAGTCTGAACTTCAGCACAGCTTACCATCCACAAACAGATGGACAGTCTGAGTGAACTATTTAGATACTTTAAGATATGCTAAGAGGTTGTATGCTAGAATTCGGAGGATTGTGAGAAGATCACCTAGATCTTATGGAGTTTTCATACAACAACAGCTACTAAGCAAGTATAGGAATGACAACCATTGCAGCTCTTTATGGAAAGAAGTGCCGATCACCATTAAGTTGGAATGACATCGGAGATAGAGAACTTCTTGGACCTGAGATGATAGTGGCAACTGTCGATATAGTTCGCACTATCAGGGAAAAAATGCGCATATCCTAAAACCAATGAAGCACCGGGCTGATGCAAAACGCCGTCACTTGGAGTTCCAACTGGAAGATCATGTCTTTTTGAAGATATCTCCAAACCATGGAGTGATTCACTTTGGAAGACGGGGTAAGCTCAGTCCGAAGTATATTGGACCGTTCGACATACTCGAACGAGTCGGAGAAGTGGCTTATCGTCTGGCACTTCTACCTTCATTGGAAAGAGTGCACAATGTATTCCACATATCCTAACTTAGAAGATATGTGAGTGACCCCATTCATATTCTTGATCACTCTGAGCTCACTGTACAGCCAGACTTATCCTGTGAGCGGTAACCTGTTGAAATCCTTGATAGAAAGGTGAAGTCATTTCGGAACAAGGAAGTAAACTTAGTTCGAGTGATGTGGAGAAAAGACCCACCAGAAGAATCAACATGGGAACGTGAGGACAATATGCGTGCAAGATACCCCCACTTGTTTGTAAATTAGTCCTTAAAATAATTGTAAATTTCGAGGACAAAATTTTTATAAGGAGGGTAGAATGTAACGACTCTGTTTCAGTGTATAGAATTTTTTTTAAAAGTTAATGTACAAATGGAGTATTTGCAATCCTTTGTATGCTATAAGTATTTAAATTGCTTTTGAACAGAAAGAAAGCACTTGTAGCTCATTGGTAAAGCTTTGCACTGCTGTGATGAAACCCCTGTATTCGAATCCCTTCAGCCACATATTATTTTTGTTGATTTTTCTTTTAAACTTTTAGAAGCCCAAAGGTTTCCACGTGCAAAACACGTAAAATGAAAAGTCACAACAAAATCAAACATGTGCACTGAGGTATATGAGACGACTAGGACACGTAGCATTAATCCAGACACCAACCCTCAGATTTGGACTGGTGAGATTTGTTGAAGGGGCCGGCGCCGCCGGTTTGGGCAAGAGAAAATGCAAATTTTTTTGTTGCCCTAACACCTGTTGGCCTACCCCATTAACCCCAGTTTGTTTGTTTTCCCTGCAATTATCCAGAGAATTAAAAATCACCATTAATCCAATTTTAATGCATTTTTAATTCTCTCTTCACTCACAAAACCCTAATCCTACCCTATAAATACAACCCTACACTTTGGCCCTCCTCATTCTGAAATCTAGTATCAAAACTCTCTAAAATTTTCAAGTCTAAAAAGTTGCACATGTGGTGTTAGCTTAAGTCCAAGTTCCGAAGACGTTTCGGGACAAATCCGGCGACGAAACGACTCCTCGACGATTCCATAAGCTTCCTCTACCTCTCCTCTTTCTTTCTAATTTGTAAGTCCCACTTTCTCTCTTCTCCTTCTATTAAAACGAATTCCATTTTCAAAACTAGTCGGAAGCGGAGTTAATCCGACTTCCGTTTCTAATTTAACTAAAAACACAATTTATCTTAATAAAAAATTTACAATCTTTTATTATATTGTTTAGAAATCATAAACAAATACATTAGAACAAGTATCATCTCAAAATAATATGTATTGCAACTTCTATTTCAGTTTTACGGTAAAATATCATCATGTTTACATACGACATTGCTTATTCATTTTGCTCATATTACTTTTAGAAAACTCACGAGGTAACGACCTACCTCATCACAACACTAATTCTTGACATAGCACGATGGTTTTTGGAACATTAGTGTGTGGGATAAATATGAGTTTACATTTAAATACCATGAACATTCAAAAAACCGTTTTCTTTAAAAATGTATTATTTAATTCCTTGCAAATGCGCATTTACAACCCATTTTGGAGAACCCGGATTGGGATGGTGCGGGTTATTGCACATTCTTATGCCTAATAGAGCAAGATGTAGACCTCCTCACGGAGCATCCGATCTCGATGGAATTTTTAATGCAATTTTTAAGAAAAATGAGATTTCCACTTAATAAATAAAATTTATTTTTACTATATATATATATATATATATATATATATATGAATATTATCAAAATACCTACTTTAAATATATTATACATATTCCATGTTTTTTCTAAATCAAACGAATCACAAATTTCACGAAACTACCATTACAAATCAATACAATTCCAATATTACACTATAATACCATATACTATTCAAGTTAGGTTTATATCCACTAGAATATTTCATTTTATAAAAATTACAAATATGAAAACCCTAAAGACGATAATTAAATACTTGAGGTATATTTTGAAAATATATCAAAACTATTTTTCATAAAACCCCCTCAAGTTATATTAATTTAAAATAAAGACCCTAGTAAACATAGGTTAAAGCGGACCAGTTCTGTTGAGGCTCAAGGAGCCGGAGAATATAGGTGCTTGCCTATCTAAGGTAGAAAACCTAAAAACGGTATTATCAATACGGTAATTATGTTGGAAAAAGACACAAATCCTGTCGTCCATGTGCAGTAGTTACCGATAACACCAAAACTAATTCAGGACTTCAACACTGTCTAAAAGGTTTGACTCAATCTAATCGAAAATCAATCAATTAATCTATCCTTGAATATGATTCAAGATAACTCCATTTCAACATGAATCCATTTATACTAGAATTCAATTTATATCAACATGACTCGACTGAACCAAACCATGGATATACTCTGATTACATGACTATCCATTTATATCCATTCCGTTTACATGATATCATGGTTCCGGCAAGTCTTCCATTTATAAAACAAAATAATACAATCAATACAAAAGACATTACGGGGTTTTAAAGGGGTAGACTGGTACGGAATGTGTTAGAAGTGGCACGAGACGGTCACTTTAATACACATAACCTGAATATCCATTGTTGTTGTACCGTGGCTTAACGGTTCCTTGTGCTCCGTATACCTTAGTCTCCGGAATAGTGGGACTCCTCTCGTATACACTGGCATATTCTGTACCAAGCTACAAACAACTGCGTTAACAGAAAAAAAAACAAAATTACAATATACCAGTTATATTCTCATCTGTCTATTCTTACATATCTTTGTGACTTACCGAGCGATTGTTCGCCGACGACATTCCTTCTCTTTTTTCTTTAGAATGTTGTCAGGTGGATCGGACTCTCTAAAGGTTGAGCCCAGTACTGAAGACTTGGAGCAGTTTGCCATTGACCCAGAGCTCTAGATACTTGTATTTATTTTCTTTTCAGTTCATGCCATTGTTTAGGCATTGCTTTCCATTCCTGTATTTACATTTTCAGTTGTACTTGTAAAGAAATGTTTAATAAATAAAAGTTGTTGTTCATTTACACTTTATGTCTTCTTATGTATAGTTACATTATATTGCTTAGATACGCTTAGCGTGTTTACTTCTGAGTAAATACGTAGCGGGCCTCGTCGCGTCTTCTTACCCGTACACTGGGAAGCGGAGCATGACATTGGAATGTTGTCAGGTGGATCGGACTCTCTGGAGGTTAAGCCCAGTACTGAAGACTTGGAGCAGTTCTCCATTGACCCAGAGCTCTAGATACTTGTATATATTTTCTTTTTAGTTCATGCCATTGTTTAGGCATTGCTTTCCATTCCTGTCTTTACATTTTCAGTTATACTTGTAAAGAAATGTTTAATAAATAAAAGTTGTTGTTTATTTACACTTCATGTCTTCTTGTGTATATTTACATTATATTGCTTATATACGCTTAGCGTGTTTACTTCTGAGTAAATACGTAGCGGGCCTCTTCGCATCTTCTTACCCATACATTGGGAAGCGGGGAATGACAGGAAGAGTGTGCAAGTTGCTTAAATCCATTTATGGATTAAAGCAGATATCGCGAATTTGGAACATCTGTTTTGATGAGACGGTCAAAGGATTCGACTCTATCAAAAATCCATATGAACCATGCATTTATAGTAAGATTGTAGCGAGAACTGTGGTATTTCTCGTCTTATAGGTGGATGACATTCTCCTGATAGGAAATGGCATTCCTATGTTACAATAAGTCAAAAGATTCTTGTCACAGAAATTCCCCATGAAAGACCTGGATGATGCCTCCTACATTCTGGGGATCCATATCTATCGTGATAAATCTAAGAGGATGTTGGGACTTTCACAATCCAAGTACATCGACACCATACTGAAAAGATTTAGTATGGAAGATTCCAAGCACGGTAATCTACCGGCTTGTCACGGGATGACTCTCTCCAAAGAGATGTCTCCCAAGACTGATTTCGAAAGGGATCACATGAGTATTATACCCTACGCTTCTGCGGTAGGCTCTATAATATATGCGATGTTATGTACCAGACCAAATGTTGCTTACGCACTGAGCGTGGTAAGCAGGTATCAGTCAAACCCTGGGAAGAAGCACTGGATAGCAGTTAAGAACATTCTCAAGTACCTGAGAAGGACTAAGGAGATGTTCTTGGTGTACTAAAGACCTCCAGATCGAGGCCTTTGTTGACTTCAACTTCCAGAGTGACAAGGATGACTCCAAGTCCATGTCGGGTTATGTCTTTACCCTCAATGGAGGGGCGGTCTGTTGGAAGAGCTCCAAGCAGGACACCGTTGCTGACTCGACGATGGAAGTGGAGTATATCGCTGCATGTGACGCCGTGAAAGAAGCAGTCTGGATGAAGAAGTTCATTACAGAACATCAGGTGGTTTCGTTCATTGTTGATCCAATACCTTTGTATTGTGACAATAATGGGGCTATAGCTTTAGCGAAGAAACCAAGGTCCCATCAGATGTCCATACATATCTTGAGGCGGTATCACCTGATCAGGGAAATCGTGAATCGCCGGAAGATCGAGGTGCGGAGAGTATAAACGGAGAACAACACTGCAGATCCACTCACAAAGGCCATCCTTCAGATGCAGTTCGAGAGGCTATTCGAGATGATAGGTCTGTGATATGCCAATACATGGCCTTAGTGCAAGTAAGAAATTGTTAGTGATATATGCTCTAGAGGCCATTATTGTATAGTACTGAATTGTATATTACATTTTGTAAGCTTGGGATATACACGGATATAATAACAGTCTTACTCAATATGATAATATGCTATCTGGTTTGATTCTATCTTAATATGTGTATATGTTTCTTTTAACATATCGCTAATACATATTGATATAGCCTTTAAGATCTTTGCTTGACTACCAGCATTGTGATGGCAGTCAGACTATTGAAGACTGGGTAGTTTATAAGCACATCCTTATACTTGTCCCTAGTCGTAGGATTATCAAGACAGGGCATCGATACTCCAGAGTAGACTAGTGTATACACTTCTCATCCCATTCAGGGGAGATAGAATGTCCCGCATCCATTGGTATGATGTACCAGAGATAGTATACAGGTGCTCATTAGCTTATGAGTTACATTGGATTGTCTCGATGAGAACTGCCGGTTGGTATTATACCTATCGTTAATTAGCAGTTCCCGGGTGATATGAGTATAGATTAGTCCGTTGAATTAACATCTCTATTCGTCTCGAGTGTGTTCCCACTGTACTTAGATTGCTACCCTAGCATGGCTCAAATGATTCGTGCAAACAGGTAGTGGTTGGGTGCAGTCCCGAAGCACTTGGAGGCAGTAGTGGGGAAAGGATTCGCCTCTCCCGGTATTGGGAGTTGATATCGCGCTGTGTTCGGATAGCCATTACATAAAGTCCCTGGCCAGGGCGTAACAACCGAGTTCATTTATACCAATTCCAGTTCCCGTATTTATTTATCTATGGTATTTTATTTATTTATCGTGTTTGGGTGCGAATAGTAATTTTACATTTTACATTGCATTCGACCCGACCCACTTGCTTGAACTTGTTTGATTCATATTTATAGATTACCCTGGCTTGTTACATAGACACATGCATCTCATGTATACTGCATATTGATTTTTCATCTGACATCGCAAATTTTATCATATAACATTGTAGGTCACGTAAAATAAATTAAAATTGCATTTCATAGTCTGCATGATACCCCTAACCCCGTGGTAGCATCCGCGCATCCTGTTCTCGTCCCGTTCAGTGAAACGGACGTATTTGGATAGCTACGCACACGTACATGCATCCGTTCTTGGGGGTATGCTTTTTCGTCACCTAAGCATTCATTTTAAAATTTGGAAGTCACATAAATTTTCGTATTTTAAATCTGAATTTTTAGACCCAACCCGGACGTGTTTTGGAATATTTTTTGTATCCCGCCTAAATTCAAATTTATTTGATTTTATTTTAATCTCGTTAATTTTTAACCATACGAATCCTTTTAAATTTTAACATAATTCCTTTTTAAAATTTTAAATCTTTTCTTAACAAACCCCAGCCTCTCTCCTTAACTACCCCGGCCCCACTTCCTTCTCTCTCTCTCTCTTTCTTTCTCCCTTTCTTTCTCTTTCTTTATCTCTCTCTCTCTCTCCCCTCCCCTCTTCCTTTCTCTCTCTCCCATATAAAACAAATTCATCTCTCCTCGCTGTTCACCTCTCTCTTTCTCTCACCTCTCGATCTCCTCTCTCTCTCTCCCCTCTCGTATTATTCTCTCTCTCTCCCTATATATATATATATATATATATATATATATATATATATATATATATATATATATATATATTCCTTCTTCTTCCTCTCTTTTCTTTTCAAAAAAAACCCACGAAACCCAAACCCTACCGCCGCTGCCTCCCCTTCGCTCACCCGTCTCCGACCCTCCTCTCAACCTCCACCATCATCTCAACCCTCGCAGCCACCCTCTCCTTCCTCGACCACCTCCTCTTCCAAGAACTGACCTATCGCTTCACCATCTTTCTTCACCGACCTCGTCGCCGCCCATCACCGACGACCTCGTCGTCGTGTTCCCCTCTGTCCACTCACCTCTTTCTCAACTCTCAACGCTACCACCACTATTCGAGCCTACCCCGAGCACCTTCCTTGCACCCAAACTCAACCTCGGCACCCTCATTGCACCGTCGCCGCCGGAGCTCCGACGACCTCGTTGTTGTTTCCACAACCCTTTTCTCCCTCTCCCTTTCCTCTCTTCCTATGCCAACGACCCCAGCCACCAAGAATCTCGCACACACACACACCAGAATCCAAACCGAGCCCCTGCACATCTTTACATCGCCGGAGTTGATCGCCGCCGTCGATCTTGTTCTCGTCTCCCGACTCCAGTGCACCCAGTGAGCAATTCTCTTCTTCCCAATCTCATTCTCCTTTTTCCTTTCCTCTCTTTCTTCTTTCTTTTCTTTGTGTTTCTTTTCTTTATATTTTCTGTCTTTGTAGTTCGCCGGAACCGGCCGTGACGTCGACGATCCCGATGACCCAGCAAGCGTACCTGACCCGTGTGATCACCTTGTGCGTTGTTTGGATCCGTTCCGTGTACCGTGCGCGCGTCGCGACTTTTTCCGCCGACGTGAGACGTTCCGTATACCCGTTTCTTGATCCGTTTAGGCAAGTAAAACTTGCTACATGCTATTTAAATTATTATATACTTATTTAAATACATATTATACCTGTTATTTAAATCTAGTGCCCCATATTTCATTTTAACGTTTCGATGTTCCGTTTATATTATTTTAAATCTAGGTCATGGAAAATATATCTTGTTGCATACTAGATTACAATACCCATATCCATATTTATTTCACATAGTGCTTATTGTACATCCCATAGTACCATTTTTTATAGTTTGTGACTTTCGAATACCTGTTTGTATCTATTTCATTTAGAATATATAAGTTGCATCCATTTCATTTAGAATATACAAATTGCATCCATAGATCACTTGAATATATAACACTGTAATATTGACACCTCATGTTTAAAAAATTGCATCCTAATTAATATTGGAACTATAATCTTAATCCTAATCGATAACTGTGCATCCATGTGTTTGAATTTATACCTATTTGCATACCACATCACACCATTCCATTTTTATTGTTACATTGGTACCCCATACTTGTTTTTGTGTACCCGTGCTTATTATAGTTTGATTATGAGCACCCACGTGACATTTGTGCACCCCTGACATGACTTGATGTACTATTACTTGACACGACTTGATACCGTGCACTTCTTGACATGATTGGATCTATATACACTACCTGACTTGACCTGATGTACCATAGCTTGACCTGTTACCTGATCTTGTTACTAATGCCAACAATCTTGACCTGTTGTCCCTACGGACATTTCCTGTTGTCTATTCATACAAACCTGTACCTGCTTGATCCTGTGTTGGCATTAGCTCCAGATTTATTAATCCCTGACTTGAACACATAACCTGGGGGTATGGGGAAATCAATGATGAAGCCTGACTTGTAACTCGACAGTTCGATACCTTTACTGATCAGTCTTACGGGATAGACCATCCCCTGGGTGATGATGCTGACATCACTCATCGTTACATACTACCCTTTTACTGCCTAGCGGCACGTCTTGGATTCAGCCCGAGAATCTTCACCGTGGTCCCGGGCACGCACGGGATACTATTGAGTTACATCGATGATTCATCAAATTGATTTCAAAGATTTGAAAGTAGATAACCCAATAGACCAGTCTAGATTACCCACTACACATTACTCTCACTGTCCTCACTATATTGTTGTCATTCCTGTTTTACCGTTTATACTCATACTTGCATGTCTTGCTACCCCTGTTTACATTATTGCTTGATGTTATGACACACTGACGTCTGGGTTTTGCATGGCCCAGATTCTTTACCTTTGCTGTAAGCTGAGCAGGAGTATTTCAGTCAGCAGGCTGAGTAGTGAGGACTTATTAGCAGTTAGTTTGTTTTACTTTCGGTATTTTCATTCCTGATGTGAGCCCGCATTATGGGACGTACATTCCAGTTAGTTTCTTGTATTGGATCTTTTGCTTCCGTATTATTTTATTCTTGACTCGTTTATTCTGGCT
The DNA here is from genome assembly GCA_030015575.1 of Agapanthus africanus. Lineage (NCBI taxonomy): Eukaryota > Viridiplantae > Streptophyta > Magnoliopsida > Asparagales > Amaryllidaceae > Agapanthus > Agapanthus africanus. The sequence continues at coordinate 43,159,777 of CM057342.1, forward strand.
TATGGACATGTACTAGATAGTTATTATTATTGTTCTTGATATCTCTACAGCCGTAATGTGACTGTGGAAGGATATTTCCTATCCACAGGTAGCATGGTTGGCTATGTCACGTGCCTATCTTAGCATACTCTGGGAAGCGGTGTGTGACATGGTTTTTTTGGTATCAGAGCCATAGGATTTAGGTTAATCGGGTTTGATTCTTTTTATAGTTGGGTATTGCACCCAATACACGAATCAGAATACTCGAGATTAGGAACATGTCCTGCCACTTTACCATCTTGCCATTCTTGAATCTTAACTCCCTCCTGATCTTTACCTTGACGATATGCAAACTGTTAGTTGTATGTATGCCCTAGAGGCCAGTATTGTACAGATGATGTATATTATATTGGATGCTTGGACATATATAGAGATGACTTTCTTGCTCTATATGATAGTATGCTATCTGGTTACTCTTTATCTTAACATGTATACTAGTCTCTTTATACTGTCTTATAGTTACATGTTGGTAAAGCCCTTAGGATGTGTACTTGACTACCTGGACTATGATGCAGATCATACTAGTGGGGACATGGTGTTAGTTATATGTATGCCCTAGAGGCCATTACTGTACATTGGATGTATATTGTATTGGATGCTGGGACATATATAGGTAGGACTTTCTTGCTCGACATGATAGTATGCTATCTGGTTGAACTTTACCTTAACGTGTATACTGATTGTCTCTCTGTTACATGTTGGTAAAGCCCTTAGGATGTGTGCTTGACTACCTGGACTATGATGCGGATCATACTAGTGGGGACATGGTAGTCCATAAGTACATCCTTCAAAGTCCCTAGTCGTGGGTGTATCGAGACGGGGCATCGATATACCAGAGTAGACTAGCGTGTACCTTCTCGACCCATACAGATGGGCGATGAATGATCCCATATCCATTGGTGTTTGACATCAGAGATGATATACGGGTGCTCAGTAGAGACTGGGTACACTGGACGGACTCGCCGAGAACTCCCAGATGGTATTATACCTCACGTCAGATGGCAGTTCTCTGGTGACACTGGTACAGAGTAGTCTGTTGACCCGAGATCGTCATAGAGTCTTGTGTGGTTCCCACTGTGCTTTGATTTCCATCTTACCACGTCCAAGAGGGCGTGCAAAACGGTGGTTTTTGGGTACAGTCCCGAGTCACATGGAGGCAATGAGCGATAGGAGGGGATTCGTCTCTCCCGGTATAGGGAGTTGATGTTGCACTGTGTTTGATTGGCTATAACAGGAAGTCCCTGGCCAGGGCTGATCAGAGAATTGCTGGTAAGTGTTACCAGTAGTTTCTCGACCCGTTATGAGCCTCATATCGACACGACTTATCAAGCTATTGGGGTCTGACGTTTACCACCCCTAGGCAAGATATGCGACATATCAGACGATCAGACCGGACTGTACGGTAGTGTTACTGGTCGGATTCACTGGAGTGTGAGCGGGCTTGCTCGTCGATCTTCAGATCGCTCAATACCCGGGTGGCCGTTACGTTTAGCAGACTGCTTGCGGCTTGTGGGTGTTTGATATGATCATCATCTGCTGCCGGCGTATTGACGAGTCTTTAGAGTCCTACACAGAGGTTTCCTGGCTCAAGCGAAACGAAATAGGAGCGCATATGAGATATGTGCGGGACCGAGAATGATGCATGTATGTGATACAGTATTCTGTTCTCGCGATGAATGTGTCGAATGGTTGTGTGCGATATAACCTAGTTATCGAATCAAGGATTGATTCGATAAATCGACACATTGGATATTAGCCGGTTATATGCGATATGACCGGATCGTTAAATCAAGTGTTGATTTAATGATTTAATGTATAATTATATATTTGATATATTACTTTGCATTAACTAATATTGGTTCACTTTAGATGGATTTTCTCACTCGGGTGTGCGCATTACATATGCGATATGATTTTGTGCACTTGATTGTATCATGTTTGATGATACATGTTTACTTGGTTAAGTGCAAAGAATTAAACCATGGTTAAAAGAATGGCTAGGGTTTCATTTCCTTTATTTATTCATTTATTTATTTATTTATTCATTTTGGAAAAGAAGAGAAAAGAATGGTTGCTAGTTTTGGAGTTTAGTTGAAGCTTCATGAAGCTTTAATAAAGTCAACCATTCTTATCTCATCCTTAACCCTAACCATTCCCACTAACCATGATGCATTCTCTACACTTGACCATGGTTAATTTTATGGTAAGAATTCATTTTTTTTCTTTTTCTATTAACTTATCATATATGCTTCTTCTTCTTCTTCCTTGAACTCCATGAAGAAAGCTTGCTACTCCAATGGCAAGTGAAGAAAATGAGTGAGAAATCCAAAACTAAAGTCTACCCACTTCCTATTTCTTCATCCTCTACCTCTTGCCAAGTAGTAGAGTGTGTTTACTTCACAAGTTTCATGACTTGGTGAAGTTGTGAGCTTGATCTAGCGATGCCTCGACGTAGATCATCTTCGGCATGGACATCGACGACCTAGCTCCCTTTTTCTCCGACGAAGCCGACTCTAGAGCCCGGATTCCTTTTGGACAGCGGAGACGACTTGGTTGCGGAGCTATGGAGGTGGAGCACCGGATCTACAAAGGTTGTATTTCCGTTTTCTCATTAGTTAAGTGTTAACTAGTTCATTGTTCGCCTAGACATCTAGTTATCGATCCGTAGTTTAGGGTTTGTAGGCACCATAATTTTTGAAATTGCCATGGTTGATGGCTTGGGAGACCTCACTAGCGTGCCTAGGAACCCTACAGTGGTATCAGAGCCTAGCTAGAGCCTTAGGCGAAGTCCAGACGGAATTTGAAACCGGAACGAACCCGAAACCAACTCCAAAATGTGCTCTCTGTACTTTTCCTAAAAACAGTGATTTTTCATGATTAAAAATATGCAGAGAAATAAGAAGGAAAATATAAGAATTACGGCGCAAAATTGGGGCGATGAACAGTGCAATGTAGCGTGGATCCGCGGCATAGTACTGAGTTAGGCGGCGGTTCCGCAATTGATTTATGACGTCAGCCTATTAAATTTGCACAGTAATTCATTGTTTTCTGTGCTTAATTCTCTGGGTATTTTTAAAATTTATTCAAGTGTTGAATAATCTGGGATGTTTTGGAGCTTTGATGATTCGATCGGGTTTATCAAATTTTGTCTGTTTGGCTTTCCGGATAAATTTTAGAATATGTTAAAAAGTTCGACCGGATATAAATACCCAATTTTTCCCCTGTTGGGAAATTTCCAAGTGTTGGATTTTTCCGTAGTTTAACGACGTTCTAAGTAGTGCAAGTAACGCGATGGTCCCTCTAGAAGACAACAAACCTTAACTCGATTATGTGACCGTCTTGAACTGCCCTTTGAACCTTCGGGTTTGGGGCAGTACGGCGTGCCACATGTGAGGCGTTGGCTTGACCCTTCTACGGCTGGACCGTTGGTACTGAGGTACGAACGGAATGTTGTTAGACTTATTTCATATGTTGAGCTGTATCGGGAAAACTTGGGTGTTCGATTGTTCGATCGGAAAGTTTAACATTTTCTGTTTATCTGGAATGTGATACAATAATTGGAATTCACAAAAAGGTTATGAGATAACTAAATGAATGTTATAAACGTAGCAGTTTAGTCTCACTTGATCGGTTGCCACGGAATTTTGATGTGATCAAAAGTCCGTCGCAATCACGTAGCGTACGCGGATACTCGCCGGGTAAACTTAATAGAAAGCCTCACCCCATTGCCCCGACCAAGTGACTGTAGGAGAACCCCGTCGCCGAAAGCATCCGTTCGGGTGCTCGCGGTAGCGGTGTTCCGCCTTGGTGCACTTCGTCGACGGCGTCGGGGGTGCGGCCGTCTACTGAAGTTTGCGACGAGCATTCGATCAGACTGTCGGGAATCTTGTTGAATTGCCCGACTCGATATTGAAAAGTGTTTTCGATAATGAGACTAAAATGCGGGGTTTATAATTGTTAGGCATGTGATGTCTAAGGTATTCATTTGATTAGGCATGTGATGTCTATGCAGATTGCGGATTCCAACTGTTGTAGTTTTACACTTTTTTTTCTGTGACCGTAAGTGTAATATGTGATATCGCCGGTTTCGTTGCTATATGTCAACGACAATTGGGATGCGCATATTTACTTACGTTGATGACATGTGATGTTATGTGTTGCTGGATATGTTATATTGGATCGTCGTGTTTGAATAGCCGTGGGTTTTTATGTGAGATGAGTGTTTTTCATTTTCATTCATGTAAAAACTTGTATGTAATATTCTTTTATTGGGGCGCTTCCAGGTTGCGGAAGTTGTCACCTCTTGTATATTATTTACTTTTCCGCACTAGGAAGACCCAAGGAGGGGAGCACAAGTAACCGGGTTCTGGGTCCAGTGGGAGACCAACTCGAGGAGTCGAGTCCGGGTCTCCTAACTCCAGAATTGGTAGGGTTGCTTGCCGCTCTCGTAGGGGTCTAGGGGTGTGGGTTTGGCTATTCATCACGACCGTGGAATCCGTGTTTTATACTGGCTCGTATTGAAAACACGGACGTCCTAGTATATCCAATATTTCATATGTTTCTTCTGCTGCGATATCTGTGATGTGATCATGTGATGTTCTCTGATAGATACAGTATATAGTATATATGATATATTATATAGACGTTACTTATGTTTTACACCCGCGCTAGCCCTGCCCCGCTCTGCCGTTAGTTACCTAACCTAACGGTGCACGAGGGGACATCGAGGCGAATGCGGATGGCATAAGTGTACGTCATATCTATCTGTGATGTTTAGGTACTTAAATGATGGGACTTCATTAATGTGATTAATGAAATAAAAGAAACCTAAGATGTTGTAGAATCGAATTTCAAAATAAAACAGGTAGCTACAGTTCTTGCTTTGCACAGTGGTATATGTGATATATCCTGCACCTTATTCGATAAGGAAAGGACCGAGATCCCTTCACCGGGAGTGACTCCTTTAACAATAACTGGCAGATGCTACACACTCGGTTTGACTTTTGATTGCTTTTAAGAGTTTTTGCTTTGCACAGTGATATATATGATATATCCCGCACCTCATTCGACGAGGAAAGGACCGACGATCCCTTCACCGGGAGTGACTCCTTTAGCAAAACTAGAAAAGCCTCAAAGACACTCCATTTCAAAATTCATTCGATCCTACAACGATATCAAGTTCATTACGCAATAGGTTTTCAGAAAAACCTGTCGTAGCCCTCCGTCATTTTAGATAAATCCTGTTTAGTATTCGTGCTGCGTTTGTTGACCTTGTCAAGGCGCAGTGTGCGGTAGCTAACCAGTATTTATCTGCTTATGCATATGATGCAGATTGGGTTAGGGTAGTCGTGCGGCCTTGTTGACCTTGTCAAGGGTCGTGCGGGTGGGTTTGATTCAATCAAGAAATGACGGGTTGAACTTGACTTGCGGTCTATGGTTTGTTGACCTTGTCAAGGTCATAGATCGTTCGGGGCAAAATATTATCGGGAATTTCAAGTGTTGAAATTTGTAATGAGATTGCATACCTTCTATGAGATAGTTGGATCCCGATACCCGCTGCGAGTAAGAGTTACTCCTGGGAGAGTTTTATACATTACAATTAGCCGATCAAGTAGGTGTCTAGAAAGGTGTCAACGGGGTTACGCCTCTGGGAAAACGAGGTTTACATTAATTAGGTTCGTGCAAAAGCACGGGGGACCTCCCTCAAAGTACCGACACTGGCCTGGCTGAAAGATTGGCGAACTTGTAGTGTGTAATTAATCCCGGCTAGTCTTTCCTTTTAGGGTTTGAAGGAAGATTTGATAAAAAGCAGTGGGAGCCATCCTGATTAGATAAAATAAAAACCAATCTATTCTTGACAGAGCGCACGCTGAGTGTTTTCTTCTCTCTCTCTCCAGGTAGCGACCATATCACGCCTTAATCAAGATAATAATACGGATTATTGACCGAACCCGCTTGTTATACTGAGCTGGGGAACGTTGGTCCCGCTCCAATTTATAATTGTTATAAGACAGAGCAGGAAATTGGGGAATACCAGATTTCCCGTGCCGCCCAAACGAAGAGAGTGCATGCTGATGCATCATCTTCGGGTGTGTTCATTATACAGAACTGTTTCTCAGTATCCTTTACATCCTGGGTATATGATACCGGATCAGGATCCCAGATATGTAATCAGTTACATAGGGCAAAAGAACGGTAGAGAACTGAGAACGGATGATAAGTTTCATGAGGCAGAAAACGGGGCAAGTGTTGCAGCCAAGTCTGTTGGTCACTGTCACCCTGTATTACCAATACATTGATTCTGAACGAATGTTATTAGATACCGAACCTGATATACCAAATCATATCACTCTCTTTGTTAGAAAAGAAAGGATATAATTTTGTATTGATGGATAATGTTTTGAACATTTCCTATATCAAAAGTTGATCGGTTCAGGCACGTTATCTAAAAACGTTGATGTTCTAAATCAAACTACAGTTCTTAGTATATGGAACACACATAAGAGGAAGAGTTCAGAAATGAACAGATCCTTCTTAACGTATTGTAGACTAGGTCAGATCAATATGACCCGACTAGCTGAAGTTACATGTAGATGCATATTTAAATCAGTTTGAATCTACATCTTGTGAAACTTGCCAGTCATGTCACAAAGATATAATGACACTAGCTCTGTTTATTGGAAACAGAGAAAGAGTTAGTGAACTCTTGGGATGATACATGTTGATGTATGTAAGGTCCCCTGTCTACATATGCCAGGACTGGTTCTTTATACTTCATTACGTTCTCTGATAATCTCTCAAGATTCAGACCTATGTTCCTGTTGAAACACACGTCCGACCCTTTTGAGATATTCACAGAATATAAGTTAGAAGTAGAGAAGCAATACGGGTATAAGTATTATGTCCTTTGATGAGATCAGGGAGGAGAATACTTGTGCATGGAATTCCTGGACTATTCTAAAGGAGAATGAGATTCTCTCTCAGCATTACTCCTCCGTATACACCATAGCACGATGGTATATCGGGGCGGAGCAATCACACCCTATATGATATGGTGTGCTCTATGATGAGTATTACTGAGTCACCTATTTTCTTTAGGGAGTTATGCACTTGAGAAGCTGCATACCTATTGAATAGGGTTCGAATCGAATCAGTTGCCTACCACTTCATATATGATATGGAAAGGGAAGAGCCCATATCTTAAGTTAGTTAAGATTTGGGGTTGTCCGGCCTGTGTCTAAAAGCAAAATCCGGACAAGCTCGAGGCAAGATCTGTTATGTACAACTGGAAAGGTTCCAGCTATACAAACAACAGCAGATGATTTAGTAGAACCAAAGGATTCAGTAGATTCCAACAAACCTTAGCCTCTCCGCCGATCTAGTAGGGTTCCTCACCCACCTAAGAGATACTTCGGTTTCTCTATGACAGTGGGAGCGGGGATTGCATCATGAGATGATGACCTAACTAGTTTCGAGCTGGCCATCAGGAGTAAGACTCTGTAAGAATGGCTGGATGCTTAGCGATCTGAGATGGAATCCATGTACACCAACAAAGTATGGACTTTGGTTGCTATATCTGAAGGGTTAAATCCCCATCAGGAGCAAGTATATCTTGAGAAGATTACTTGGTGTAGATGGAAAGGTTGAGACTTTCAAAGCTAGAATTGTTAAAGGTTTTCGTCATCGACCAGGCGTGGATAATGATGAAACCTTTTCCAGTAGCTATGCTTAAGTCCATCCAGATCCTACTTGTCACGGCTACATACCATGACTGCGATATCTGGTGGTTGGGTGCCATGACTGCATTTCTAAATGATGATTTAGAAGAGTGCGTCTATAAGTACATAGCCAGAGGGCCTCGTAGACAGTAAGAGCAGCGGAAACGTGTGAAAGATGTTTTATATGATAAAGCAGGCATCGCGGAGTTGGAACATCTGTTTTGATGAATTAGTCAAAGAAGTTGACATCATCAAAATGGTAGATGAACCTTGTATAAACAAAAAGGTAGTAGGGAGTATGGTGACGATCCTCGTAGAGTACGTGGATGACATACTCTTGATAAGAAAAGAGTTTCTTATGCTACGCTCAGTCAATCTCCGCTTATCACTAGAATTCTCCATATAGGATCAAAGTGATACCTACTAAATCCTGGATTTTGGATCTATGAGATAGATTTAATTGGATGTTAGGATTCTCACTAGTTGTAGTGAGATGGTATCAATCGATCCTGGGGAAAATCACTGGAAGTGTTCCAGGGTGATAAAAACGACTGAATGTCAGTCACAGGCATTGTCTTTACCCTCAGTAAAGGGACGGTATGTTGGAAGAGTTCCAAGCTAGATACCGTGGCATACTAGACGATAAAGGCAGGATACATCGCTACTTAAGATGCTACCAAAGAGGATGTTTGGGTGTATAGTGGTTCATGAGATGAACTACGTTCCTACCATTGTGAGACAATGGAGTTGTGGCTCATGCCGAGGAACGCCGGTCCCATCAGTGATCCAGACTTATTCTAAGGCAGCATCGCCTGATCATGGAGATAGTTGATCTCCAGGGTGATCGAGGTTAGGAGAGTAGACTCAGAGGACAACACAGCGGATCCACTCACAAAGGCTTGTTCCCAGAGAGAGACTTTTATGGGATGGTTGAGTATGAGATACTACAACCACTGCTACAGATGGCCCTAGTGCAAGTGGGAGATTGTTAGTTATATGTATGCCCTAGAGGCCATTACTGTACATTGGATGTATATTGTATTGGATGCTGGGACATATATAGGTAGGACTTTCTTGCTCGACATGATAGTATGCTATCTGGTTGAACTTTACCTTAACGTGTATACTGATTGTCTCTCTGTTACATGTTGGTAAAGCCCTTAGGATGTGTGCTTGACTACCTGGACTATGATGCGGATCATACTAGTGGGGACATGGTAGTCCATAAGTACATCCTTCAAAGTCCCTAGTCGTGGGTGTATCGAGACGGGGCATCGATATACCAGAGTAGACTAGCGTGTACCTTCTCGACCCATACAGATGGGCGATGAATGATCCCATATCCATTGGTGTTTGACATCAGAGATGATATACGGGTGCTCAGTAGAGACTGGGTACACTGGACGGACTCGCCGAGAACTCCCAGATGGTATTATACCTCACGTCAGATGGCAGTTCTCTGGTGACACTGGTACAGAGTAGTCTGTTGACCCGAGATCGTCATAGAGTCTTGTGTGGTTCCCACTGTGCTTTGATTTCCATCTTACCACGTCCAAGAGGGCGTGCAAAACGGTGGTTTTTGGGTACAGTCCCGAGTCACATGGAGGCAATGAGCGATAGGAGGGGATTCGTCTCTCCCGGTATAGGGAGTTGATGTTGCACTGTGTTTGATTGGCTATAACAGGAAGTCCCTGGCCAGGGCTGATCAGAGAATTGCTGGTAAGTGTTACCAGTAGTTTCTCGACCCGTTATGAGCCTCATATCGACACGACTTATCAAGCTATTGGGGTCTGACGTTTACCACCCCTAGGCAAGATATGCGACATATCAGACGATCAGACCGGACTGTACGGTAGTGTTACTGGTCGGATTCACTGGAGTGTGAGCGGGCTTGCTCGTCGATCTTCAGATCGCTCAATACCCGGGTGGCCGTTACGTTTAGCAGACTGCTTGCGGCTTGTGGGTGTTTGATATGATCATCATCTGCTGCCGGCGTATTGACGAGTCTTTAGAGTCCTACACAGAGGTTTCCTGGCTCAAGCGAAACGAAATAGGAGCGCATATGAGATATGTGCGGGACCGAGAATGATGCATGTATGTGATACAGTATTCTGTTCTCGCGATGAATGTGTCGAATGGTTGTGTGCGATATAACCTAGTTATCGAATCAAGGATTGATTCGATAAATCGACACATTGGATATTAGCCGGTTATATGCGATATGACCGGATCGTTAAATCAAGTGTTGATTTAATGATTTAATGTATAATTATATATTTGATATATTACTTTGCATTAACTAATATTGGTTCACTTTAGATGGATTTTCTCACTCGGGTGTGCGCATTACATATGCGATATGATTTTGTGCACTTGATTGTATCATGTTTGATGATACATGTTTACTTGGTTAAGTGCAAAGAATTAAACCATGGTTAAAAGAATGGCTAGGGTTTCATTTCCTTTATTTATTCATTTATTTATTTATTTATTCATTTTGGAAAAGAAGAGAAAAGAATGGTTGCTAGTTTTGGAGTTTAGTTGAAGCTTCATGAAGCTTTGATAAAGTCAACCATTCTTATCTCATCCTTAACCCTAACCATTCCCACTAACCATGATTCATTCTCTACACTTGACCATGGTTAATTTTATGATAAGAATTCATTTTCTTTTCTTTTTCTATTAACTTATCATATATGCTTCTTCTTCTTCTTCCTTGAACTCCATGAAGAAAGCTTGCTACTCCAATGGCAAGTGAAGAAAATGAGTGAGAAATCCAAAACTAAAGTCTACCCACTTCCTATTTCTTCATCCTCTACCTCTTGCCAAGTAGTAGAGTGTGTTTACTTCACAAGTTTCATGACTTGGTGAAGTTGTGAGCTTGATCTAGCGATGCCTCGACGTAGATTATCTTCCGCATGGACATCGACGACCTAGCTCCCTTTTTCTCCGACGAAGCCGACTCTAGAGCCCGGATTCCTTTTGGACAGCGGAGACGACTTGGTTGCGGAGCTATGGAGGTGGAGCACCGGATCTACAAAGGTTGTATTTCCGTTTTCTCATTAGTTAAGTGTTAACTAGTTCATTGTTCGCCTAGACATCTAGTTATCGATCCGTAGTTTAGGGTTTGTAGGCACCATAATTTTTGAAATTGCCATGGTTGATGGCTTGGGAGACCTCACTAGCGTGCCTAGGAACCCTACACATGGTAGTCCATAGGTACATCCTTCAAGGTCCCTAGTCGTGGGTGTATCGAGACGGGGCATCGATATACCAGTGTAGAGTAGCGTATACGCTTCTCGACCCATGAGATGGGCGATGGATGATCCCATATCCATTGGTGTTTGACATCAGAGATGGTGTACGGGTGCTCAGTGGAGACTGGGTACACTGGACGGACTCGCCGAGAACTCCCAGATGGTATTATACCTCACGTCAGATAGCAGTTCTCTGGTGACACTTGTGCAGGTTAGTCTGTAGACCCGAGATCGTCTTAGAGTCTTGTGTGATTCCCACTGTGCTTTGATCTCCACCTTACCACGTCCATGAGGGCGTGCAAAATGGTGGTCTTTGGGCACAGTCCCGAGTCACATAGAGGCAATGAGCGATAGGAGGGGTTTCGTCTCTCCCGGTATTGGGGGTTGATGTTGCGCTGTGCTCGATTGGCCGTAACAAGGAAGTCCCTGGCCAGGGCTGATCAGAGATTTGCTGGTAAGTGTTACCAGTAGTTTCTCGACCCATTATGAGCCTTACATCGGCACGACTTATCGGTTATTGGGGTCTGACGTTTACCACCCCTAGACTTGTTATGCGACATATCAGACGAACAGACCGGACTGTACGGTAAGTGTTACTGGTTGGATTCACAGGAGTGTGAGCGGGCTAGCTCGTCGATCTTCTGATCGCTCAATACCTGGATGGCCGTTATGTTTAGCAGACCGCTTGCGGCTTGTGGGTGCTTGATATGATCATCATCTGCTACCGGCGTATTGACGAGTCTTTAGAGTCCTACACAGAGGTTTCCTGGCTCAAGCGAAACGAAATAGGAGCGCATATGAGATATGTGCGGGACCGAGAATAATGTGTGTATGTGATACCGTATTTCATTCTCGCGATGAATGTATCGATTGGTTATATTCGATATAACCTAGATATCGAATCAAGGATTGATTCGATGAGCCGATACATAAGATACTAGTCGGTTATATGTGATATGGCCGGATCGTTAAATCAAATGTTGATTTAATGATTTAATGTATAATTATATATATTTGATATATTACTTTGCATTAACTAGTATTGGTTCACTTTAAATGGATTTTCTCACTTGATGTGCAAGAAGTATATGTGATATACTTTTGTGCACATATTTGTATCATGTTTGATGATACTTGATTTTGTGGTTAAGTGTAAAGGATTAAACCATGGTTAAGAGATGATTAGGGTTTTGCTTTTTCATTTATTTATTTGTTTATTTATTTGGAAAAGAATTAGATAAGAATGGTGGCTATGTTTGTTTCTGGTTGAAGCTTCATGAAGCTTTGACTTCTTAACCATTCTTGTCTTCATGCTTAACCCTAACCCATCCAAGTGACCATGGTTTATTCTCTACACTCTACCCTAGTTAGGATATGATAAGTATTATTTTCTTTTTCGTTTTAAAAAAATACTTATCATATTCTTTCTTCTTCTTGATCTTCTTCTTCAAGAAAGAAACCTTGATGCCATCAATGGCAACTTGAGTTCTAAAGTGAGAATCAAATTCTAAAGTGAACCCACCTCCTATTTCTCCACCCTCTACCTCTTGCCAAGTTGTTTTGGGTGTTTTCTTCACAAGTTTCACAAATTTGTGAAGTCGGAGCTTGAACTTGTGATGCCTCGACGTAGATCATCATCGGTACGAAGCCGACGACCTAGTCCGCCCATTTTCCCGATGAAGCCGACGATTGAGTTCGGGATTCAAGATGGACAGCGAGAGGACGCCTACGTGGAGCTAAGGAAGTGGATATCCGGATCTACAAAGGTTGTAGCTTCTGATCTTTAGTTAAATTGTTAACTAGATTCGTATTTCGCCTAGAATTCTAACCGACGATCCGTATTAGGGTTTCTCGGCACCCATAAAATTTTAAATTGGCATGGTTGATGCCTTGTGAGACCTCTATAGTGTGCCTAGGAAACTTTCACTGGTATCAGAGCCTAGCTAGAGCCTTAGGCGAAGTCTAGATGACGTTTGAAACCCGAACGAACCCGAAACCCTAAAACCCAAGTGCTCTCTGGACTTTTTCTAAAATCTGGGATTTTTCTAGATTAAAAATGCTTAAAAAATTCAACAGATAATTCTAAGAATTACGGTGCAATTATTTTTCAATGAACAGTGAAGTGTGCGGCGGAACCGCGGCAGAAGCATGGCTTCTGCGGCGGTTCCGCGGTCTATTGATGACGTCAGCCCTCCTACCTTGCACAGTAATTCATAATTTCTGCAGCTGAGTTTTATGGGTATTTTTAATAATTATTCAAGAGTTGAATTTTCTGGGGTGTTTTAGAGCTTCGATGTTTCGACCGGATTATCAAATTTCGTCTTTGTGTTTTTCCGGATAATTTTTGAATTTGTTAAAAAGTTCGACCGGATATAAATGCCCAACTTTTTCCCTGTCGGGAAATTTCCAAGTGTTGGATTTTTCCGTAGTTTAACGACGTTCTAAGTAGTGCAAGTAACGCGATGGACCCTCTACAAGACAACAAACCTTAACTCGATTATGTGACCGTCTTGAACTTCCCTTTGAACCTTCGGGTTTGGGGCAGTACGGCGTGCCATATGTGAGGCGTTGGCTTGACCCTTCTACGGATGGACCGTTGGTACTGAGGCACGAACTGAATGTTGTTAGACTTATTTCATGTGTTGAGCTGTATCGGGAAAACTTGGGTATTCGACTGTTCGATCGGAAAGTTTAACATTTTCTGTTTATCTGGAATGTGATACAATAATTGGAATTCACAAACAGTTATGAGATAACTGAATGAATGTTATAAATCTAGTAGTTTAGTCCCATATGATATTGAAAAGAGTTTTCGATAATGAGACTAAAATGCGAGATTTATATCTGTTAGGCATGTGATGTCTAAGTATTTCATTTGATTAAGCATGCGATGTCTAAAGAGGTTGCGGATTCCAACTGTTGTAGTTTTACACTTTCTTTTCTGTGACCGTAAGTGTAGTATGTTCATATCGCCGGTTTCGTTGCTATACGTCAACGACAATTAGGGTATGCATACTTACTTACGTTGATGACATGTGATGTTATATGTTGCTGGATATGTTATATTGGATCGTCGTGTTTGAATAGCCGGGGTTTTTTATGTGAGATGAGTGTTTTTCATTTTCATTCATGTAAAAACTTGTATGTAATATTCTTTTTATTTGGGGCACTTCCAGGTAGCGGAAGTTGTCACCTTTTGTATATTATTTACTTTTCCGCATTAGGATAGACCCAAGGAGGGGAGCACAAGTAACCGGGTTCTGGGGTCCAGTGGGAGACCAACTCGAGGAGTCGAGTCCGGGTCTCCTAACCCTAGAATTGGTAGGGTTGCTTGCCGCTCTCGTAGGGGTCTAGGGGTGTGGGATTGGCTATTCATCACGACCATGGAATCCGTGTTTTATACTGGCTCGTATTGAAAACACGGACGTCCTAGTATATCCAATATTTCATATATTTCTTCTGCTGCGATATCTGTGATGTGATCATGTGATGTTCTGTGATGGATATAGTATATAGTATATATGATATATTATATAGACGTTACTTATGTTTTACACCCGTACTAGCTCTGCCCCGCTCTGCCGTTAGTTACCTAACCTAACGGTGCACGAGGGGACATCGAGGCGAATGCGGATGGCATAAGTGTACGTCGTATTTATCTGTGATGTTTAGGTACATAAATGATGGGACTTCATTAATGTGATTAATGAAAGAAAAGAAACCTAAGATGTTGTGGAATCAAATTTTAAATAAAACAGGTAGCTACAATTCTTGCTTTGCACAGCGATATATATGATATATCCCGCACCTTATTCGATGAGGAGAGGACTGAGATCCCTTCACCGGGAGTGACTCCTTTAGCAATAACTGGCAGATGCTGCACACTCGGTTTGCTTTTGATTGCTTTTGACTTTTGCTTTGCACAGTGATATATATGATATATCCCGCACCTCATTCGACGAGGAAAGGGCCGACGATCCCTTCACCGGGAGTGACCCCTTTAGCAAAACTAGAAAAGCCTCAAAATCACTCCATTTCAAAACTTCATTTGATTCTACAACGATATCAAGTTCATTACGCAATAGGTTTTCAGAAAAACCTGTCGTAGCCCTCCGTCATTTCAGATAAGTTGCATATAGTATTCGTGCTATATTTGTTGGCTTTCGTCAAGGTGTAGTGTGCGGTAGCTATGTGCTGTTTATCTGCTGCATATGATGCGACTGGATTAGGGTAGTCGTACGGCTTTGTTGGCTTTCGTCAAGGGTCGTGCGGGTGGGTTTAATTCAGTCAAGAAATGTACGGGTTGAACTTGACTAGCGGGCTGTGGTTTGTTGGCTTTCGTCAAGGTCATAGCACGCTAGGGGCAAAAGCATTATCGGGAATTTCAAGTGTTGAAATTTGCAATGAGATTGCATACCTTCTATGAGATAGTTGGATCCCGATACCCACTGCGAGTAAGAGTTACTCCTGGGAGAGTTTTGCACATTGCAATTAGCCGATCAAGTAGGTGTCTAGAAAGGTGTCAACGAGATTACGCCTCTGGGAAAACGAGGTTTACATTAATTAGGTTCGTGCGAAAGCACGGGGGACCTCCCTCAAAGTACCGACACTGGCCTGGCTGAAAGATTGGCGAACTTGTAATGTGTAATTAATCCCGGCTAATCTTTCCTTTTAGGGTTTGAAGGAAGATTTGATAAAAAGCAGTGGGAACCATCCTGATTAGATAAGATAATAACCAATCCGATCTTGCACGAGCATACGCTAAAGTGTTTTCTTCTCTCTCTCTCCAGGTAGCGACCATTTCATGCCCTAATGAAGATAAAAATATGGATGTATTGACCGAACCCGCATGTTATACTGTGCAGGGGAACGTTGAACCCGTTCTATCTTATAAGTGTTATAAGAATGAACAGGAAACAGGAGAATATCTGGATTCTCAAGCCGCCTAAAAGAACATGCATGTTGATGCATCTTCTACAGGTGTGTTAGTTATTGAGAACTGTTTCTCAGTTCACCCTACGTCCTGGGTATTAGATACCGGATCAGGATCCCACATATGTAAACAGTTACATGGGCTACGAAAAGGTAGAGAACTGGGAAAAGGTGATCATTCCGTTCAAGTTGGGAACGGTGCAAATGTTGCAGCCAAAACAGTTGGCGAATATCACCTAGTATTACCAAGTGGTGATACAATGATTCTGAATGAGTGCTATTATATACCGAACATGATGTGCAACATTATATCAGTTTCTTTATTGAGTAAAGAAGGATATAATTTTGTAGTAAAGGATAATGTTATGAATATATTCCTAGATCAAAAGTTGATTGCATCAGGCTCGCTACATAATGGCATATTCATTCTAAATCAAAATACAGTCCTCAATATACAAAATACACACAAGAGGAAAAGTTCAGAAATGAACGAATCCTACTTGTGGCATTGTAAACTTGGTTATATCAATGCGACACGACTGGCTAAGTTACATAAGGATGGTTATTTAAATCCGTTCGAATTATCATCTTATAATACTTGCCATTCATGTCTCAAAGGAAAAATGACCAAAGCTCCGTTTAGTGGACACGGAGAAATAGTTGCTGAACTCTTAGGACTGGTACATAGTGATGTATGCGGTCCCATGTCTACCCTTGCCAGGAACGGTTCTTCCTACTTCATTACATTCACTGACGATCTCTCTAGATATGGGCATGTGTTCCTATTGAAACACAAGTCTGAAGCTTTTGAGAAATTCAGAGAATATAAGCACGAAGTAGAGAACCAAACGGGCAAAAGTATTAAGATCCTTCGATCTGATCGAGGAGGAGAATACTTGAGCAATGAGTTCCAAGATTATCTAAAAGAGAATGGGATTCTCTCTCAGCTTACTCCACCTTATACACCACAACACAACGGTGTATCAGAACGAAGGAATCGCACCCTATTAGATATGGTGCGTTCAATGATGAGTACAGCTGAGTTACCTATTTCCTTCTGAGGGTATGCGCTTGAGACAGCCATACACCTATTGAATATGGTTCCTACTAAATCAGTGCCTACCACTCCATATGAGATATGGAAAGGGAAGAGACCATCTCTTAAGTATGTTAAGATATGGGGTTGTCCAGCCTATGTCAAAAGACAAAATCCGGACAAACTCGAGGCAAGATCAGTCTTATGTAAGTTTGTAGGATATCCCAAAAATTCACAAGGGTATATCTTCTACCATCCCGAGAAACAAAAGGTGTTTGTTTCTCGACATACCACTTTCTTAGAAAAAGGTTTTCTTATGAAACAGATTAGTGGCATTGAGGTAGAACTGGAAGAGGTTCCAGCAACACAAACTATAACAGAAGACTTAGTAGAACCAGAGGATTCAGTAGTACCCGACGAACCCCAGCCTCTCCGCCGATCTAGTAGGGTTTCTCGTCCACCTGAGAGATACTACGGTTTTCTCATTGACGGTGGAAGCGAGGATTGCATCATGGAGGATGATGACCCAACTAGCTTCGAGCAGGCCATCACGAGTAAGGACTCAGTGAAATAGCTGGATGCTATGCAGTCCGAGATGGAATCCATGTACACCAACAAAGTATGGACTTTGGACGTTGCTCCTGAAGGGGTAAAACCCATTGGGAGCAAGTGGATCTTCAAGAAGAAACTTGGTGTAGATGGGAAAATGGAGACTTTCAAGGCTAGACTTGTAGCAAAAGGTTTTCGTCAAAGACCAGATGTGGACTATGACGAAACCTTTTCTCCAGTGGCTATGCTTAAATCCATCCGGATCATGCTTGCCATCGCTGCATATCATGATTACGAATTCTGGCAAATGGATGTTAAGACCGCCTTTCTAAATGGCGATTTAGAAGAGTGCGTGTACATGACTCAGCCAGAGGGCTTCGTAGATAGTGGGAGCAGCGGGAAGGTGTGCAAGCTGCTTAAATCCATTTATGGATTAAAGCAAGCATCGCGGAGTTGGAACATCTGCTTTGACGTCGTTATCAAAGAGTTTGATTTCGTCAAAAACCCAGATGAACCTTGTATCTACAAGAAGGTGGCAGAGAGTAAGGTTGTCTTCCTCGTATTGTACGTGGACGACATACTCTTAATAGGAAATGATATTCCTATGCTGCAATCGGTCAAGCTCTTCTTATCACAAAGATTCTCAATGAAAGATCTTGGTGATGCCTCCTGCATATTGGGGATAAGGATCTATAGAGATAGATCTAAACGGATATTGGGATTGTCCAAATCCAGGTACATTGACACCGTACTAAAGAGGTTTAGTATGGAAGAATCCAAGCGTGGGAACTTGCCCACGATCTCTGGAGTCACTCTCTCCAAAGAGATGTCTCCCAAGACTGATTTGGAGAGAGCTCGCATGCAAGGGATACCCTATGCTTCGGCTGTAGGCTCTATCATGTATTCGATGCTATGTACCAGACCCGATGTAGCATACTCACTAAGTGTAGTGAGCAGGTATCAAGCTGATCCTGGAGAGAGTCACTGGACAGCTGTGAAGAGCGTTCTCAAGTACTTACGAAGGACTAAAGAGATGCTTTTGGTGTATGGTAACGGGGAACTCCAAGTGGAGTCCTTTACCGATTCGAGCTTCCAGAGTGATAAGGACGACTCTAAGTCACAGTCGGGATTTGTCTTTACCCTTTACGGAGGGGCGGTTAGCTAGAAGAGTTCCAAGCAGGAAACCGTGGCAGACTCGACGATGGAGGCTGAATACATCGCTGCCAACGATGCTGCCAAAGAGGCTGTTTAGATCAAGAAGTTCATTACTGAACTTGGAGTGGTTCCATCCATTGAGCATCCAATACCTTTGTATTGCGATAACAATGGAGCGGTGGCTTTGGCCAAGGAACCCAGGTCCCATCAGCGATCCAGGCATATGCTGAGGCGGTATCACCTGATCCGGGGATAGTTGATCGCCGGGAGATCGAGGTCAGGAGGGTTGACACGAAGAACAACACGGCGGATCCACTCACGAAGGCCATTCCCCAGACACAGTTTGAGAGACTCTTCGGGATGCTCGGTATGCGATACTACAGCAGCTGGCCCTAGTGCAAGTGGGAGATTGTTAGTTGTATGTATGCCCTAGAGGCCAGTATTGTACAGATGATGTATATTATATTGGATGCTTGGACATATATAGAGATGACTTTCTTGCTCGATATGATAGTATGCTATCTGGTTACTCTTTATCTTAACATGTATACTAGTCGCTTTATACTGTCTTATAGTTACATGTTGGTAAAGCCCTTAGGATGTGTACTTGACTACCTGGACTATGATGCAGATCATACTAGTGGGGACATGGTAGTCCATAGGTACATCCTTCAAGGTCCCTAGTCGTGGGTGTATCGAGACGGGGCATCGATATACCAGTGTAGACTAGCGTATACGCTTCTCGACCCATAAGATAGGCGATGGATGATCCCATATCCATTGGTGTTTGACATCAGAGATGGTGTACGGGTGCTCAGTGGAGACTGGGTACACTGGACGGACTCGCCGAGAACTCCCAGATGGTATTATACCTCACGTCAGATGGCAGTTCTCTGGTGACACTTGTGCAGGTTAGTCTGTAGACCCGAGATCGTCATAGAGTCTTGTGTGATTCCCACTGTGCTTTGATCTCCACCTTACCACGTCCATGAGGGCATGCAAAACGGTGGTCTTTGGGCACAGTCCCGAGTCACATGGAGGCAATGAGCGATAGGAGGGGTTTCGTCTCTCCCGGTATTGGGGGTTGATGTTGCGCTGTGCTCGATTGGCCGTAACAGGGAAGTCCCTGGCCAGGGCTGATCAGAAATTTGCTGGTAAGTGTTACCAGTAGTTTCTCGACCCGTTATAAGCCTTACATCGGCACGACTTATCGGTTATTGGGGTCTGACGTTTACCACCCCTAGACTTGTTATGCGACATATCAGACGAACAGACCGGACTGTACGGTAAGTGTTACTGGTTGTATTCACAGGAGTGTGAGCAGGCTAGCTCGTCGATCTTCTGATCGCTCAATACCTGGATGGCCGTTACGTTTAGCAGACCGCTTGCGGCTTGTGGGTGCTTGATATGATCATCATCTGCTACCGGTGTATTGACGAGTCTTTAGAGTCCTACACAGAGGTTTCCTGGCTCAAGCGAAACGAAATAGGAGCGCATATGAGATATGTGCGGGACCGAGAATAATGCGTGTATGTGATACCGTATTTCATTCTCGCGATGAATGTATCGATTGGTTATATTCGATATAACCTAGATATCGAATCAAGGATTGATTCGATGAGCCGATACATAGGATACTAGTCGGTTATATGTGATATGGCCGGATCGTTAAATCAAATGTTGATTTAATGATTTAATGTATAATTATATATATTTGATATATTACTTTGCATTAACTAGTATTGGTTCACTTTAAATGGATTTTCTCACTTGATGTGCAAGAAGTATATGTGATATACTTTTGTGCACATATTTGTATCATGTTTGATGATACTTGATTTTGTGGTTAAGTGTAAAGGATTAAACCATGGTTAAGAGATGATTAGGGTTTTGCTTTTTCATTTATTTATTTGTTTATTTATTTGGAAAATAATTAGATAAGAATGGTGGCTATGTTTGTTTCTCGTTGAAGCTTCATGAAGCTTTGACTTCTTAACCATTCTTGTCTTCATGCTTAACCCTAACCCATCCAAGTGACCATGGTTTATTCTCTACACTCTACCCTAGTTAGGATATGATAAGTATTATTTTCTTTTTCATTTTAAAAAAATACTTATCATATTCTTTCTTCTTCTTGATCTTCTTCTTCAAGAAAGAAACCTTGATGCCATCAATGGCAACTTGAGTTCTAAAGTGAGAAATCAAATTCTAAAGTGAACCCACCTCCTATTTCTCCACCCTCTACCTCTTGCCAAGTTGTTTTGGGTGTTTTCTTCACAAGTTTCACAAATTTGTGAAGTCGGAGCTTGAACTTGTGATGCCTCGACGTAGATCATCATCGGCACGAAGCCGATGACCTAGTCCGCCCATTTTCCCGATGAAGCCGACGATTGAGTTCGGGATTCAAGATGGATAGCGAGAGGACGCCTACGTGGAGCTAAGGAAGTGGATATCCGGATCTACAAAGGTTGTAGCTTCTGATCTTTAGTTAAATTATTAACTAGATTCGTATTTCGCCTAGAATTCTAGCCGACGATCCGTATTAGGGTTTCTCGGCACCCATAAAATTTTAAATTGGCATGGTTGATGCCTTGTGAGACCTCTATAGTATGCCTAGGAAACTTTCACAAACTTCTTTTGCATCTCGAGTTGAAACTTTTGGTTCCCTATTGTTTATCTCTAGAATTTGGGCGATTTGAGTGGAGTTATGTGATTGTAACTATGAACTGTAGCATGGTTACAATGCGGCACTCTATTTAAGTAACTTGGAGTTCTAGTTTTGATTCATATCCTTGATTCATTCATCGCAAGTTTTGAATCTTGTTTAGCATACTAATCCTCTTTGGTGTCTTGGTTGCAGGATCATGGAAGCCAGGAATCTACAATCGTACCAGAGGTGTATGGATGACGCCACCTTGTTTGGAGTAATTTGTGACTTACTAGAGGACCACAAGCAGCATACAGAGCTGAAGATGGCGTTTGCACCAAACCAAACGCCCATACGTAGAGGTATTCCGGTGAACCGACATAGCGTAGCACCAATGAAGAAAACAGTCGTTGCTGATCGGAAAAATAGCGTGATTTATGAATTTTGCCGTTTTCCTGGGCATATGCAAAGAGAGTGTCGAAGGAAGCATAGACTCTGTTTAAATTGTGGATCGGCGGATCACACTATCCATGCTTGTCCGTCGAAGCTTCATAAGAAAGAGAATGTTCGGAGGCCAGTTTTGCCCAAGCAAAAAGGAAGGGTGTTGTGCGATTATTGCCAACGACCGGGTCATTTCTGGAGAGATTGTCGAAGGAGACTTAGACTTTGTCTGATTTGTGGATCAACCGATCATACCACTGATACTTGTCCATCGAAGCTTCGCATGAAAGATGATGTTCATAAGCCACCGCAGAAGCAGTTTCGGAAGAAGAAGCAGTTAACTCGGGGAGCTAATCAGGCTCAAGATTTTACCCTGACGACTGAAGAGACTAAAGCTTCAGAGGAAGTCGTTTCAGGTACCCTACTTGTTCATGGTTTTCTCGCATTAGCGTTATTCAATTCTAGTGCATCCCATTGATTTATGTCGTCCAAGTTTATTACTATACACTCGATGACTTGCACGACCCTGTTTAGTTATCGGGACATTCACACTGGGAATAGGAAGATCATAACTAATAGAGGGTGTAAGGATTGATCGGTAGCTATTTGCGGACGGGGGTTATTCGCGGATTCCTTGATGATTAATACTTGTAGTTATGAAGTTATCTTGGGAATGGATTTTCTTGGCACCTTCCATGCTCACATTGGTTGTAGAGCAAAGAGAGCGAATTTCCAGATCCCCGGATATCCAGAGGTTGTTTGGAGTTAGTAGTTCTGTCGAACCAGTCGAGTGTAGGGCTAGGCCGACAAAACAATGTTCTTTCGTCGATCGAAGTTGAAGCACAAGCTGTAACTCGATTTCATGGACGTGTTCGAGGACATCTCGGGTTACCACCAAAACGAGATGTGGAGTTTGCGATCGATCCTATTCCTGGTGCAGCGCCAATTTCTAAGGCATACTATCCAATAGAACCAGTAGAGTTAGAAGAAGTCAATTACTCGAGAAGGGGTTGGTTTCGCAGCAGCGATTTACCTTGGGAAGCTCCAGTTCTTCTAGTCAAGAAGGAAGATGGCACAAGGAGGATGTGCGAGTTTTGGCTTGAAGAAGTGAAGTTTTGAGGCATGTCTTGTCCGGAGATGGAATCGCCGTTGACCCCGAAAAGATTGCAGCAGTTCGAGATTGGCTGATTCCGAAGAACGTTGCAGAGATCAGAAGCTTTCTTGGACTTGCCGGGTATTACAGAAGGTTCGTGGAGAATTTTGCTCATTTGGATGAGCCCTTGACCAAGCTTACGCTCAAGGAGGTACCATTTGTGTGGATGAATAAGTGTGCGTCAGCTTTTGAGACGTTGAAGCAGAGGTTGATAACCGCACCTGTTTTAACCGTGCTAGACGGTTCCGGAGACTTGGTGATTCACAGCGACGCATCTGGAAAAAGGATTGGCATGTGTCTTGATGCAGCATGGGAAGGTTGTAGCTTACGCGTCGAGACAATTAAAGACCCATGAGAAGAATTATCCAACTCAT
Organism: Agapanthus africanus; assembly: GCA_030015575.1. NCBI lineage: Eukaryota > Viridiplantae > Streptophyta > Magnoliopsida > Asparagales > Amaryllidaceae > Agapanthus > Agapanthus africanus. The sequence goes on from CM057342.1 coordinate 43,183,078, forward strand.
GACTTGGAGCTAGCAGCTGTGATTTTCGCTTTAAAGGTTTGGAGACAGTACTTATTGGGCGAAAGGGTCGAAGTATTCTCCGATCACAAAAGCCTAAAGTATGTGTTCACACAGAAAGAGCTTAATATGAGGCAGCGTAGATGATTGGAGCTGATGGCTGACTACGATCTTGATCTTAAATACCATCCGGGGAAGGTTAACGTTGTGCTGGATGCACTTAGTCGGTTGCCAGTGTAGGGTTCCTAGGCACACTCAAGAGGTTCCACAAGGCATCAACCATGCCAAATTAAAAATTTTCCGGTGCCGAGAAACCCTAATGCGATCGTTAATTAGAAGATAGGCGAAAACAAATGCGAGCAAACAACTTTACTCTAAAGTGAATGGAAATACAACCTTTGTAGATTCGGTCCTCCACTTCTCTAGCTCCGTGTTGACGTCCCTCCGCTGCGATCATCGGAATCCCGGACCCTAGCGTCGATTTCATCGGAGAAATGGGCGGGCTAGGTCGTTGACTTCGATGCCGAAGATGATTTACGTCGAGCCGACTCAAACTCAAGCTCCACCTTCACTAGGTCATGGAACTTGTGAAGATAACACACTCTACTACATGGCAAGTGGTAGAGGATGAAGAAATAGGAAGTGGGTTCACTTTGGATTTGGATTTCTCACTTGGAATCATCACTTGGAAAAATCCAGCAATGGTTTCTTCTCTTCATGAAGAAGATGAAGAAGAAGAAAGAAAAAGAATTATGAATTTATAATAAATCAAGTGATCTTATCATATTGCAACCATGGGTGAAGATAACTCATGTAGAGAGCAAACCCTAGTTTAGGTAATGGTTAGGTTTAAGGATAAAACAAAATGGTTACTTATTCAAAGCTTCATGAAGCTTCAACAAAAAAACAAAGCAAGCCACCATTTCATTTATCTTTCCAAAATGAATAAATAAATAAATGAATAAATGAATTAAAACCCTAACCATTTACCTAAACTTGGTTCAAAGCATACACACACCCAAGTTTGCATGTATCATTAAACATGATACAAACTAGTGCACAAAACTATATCATATATACAATGTGCACATCAAGTGAGAAAATCCATCTTAAGTGAACAAATACTAGTTAATGTAAAGTAATATATCAAATATATAATTATACATTAAATCATTAAATCAACACTTGATTTAATGATCCGGTCATATAGAATATAACCGACTAATATCAAGTGTATCAATGTATCGAACAACACTTGATTCGGTAACCCGGCTATATCATATATAACCGTCCAATGATACAAATCGTGAGAATAGAATACAGTATCACATACTGATATTATTCTCGGTACTGCACATATCTCATATGGGCTCCTATTTCGTTTTAGCTTGAGCCAGGAAACCTCTGTGTATGACTCTAAAGACTCGTCAATACGCCGGCAGCAGGTAATGATCATATCAAGCACCCACAAGCCGCAAGCGGCCTGCTAAACGTAACGGCCACCCGGGTATTGAGCGATCAGAAGATCAACAAGCAAGCCCGCTCACACTCCTGTGAATCCAACCGGTAACACTTACCGTACAGTCCGGTCTGTTCGTCTGATATGTCGCATACCTTGCCTAGGGGTGGTAAACGTCAGACCCCAGTAGCTCGATAAGTCGTGTCGATATTAGGTCTATAACAGTTCGAGAAACTACTGGTAACACTTACCAGTAAATCTCAGCAACCCTGGCCAGGGATTTCCGGTTATAGCCAATCGAACACAGCACAACATCAACTCCCTATACCGGGAGAGACGAATCCCCTCCTATCGCTCATTGCCTCCATGTGATTCGGGACTGTACCCAAAAACCACCATTTTGCACGCCCTCTTGGACGTGGTAAGGTGGAAATCAAAGCACAGTGGGAATCACACAAGACTCTATGACGATCTCGGGTCAACAGACTACTCTGTACCAGTGTCACCAGAGAACTGCCATCTGACGTAAGGTATAATACCATTTGGGAGTTCTCGGCGAGTCCGTCCAGTGTACCCAGTCTCCACTGAGCACCCGTATATCATCTCTGATGTCAAACACCAATGGATATGGGATCATCCATCGCCCATCTGTATGGGTCGAGAAGGTATACGCTAGTCTACTCTGGTATATCGATGCCCCGTCTCGATACACCCATGACTAGGGACCTTGAAGGATGTACTTATGGACTACCATGTCCCCACTAGTATGATCTGCATCATAGTCCAGGTAGTCAAGTACACATCTTAAGGGCTGTACCAACATGTAACAGAGAGACAATCAGTGTACACGTTAAGGTAAAGAGCAACCAGATAGAATACTATCATGTCGAGCAAGAAAGTCCTCCCTATATATGTCCAAGCATCCACTACAATATACATCCTATGTATAGTAATGGCCTCTAGGGCATACATATAACTAACAATCTCCCACTTGCACTAGAGTCATCTGTAGCAGTGGTTGTAGTATCTCATACTCAACCATCCCATAATAGTCTCTCTCTGGGAAAAGGCCTTTGTGAGTGGATCCGTCGTGTTGTCCTCTGAGTCTACTCTCCTAACCTCGATCCCCTGGAGATCAACCATCTCCATGATCAGGTGACACTGCCTTAGAATATGTCTGGATCACTGATGGGACGGGCGTTCCTTGGTATAAGCCACAACTCCATTGTCACACAATGGGAGGAACGAAGTTCATCTCATGAACAAATATACATCCAGACTGCCTCTTTTGGTAGTATCATAAGTAGCGATATATCCAGCCTTTATCATCTAGTATGCCATGGTATCTAGCTTGGAACTCTTCCAACATACCGTCCCTTTACTGAGGGTAGAGACAATGCCTGTGACTGAAGTTCAGTCGTCCTTATCATCCTGGAACCCTTCCAGAGATTCTCCCCAGGATCGATTGATACCATCTCGCTACAACTAGTGAGTATCCTAACATCCAATTAGATCTATCTCATAGATCCAAAACTCAGGATTTAGGAGGTATCATCTTGATCCTATATGGAGAATCATTGTGATAAGCGGAGATTGACCGAGCGTAGCATAGGAAACTCCTTCCCTATCAAGAGTATGTTATCCACGTACTCTACGAGGATCACCACCATACTCCCTACTACCTTTTTGTATATACAAGGTTCATCTACCATTTTGATGATGTCAAACTCTTTGACTAACACATCAAAACAGTCGTTCCAACTCCGCGATGCCTGCTTTAATCTGTAAAGCAACTTGCACACGTTTCCGCTGCTCCCACTGTTTACGAAGCCCTCTGGCCGTGTACTTACAGACGCTCTCTTCTAAAACATCATTTTAGAAAAGCAGTCATGACACCCAACCGCCATATATCGTAGTCATGGTATGTAGCCGTGGCAAGTACGATCTGGATGGACTTAAGCATAGCCACTGAAAAAGGTTTCATCATTATCCACGCCTGGTCGATGATGAAAGCCTTTAACATGTCTAGCTTTGAAAGTCTCAACCTTTCCATCTACACCAAGTAATCTTCTCAAGATATACTTGCTCCTGATAGGGATTTAACCCTTCAGATATAGCAGCCAAAGTCCATACTTTGCTAGTGTATAAGGATTCCATCTCAGATCGCTAAGCATCCAGCCATTCTTATAGAGTCCCACTCCTGATGGCCAGATCGAAACTAGTTGGGTCATCATCTCATGATGCAATCCTCGCACCCACTGTCATGGAGAAACATAAGTATCTTTCAGGTGGGTGAGGAACCCTACTAGATCGGCGGAGAGGCTGAGGTTCGTTGGTAACTATTGAATCCTTTGGTTCTACCAAATCATCAGCTGCAGTTTGTATAGCTGAAACATTTCCAGTTCTACATAACAGACCTTGCATCGAGCTTGTCCGGATTTTGCTTTTAGACATAGGCCGGACAACCCCAAATCTTAACAAACTTAAGATATGGGCTCTTCCCTTTCCATATCACATATGAAGTGGTAGGCAACTGATTTGAGTTGAACCCTATTCAATAGGTATGCAGCTTCTCAAGTGCATAACTCCCAAAAGGAAATAGGTAACTCAGTAGTACTCATCATAGAGCACACCTTATCATATAGGGTGTGATTGCTCCGCCCTGATACACCGTTGTGCTGTGGTGTAATCAGAAGAGTAACACTGAGAGAGAATCTCATTCTCCTTTAGAATAGTCCAAGAACTCCATGCACAAGTATTCTCCTCCCTTATTTCATCAAAGGACATAATACTTATACCCGTTTTGGTTCTCTACTTCTAACTTATATTCTGTGAATATCTCAAAAGGGTCGGACTTATGTTTCAACAAGAACATATGTCTAAATCTTGAGAGATTATCAGAGAATGTAATGAAATACAAAGAACCAGTCTTGGCATATGTAGACAGGGGACCTACATATATCAACATGTATCATCCCAAGAGTTCATTAACTCTTTCTCTGTTTCCAGTAAACAGAGCTATGGTCATCTTATCTCTGTGACATGACTGGCAAGTTTCACAAGATGTAAATTTAAACTGATTTAAATATGCATCTACATGTAACTTTAGCTAGTCGGGTCATATTGATCTGACCTAGTCTACAATACCTCAAGAAGGAATCGTTCAATTCTGAACTCTTCCTCTTGTGTGTGTTTTGTATACTAAGAACTGTAGTTTGATTTAGAACATCAATGCTTTTAGATAACGTGCCTGAACCGATCAACTTTTGATATAGGAAATGTTCAAAACATTATCCAACAATACAAAATTTTATCATTTCTTTACTAATAAAGAGACTGATATGATTTTGTAACTCAGGTTCAGTATCTAATAGCATTTGTTCAGAATCAATGTATTGGTAATACAGGGTGACAGTGACCAACAGACTTGGCTGCAACACTTGCACTGTTTTCTGCCTCATGAAACTTATCACCCGTTCTCAGTTCTCTGCCTTTCTTTAGCCCTATGTAACAGATTACATATCTGGGATCCTGATCCGGTATCAGATACTCAGGACGCAGAGTATATTGAGAAACAGTTCTGTGTAACGAACACACCCGTAGAAGATGCATCATATGCACTTTCTTCATTTGGGCGGCATGGGAATCTTGGTATTCCCCTATTTCCTGCTCTGTCTTATAACAATTATAAGTTGGAGCAGGACCAACGTTCCCCAGCTCAGTATAACAAGCGGGTTCGGTCAATTCATCCGTATTATTATCTTGATTAAGGCGTGATATGGTCGCTACCTGGAGAGAGAGAGAAGAAAACACTCCGCGTGCGCTCTTGCAAGATCAGATTGGTTATTATTTTATCTAATCAGGATGGCTCCCACTGTTTTTATCAAATCTTCCTTCAAACCCTAAAAGGAATGACTAGCCAGGATTAATTACACGCTACAAGTTCGCTAATCTTTCAGCCATGCCAGTGTCGGTACTTTGAGGGAAGTTCCCCGTGCTTTCGCACGAACCTAATTAAAGTAAACCTCGTTTTCCCAGAGGCGTAACCCCGTTGACACCTTTCTAGACACCTACTTGATCGGCTAATTGTAATGTGTAAAACTCTCCCAGGAGTAACAATTACTCACAGCGAGTATCGGGATCCAACTATCTCATAGAAGGTATGCAATCTCATTGCAAATTTCAACACTTGAAATTCCCGATAATTTTGCCCCTAGCGTTCTATGACCTTGACGCAGGCCAACAAACCATAGTGCGCTAGTCAAGTTCAACCCGTCATTTCCTGATTGAATTAAACCCACCTGCACGACCCTTGACGCAGGCCAACAAAGTCGCACGACTACCCTAATCCAATCTGCATCATATGCATAAGCAGATAAATACTAGTTAGCTACCGCACACTACGCCTTGACGCAGGCCAACAAACGTAGCACGAATACTAACTACTACTTATCTGAAATGACGGAGGGCTACGACAGGTTTTTCTGAAAACCTATTGCGTAATGAACTTGATATCGTTGTAGAATCACATGATTTTAAAATTGAGTGTTTTTTAGGCTTTTCTAGTTTTGCTAAAGGGGTCACTCCCGGTGAAGGGATCGTCGGCCCTTTCCTCATCGAATAAGGTGCAGAATATATCATATATACCGCTGTGCAAAGCAAGAACTATATGAGCAATCAAAAGACAAACCGAGGGTTGTAGCATCTGCCAGTTATTGCTAAAGGGGTCACTCCCGGTGAAGGGATCTCGACCCTTTCCTTATCGAATAAGGTGCAGGATGTTCTACAAGGAACACCGTGATGCAAAGCAAGAACTGTAGCTACCTGTTTTTTTTTGACAATTCGATTCCACAACATCTTTTAGGTTTCTTTTAATTTCATTAATCATATTAATGAAGTCCCATCATTTAAGTCACCTAAACATCACAGATAAATACGACATACACTTATGCCATCCGCATTCGCCTCGATGTCCCCTCATGCACCGTTAGGTTAGGTAACTAACGGCAGAGCGGGGCAGGGCTAGCACGGGTGTAAAACATAAGTAACGTCTATATAATATATCATATATACTATATACAGTATCCATCACAACATATCAAATGATCACATCACACATATCGCAGCAGAAGAAACATATGAAACATTGGATATACTAGGACGTCCGTGTTTTTAATACGAGCCAGTATAAAACACAGATTCCACGGTCACGATGAATAGCCAAACCCACACCCCTAGACCTCTATGAGAGCGGCAAGCAACCCTACCAATTCTAGAGTTAGGAAACCCGGACTCGACTCCTCGAGTTGGTCTCCCACTGGACTCCAGAACCCGGTTACTTGTGCCCTCCTCCTTGGGTCTATCCTAGTGCGGAAAAGTAAATAATATACAATGGTGACATCTTCCGCAACCTGGAAGTGCCCCAATAAAAGAATATTACATACAAGTTTTTATATGAATGAAAATGAAAAACACTCATCTCACATAAAAAAAACCCCGGCTATTCAAAAACGGCGATCCAATATAACATATCCAGCAACACATAACATCACATGTCATCAACGTAAGTAAACATGCGTATCCCAATTGTCGTTGACATATAGCAACGAAACCGGCAATATCACATATTACACTTACGGTTACAGAAAAGAAAGTGTAAAACTACAACAGTTAGAATCCGCAACCTCCTTAGACATCGCATGCCTAACCATCTGAATTTCTTAGACATCACATGCCTTACAATTATAAACCCTGCATTTTAGTCTCAATATCGAAAACACTTTTCAATATCAAGTCGGGCAATTCAACGAGATTCCCGACATTCTGATCGAATGCTCGTCGCAAACTTTAGTAGGCGGCCGCACCCCCGATACCATCGACGAAGTGCACTAAGGCGGAACACCACTGCCGCGAGCACCCGAACGGATGCTTTCGGCGACGGGGTTCTCCTACAGTCACTTGGTCGGGGCTATGAGGTGTGGCTGTCTATTAAGTTTACCCGGCGAGTATCCGCGTACGCTACGCGATTGCGACGGACTTTTGATCGCATCAAAATCCCGTGGCAACCAATCAAGTGAGACTAAAGTGCTAGATTTATAACATTCAAATTAGTTATCACATAATTACTTGTGAATTCCAAATATTGTATCACATTCCAGATAAACAGAAAATGTTAAACTTTCCGATCGAACAATCAAACACCCAAGTTTTCCCGAAACAGCTCAACACATGAAATAAGTTTAAAAACATTCACTTCATGCCTCAGTACCAACGGTCCAGCCCTAGAAGGGTCAAGCCAACGCCTCACATGTACTGCCCCAAACCCTAAGGTTCAAAGGGCAGTTCAAGACGGTCACATAATCGAGTTAAGGTTTGTTGTCTTCTAGAGGGACCATCGCGTTACTTGCACTACTTAGAACGTTATTAAACTACGGAAAAATCCAACACTTGGAAATTTCCCGGCAGGGAAAAAAGTGGGTATCTGTATCCGGTCGAACTTTTTAACATGTTCTAAAAATATCCGGAAAAACACATAGACGAAGTTAAACATTCGATCGAAACAACGAACTCCCAATACAACCCAGAAAACTCAACTGTAGAGTATAGATTAAAAATTCCCATAAAATACAGCAACAACAGATAGATATTACTGTGCAAACCACGTGTCAATATTCATCAATATGGCCGCGGAACCGCCGCCCAAGCTAGGGTAAGGCCGCGGTTCCGCGGCGGTTTAATGGAGTTAGGCCCACGTGTTTCACAGTAATTCCTAGAAAATCCTGCTGATTTTTTTGGTTATTTTTAATTTGGAAAAATCCACATTTTCAGAAAATGTACAGAGAGTGGTCTTGGTTAGGGTTTCGTGACTCGATCGGATTTCTAACATCGTCTACACATCGCCTAAGGCTCTAGCTAGGCTCTGATACCACTGTTGGGTTCCTAGGCACACTCAAGAGGTTCCACAAGGAATCAACCATGCCAAATTAAAAAAAATTCGGTGCCGAGAAACCCTAATGCGATCGTTAATTAGAGGATAGGCGAAAACAAATGCAAGCAAACAACTTTACTCTAAAGTGAATGGAAATACAACCTTTGTAGATCCGATCCTCCACTTCTCTAGCTCCGTGTTGACGTCCCTCCGCTACGATCATCGGAATCCCGGACCCTAGCGTCGATTTCATCGGAGAAATGGGCGGGCTAGGTCGTTGAATTCGATGCCGAAGATGATCTACGTCGAGCCAACTCAAACTCAAGCTCCACCTTCACTAGGTCATGGAACTTATGAAGATAACACACTATTACATGGCAAGTGGTAGAGGATGAAGAAATAGGAAGTGGGTTCACTTTGGATTTGGATTTCTCACTTGGAATCATCACTTGGAAAAATCTAGCAATGGTTTCTTCTCTTCATGAAGAAGATGAAGAAGAAGAAAGAAAAAGAATTATGAATTTATAATAAATCAAGTGATCTTATCATATTGTAACCATGGGTGAAGATAACTCATGTAGAGAGCAAATCCTAGTTTAGGTAATGGTTAGGTTTAAGGATAAAACAAAATGGTTACTTATTCAAAGCTTCATGAAGCTTCAACAAAAAAACAAAGCAAGCCACCATTTCATTTATCTTTCCAAAATGAATAAATAAATAAATGAATAAATGAATTAAAACCCTAACCATTAACCTAAACTTGGTTCAAAGCATACACACACCCAAGTTTGCATGTATCATTAAACATGATACAAACTAGTGCACAAAACTATATCATATATACAATGTGCACATCAAGTGAGAAAATCCATCTTAAGTGAACAAATACTAGTTAATGTAAAGTAATATATCAAATATATAATTATACATTAAATCATTAAATCAACACTTGATTTAATGATCCGGTCATATAGCATATAACCGACTAATATCAAGTGTTTCAATGTATCGAATCAACACTTGATTCGGTAACCCGGCTATATCATATATAACCGTCCAATGATACAAATCGCGAGAATAGAATACAGTATCACATACTGATATTATTCTCGGTCCCGCACATATCTCATATGCACTCCTATTTCGTTTCGCTTGATACAGTATCACATACTGATACAGAAACTACTGGTAACACTTACCAGTAAATCTCAGCAACCCTGGCCAGGGATTTCCGGTTATAGCCAATCGAATACAGCACAACATCAACTCCCTATACCGGGAGAGACGAATCCCCTCCTATCGCTCATTGCCTCCATGTGATTCGGGACTGTACCCAAAAACCACCATTTTGCACGCCCTCTTGGACGTGGTAAGGTGGAAATCAAAGCACAGTAGGAATCACACAAGACTCTATGACGATCTCGGGTCAACAGACTACTCTGTACCAGTGTCACCAGAGAACTGCCATCTGACGTAAGGTATAATACCATCTGGGAGTTCTCGGCGAGTCCGTTCAGTGCACCTTGTCTCCACTGAGCACCCGTATATCATCTCTGATGTCAAACACCAATGGATATGGGATCATCCATCGCCCATCTGTATGGGTCGAGAAGGTATACGCTAGTCTACTCTGGTATATCGATGCCCCGTCTCGATACACCCACGACTAGGGACCTTGAAGGATGTACTTATGGACTACCATGTCCCCACTAGTATGATCTGCATCATAGTCCAGGTAGTCAAGTACACATCCTAAGGGCTTTACCAACATGTAACAGAGAGACAATCAGTGTACACGTTAAGGCAAAGAGCAACCAGATAGCATACTATCATGTCGAGCAAGAAAGTCCTCCCTATATATGTCCAAGCATCCACTACAATATACATCCTATGTATAGTAGTGGCCTCTTGGGCATACATATAACTAACAGGAAGCAATTCACATGTTGACTGCACAGAAGGAGCTTATTGAAGACTTTCGAAGATTTGATTTGGAGATTGTGCTATTGCATTCTTCAGGACAGTTGATGCAGCTGCATGTACAATCATCGTTGATCGAGAATATTAAAGCAGCGCAGTCACAGGACCCAAGATTGCAGAAGTTTCGAGAATAGGTTGAATCTGGACTTCGAACGGACTTATTGGTTCATGAAGATGGTTCGTTGCGATATGGTAGTTGTTTGTGTGTTCCAAAGGGAGACATCCGCGAAGAAGTTATGAAGGAGGCGCACAATTCAGCATATTCCGTACACCCAGGAGGCACGAAGATGTACCGAGATATACGACAGCATTTCTGGTGGGAAGGCATGAAACGGGAGATTGCCCGCTTTGTAGCAAAGTGCTTGGTGTGTCAGCAAGTTAAGGCTGAACATCAACGGGTTGCTGGCTTATTGCAACCACTTCCGATTCCTTAATGGAAGTGGGAACATATAACCATGGATTCGTGACGGCTTACCGCGGAGTCCAAAAAAGCAACAATGCAGTTTGGGTGATTGTTGATCGATTGACCAAGGCATCTCATTTCAGACCATTTCGCGTTGGTCAATCAACGGAAGCTTTGGCAGAGCGGTACATGCAGGAGATTGTAAGATTTCATGGAGTACCGGTGAGCATCGTGTCCGACCGTGACACTCGTTCTTATCACACTTCTGGAGGAGCTTACAGGAAAATTTGGGGACTCGATTGAAGTTTAGCACAGCTTATCATCCTCAGACAGATGGACAGTCGGAGAGAACGATCCAAACTCTTGAAGACATGTTGAGAGCTTGCATGTTAGACTTCAAGGGATCATGGGAGGATCATCTACACTTGGTGGAGTTTTCGTACAACAACAGTTTTCAGGCGACTATTCAAATGGCTCCATTCGAAGCATTGTATGGTCGCAAATGTCATTCACCTGTTTGTTGGGACGATATTGGAGAACGAAGATTGTTGGGACCGGATTTGATTGTGCAAACAGTAGAGAAGGTTAGTACTATCCGAAATCATATGAAAGCAACACAAGGCCGACAAAAGAGTTGGGCAGATACATCGAGAAAACCTCTAGAGTTCTCCGTTGGTGATTTGGTATTCTTGAAGATATCACCGACTAAAGGGGTGATTCCTTTCGGAAGTCGAGGAAAGCTTAGTCCTCGATTCGTCGGACCTTTGAGATTTTGGGGCGTGTTGGAGAAGTGGCGTATCGATTGGCGTTATCGCAATCTTTGGCGAATGTTCATGACGTGTTTCACGTATCTCAACTCCGTAAATACGTTCGAAATGAAACACATGTGTTGGATCACTCGGAGCTGACGGTACGTAAAGATTTGACTTTTGAGGAGCGACCGATGTTGATTGTGGATCGAAGAGAAAGGGTTCTTAAGAACAAGGTTATCCCTCTCATACTTGTTTCTTGGAGAAACCGCTCACATGGAGAATCAACTTGGGAACGAGAAGATGAAATCCGGCAGAAGTTTCCACAACTTTTCCTGTAGTTTGTTGATTGTTTATCATTTCTTGTTCTTGGAATTTCGAGGAAGAAATTCTTTTTGTAGTTGGGTATAATGTAACAATCGAGTTCATTTATACAAATTCCAGTTCCCGTATTTATCTGTGGTATTTTATTTATTTATCGTGTTTGTATGCGAATAGTAATTTTACATTTTATATTGCATTCGACCCGACCAACTTGCTTGAACTTGTTTGATTCATATTTATAGATTACCCTGGCTTGTTATATAGACACATGCATCTCATGTATACTGCATATTGACTTTTCATCTGACATCGCACATTTTATCATATAACATTTTAGGTCACGTAAAATAAATTAAAATTGCATTTCATAGCCTGCATGATACCCTTAACCCCGTGGTAGCATCCGCGTATCTTGTTCTTGTCCCGTTCAGTGAAACGGACGTGTTTGGATAGCTACGCACACGTACATGCATCCGTTCTTGGGGGTATGCTTTTTTGTCACCTAAGCATTCATTTTAAAATTTGGAAGTCGCATAAATTTTCGTATTTTAAATCTGAATTTTTAGACCCGACCCGGGCTCGTTTTGGAATATTTTTTGTATCCCGTCTAAATTCAAATTTATTTGATTTTATTTTAATCTCGTTAATTTTTAACCATACGAATCCTTTTAAATTTTAACATAAATCCTTTTTAAAATTTTAAATCTTTTCTTAACAAACCCCAGCCTCTCTCCTTAACTACCCCGGCCCCACTTCCTTCTCTCTCTCCCTTTCTTTCTCTTTCTTTATCTCTCTCTCTCTCTCTCCCCTCCCCTCTTCCTCTCTTTCTCTCCCATATAAAACAAATTCATCTCTCCTCACTGTTCACCTCTCTCTTTCTCTCACCTCTCGATCTCCTCTCTCTCTCTCTCCCCTCTCGCATTATTCTCTCTCTCTCCCTATATATATATATATATATATATATATATATATATATATTCCTTCTTCTTCCTCTCTTTTCTTTTCAAAAAAAAAACCCATGAAACCCAAACCCTACCGCCGCTGCCTCCCCCTCGCTCACCCGTCGCCGACCCTCCTCTCGACCTCCACCATCATCTCAACCCTCGCAGCCACCCTCTCCTTCCTCGACCACCTCCTCTTCCAAGAACCGACCCATCGCTTCACCATCTTTCTTCACCGACCTCGTCGCTGCTCATCACCGACGACCCCGTCGTCGTGTTCCCCTCCGTCCACTCACCTCTCTCTCAACTCTCAACGCCGCCACCACTATTCTAGCCTACCCCGAGCACCTTCCTTTCACCCAAACTCAACCTCGGCACCCTCATTGCATCGTCGCCGCCGGAGCTCCGACGACCTCGTCGCTGTTTCCACAACCTTTTTCTCCCTCTCCCTTTCCTCTCCTCCTATGCTAACGACCCCAGCCACCAAGAATCTCGCACACACACACCAGAACCCAAACCGAGCCCCTGCACATCTTTACATCGCCGGAGTTGATCGCCGCCGTCGATCTTGTTCTCGTCTCCCGACTCCAGTGCACCCAGTGAGCAATTCTCTTCTTCTCAATCTCATTCTCCTCTTTCCTTTCCTCTCTTTCTTCTTTCTTTTCTTTGTGTTTCTTTTCTTTATATTTTCTGTCTTTGTAGTTCGCCGGAACCGGCCGTGACGTCGACGATCCCGATGACCCAGCAAGCATACCTGACCCGTGTGATCACCTTGTGCGTTGTTTGGATCCATTCCGTGTACCGTGCGCGCGTCGCGACTTTTTCCGCCGACGTGAGACGTTCCGTATACCCGTTTCTTGATCCGTTTAGGCAAGTAAAACTTGCTACATGCTATTTAAATTATTATATACTTATTTAAATACATATTATACCTGTTATTTAAATCTAGTGCCCCATATTTCATTTTAACGTTTCGATGTTCCGTTTATATTATTTTAAATCTAGGTCATGGAAAATATATCTTGTTGCATACTAGATTACAATACACTGTACCCATATCCATATTTATTTCACATAGCGCTTATTGTACATCCCATAGTACCATTTTTTATAGTTTGTGACTTTCGAATACCTGTTTGCATCTATTTAATTTAGAATATATAAGTTGCATCCATTTCATTTAGAATATACAAATTGCATCCATAGATCACTTGAATATATAACACTGTAATATTGACACCTCATGTTTAATAAATTGCATCCTAATTAATATTGGAACTATAATCTTAATCCTAATCGATAACTGTGCATCCATGTGTTTGAATTTATACCTATTTGCATATTACATCACACCATTCCATTTTTATTGTTACATTGGTACCCCATACTTGTTTTTGTGTACCCGTGCTTATTATAGTTTGATTATGAGCACCCACGTGACATTTGTGCACCCCTGACATGACTTGATGTACTATTACTTGACACGACTTGATACCGTACACTTCTTGACATGATTGGATCTATATACACTACCTGACTTGACCTGATATACCATAGCTTGACCTGTTACCTGATTTTGTTACTAATGCCAACAATCTTGACCTGTTGTCCCTACGGACATTTCCTGTTGTCTATTCAGACAAACCTGTACCTTCTTGATCCTGTGTTGGCATTAGCTCCAGATTTATTAATACCTGACTTGAACACATAACCTGGGAGTATGGGGAAATCAATGATGAAACCTGACTTGTAACTCGACAGTTCGATACCTTTACTGATCAGTCTTACGAGTTAGGCCAGCCCCGGGGTGATGATGCTGACATCACTCATCGTTACATACTACCCTTTTACTGCCTAGCGGCACGTCTCGGATTCAGCCCGAGAATCTTCACCGTGGTCCCGGGCACGCTCGGGATACTATTGAGTTATATCGATGATTCATCAAATTGATTTCAAAGATTTGAGAGTAAATAACCCAATAGACCAGTCTAGATTACCCACTATACATTACTCTCACTGTCCTCACTATATTACTGTCATTCCTGTTTTACCGTTTATACTCATACCTGCATGTCTTGCTACCCCTGTTTACATTATTGCTTAATGTTATGACGCACTGACGTCTGGATTTTGCATGGCCCAGATTCTTTACCTTTGCTGCAGGCCGAGCAGGAGTATTTCAGTCAGTAGGCTGAGCAGTGAGGACTTATTAGCAGTTAGTTTGTTTTACTTTCGGTATTTTCATTCCTGATGTGAGCCAGCATTATAGGACGTACATTCCAGTTTATTTCTTGTATTGGATCTTTTGCTTCCGCATTATTTTATTCTTGACTTGTTTATTCTGGCTTATGGACATGTACTAGATAGTTATTATTATTGTTCTTGATATCTCTACAACCGTAATGTGACTGTGGAAGGATATTTTTTATCCATAGGTAGCATGGTTGGCTATGTCACGTGCCTATCTTAGCGTACTCTGAGAAGCGGGGCGTGACACAGGGCAAGCGAGATTTACTGGTAGGTACACCAGTAGTTTCTCATGGTGTATTGGGCTTACACCGGCATGAATTATTGCGCTATTAGGGGTTTGACGGTTACCACCCTCTAGGCCCGATATGCGATATTCTTAGACGAACAGACCGGACTGTATGGAGATTGTCACGAATAGGTTCAGTAGGAGTTCGGATGAGTTTGCTCGTCGGCCTTCTTATTGACAGATACCTGGGTAGCCGTTACATACAGCTAGTGCCACTGACAGACTTATGGTTAAACCCACTGCCAGTGTATTGTCGAGTCTTTAGAGTCCCACACTGAGGGTTTCCCTGGTTCAGTAGAAATGATGTACTAGCTACACGGATCATATACGTATACTAGCCGTATGGTTTTACGTGCAAGGTTCTGATCATATACGTGTACTAGCTACACAGATGTTGTTCGGACGGATAATACTAGCAGGCTTTGGTTTAAACCAGATTCTAGTATTATATTATTGGATTATCTTTATCTCTTTGTATTTGTATTTTTTGTAGTACGAATACGGGTATGTATATACGGTGATGGCATTCTTGTAATTTCACAAGAGATGCTTCTAGAAGGGGACACCTCATTATTGGATTTATCTATTTTTAGAAATGGATTAATAAGGTGGAGAATGGAGATATTAGTGGCATGGTGAAGTATGGGTTATTTCATTTGTTTATTTGTTTGGACTCACTATTCAAGCATGGTTGATATTTTCAATTGAAAAATATTGCATGCTTGATGGGACTAAGAGAATGAGCCATTCTTCACAAGGCACAAAACTTGTTCATTTGAAAATTTCCTTTCTCTCTCCATTTTCTTCTCCTTCTTCCTCAAGACCCTAACCCTCACAAGAGTTGTGAACCATAGGGTCACTAGAGATAAAACACTCCAATAAATACTCTACATCTTCTAAGCTACCTAGATTAGCAAACTAGGTACTTTAGTTATCTCGGTTTAGAGGTTGGGGCTTGAACCATAGACTCTCGGGTGGATCGTCTTTGACACAAGGAGACTGTCGTTCAAGCGCGATCCGGATCTTCAAGAAGCTCAAGAAGAGGAGGAGAAGAAGACCCGAAGAACAAGTATCTAGCAGGTATAAAACTTTTACCGAATAGTTAGAACCTCCGGGTAGAATAGCTAGTTAAGGTTTTCGTAAAGATCCTGGAGTTTAGGTCGGTGTTGCAAGTCAATAAAATCATTTTTTATAAATTCCACTTCCCCACAAGTGCGTGGGGTGTGCGGCATCGACTTATAGTGGTCCCCTACAGATGACCCGATAGCCAATCTTGCTTGAAATAATTTCTTTGAGGTCTTGTATCTTGCGATACGAGATTGCTCTCTATATAAATCTTTGGTGTGAAGGAAGATGGAAGCTAACTCCATCTTCTCGTGCCGCTTCTGGTGTTCATTATCCATTGAGGCCAGCATGAGACACTTGGCTTTCTCACAGTCTAATTCCCATGTCTTACGGATCTCAATATCCGCGACAATGGATCTAGACCAGAGACGGTGGGGGCTTTAGTAGTAAGGAGGTAGCCCAGCTTGTTATAGATAATGGCCATCTGGGCATTCCTAATCCAATCTTTATAGTTTGGCCCTGTCAATATATTTTTATCTAGTGGTAACTTAAGGCCGGTCATCTTGGTCGCTGCAATTAGGAGATAGAGAAGAAACACTCAGCATGATACTTTTGCAAGTTTATATTGGTTTTTAGTTTATCTAAACATGATGGATCCCACTGTTTTCTCAAATCCTCCTTCAAACCATTAAAGAAGAATTAGTCGGGATTAATTGCATCCTACAATTCTTGCTTAACCTTTCAGCCAGGCTAGTGTTGGTATTTCGAAGGAGGTTTTACAACGCTTTCGTGAAGTTCCTTAATTAAATAACTTCTTTTCCCTGGAGGCGTAGCCCCACTAATACCGTTCTAGACACCTACTTGCTTATAGCATTGATTGTAAAGTGAAAAACTCTCCCGAGAAGTAATAAAACTCACTGTGGGATCGAGATCCAACTATCATTGTGTGACAACTTTTAAGGAATCTTACCAAAATCATCACATTCCAGATGGTATGCAAAATTAGTAAGTTTCCTTTTCCTTTGAAACTCCCGATGTGGATTTTTGCCCTAGGCGCTTATGACCTTGACGAAGGCCAAAATATCATAAGATGCAAATCAAGTTCTACCCGTCATTGTCCAGGTTAATCTGAACTCATTCGTACAAACTCTTGACGAAGGCCAAAATACCTATACACATGTCCCAGATTAACGCATCTATCTATGGTACAGATGAATACCCAAGAGCTACCAATCACTATGCCTTGGCGAAGGTCAAAATACATAGCTTGAATACTATTGAATACCCATCTGAAATGACGGAGGGCTACAACTGGTTTTGCCGAAAACTGTAAACGTAATGAACTTGATATAGTCGAAGAAACCATGATAGCTTTTAAAAAGAGTAGTTTAGGCTCCGCATTTAAATGTTATTTTTAAAGAAAACCGAGTGGTTTTATAATTGTTCCAACGATTTAACTTTGGTTTGTTTTCTTTGCATTAAACAATATTAATATTGTCCCATCATTTAACCCTATCATTGCAAAAAGAAACGAAAATAGAACGTACGCTTATGCCATCGGCATTCACCACGGGGCCCCATCATGCACCGTTAGGTTACTTAACTAACAGCAGTGCGGAGGCAGGGCTAGCGCGAGTGCAAAACATAAGCAACGATTATTATATATAATCTATATATATAGCTATTCGTCTCACACAATAATAGCCATTCCAGATCACAAATCACAGTACAAGTAACACAGATGCATAAATTGGATATACTAGGATTTCCATGTTTCGTTTAAGACTATAACGAAAAACGGATTCCACGGTCGTGATGACTAGCCAAACCCTCACCCTAGACCCCTACGGGTGCGTAAAACTACCCGCCAAATCCCCGAAGTGAAGCAACCTCCCTCAATGAGATGAGTAAGTCACTCGGCACTTCAAGAACCCGGTAGTTTATGCACCCCACCTTGGGTCTATCTTAGGTGCAAGAAAAAGTAAATGAAATAATACAACGGTGGTTACAATCTTAACCCAGATGTGCCCCGCAAAAGAATATTACATCACTTTACAAATTACATGAATGAAAGAAAAGAACACTTTTCTCACATTCCCCAGCTATTCAATCACGACGATCCAATACTTCATATCCACAAACCATAAACAAGATACTAGATATGTGCAACCCCTACTAATAGACATATAGCAATTAGTCAACGTTTCAAAACACATACGAACTTAAAGTGAATAAACAATGTTAAAATTTTGACTTAGAAACACTCTGTATTGCCCAAGTACAAAGATAACAATAGATGAAATCTGGGCAAAATCAAATAATACCATAAATTCTAAATCCAAGAGTACAAAACACCACAAGAATCACGAGACACAAGTCCACTGAAAAACCGGCCACGACGGGAAAATCACCAATTCCGGAGGTTTTTTCTTGGACCGAGTGCCTCGTTTTTCTTTGGTGTTCTAGTTACATCATAAGGAGCATTCTGCACTTGTTTAAAAAAAATTTAGAAGCTCTTTAAAATTCGACAGAAACTTGGATCTAGATTTTATCGTTTCGGAGTTATTTCGGTTTCGAAACTTTAAACTTTGTCTATTTGGTTAGTTAAGTGTTTGGGTAGGTTCTGATAGCATTGTAAGTGTATATGTACTCCTTACCGTGTTAACTACGGTTATGCGGAATCAAAAACATTAAAATCTTAAGCACAAAATACTAAATCCCCAGGATACAAGCCCAAATACTATACTAAACAAACCCTAACTAGAGTTTTAACTTCTCGGTTGAGAATACAACCTTTGTAGACGGTCCTTCGGGTCTTGAAAGTTGAATTCCCAATCTCCTTGGGTTGATGGAACGAGCTCTCAAAGCTGATCTTCCTTGTCAAAGACGATCCACCCGAGGATGCCGATTCAAGCGATAGCTTCGTTCGAAACAACTAAGGATCAAGTCTTACTAAGACAAGATGCTTAGAATAGTGTAGTTTGTGAAACTAAATGCTCTCTTTTAATTCTCAAACCTCAAGAGGAGAAATTGAGGAAGAAGATGAAGAGGTAGCAACTAGAGAAATTTCCTCACTTGTGAAAAGATAACCATGTCTTGAAAATATTTCACACTCTCTTCTTATCCTTTCTCACCCAAAACAAAAGAGTAGGCGGGCTTGGTGACTCACTAGGGTGAGTCATAAGCCCACACACTTCCTCAGTTAAGATGAAGAAAAGAGAGAGAGTGTGTGTCTGGGTAGCCACCTCACTAGTATACATATACATACACTTATAAATAAATACAAATGCATGTATATAAACAAGTATACTAAAAACCCGTATAAATACGTATACCGTATTTTTACCAAAATACGAATACCGTATTTGTACCGAAAATACAAAATATGCGTATTCATATTTAGAAAGAAATACATGTATTTGTATCAAAGCACAAATACCCGTATTTATACAAATACACGTATTCGTATAAATACCGTATTTGTGTTAAAATACAAATGCCCAAAAGAGAGCAATATAATACTAGTATCAAAACTGGCAGTCTTTCAAATCTGCTAGCACTACTAAACCGTCCGATTAAAGCACATGGATAAATACACGTGTTCAATCGAATACCCCTGCGTAAAACCATACGCAAACTACATCGTTTCGCATGAACTGGGAAACCCTCTGTATGGGACTCTAAAGACTCGACAATACGTTGGAAGTGGGTTTAACCACAAGTACATCAGTGGAACTAGCTGTACGTAACGGCTACCCAAGTATCTTTCGAAGGGAAGATCGACACAATAACTCGTCCAAAAACCGTACTGAGCCTATAGGTGACATTCTCCATACAGTTCGGTCTGTTCGTCTGAGAGTATCGCATATCGGGCCTAGGGGTGGTAAACGTCAGACCTCTAATAGCGCAATAAGTCGTGTCGGTGTGGAACCCAATACACCCTGAGAAACTATCAGTGTACCCACAAGTAAATCTCACTTGCCCTGGCCAGGGACTTTGTGTATTAGCCACCCGTACACAGCGCGTTATCAACTCCCCATACCGGGAGAGACGAATCCCTTCTACTCCAAGTGCTTCGGGACTGCACCCAACTACTATCTGATTGCACGACTTATTTGAGCCGTGGTAGGACAGTAATCTAAGTACATTGGGAACACACTCGAAATGATTAGTGATGCTAAGTCAATGGATTAACCTGTACTCATGTCACCGGGGAACAGCTAACTGACGATAGTTATAATACCAACTAGCAGTTCCCACCGAGTCCGTCCAGTGTAACTTATAATCCAATGAGCACATGTATACTATCTTTGGTACCGTATACCAATGACTGCGGGACAGGACACCTCCCCTGACGGGGATAAGAAGCGTATACACTAGTCTATTCTGGACTATCGATACCTTGTCTTGATAATCCTACGACTAGGGACAAATTTAAGGATGTGCTTATAGACTACCCAGCCCCTACTAGTGTGACGCCATCACAACGCTAGTAGTCAAGCAAAGATCCTTAGGGCTTTATCAACATGTATTAGCGATATGTTAAAAGAAACATATACATATGTTAAGATAGACTTAAATCAGATAGCATTATATCATGTTGAGCAAGACTGTTATTATATCTGTATATATCCCAAGCTTCCAAAATGTAATTTACAAACCAGTACTATACAATAATGGCCTCTAGGGCATATATTAGTAACAATCAAGTGCCTCAAGCGGCATAGCCACATCAAGCTCAGAAAGCGCTTCCCAGATCGATCCAACGATAATCTTCAAAAAGGCAGAACGGCGAGAGAGCAATCGACCGTTGTGGTCATCAAAGTGACGCATCACCTCATCGCATTAAGAATCAGTGTACTCTTGGCCTTGAAAGCGACTTTGTATGCGAATGTCTTCGTAGGAAACAATTTCCTTGATGTCATATAGATGATCGGCCATGATACCTGAAAAGAAACCTAGTGGAAAGTTAGCAATAAAAATAACGCTAGCATCACAGAATCAAGGTGGTGACTCATCAATGATGAGACATGTGCCCATTGTGAGAATCCAAAAGGATTCTTATTAAATGAATAGTGCTCATTGAACAATGGAGTTAAAAACTCCCAATATCCTCCGAAAGGTGGGCTTTTTAAAACAAGTAACAAATTCAAATCTGTGGAAAAAAAGAGAAGAGATTAAAACCCAAAAAAAATTCTAGAAAAGAAAAAACATCCAAGAACAGTATAGGGAATGAAATTCCCAAAGTTCTTAAAATTCAAATCAGAGCTAAGCTCTGCAAAAAAATGGAATTAAATTCCCAAAAAAATAGTGGGATTAAATCCCAGAGATCCCCATATTAGAAAATTCATGGGTTAATTGATGAAATCAAGTTCCAGAAAAATGTCAAGATTGACAGCAGGGTAAAACCCTAAGAAGGAGAATCAAAGATTCTCAAGTCTTGCATATGGACATCAAGATCCACGATCTATATAAAAAAGGGTCATTTTAGATCTCCAAGAGATCGATTCAAAAGAAAAAAGAGAGCTAAGCTCTGTCGAATCTGATAATGGATTTAACATCCAAAAATAAAAAAATATATATATGATCAAAAGGGGTTAAGAGCTAAGCTCTTTTTATAATCCTCACCAAGAAATTTGGCAGAGTTTACTCTGTTCAAAAGAGGTTCTTGTGGATAGAGATCTAAGCTCTGGAACGAGAATTAAATTTTCAAAAGAAGGGTAAGGCTCAAAGAAGGAGACGATGAGACAACAGTCATCTCAAGGGCCAAAGGCCCTATTTATAAGACTGGAGGTTGGGACGGTTCAACTTCCTAATTGATCCAATGGTGGTAAAAGTGACACCGTTACACTTACGTATAAGCCATGTGAGAACAACGGTGGGGGGTATTTGTTCCCCTAATAATTAAACACACAATTATAAGAGCTAAGCTCTGTTAAATCCAATGAGGCAACACCTCACGTACTCTCCACGTGAACGCCGGCGCCGGCGCTAGTCTTATAGGATTAAATCCTAAAGTGACGTCGCACGTGAAGTTCACGTGAACGCCAATGCGCAAAGTACAGGAGCGCCTGTTATGTATAAGAATTTAATTCTGAAGTGGCTCCCACGTGCATAACACATGAGCGCCAACGCCCAAATTAAGAGCAGGTAGAATTAAATTCTACATGGAAATTATTTCCCTAAAACCTGGGATATTCTCTGTTAAACAGAGCCGTTGGATCAAAGATCCAAGCTGGTAATAAATCCTCAAATGATAAAATTAAATTCTATTAGGGGAAAATATTTTCTTGACCTTTCTAAATGAGAAAAATATTCTCTGTTAAACAAAGAGCTGCTGGATCAAAGATCCAATAACAGAATTAAATCCTATTTTTGGGGAATATACTTCCCCAATCTTTCTAAACAAAGAAAGATTGTTCTCTGTAAAACAGAACACTCTTAGATCAAAAATCCAATGATGATTAAAAATCACCGTTTAATAGAATAAAATTCTATATATGGGAAAATATTTCCCCAATCTTGTTAAAAATAAGAAAATATAGTCTGTAAAACAGAAATACTTGGATCAAAGATCCAACGGTGGATAAAATTTCCTAAATAATCTTTGAGATCAATAAAATCAATTGGAATCTTTCAATGAGAGATTTTCTCAAAACTAATCAACAATTTGCCTTACCTATAAAAAGGACCTGAGACTTTAAGTCTCACAGATACGCAAATAAGAAGGAACCCCCCCCCCCCATAAACTTATGCAAACAAAAAAATAGAAGCTGCAACCGAGAATTCAATTCTCTTTCAAAGAAAATCTACCTGTTCTTTCAAACCTTAGGTAAAGAAAAATAGAGATAAATGTATCTCTTTTACCTAGCAAAAGAAAATAAGGGTTCAACCCTTCATTAAAAGAACTTAGTTCTTTCTCTGATCCGAGATTTGCAAAGCAAATCTCCTCACAAGTTGAGAATATAATTCTCATCGGGAAGATTTTGTTCTTCAAACTCAAAATCTTGGTAAAAGAACTAGATTAAAAAAAGGGAGAAGAGAACTTATGGTTCTGGAAATTTAATTCCTCTGCAAGCAGAGTTTAACCGTATATAAAAGAACTTAGCATGAAAAGAAACCTAGTTCTCCAATAAAAAAAGAGAGAAAAGATCCCATATCTTCAAAAACAAAGATCTTGGCGATCATTAATGGCCAAAATGCCATTATCAGAGATTCAATCTCTAAAAAAGAAACGGAACTCAGCGCCTCACGTGAAAAATATGTGAGCACCCAAAAGATTCCCAAAACAAAGAACTTAGCGCCTCACGTGCTTCCAATATGGACGCCTCAAACAAAGCATTCAGTGCCTCACATGCTTCCCATGTGGGCACTCAAAACAGAAGGCCAGCGCCTCACGTGAAATACACATGAGCGCTGAGTAAAAGTGCTTAGCACTTCATATTCGGTCAAAATGACTGAGTGCTTAGCATCGATTGGGCGATGCCCACAACCTAGCATCGCACGTACCCCTTACGTGAGCACTATACCAAGTGCTTAGCACTGATTGGGCAGCGCCCATGCCTGAGCGCCTCACATGATACACATGTCAGCGCCAGAGCCCCAAACAAGTGCTTAGCACTTCTGCATAAAGGAAAATGACTGAGCAAACAGAACCCAAATAAGTGCTTAGCACTTTTAAATAGAAAAAAGACTTAGTCATGCCCCGCTGCGGAGGGCGGGATGGCTCGTGTTAGGATCTTCGTTGTGATGATCGCCGGTCATCGAATCGAAGGCGAAAGATCAACTTTTTAGGTGGAAAAACCGATTTCCCACAGGCGGCGCCAACTGATGGAGGTCGGAATCTCCCTCAGATATTGTCCTCCGTTATCACGCCCCGCTTCCTAATATACTCAAATACGGGAACGTAACAAAACCAACCATGTTACTTACGGTAAGGAAACATCCTCCTATAGTGACATTACGGCTGTCAATCAGTAATCAAGAACAATATAATAATAAATCTATCTATTACATTTCCAATAGCCACAAGAAATAATAACATAAAACAATAGTGGAAGCAATATGATCAAAAGAACTAAAAAAACAAATATCCAAATCCTACACCTTTCGGGTTCACAAAATAAACCTAAAACGTGCAATACTCGAAAATAAACCTAAACTATAACAACTATCTCAGCGGGATGCTCCTCACTGATCAATAAAGTTCTCAAAGTACTCACGATTCTCCTCTGGTAAAGTCAAAGGATCTAAGCCATGCAAAACCCAGAAGTCAGTGCGTCATAAATAATATCATAATAATATAACTAGTGTGAAATATAGTATATACCAGGTACAAGAACTAAATGCCATGAGTATAAACGATAAGCAATATCAATAACATATAATGTAATAAGCAAGATATATGGAGTGAATCATGTCACGTGTATCATATGGGTTCATGTGTCTAACTTCTCTATCCTAAAGGTATTTGAAACCAATTAATGTAATTCTCATCGTAACTCAATAGTATATATCCTGTTCATTCCCCATAGGACCACTGTATAATATATCTCGTTATTTCCCCACGGGACCACGGTACAATCAACAATGGTTATTCTGTTCACTCCTAATTACAACAACAATAATATCCTCTTAAGTTACGTTTCATTTATTTTCTTGATTTCCGTTTTTCTCCAGGTTTCATGTTCAAGTCACGTATCAATATAATATCTACCTAATGCCAATACAGGAACAATTAGGTATATGTTACGTCCATCATGACAACAGGTCCGGTCAATCAAGTCAACATCAGTAGTTGTTGGCATGGGTAAATATTACATGGCAAGTAAAAGTACTGGCACGGTGACGATAACGATAATGATATAACAGGTTCAAGCATATGCTCATGAAACAATCAATATACCAGCATGATTAGAATTATCGTAGTTTAGGTAAACAAGCAGCGTACTAGTATTATAAGTTCAATGTCAAATTTGAATATCATGTTTCAAACTAACTTTAGAGATCAAATAAGATCAGTTTCCAATATTATCACTATTCTATCAGTATTAATGGTTAATACACGATATTAGTTTATTTTACCAATATTGAATAATATGAATATTTTATGCTTCTAGGTCTCATAAAATCGATATATATATATATATATATATATATATATGACCCCTTTTGTGATATAACCCATTTTGTGAACAATGTATAATTATCATCTATATATTTTACTATTATAATAACTAAATGAAATATGTAAAATTGTTATGTTATACTATCCATACTATAGTCACTATGTTAATATAAATAACTACCATGTTAATACTCATGTCGTAACAATAATTTATATAACTTGGTACAATATATCTATAATAATAGTAGATATTACGACAAGCCTAATTCTTTGCCGTATAGCATGTAAAGCAAGTATTCGATACTTTCCTCAACAACGATGACCACGAATAATACGACGCCGCGAAGAAAAAATCCAAGCTTTAATACTCTACTACACTGTTCGGCTCGGATGTAGGCTCGGTTAGGTTAAAGAAAAGATATGAGGAAGGGGATGATGATATGTGTGTGTGTGTATAGTATGGATTTATAGGCTTAGTTGTTGGTTGTTTGGATGAGAGAGAGACGTGAGAGAGGGGGGGTGAAATGTGATTGGAGAGAGAAAAAGAGATAAATTATATATATATATATATATATATATATATATATATTAGTTAAAGAAGTTAGTGATAGGATATTATTTGAACTATATATATAAATTCTTATACTCATTATAATTCAAATAATATCCTATCACTAACTTCTTTAACTAATATATATATATATATATATATATATATATGGGTTTAGGGTAAAGTGTGTGTGTGGTTAAAAGATTTTAAAAGGATCTTACACTATCTTATCATATCTTTTCTCTCAAACTATCATACTAATATATTTCCTAATAATACACACACACACACAAAAACAAAGTTAACTTGTACAAACCCTTTAATATAATTTTACAACATTTAAAAGGGATTTTAAAGATCTTATCATAATGAATATTAAACTATAATATATGTATGGTTAAAATAATCTAGACTATATATTGGATGCATATTAATTAAGATATAAACAAAACTTAACACTAACAAAATATTACATGAATTATTTAAATAAGATACTAATAGATTAGCACACAAATCTTTTAAAATAATTATCACATATTTACAAAGCTAGATAACCATAACCATAATATTATATCTGGAAAATATTAAACTCCAAATTAAAGATAGATTTAATTGAGCAAAAATACACTGATACTATTGTTATACTGTACCAATGTCTCAGGGTGTTACAATATACCCAACTATAAAAAGAATTTCGTTCTCAAAATT
The DNA here is from genome assembly GCA_030015575.1 of Agapanthus africanus. NCBI lineage: Eukaryota > Viridiplantae > Streptophyta > Magnoliopsida > Asparagales > Amaryllidaceae > Agapanthus > Agapanthus africanus. Next base: position 43,209,845 of record CM057342.1, read on the forward strand.
CAAAAGAACGAAAAGAACAGAGATAAGGAAGAGAACAAAAATGAACCATCCGACATTTACGGAACATGAAATGGACAATAACAAGGAAATGACAAGAACAAGGAAGCTCGGATTCACAGAACCAAGTCCGAGAAAACATGTACGTAAAGTAATATGAAAAACACGCTGTAGGTGAAAAAGAATACCGAAAGATAATCGTGCAGACGGTAACAGTGCATAAGACAAGGTGGTGTCAATTCAAATATTAATAATCAAGTCAGGATAGAAGCAAATTGAGGGGCAATCTGGAGGTCAAGTCATGTCGGGTATCAATTTAAAAGTCAAATTAGGTCAAACAAGATGTGTAGTGATAGAATTGACTGATGAACGTACTCGTATCCCCGAGGTATTTCATGACTAGCTGGAAGCAGTATGAGCAGGGCGCTCATGCCTGGGACGACAACAATATCAAGAATCAGGTCAGTGGCATGAACATACTCGAGAGGTGTCCCATGACTACGATGGAGTTTTGTCTAGCGTGAATGTCATCCGAGTGTATATGTATTTCTATCCTCCAATTTCAATAAACAACAAGTCTAAACTAGTAATATAAATATCATAATCCAAGATGCTGACTAAACCATGCTAATGAAATGAAACGAATGGTAACAAGGAAAATTAAATTATGCCAAGTCATCTAACTTAGGCCAACAAGTGTCACGCAATCTCACAATCTCCCGCTAACGCCTCCCGAATGTAACAAATAGGTTGAGCTATGTGCCTCCCTCATAACTTCTTCATGAATTTCTCTTTTTGGTACACACAAGTGATTTCCATACCAGAAGGACCTAGCTCTTTGAATTAAACATTTTGTTCCAAAACTTATGGATCATGGGTCTATCACGCTTCTGCTGCGCCATTCTGATAAGTTAGGCAAGTCTTTTGTAATATTTCAGAAATATAAAATATTATTTTGGAATTTAAATAATAAAATAATATATTTAGTGAAAACTGTTCGATTTGCGAATTGGGGTTTTCGTAAAATGGTATAATTATATACCAATATTTGGAAAATAATTGGAGATTAAAATGATTTATTTATTAAAAAGGTATTTATTGGATTTGGGCATTTTATAAATAATTATGAAATTATTATATGCAAGTTTAAATTAAACTTGATTAGTGCACTACTAATCATGAATAAGCCAAATCCGTATTTTTAATTAGCCATGGTTAGTACACCATGACATATTACATTTTTGGTTGCATATTGTTTTCATTTGTATTTATGATTTATTTGTGAGTGAGAAAAGAGAAAAGAAAAGAAAAGAGACATGATGACTTGAGGAGAGAGAGGGGGGACACTCATGACATGAGGCATGGGCATGGGCATGTAAGAGAATGACAGAGAGGGGGGTATGGCTTCTACACTTGACTTCCTTCATCCATTATTTCTTCACCTCATCTTTCTTCAACTCCTCCTTTATCTTCTTCTTCACTTCCTCCACTTCCTCCACCTCCTCCACAAACACCCTAAATTATCACCAAAACCCCACACTCCCTTCACAAAAGTTGATCCCTACCTCATCCTACACCCCATGGCAAATTCAAGTTTGGATTTTGAAGACTTTGGGAAACTCAAGAATTTTCTTGAGTTGCCAAATGAGGTAATCCCTACACTTTTAGTTGAGTTAATTATGTTTAGTGTATCCTATTAGTGTTTAGAGTTAAACTTTTGTGGTTATGTGATTTTAAAAATTTCCAAGTTGATGTTTAGTGGATGTGTGGACTTTTGATGTGGTTATTGAGGTTTAGTGAGGGTTTACAAGACCTTAGAGATGATTTCTGACCAAGACTAGAAGACTAAAAACCAAGTACACGAACTTAGAATTTTCCCGATGTCGGTTTTCTTGAATTTTGGTGCTCAGATGGAATATGGAGCAACTTGGGATGTTTATAAGAAAATAAAACAAATATACTGGCCTAGTTAGACCGCCATAAGACCACTACAGAAGAACAAGACCCAATTTCTTTGTTGGGGCCGGCGACGCCGGGTATTATAGCAATCTCGCCGGGCTAGTTTTGGGTTCTAGTGTTGGATTTTGGTCTATAGCTTACACACCTTATAACCTAGCCCCTGTATTGTTAGTTTAGTCCTTATATACCTGAGCAAAAATCTGGGAGTGATTTCTTCAGCTGCTGTATTATGTTTTCCGGTATTTGAAACTTAGATTTATGAATTTCTTGATGTGATTTGATTGTTGGATGTTTCTACGTCAACAACGAGGGTTATTTGGTTGTTTTTGCATGTGTAAGCTATAGGTTATACTTATGAGCACTCCGTGTGTCGTATCGGTTTTTCGAACTTGATTTTAATAGTATTACGATTGTGTATTGATTGTAGGTACCTTCGCGTGGACTTCCGAGACGACGAAGCACATCGACTTCGGCGAGGTAAGGAGTATTGCAGGTGAGTAGATTTATATCTACGGGGAAAGTCGGGTGGATGGAATATAGCACCCCCGCAACTTTGAAATGGAAGGTCATGATATATAGAATATAGGTGGAGAGAGCATATGATATGAACCTACGGACATGATTATGAGATATGATATAAGGATGTGAAGCATGATATATAGAATTGGAAGAGGACAAGTATGGGTTGATAGTGGTATGATATGAGATCGGTATCGATACGACTTGAGATCGGTATAAATACGACATAAGAATTAGATAGATGTGTTATGAGATTAATAAGATATGATGTATAAGACCCTAGATCCGTACCCTTATTGATGAATAAGAAGATAGAATCCCTATTATTTTTTATGTTACCGTACGATAGATTACCGTACGTGATGAGTTTTACTGGATGATTGATCCACGCTCATGATTGAGGATGATGATCGAGGATATTGTCATATCGGATGCTATGAGGCGGGATCGCCGACGTAAAGATGCCACATGAACCATACTTATTTCTAAAACCGACGAATCGTATTAACTTTTAAATGGAAACCTCAAGGGACGCTACGGATTTTCAAATGGTGTTTTTTTCTTTAAAAACACCGTAGCCCCACTTTCAAAACTACGATTCGTATCTTTTAAAACAGACCATATGGTTCATGCGTAGATATATATATATATATATACCCGTTGTATATTCATGTTTGTGTGGGATTATCCCTCGTGACATACGTATCATGTTTTCGGTATTTATTGTTATATGATATCGTCTGCTAGTACACTTGCACTATTACCGATGATGCGTATGTTACACTTACACAGATTTGCCAGCTCACACATTCATCATCGGTAATTGCTATGCCACGTGCACAGTAGAATTGCTATATCACGATATTATTCTTAACTGCAAAGTACTTCCATTGTTCCGCACTATCATAGGACATGCTTGCATGATATACTTGACATGCTCATATTACAGTTTTATGTTATCATACATTGCACTTTATGGTTATATGCATTGAGATGCTGTTTTCATGAGATCTGTGGATTCGAGAACCGTGGTTACATTTCAAAGGAAATTATGTATTATTTTAAAAACGCGGTTTCTCATGACATGATATTTCTTGTCCACCATGAGTTTTCTTGGAGCTGAGTTATAAGCATACCCGATTCGAGGAGTAGGCTGAGCCGTCTGTGGGTACATGGTTGTCACGGTCCGAAAAGTACGGAATAAGACAGGCACTTAAATTACGAAACGTCTCGAGGCGTACGTAATCTAAGCCAAAACCTAGAAATCAAAACCAATGAAGCAGTAGAGTGAAGGGAAAACCAATTTAAAGCAAGAAGTTTAACAACATAAGCCGAAATATGTATTTTTAAAATCTCTAGTCTTTTCTGAAAATTTCAGCAGAGTTTCCTTTGTAAATACTGACCCCAAACGGGTACAAACCTGATAAAGCATATATAAAGAATAAGGCATCCCCAAGCGGAAGCTAGCTCTTCGCAAAAAGGGCGGACAAAACCACGCAAGCAATATAATATACAACGCCGAAGGGCGAGGATCAAAACTCAAATGAAAGCCCATTATCATTAAGAAAACCAAAGAAAACCCATAATAATACAGCGCGCGACTCTAAGGTCGAAAGAATAAACACTGGTCTTCTAGTTCTATCAAATATACAAGTCTGGTTGATGGAGTTTACTAGATACAACTGAAATAATAAATGTACAATGATAGTCACGATGCAAGTGAACCCACCTACCAATGCAATCACCTGAAATGAAAGCAGTGTGCCAGCAAGCCGTCAAGATACCTGTACGGCAAAACCTGGAAGAAACTGTGGTACAACGGGGGTGAGTTGCCAACTCATGAATAGAAAATATCACAGAGCAGAAATCGAATGTATGACGCTATCCTAGGTCATATCAAGCAATATTCTCGAATAAATATCCTGATCCATCTACACATAAGTGCAATACCGCGTGCTCATGTCAGTGCCTCAGATAGCAACATATCTGATATATGTTATATGAATGTATTACTTATGAAAACAGAATACATCATGAATGAGACAACTATTTTCTTTATTTAATGAGATTTCTGTATGTATATAAATCGAGTATCATCAATGAAATCAACTGAGAAATCAGTGTCAAGCATCGACACAAAACATAAATCTCAATATCTCAATATCTCAGGCTCCGGCTATCCGGACTGGCCTGTATCATCAAATCTCAATATCTCAGTGTTTCAAATCTCAATATCTCAATAGCTTAGGCTCCGTTAGTCCGGATCGGCCTATATCATCAATCACTCGACCACGAATGGTATCCTCTGGATATCCGCCGTGCCAAACAATCACCGGTAGGCAGTCTGCCCCTGCCGGGCTCATCGTCTACAACTCGAGCTTCTTGCCCCGGGGTACCATACCGGGTTCACCATATACCCGCAGACGGTTCATCCAACTCCTCAAATCGAGTCTCGAAAACCATCTCAGAACCGAGAAAACATCATGGTGGACAATACTCATCATATCAAGGAAAACCACATCTATCTCTTTAAAACAAATCATCAGTTTATAAAATTCTCGCATGCGGTTTCCAAATCCAGAAATCTCAAGAAGGATCCGAAATCATAAAAATCATGATATCAATAAACAGTGAATACCGGTATAAATCTCCGTAATACTGCATGACCAATGAATATATGAATGCATCTGATATCATGCAATAAATGCAATAGTTAAACTAGCATATGAAAGCTATAATATATTGCAACTATTAACTAGCAAGCTATGTCAATGAATAGTATTTTCTAAAGTGTAGTGACATGGCAATTACCGATGATGATGTGTGTGAGCCGATAAGCAGGTGTACGTGGAACATACGCATCATCGGTAATGGTGCTGGTGTCCTGACAGCAGGGTTTCTTGATAATTACAGACAACATATGTACAAGCATGCAATGCGATGAAATATCATGAATATACAGAAAGTGATGTAGTAACAGCAACACTAAAAAATATACCTACCCAATATACGAGTCATACAGTTTGGTATTTAAAATACTCATGATTCTCCACTTTTGAAAATGAGTATGACTCGAGCCCAGTCAAAAGGGTAAGGGAATCCACCTAAGTCTGAGTTGATCTATATATATATATATATATATATATATATAGTAGTCGGTGATCTCGCCTCAATAGTATCACGTATGATACAATAAATAAAATGACATCCTCGAGTTAAGAGTGTGGATCTATCCTCATAACTATATCTCGTATGGTAAATTTATCGTACGGCATCCCAAATCTGGGTACGGGTCAAATATCATTTATCTCATTATTCATCTGGTGTCCACATCATCACATATCGTGAGAAGGGGTACTGATCTAAGTCTAGTACACTACTAATATCATCAACAATATCCTGATCTGGCTACTGATCTAAAGCCTCATACAATCCGATGTCATCAACACATATTATCATATAGAAGTATACATCACCCAAGCGATCCATTATAAATATCATAATAAATCTCATCTCATATCTCGATCATATGTCAACTATCATATATATATCATCATCCACATGGTATCATCGTCCAACGATCCGCTATAAAATCATGACATATCTCAGTCACATATTAAATATCTCACGGCATCATACCCGATCAAATTGACTCATTCCCAAGTATCATATAACATCCTCATCATCCAAGCATAAGAATACCAATATATATATGTGTCCCTGTTGGGGTAAAAATTTACACCCCGGTTGACCAAGTCAAAATCAAAGTCAACCCCAAGCCAAGTGGGCCCAAGCCCAAATCCAGTGGGCCCACGCCCGGGTCGAGCCCGAACATGAAGCGGCCGGCCTCCCACCACGCCAAGATAAAAAATTTGTAATAAACAATTTTGTTGTATTTCTTTTATTTTTATTTTATGGACAAATGTAAGAAAAATAGGCATAAAGCCAAATTTTTGTAAAGCCCATGGCTTATGTGCAAAAAGAAATGGCACATGAGCCATGGGATAGACAAAATGCCATTTTGTGAAGCCCAAGGGGCTATGTGTAAAGTGTATGGCCTATAAAGGTAAAGATAATGAAATATCTCAACAACTTTTTCTCTCTCTAAAAATTTTCTAGATCTGAAATCTTTCTCCTTCTTCAAGGTTCCAAAACCTTCTTCTTTCTCTTGAATTAAATCAAGAGTTTTACTCTTCTTTTTATAAAACAAAATAGTTTTTCACCACAAAACCCATAAAGGGGAACTCAGATCTTCTATTAGATCTCAAAAAGAAGAGATTTTTAAAGATCCCACATCTCTTGATCTTCAAGATCCAGCTAACAGAGGAGGAAGAAGAAGAACATCTTTCACTAAACCCCCCTAAAAAAAAAAGAAGAAAAACACATTCAGGAGTCTAACTCCTCTCTGATTTCTCTTCTGAGAAATTTTTCTAGGCTAAAAGCCTCCTTTTCTCGCCGGCGCTCAAGCGCAGAGCGCCCGCGTGCCGACACGTGGCACGCTTGCGCTCAAGCGCACAGCGCTCAAACGCAAAACGCCCGCGTGTCGACACGTGGCGTGCTTGCGCTCAAGCTTAAGCGCCCGAGCGCAAGTCGCCCCCGTGCCGACACGTGGCGCTCTTGCACTCCAGCGCAAGCGCTCGAGCGCAAGTCGCCCCCCGTGCCGACACGTGGCGCTCTTGCGCTCAAGCGCAAGCGCTCGAGCGTAAGTTGCCCCCGTGCCGACACGTGGCGCTCTTGCGCCCCAGCGCAAGCGCCCCAGCGCAAGTCGCCCCGGTGCTGACACGTGGCGCTCTTGCGCTCCAGCGCAAGCGCTCGAGCGTAAGTCGCCCCCATGCGGACACGTGGCGCTCTTGCGCTCCAGCGCAAGCGCTCGAGCGCAAGTCGCCCACGTGCCGACACGTGGCGCGCTTGCGCCCAAGCGCTCAGCGTCCGAGCGCAAAGCGCCCACATGCCAACACGTGGCGCGTTGCGCTCCAGCACTCTGCGCTCAAGCGCAAAGCGCCCACGTGCCGACACATGGCGCGCTTGCGCTCAAGCGCTTAGGCGCTGGCCCCACGCATCCTTTGGATGTCTTTTTCCCCTTTATTTATATATGCATGTATATATATACATACGTATACATATATACACATACACATACTCCACGACACTGCCTCTGCTAGAAAAAAATTTCTAACGGGGCGCTGCCCCGCACCCCGCAAGGGGGCTGCTAGCCCTCTTGACCCCCAGCCCGCTATCCGGGTAGCGGGACCCCCGTAAAAACTCTGCATGGCTCCCGATATATCCAAAAACCCCTTTTCAAAACACATCATACGCACACTGCACATCGAGTTCGTATGACCAGTTTAACCCGTCAATCGGAGGTTCCCTCGCTCCAAAGGCGATGGGTAATTAACGGCAGCTTAGTCCGCGGCTGCCGGAGATTCGGATCCCCACAATCATTAAACCTCCGCCTACCCTAGGCAGGGGGAATCTGTAGTACGCCTGACAAGCGCGTGCGTATTCCCATCTCAATGGGTTGACGAAAAATACCCTACAGATTCTGGCACGCCCGGTGGGACCAATCTCTCCTCCCATATTTCGGGTTAAACATTCATGCGAACTCAATTAATATACATATCGATTGCCTATACTGAAATGATGTTCTTTTTTCCGTGCAGCAATCAATCTTCGACGACAATGTCTCCCCAGACGAATTCAGCTTCCAACGTGACCCCGATCCCGTACGTGGTCAAGATCAACGCTCGTGTGGTTCTACCTGCAAGCCTCAGTCGACAGTGGGAGGAACCGCCCCGCCAGTTTGGCTCCGTCGTCATCTACCCTGCCGGAAGCGCTCATCTGGCGGAAATCCCGGCGGAACAGGTGGCCAAGCCGGTCCCAAGGGGCAAGAGGCCGAATGTTGTGATTGCTAAGGCACCACAACCGAAACTTAAGATGGTGTCTGAACGACTCCCTGGCGCTCCAGCTGGGGGCAAGAACTTCAGTACAAAGGGCAACATCAAATGTTGAGGACGAGCTCAGGCGATGACTCCAACAAATGCACAATCGAGCGTGTCTCCAAGGCCCTCCATCGATCGGTCTGCGGCGTCCTCCCAAGGAGCCAAAGTCTGTCAGGTGCTTAGAACAGAAAAGTTAAGGCAGAAGCGGCTCAGGTATCGAGCCAACAAAAGGTCCAAGGCTTCGGCCAAATGGAATCGTGTGAAGTTCCAAGTGCAGGGTTGCCCCGCGACGACGACTGAGTCGGACGTAAGAATCAGCAATTCCTTCGAGCCTCTGAAGTGGGTTCAGAAAAACGCCATGACCGCCAGAATCAAGAAGACAGCGGTCCGAACAGTGCCGCAAAGAGACGTGTCCCGGTCCCAACAGAAAAAGTATGACACCGTCTCTTCAAGAGTCTATCAAGCACTCTGTGCCGCACGAAGGCAGCGGGGCAAACCCAGAAAAGAAGCGCCAGCACCATTCATGAACCTGGTTAGGCCAGCCGCCTTCAATCGACTACCAGCTACCGAAACAAGGGGGTCAAGACAGCGATCCGTGAAATCAGCTGCCAATGATAGAAAGACGGCCGCATATATCGTCCATACGGTCTATATGGCGGGCGGGCGCCCCAGCGATAACCTTCGCAGCAAAAGCAAGGACGGGGCCACCACATCCCAAGCCCAATCTAGTCTGAATGTGGTTGCCACCGCCCAAGAACAGCCGCCCTCGCTAGATGAAGAAAACCCTCTCGATGAGAATGATAGGCAGAAGGACCCCTCGGTCCATGCAGAATCAAGCTCGGACAGCGAGGAAGAGCCGACTTTCCGCCCCAGGACTGCGGAGCAAGAGCTGCTTCAAGAGCTTCGAAAATAGCTCAGGAGCAAAGATAAAGAGATGGCTAAGCTCTATTCGAAGATTGACGACTTAACGAACGTGGTGATGCAGCTTACGGCTCAAATTGCTCGAGAGCCTCCCAATCAAGCACAAGCCGCTACTAATCAGCCGGGTGATGACAATCCGAGGCAACCAATGCCTGTTCCTTCGGGTCCAAGACTGGTCGAGCCACATGAAAGCCGGCCACACTCCGGTTCTGGGGACGCCTTGGCCCCAGATAGCACTATCCCGCTAACACAGGATCGTATAATGGATTTGGTCACCAGCAAGATTAAAACATTGGTGGCCGAAGCTGAAGCTCAGAAAGAAATCGACAGTAGTGGGCGGCCATATCCCGCGCAGTACGATCTGATTGAGTTCCCAAGCGGCTACGTCATTCCTAAGTTCGGAAGATTTGATGGAACGGGGAATGCAAATCAGCACGTTGCCCACTTCAAAGCATCGTGCGGAAATACAGGGGGCAATGACGTGCTCCCTCTTCGTCAATTTGTCAACAGCCTGACCGGTGTCGCTTTCGACTGGTACGCGAGCATACCAGACGGGTCCGTCATTACCTTTGCCCAAATGGAGTCTCTGTTTCGGCAAAGGTTCATGAGCGTCAGTGATAAAATCTCCATTGCCGACCTTGTGAGGACCAAGCCGGGGAAGAATGAAAGCAACACTGACTTTATCGCCCGATGGCGTAATCTCACGGTCAAGTGCGAACCGCCGCTGGAGCAGGACCAGTCCGTCAGCCTTCTTATTGGGAACCTCAGCAATTGGATGGTCCCATTCTTGTGTACAGCGGGCCTCAAGACATTCCAGGAGCTAACCAAGAAAGTACAAATGCTGGAACGCTCGAAGCAAGAGTCCCCGCCAGACTCTCAGAGAGACAAAACTTGGAAAAGCAAGCGGGACGACAACCGTAGAAGCGGGAATTCCAGCAGTACCAATGTCTTCAATGCGTCCGAAAATGAAGAAAATCGAAGGGCGGGCGAATCCAAAACCAACCTGTCTTGAAAGCCATTACTGGGAGGAGATGGGCCTTCCCTAGAGGAGAAAAAGAACAAGGTTTACTCTTTCAGAAGGGACAAGGTCCACAAGATATTTAAAGACGCCTTGAACAATGGCCTACAATTGCCGGAGTCGAAAAGACCCCAAGAAGCAAAAATGACCGACAATCCTCTGTATTGCCCGTACCACCGAGTAGTGAGCCATGTGATCGAGGATTGCTATATCTTCAAAGACTGGGTCGAGAAGCAGTACAAGGCTGGAGAGATCGAGCTGTCCAAAAGCGTGTTGGTGAACAATCAAGTTGCAACCGCCAACTTTATACAGACAGAAGTTGAAGCCTTCTGGGAGCAGACAGCTGAACCTGCTGCCCTGAAAAAAGAAACTGACTCATCGTGGCCTCCGTGGAGTATGCACATATCTAATAAGACGAAGAAGATGCTAAAGCTACTTCAGAAAGAGCCCAGGATGGAATGGGAAGGACAGAAGAAGCCTACCAGTCCAGCTGCCAATGCGGCTCCATCAGGCTCAAAATCCAAGAAGCTCAAGAAGAAGAAAAGTGCAGCTCGGCGCGAAAAAGAGTCTGCAGGGAGATCGACCATTCAAGAATATATCGATTCCCTCGAAGAATATGAACAAAAGGAAAGAACATTGATTCAATTGAAGGAGTTCTTCCCTGTACAAGCGGCTGAAATTCTGAAGGAGTTAGAAGAAGACCCCAATGAAGAGATCCCAGTAGTGACCTGCTACGCCATCCATCTTGGCAGCGACTCCGAGGATGATCTCTGTTTTCCTGAAGAGGACGAGGAGCTCACTACAAAGGCCAATCAAATCCAGCTCAGAAGCGGCAGGGCTCTACCGCAAAATCAGGGCAATGCCCCAAAAGGGAAGGAAAAACAAGTCGCTAATGAAGAAGATGGCAGAGAACCGGCCGATGAAAACGTAAGTCCTTCCTCGGTGGACTATAATGTCTTGGCACATCTCCGGAAGCCCTCATCTCTCCTGAGCATCTACGACGCCTTGGTCCTATCTAAGGAGCTTAGAGATGTTCTCATATACGCTCTACAAAACCCCGAGCGGTATCAGGCTCACTTTGCGGAAATTAATATGAAAGAAGCCCAGCACGCTCTGCATGCCGCCGCAGTCACATTTAAGGATGAAGACTTGCTACTGGGAACGGCTGAGCATAATCGGCCACTTTACGTGACCGGGTACAGCGACGGAGATCGAATTAATCGCATATTGATTGATCCGGGGTCCTCAGTGAACATCATGAACTTGCGAACTCTGAAGAGTTTGTCAATGGACGTCCGACACCTGTCAAGGGAAAGGATTGTCATTCAAGGCTTCAACCAAAATTGCCAGCAAGTTCTGGGGTCTATAGCTTTACCAATCAAATTTGGGGATCTGCAAACTGAAGCTAAGATATACGTGATCGATGCCGACACGTCTTATAAGATTCTCTTAGGGCGGCCGTGGCTCCACGATTACGGCATCATTCCGTCAACTCTCCATCAATGCATGAAGTATAATAAAAATGGCGAAGAAAGACGCATTGACGGAGACATCCAGCCGTTCGGTGTGCATGAAGTCCGATATGAAGATTCTCGGTACTTTATGAACCACCAAAATGCTAAGCCACAACTGACTGAGGATAGACCGGCCCCAAGACTCAAAAGAAAATCTGCGCCGGCTGTCACTTTCAAAAGCAAAAATACCCAAGTGCGCCCGCATTTTGGCAGCGACACTGATGAGTCCGATGCTGGAAGCCCGTCCTTCCGCAAAACTCGCCCTCATTTTGGCAGCGATACGGACGAATCTGTTACTGAAGGTCCATATAGCAGCAAAGTCCGCCCTCATCTTGGCAGTGATACTGAAGAGTCAGAAAAAGAGGATCTACCGTGCAACAGCTGTGCAGATCGGCCCCCCATGCAGCAAGCGAAACTACGAGAGACCATCGAAGTCACAGAAGGGTCCCTGGCCATCACAAGGGTGCCGGAACGGATGTGCAAAGAGCTCGACGCATTATCAGTCTCTACCGTGGACCAGCTGAAAACTTTCTACGTGCCCGGGAGAAAAAATGGACAGAAGGGCATCCTGTTTTACAGGTCAAACCCCGTTGTGCACCCAGACGACCTTTCTGTCGCATGCCTTCCCTATGAGAGAGGCATAAGAGCCGTCCTCAATCCTCGATACTATGCGCCTGAGATGCGGGAATACTTTAAGAAGTGCGGATGCCGGTTATATCAAACGGAGTCCGAAGCAAAGTTTTACGAAGGGCTATGGTATCCGCCCCAGGTCCGAGCACTCATCGATGGACGAATTCAAGATAGATGGGGCATAGGCTACATTCAAACTGATTCCAAAGCGTGCCACATGATCCATGTTGGTGAGGCCAGCGAAAGATCAAATGATGACGATGAGATAGCCGAGCCAGAAGAAGCTCCTCAAGAGCTCGAAGATGGCGGACAAGCAACCTTTGACGAGCTAACCGAGATTGACTTAGGAACGCCCGATAATCCAAGGCCGACCTACATCAGCTCGCTCTTGTCAGAGTAAATGAAAGCGCAGATAATTGCCCTGCTGCATGAGTTCATCGACTGCTTCGTGTGGACATAAAAAGAAATGCCTGGCCTTTCCCCTGAGGTAGCCGTGCATAAGCTGGCTATATCTCCTGATGCTAAGCCAGTCAAACAAGCTCCTCGAAGAATGAGAAGGGAGTTGGAAGAAAAGGTCATCGAGGAAACTAAGAAACTCATCGATGCCGGCTTCATCAGGGAAGAGAAATATGCAGACTGGATCGCATGCATAGTCCCAGTGAAGAAGAAAAATGGGCAGATCCGAGTTTGTGTCGATTTCAGGGACCTCAACAAGGCATGTCCTAAAGACGACTTTCCACTACCGGTCATGGAAATGCTGGTCGATGACACCTCAAATTACGAACTGTTCACCTTTATGGATGGCTCGTCCGGATATAATCAGATCAAGATGTCGCCTGAGGATGAGAAGCACACAGCATTTCGAACCCCGATCGGAATATATTGCTACAAGGTAATGCCATTCGGACTGAAGAACGTAGGTGCTACATATCAAAGGGCAATGACTAATATCTTTGATGACCTAATCCATAAAGTCGTCGAATGCTATGTTGATGATCTGGTCGTCAAGACTAAAGCCAAGGCCGATCATATCCAAGATCTCAGGACCGTTCTCACCAGACTGAGGGAATACGATCTGAAGATGAATCCTCTGAAGTGTGCTTTTGGCGTGTCATCGGGAAAATTCCTGGGCTTCATAGTCCGACATCGAGGGATCGAAGCTGACCTATCAAAGATAAAGGCCATCATGGAGATGCCCCATCCGAAGAGTCTGACGCAGCTAAGATCTTTTCAAGGCAAGCTTGCTTACATACGGAGGTTTATCTCAAATTTATCGGGGAGATGTAGACCCTTCTCAAAGCTCATGAAGAAAGGAGCTCCTTTTATTTGGGATGCCGAATGTCAAGCAGCATTTGAAAGCATCAAACAATACTTGTTGCACCCTCCAGTGCTGGCCGCTCCCATTCCAAATAAACCGCTGATTCTCTACACTGCCGCGCTGGACGAGTCACTCGATGCGCTCCTTGCCCAGAATAACGAGGAGGGAAAAGAAAATGCCCTCTACTACCTCAGTCGAACTCTAGTCGGGGCGGAACACAACTACTCCCCAATCGAAAAGCAATGCCTGGCTCTGATATTTGCTGTGCAGAAGCTGAGGCACTATCTGCTCGCTCATCGGGTTATGCTGATCTCCAAGGTCGACCCGCTCAAACACTTGATGACCAGAGCGAGCCTAGCCGGCAGAATGGCAAGATGGGCTGTTATACTACTTGAGTTTGACATAGTTTACACTCCTCAGAAAGCAGTAAAAGGGCAAGCTCTTGTAGACTTTCTCGCTGCTCATCCCATACCAGAAGGGTCGCCGCTAAATTGTGAGTTACCCGATGAACAAGTGCTGCACCTCGAAGAAGATGAGCCATGTTGGGAGCTCTACTTCGATGGAGCCTCGTCAATAAGGACCTCCAGTAAATCAAGCGTCCCGGAGATAAAAGCAGGGATAGGATTGGTGTTCATCACACCATCAATGGGAACCCTACGGCGTTCTTTTGCTCTCACCGAGCCTCGGACGAACAATGAAGCTGAGTATGAAGCTCTGATAGCTGGTTTGGAGCTCGCCATAGAAATGGAAATCCGTCGGCTACAAGTTTACGGTGACTCCCAGCTCGTCGTCAACCAAGTAAGCAGCGATTATAAGATATACAAACCCGAATTAGCTCGGTACAGAGGCCGAGTGGTGGAACTCATGAAACGGTTCACTCATATTGAACTAATGAGAGTCCCTAGAGCGTTGAACGGAAAAGCCGACATACTCGCTCGCCTAGCCAAGGAGCTGGCTGATCCTGACATGGACGAAATTCTGATCACAGTTAGGAGCCGACAAATTCTACCCCCAGTCTCTCTACGAGAAGAGGAAAGTGCGGAACAGAAGAGCAGTCCTGCCGAAGAAGCTTTGATCATCCAAGACGAGCCCGATTGGAGAGAACCCTTCATAGAGTACCTCCGATACGACAAGCTTCCCGAAGAAAAATCTGCGAGGATTCAGCTGAAGAAAAGAGCTCTCCGATACGTGTTTGTAAATGACACGTTATACCGCAGGTCATATGACCAACTCTGGCTCAGGTGTCTGTCATTGGCCGAAGCCCAAAAGGTCATGAAAGATGTTCACTCGGGCGTTTGCGGTGCTCACCAATCTGGCCCCAAGATGCGACTTCAAATCAAACGGCTTGGGTATTACTGGCCCACCATGATACGGGATTGCGGAGAGCATGCAAAGAAATGTTATATCTGCCAAATTCATGGTGATTTTATTCACAAGCATCCCAATCCATTGCTATCTACGGTGGCGTCGTGGCCCTTCGAAGTCTGGGGCACCGACATTGTTGGCCCAATTAATCCTCCGTCATCCAAAGGCCATCGGTTTATACTGGCCGCCACAGACTACTTCTCCAGATGGGCTGAAGCTGTCCCGCTAAAAGAAGTCAAGACAAAAGATATTCTGACATTCTTCCAGCATAATATTCTATACCGCTTCGGTACACCAAGAAGAATCATTTCTGACAACGGGCTTCTTTCAAGAGCTTCAATGTCTCAAGGTTCGCTACTCAGTACAAGATAGACTGGAGATATTCCTCCATCTATAATCCAAGAGCCAATGGGCTAGCCAAAGCCTTCAATAAGACTCTATGCAAGCTCCTGAGGAAAAATGCTTCAGCCAACAAGAGAGACTGGAATCTCAAGCTTCACGAGGCATTGTGGGCATATCGTACCACGCACCGCACTCCAACCCAGTCCACTCCATACTCATTGCTCTTCGGAGTGGAGGCGATTCTCCCCCTCGAAATCGAGGTTCCAAGTTTAAGAATGGCCATTCAACATGAGTTGACGGAGGAGGAAAACGTGCTTCTTCGACTTGAAGAACTCGATGCCCTCGAAGAAAAGAGGCTCGCGGTGCAGCAAAATCTGGAGCTATACCGAGCCCAAATGTCACGGGCCTATGACGAGATAACCTGTCTCCGCGCTTTCAAGAAAGGTGAATTGGTGTTGGTCCTCAAAAGACCGATCATCCCCAATCGACATGCCAAGGGAAAATTCGAGCCGAACTGGGAAGGACCATACGTCATCGAGAAAGTGTTTGACGGAGGATCCTACCAACTAATAAGTGCCGAGGGAGAAAGGCCCATGCCACCCATCAATGGCTGATATCTCAAAAAATACTACACGTGAATGCTCCAAGTCGCAGGCGAATTGAGTACATCAGCCCTACGGTCTGGATCAGACATCCTGCAAAACCGTATACAATCCATGGGCATAAATGACCCCTATTTCTCCCAAATCCTGCTGGTGAGACTACTTTTAAAGTCCCACCAGCGGCAAAAAAAAGGAAAAAGAAAAAAAAAGAAGAAGAAGAAATAAATGGTATGTCCACAAGCAAAACGGGCACAGATGAAAACCCGAAAGGGCTCCGTGAGTAAAAACAGCAGGACTACCGGCGAGTCTGTGAAAACCCGAAAGGGCGCAAACTCGTGAAAAGAGATGAAATACACTTGCAAAGTCCTCTCGACCTTGTGAGGAGAAAACCCCTGCGTGAGATCCTTACGACTCACAAAGGAGCAACACACTTAGGAATCCTCACGATTCCTAAGGAGAAAATACACCTGCGGGATCCTTACGACTCGTAGGGAGAAAATGCTTTTATGGGACCCTCACGGCCCATAAAATTGAAAAGCCTTAGGTGATAGGGACCCAAACCTGTCTCCTAAGCCATCGTTCCCCAACGGGCAACGACAAATGATGAGTCGCTCCTGGCATTTCGCTTCAGTGTTAGCGGTGCTGATGCAGTTGCTCCTGGTACCACATTCCAGTGCAGCGATGCAGACACCAACAAATCCCTGAAATCTTTCCGGCCCTACGGTCTGGATCATACATCCTGCAAAACTGTATACAATCCACGGGCGTAAAACAATCCCAATCTCTCCTAAGTCCTACCGGTGAGACCACATTCAAAGTCCCGCTAAAAAAAATATAAAATAAAATAAAATAAAAGGGTATGTCCACAAGCAAAATGGGCACGGATGAAAACCCGAAAGGGCTCCGTGAGTAAAAACAGCAGGACTGCCGGCGAGTTTGTGAAAACCTGAAAGGGCGCAAACTCATGAAAAGGAAATGAAATGCACTCTCAAAGTCCTCTCGACTTTGAGAGGAGAAAATTCCCGCGTGAGATCCTTACGACTCACAAAGGAGCAACACACTTAGGAGTCCCCACGACTCCTAAAGAGAAAATACACCTACGAGATCCTTTCGACTCGTAGGGAGAAAATGCTTTTATGAGACCCTTACGGCCCATAAAATTGAAAAGTCTTAGGTGATAGGGATCTAAAACCTGCCTTCTAAGCCATCAATTCCCAAATCCTCTCGGGGCAAATGATGAGTTGCTCCTGGCATTATTCTAGTGCAGCAATGCAGAT
Organism: Agapanthus africanus; assembly: GCA_030015575.1. NCBI lineage: Eukaryota > Viridiplantae > Streptophyta > Magnoliopsida > Asparagales > Amaryllidaceae > Agapanthus > Agapanthus africanus. Next base: position 43,227,246 of record CM057342.1, read on the forward strand.
GCCAAACAAAAAAAAAACAATCCCCAAATCCTGTCCGGGCAAATGATGAGTTGCTCCTGGCATTATTCCGGTGCAGCAATGCATATGCCAAAAAAAAAAAAAACAATCCCCAAATCCTCTCAAGGACAGATGATGATTCGCTCCTGGTACCATATTCCAGCGTAGCGATGCGGATGTCAACCAAAATCACATCAAGTCAAACAACCAATGACCTCCCTGGCAGAATCAAATTCCACCTTGGAAACAAGTCAACTTCATCCCTGACGCCGCAAGAAGCGGGGCAAGTCAAATCCAGCACCGACCGTCCACGTCGCTAAAAGGGCAGTATCGACCGTCCACGTCGCTAAAATGGCATCACCGACCGTCCACGTCGCTAAAAGAGCAGCATCGACCGTCCACGTCGCTAAAATGGCATCACCGACCGTCCACGTCGCTAAAAGGGCAGCATCGACCGTCCACGTCGCTAAAATGGCATCACTGACCGTCCACGTCGCTAAAAGGGCAGCATCGACCGTCCAAGTCATAAAAAGGGCAGCACCGACCGTCCACGTCGCTAAAAGGGCAGCATCGACTGTCCAAATCGCTAAAAGGGCAGTACCGACCGTCCAAGTCGCTAAAAGGGCATAACCAACCGTCCACGTCGCTAAAAGGGCAGCACCGACCGTCCAAGTCGCAAAAAGGGCAGAACCGACCGTCCAAGTCGCAAAAAGGGCCGCATCGACCATCCATGTCGTAAAAAGGGCAGTGCTAGCTTCCCAAAAGGTGGGAACCGAATCAAGTCGCCTCCACGTGAAAGAAGATCCATCAATTTCATGCACACGACCCACATATGTGGTGTGCATTTATTGATGGGAGGCAATTTGTTGGGGTAAAAATTTACACCCCGGTTGACCAAGTCAAAATCAAAGTCAACCCCAAGCCAAGTGGGCCCAAGCCCAGATCCAGTGGGCCCACGCCCGGGTCGAGCCCGAACATGAAGCGGTCGGCCTCCCACCACGCCAAGATAAAAATTTTGTAATAAACAATTTTGTTGTATTTCTTTTATTTTTATTTTATGGACAAATATAAGAAAAATAGGCATAAAGCCAAATTTTTGTAAAGCCCATGGCTTATGTGCAAAAAGAAATGGCACATGAGCCATGGGATAGGCAAAATGCCATTTTGTGAAGCCCAAGGGGCTATGTGTAAAGTGTATGGCCTATAAAGGCAAAGATAATGAAATATCTCAACAACTTTTTCTCTCTCTAAAAATTTTCTAGATCTGAGATCTTTCTCCTTCTTCAAGGTTCCAAAACCTTCTTCTTTCTCTTGAATTAAATCAAGAGTTTTACTCTTCTTTTTATAAAACAAAATAGTTTTTCACCACAAAACCCATAAAGGGGAACTCAGATCTTCCATTAGATCTCAAAAAGAAGAGATTTTTAAAGATCCCACATCTCTTGATCTTCAAGATCCAGCTAACAGAGGAAGAAGAAGAAGAACATCTTTCACTAAACCCCCCTAAAAAAAAAGAAGAAAAACACATTCAGGAGTCCAACTCCTCTCTGATTTCTCTTCTGAGAAATTTTTCTAGGCTAAAAGCCTCCTTTTCTCGCCGGCGCTCAAGCGCAGAGTGCCCGTGTGCCGACACGTGGCACGCTTGCGCTCAAGCGCACAGCGTTCAAACGCAAAACGCCCGCGTGCCGACACGTGGCGCGCTTGCGCTCAAGCGCAAGCGCCCGAGCGCAAGTCGCCCCCGTGCTGACACGTGGCGCTCTTGCGCTCCAGCGCAAGCGCTCGAGCATAAGTCGCCCCCCGTGCCGACACGTCGCGCTCTTGCGCTCCAGCGCAAGCGCTCGAGCGCAAGTCGCCCCCGTGCCGACACGTGGCGCTCTTGCGCTCCAGCACAAGCGCCCCAGCGCAAGTCGCCCCGGTGCTGACACGTGGCGCTCTTGCGCTCCAGCGCAAGCGCTCGAGTGCAAGTCGCCCCCATGCCGACACGTGGCGCTCTTGCGCTCAAGCGCAAGAGCTCGAGCGCAAGTCGCCCACGTGCCGACACGTGGCGCGCTTGCGCCCAAGCGCTCAGCGTCCGAGCGCAAAGCGCCCACGTGCCGACACGTGGCACGTTGCGCTCCAGCACTCTGCGCTCGAGCGCAAAGCACCCACGTGCCGACACGTGGCGCGCTTGCGCTCAAGCGCCTAGGCGCTGGCCCCACGCATCCTTTGGATGTCTTTTTCCCCTTTATTTATATATGCATGTATATATATACATACGTATACATATGTACACATACACATACTCCACGACACTGCCTCGAGCGTGGCTCCCGATATATCCAAAACCCCCTTTTCAAAACACATCATACGCACACTGCACATCGAGTTCGCATGACCAGTTTAACCCGTCAATCGGAGGTTCCCTCGCTCCAAAGGCGATGGGTAATTAACGGCAGCTTAGTCCGCGGCTGCCGGAGATTCGAATCCCCACAATCATTAAACCTCAGCCTACCCTAGGCAGGGGGAATCTGTAGTACTCCTGACAAGCGCCTGCGTATTCCCATCTCAATGGGGTGACGAAAAACACCCTACAGTCCCCAATACGCACAAGGAAGTAAATGCATGCGAGTATGTGTATGTGCGTGTATGCAAATCTTTACTCTAGGGTTTCGTGACTAAGAAATCGACTAAAGTCCTTTTTTCTATTCTTGCTAACACTAACCCCTAATCTCCTAAAGCTTTTCTTGCTAAGGTTCATATCACACACTAACATGTAAAAGTATATCTATATCACATCACATCATTTCTCACAACATTGCGGGGTTGCTATACGCCATCACCCGACTTTCCTCGTAGATATAAATCTACTCACCTCTATCTTGCTTGCTGGAGTCGATGACGCCACGCTCATCCTTATCGTCTCGAAGTCCATGTGGGGGTACCTACATATCATATATATGGCATCGTAAACGAAATCACGCACGAAAACCAAAACGGCACACGAATCGTACATAGGTTAAAACCTATGTCTACGCATGCAAGAATAACCAAACAATCCCGGTGGTTGATGTACGAACATCCAACAACCAAATACAACACCAACATCAAAATCAAGCACTAAAAATACGGAAAAACATAACCCAAATGAGCCCAAAATGTTCCCAGATTTTGACTCAGTTCAAACTAGTCAATTTTGCATATGGAGTTGCTCTAGATATAGGATAACAATGCCCTGGACCAAAAATCAAAAGGTTCCCCTCTGACTCGGCCGTAAATTGCGGCCCAAAATATTAAATCTGCGGCCTGGATTGGGGGTTAGGGTCCAGGGTTTTGGGTATAGCTCCTAGGTTGCTTGCACGTCTCATGGTCAAGGGAACTTCTCTTGCTAAGGTCTTGGGTCATCCCAGATCTCTAAATACCAATTTCCAGTTCATTAAAAGCAGTAAAACAATTTCAGCAACTAAGTAAAACACTTCGAGATTTTCCTCAGGTGATAATTGGGATATTTTGCATACAAGAGGGGTCTAATTTACTGGAGATGGAGCTACAGAACAAATACGAACCAAAATGCAATAGGTCTGGCCGCAAATTGTGGCCAGAGGGAATATTTCTGCGGCCAAAGTGAGTGATTAGGGGCTAGGGTTTCAGTGGGGGTTCCTAGGTTGCCTGCATGTATCTCAGTGTTTGCTAAATAATTTTTCAGGTCCTCGAGTGTTAACAGATTTCCAATTTCCATCATAATTTCATAGTTTTCCGATGTCAAGGTTTCTAAGTTCGTATTCCGGGGTTTATTCTATGGTTTTAGTCCAAGATACAATCCCTACAGGGATCATAAGGTTTCTACTAATCTCAATTACACTTCACAATTCAAAATTTCTCAAAACCCTCATCTAGGAACTTCTGAGTTCACAAAACCACTCGATATCGATACTAAACATATATGGATGCCTAAGGAATTTAAATACTCTTCTAAGGGTGCAGAAATTACCTCAATTAGCAACTCAAGAATTTTCTTAAGTTGCCCAAAGTCCTCAAAATTTGATTTTTCTTGGTCCAATGTGCTTCCCTTAAGCTTGTGCATGCTTTTTGTGAAATGGAAAGGGAGTTTTGGGTTTGTTTTTGGGGTGTTTTGAGGCTTGAAGTGGAGGAGGGAGATGGGGCTGCCATGGGTGAAGAGGGAGAAGAAATGGTGAAGAGATGAAGAGAGAAACAATGAGTCATAGCTATGGTTTGACCCCTCACCCCCTCTCTCTCTACAAGCATGCCTCTTATCATGATTGTGTCCCCCCTCTCTCTCTAAATCATCATGATACATTTTCCCCCCTTTCTTTTCTTTTCCTTTTCTCTAAATAGAAACCAAAACAAAACAAGAAAGCCATGTAGAAAAATGTAACACAAGTGTAAAAATGATATGGTACATGTCATGTGCACAAAACACGCTTAATGCGCAATTAGCGATATTTAATCGCGATTAGCGCTAAAATGGTGCAAAATAAATCATAGAATTTCATAATTCACCTAAATCATATAAAACACCCTCGTCTCAGTAATTTCTATAATTTTACAAATATTTTCCACTTTATCGGTATTTAATTATACCGCATCATTAAAATATTCATAATATTTATTATTTAATTATAAAAATTCCTAAAAATAATATTTTATTTTTCTGAAATGTTACAATCTTCCCCCCTTAAAGAAATTCGGTCCCCGAATTTAAATTTTAAACCCCTCAATTACTAAAACATTTCAGTAAAAAGATCATGTCGTCGGGGCTCCGAAGTCACAAATACATAAAACGCATCGCAGCGCAATGTATGCACGTGAAAAACGAGTATATAATCAAAAATCAAAACTCCGTCAAGCATCCCGCAATCATCGGAGTCATGGTGAAGACACCAAATCAAAATCCAATACAAAATCCAGCATGATATACATCAAAACTATAACATGTACATAGTACGCATCGTTTTAAACTTGCCAAACATTTGAAAAGAAATGTATGCCAAACTCTCTTTTTTTAAATCACTGCGCGATGCGCGTATCACAACACAAGTAGCGGACGTCCATTTATAAGAAAACAACTATATATGTATATACCCTTTGTTTATCATACGTCCCGCCATTTTGAAAATAATTTAGAAGGGTTTCCTTTATAAAATGTTTCGTGTCATCCCGGACTCGTAGGTAAATACTGAGACTATAGCTCCTTTTTAGAAATCCCTTCGATAACTATCGATGCATGCAAAAATATACTTAGGTACTGTCCTATGACTAGTCCTGCTCAGTACGAAAACAAATAGTAATATCATAAAAATGTACTGCTCCATATGAATCAATCCCGAAATGTGCATATGAATGCTACGTGTGTATGGTGCGCACGGAAATCAAAATCCATGAATGTACCATACATGTGCACAGAACCAACATCTAAATGCAACGGGTGTGCACGAAAGCATTTGTCCAGTGCAACGGGTGTGCACGGCAACAATATCAGGTGCATCTGATATGCACAAAGAAGCCTGATTTAGTGCATCTGGTGTGCACCAAAATCGTATCTCATATTATGAACCCAACATGCGCGAAAATCCAAACCAGGTGCATCCATCATGCACGAATAAAATCTAAATCATGTGCATCCAATATGCACGAAATCATGAAATCCAATATCAAGCGCAGAACATGCGTAAAACCCAATCCAAGCGCGTCAAATATGCGCAAGAATCCAATCAGGTGCATAAGGTGGACAAAACAAATATCGAGTATCACAATCGAAATCGACGGTATACAATATATTTCAATCAAAATCCAAATCAGGTATACCGTGGTATATAATCTCACAATCATGTGCATCAGCGTGCACAAAAGCAAATCAAAATACTAAAAGTGCATGAAAACTATGCCGAAATCATAAGTCAAATCATATGCATACCATAGGCATGAAATCAAAATCAACCTCTCGAATGACATCAAATCGAAGTCAAATGCAACCGTAGTGTACAAAAATCTCAATCACGCAAACAAATCGCCCAAAATACTGAAATCCAAAAATGACGGATGCGTGATATTCGAATCACCAAATCCCAGATCGTAAACACTGTCGTCGATAGGTCCTTCCTTCACAGTCTAGAAGGTGTCGGTGCATCCAAAGCTAGCAGAGCAAGATATCTACTTGCCTCCTGTTCATGGTCTGGCGCCTGGTGCCTTTAGGCTCTTGTCTCTCACTGTGATTGCTAGATATATAGTTCCTCGGCTCAACGGCCCAAAATAGAATGACGACGGAAACAGTCCCGCTCGAGCACATCCTCTAAAGATCTCTGGCCAACTATCTCGTCGACGAATGCCGAACTCTGACCTGCTGGGTATGCACAATATGACCTCTCCTGGGTCCAAGTCTTTTCGTATAGTATTCTAGAAAGATCTTGTCGGGGTCTCTCCTGAATCTCGTTTCTGCCGAACTGCCCGAAAGTTATCATCCTTTACTAAATCTGTTTCTTGTTCTGGGACGGCTGCAAACTCATCGCAACTCCTTCTGGAAGATATATCCATGTACAACGCCTCTGGATGCGTATCACATCTCTGATGTTAGCGGAGTGGAACGTCATCTCATCAAGATCTTGTACGAACCTCTTACTCCTCTTCTCCCCATTGTCGACTGATTCGGACTCGTCTCTTCGTGGCTGCATGGACTGCGCTCCAACAGCTATACTCGTATCTGGAGTCTCCCAAGCAATGTATCCCATCACATGATATCCGAATGATGTCAAACTTTTTGACCGATTCGTCGAGATTCCATAATCCCCCAAGAGCTCAACATCTTGGGTACAGTTTAATAGTATCGAATATATGCCACAGCACCTATGGACCAACCGTAGAAGGGAAAACCCAAGCCTCACTAATGGCACCGCTGAACTGCCGCAAACCCTAAGCTTCATCGACGTTCCATGGTCATTATGTCGAGTTAGGGTTTCATTTTTCTAGAGGGTCCGTAGAATTACTTGCGTTGTTTTCCGAATACTTTAAACTTGGAAAATGGGTTCCTGACATTCGATCGTCTATAGCGACTCTCAACGTATCAGCGTGAAGTCATCTCTAGCTGGAATCAATCAATCTGATGACCTCGCATCGGGGTAGGAAATGAATCACATGTCCTAGTCCTTCATATTTGGTGACTAGCGATCTTCTATCATATCTCGAAGTATAACTCGTGCGGCATTAACTTAAAACATCTGGGGCGAAATCTTTTCATTTGCCGAAGTCGCTGGCTCATTCGTCCGCACGCTGAACAGTGCCTCAATCATCAAGTAATTGGTGCATTGATGGTCATCACATTCTGGCTGGCCTCTAGCAGTGGCCCAAATCCTCTGGTGCTAATCTGCACGTCCGAGAAATCTCGTAGAAGCGATCTGTCAAACGCTCATGGAGCGAAATCACAACTAAATGACGCATCTATGCAAATCGTATGTCCCTGGAATCACGCCCCGGTCAGTCCTCGTCCGTGACGAGCTCGTGCTGACCGCAACTCTAGCCGTAGCTCTCCACGCCTATACAACCATGGTAAAAAAACCATAAACTGGTACTGAAAATGATAGATCATAGGAATGAATATAATACTGTGCAAGGAAATGTACATCCTAAGACTTCTTAAGCGGACTAGCATATCGTAAGTATGCCGCAGAACATACACACGGTACGTCACTCTACTAAAGTCACCTCCTCCATCAACCAAGGGTCATCCTATACTCAGGAGGTAAAACCTAACGCTCTGATACCAACTTTGTTACGGAACGAAAAGTATAGAACATGATAGGCACCTAAATTACGAAACGTTTCGAGGCGTACGAAATCTAAGTAAGCCAAAACCCAGAAATCAAAACCAATGAAGCAGTAGAGTGAAGGGAAAACCAATTTAAAGCAAGAAGTTTAACAACATAAGCCGAAGTATGTATTTTTAAAATCTCTAGTCTTTTCTGAAAATTTCGGCAGAGTTTCCTTTGTAAATACTGACCCCAAACGGGTACAAACCTGATAAAGCATATATAAAGAATAAGGCATCCCCAAGCGGGAGCTAGTACTTCGCCAAAAGGGCGGACAAAACCATGCAAGCAATATAATATACAACGCCGAAGGGCGAGGATCAAAACTCAAAAGAAAGCCCATTATCATCAAGAAAACCAGAGAAAAACCATAATAATACAGTGCACGACTCTAAGGTCGAAAGAATAAACACTGGTCTTCTAGTTCTATCAAATATACAAGTCTGGTTGATGGAGTTTACTAGATACAACTGAAATAATAAATGTACAATGATGATCACGATGCAAGTGAACCCACCTACCAAAGCAATCACCCGAAATGAAAGCAGTGTGCCAGCAAGCCGTCAAGATACCTGTACGGCAAAACCTGCAAGAAACTGTGGCACAACGCGGGTGGGTTGCCAACTCATGAGTAGAAAATATCACAGAGCAGAAATCGAATGTATGACGCTATCCTAGGTCATATCAAGTAATATCCTCAAATAAATATCCTGATCCATCTACACATAAGTACAATACCACGTGCTCGTGTCAGTGTCTCAGATAGCAACATATCAGATATATGATGTATGAATGCATTACTAAAGGAAACAGAATACATCATGAATGAGACAACTGTTTTCTTTATTTAATGAGATTTCTGTATGTATATAAATCGAGTATCATCAATGAAATCAACAGAGAAATCAGTGTCAAGTATCGACATAAAACATAAATCTCAATATCTCAATATCTCAAGCTCCGGCTATCCGGACTGGCCTATATCATCAAATCTCAATGTCTCAGTGTCTCAAATCTCAATATCTCAATAGCTCGGGCTCCGTCAATTCGGATCGGCCCATATCATCAATCACTCGACCACGAACGGTATCTTCCGGATATCCGCCGCGCCAAATAATCACCGGTAGGTAGTCTTCCCCTGCCGGGCTCATCGTCTACAACTTGAGCTTCTTGCCCCGGGGTACCATACCGGGTCCACCATGTACCCGCAGACGGTTCATCCAACTCCTCGAATCGGGTCTCGAAAACCAACTCAGAACCAAGAAAATATCATGGTGGACAATACTCATCGTATCAAGGAAAACTGCATCTATCTCTTTAAAATAAATCATCAGTTTATAAAACTTTCACATGCGGTTTCCAAATACAGAAATCTCAAGAAAGATCCGAAATCATAAAAATCATGATATCAATAAACAGTGAATACCGGCATAAATCTCCATAATATTGCATGACCAATGAATATATGAATGCATATGATATCATGCAATAAATGCAATAGTTAAACTAGCATATGAAAGCTATAACATATTGCAACTATCAACTAGCAAGCTATGTCAATGAATAGTATTTTCTAAAGTGTACGTGACATGGCAATTACTGATGATGATGTGTGTGAGCCGGCAAGCAGGTGTACGTGGAACATACGTATCATCGGTAATGGTGCTGGTGTCCTGACAGCAGGGTTTCATGATAATTACAGACAACAAATGTACAAGCATGCAATGCGATGAAACATCATGAATATACAGAAAGTGATGTAGTAACAGCAACACTAAAAAATATACCTATCCAATATACGAGTCATACAGTTTGGTATTTAAAATACTCACGATTCTCCACTTTTGAAAATGAGTATGACTCGAGCCCAGTCAAAAGGGTAAGGGAATCCACCTAAGTTTGAGTCGATATATATATATATATATATATATATATATATATATATAGTAGTCGGTGATCTAGCCTTAATAGTATCACGTACGATACAATAAATAATATGACATTCTCGAGTCAAGAGTGCGGATCTATCCTCATAACTATATCTTGTACGGTAAATCTATCGTACGGCATCCCAAATCTGGGTACGGGTCAAATATCACATTTATCCCATTATTCATCTGGTATCCACATCATCACATATCGTGAGCAGGGGTACTAATCTAAGTCTAGTACACTACTAATATCATCAACAATATCCTGATTTGGCTACTGATCTAAAGCCTCATACAATCCGATGTCATCAACACATATTATCATATAGAAGTATACATCGCCCAAGCGATCCATTATAAATATCATAACATATCTCATCTCATATCTCGATCATATGTCAACTATCATATATATATATATCATCATCCATATGGTATCGTCGTCCAACAATCCGCTATAACATTATGACATATCTCGGTCACATATTAAATATCTCACGACATTATGCCTGATCATATCGACTCATTCCCAAGTATCATATAACATCCTCATCATCCGAGCATAAGAATACAAATATATATATGTGTCCCCAATACGCACAAGGAAGTAAATGTATGCGAGTATGTGTATGTGTATGTATGCAATTTTTTACTCTAGGGTTTCGTGACTAAGAAATCCACTAAAGTCCTTTCTTCAATTCTCGCTAACACTAACCCCTAATGTCCTAAAACTTTTCTTGCTAAGGTTCATATCACACACTAATATATAAATGTATATCTATATCACATCATATCGTTTCTCACAATATTGCGGGGATGCTATACGCCATCCACCCGACTTCCCCCATAAATATAAATCCACTCACCTCTATCTTGCTTGCTGGAGTCGATGACGCCACGCTCATCCTCGTCATCTTAAGTCCACGTAGGGGTACCTACATATCATATATATAGCATCGTAAACGAAATCACGCACGAAAACCAAAACGGCACACGAATCGTACATAGGTTAAAACCTATGTCTACGCATGCAAGAATAACCAAACAATCCCGGTAGTTGATGTACGAACATCCAACAACCAAATACAACACCAACATCAAAACCAAGCACTAAAAATACGGAAAAACATAACCCAAATGAGCCCAAAATGTTCCCAGATCTTGACTCGGGTCAAACTAGTCAATTTTGCATATGGAGTTACTCTAGATATAGGATAACAATGCCTTGGACCAAAAATCAAAAGGTTCCCCTCTGACCTGGCCGTAAATTGCAGCCCAAAACATTAAATCTGCGGCCTGGATTGAGGGTTAGGATCCAGGGTTTTGGGTATAGGTCCTAGGTTGCCTGCATGTCTCATGGTCAAGGGAACTTCTCTTACTAAGGTCTCGGGTTATCCCAGATCTCTAAATACCAATTTCTAGTTCATTAAAAGCCGTAAAACAATTTCAAAAACTAAGTAAAACACTTCCAGATTTTCCTCAGGTGACAATTGGGACATTTTGCATACAGGAGGGGTCTAATTTACTGGAGATGGAGCTACAAAACAAATACGAACCAAAATGCAATAGGTCTGGCCGCAAATTGTGGCCAGAGGGAATATTTCTGTGGCCAAGGTGAGTGATTAGGGGCTAGGGTTTCGGTAGGGGGTCCTAGGTTGCCTGCATGTATCTCAGTGTTTGCTATATAATTTTTCAGGTCCCCGAGTGTTAGCAGATTTCCAATTTCCATCATAATTTCACAGTTTTCCGATGTCAGGGTTTCTAAATTCGTATTCCGGGGTTTATTCTATGGTTTCAGTCCAAGATACAATCCCTACAAGGATTATAAGGTTTCTACTAACCTCAATTACACTTCACAATTCAAAATTTCTCAAAACCCTCATCTAGGAATTTCGAGGTTCACAAAACCACTCGATTTCGATACTAAACATATATGGATGCCTAAGGAATTTAAATACTATTCTAAGGGTGCAGAAATTACCTCAATTGGGAACTCAAAAATTTTCTTGAGTTGCCCAAGTCCTCAAAATTTGATTTTTCTTGGTCCAATGTGCTTCCCTTAAGCTTGTGCATGCTTTTTGTGAAATGGAGATGGGTTTTGGGGGTGTTTTGAGGCTTGAAGTGGAGGAGGGAGATGGGGGCTGCCATGGGTGAAGAGGGAGAAGAAATGGTGAAGAGATGAAGAGAGAAACAATGAGTCATGGTTTTGGTTTGACCCCTCACCCTCTCTCTCTCTACAAGCATGCCTCTTATCATGATTGTGTCCTCTCTCTCTCTCCAAATCATCATGATACCTTTTTCCCCCTTTCTTTTCTTTTCCTTTTCTTTTCTCTAAATAGAAACCAAAACAAAACAAGAAAGCCATGTAGAAAAATATAACACAAGTGTAAAAATGATATGGTGCATGTCATGTGCACAAAACACGCTTAATGCGTGATTAGCGATATTTAATCGCGATTAGCGCTAAATGGTGCAAAATAAATCATAGAATTTCATAATTCGCCTAAATCATATAAAACACCCTCGTCTCAGTAATTTCTATAATTTTCCAAATATTTTCCACTTTATCGGTATTTAATTATACCGCATCATTAAAATATTCCTAATATTTATTATTTAATTATAAAAATTCCCAAAAACAATATTTTATTTTTCTGAAATGTTATAATGGTGGACCCGGTAAGGTACCCCGTGGCAAGATGATTGTGGATTAGATGATGAGCCTGGCAGGGGATGCACTACCTACCGATGATAGTTTGGACCCGGCGGTTATCCGGAGGATACCGACCGGAGTCGTGAGATGAATATGAGGGCCAATCCGATGATGCGGCACCTGAAAATATAAGGATTTACATGTCGATGCTGTACATGGGTTACATGATGTTTTCGAGTATCGATGTTGGACATTCAGTTTCCATGATGTTGATGTGTCGTTGATGGACACACGTTGATTGATTTCACATGCATACATGCATATGATTCAGATAATTGTTTTTATATGTTATTGGCATTTACTCTATTGTTGACGTATATGCATACATTGTCACCCTAGATATCATAGTATGACCTAGGAATCGCTGTTTATTCGATTTTTACCTGCTGATGTTTTCTACTCACGAGTTGGCAACTCACCCCCGTTGTGCCACAGTTTTCTTGCAGGTTCGACCGCTTAGATCAGTTGCAGTATCGCTGACACACGGTTTGCTTTCAGGGTGTTTTGCTATGGTAGGTGGGACATATTGGATCGTGCCCACTCTTGTACTTTTATATTCTATTGTATCTAGGTAAACTCCATCAATCAGAATCTAGACTTTGTATATTGGTAGACCTAGACCGACTTGTGTGATTGTGAGATTTAGAGCGATGGGTGTATGTTCGCTTCTTTTGTGTTGTTGATGTCTTGCTTTATTCATTTATTCTTTCTGAGTTGATCTTCGCCGTTGGGCGTCGTATACATGTTTATTGCGTGGTTGTGATTCCGCCAATTAGCGAAGAGCTAGCTCCCGCTTGGGGATGCATATATATATATATATATATATATATATATATATATATATTGCTTGTATATGGTTTTGGATCAAAATATATAAGGAAGGTGCTGCCCAATTTTTTTTTTTAAAAAGACGAAAAATGTTTTCAACTATAGTATAATTCACTTGCATTTTTATATATCATCATCTATGCGTTTAAAGACAAAACTTGATTTCATTATACCTTTTTTTCAAAACTGCATCTCCACTATTTTCCGAAAAAAGGTTTAGATTTCTGGGCTTTGGTTTACTTGAATTACGTTACGCCTTTAGATATTGGGTGATTTAAATGCCGGTCACGAGCTAAATTCTAGGTCGTGACATCTTTAAACTTCTTCAATCGCGCATCTTACGCTTGAACGTCCTTGATATGGTTTACCCAAGATAACTGTACTTGAATACTTGTTTCCATTCAAGCCAATCTTTAACTGCTACAATCCTTTTCTCCAGATCCACTGCCATGACATCTCTTGATTTGACTTGGCCTAAAACTTCACTTCATCCAGCCAAATCTCTTGCTCCAATGTCTAAACGATAATCCTTAAATGCCCGTCGCTACTGGACGAGATAGAGAATAACATGGCCGTTCGTCACCACCATCAGACTCCAACAGTCGGACAAGAAAGAATACAAGGGTTGTTAGATTTGATGTTCAAGATAAGACATAGGTTTGGAAGTAAAAGAACAATGGAGAAATAAGGTAGTCACATAATCAAGTCAAGAAAATGAATCAAGAGTTGGAGTCCAGATTACCCAAACAGAGTATCGTATTGTAATCATGCCACGGTACATAGTTACAATCACATAACTCCATCTAAGTTGCCCAAATCCTATCATTAGAGTCAATGGCATATAGTTTAAGAAAAAAATAAGGAAATCAAGAAGATTATAAGATGAAGATTTGGAAATCTGTTTCCTTTTTCTCCGAGATACGATCGTCAAAAAAGTAGGAAAGATTCAAGGATGAACATGGGTGTAATCATTACAAACTAACTTTACAGTCTATGTAAAAGTTGTATCTAGGGATTTAACTAACGAACTAGGAAAACACAACAGTGGGATGCTAAGGAAACAAATAAAGCTAAAACTAGAAAAACCCCAAATGAATAAGATACTTGAAACTACATCTTCTGAAACTTTGGCCCCTTCGGCCGTCAGGGTGAAGACCCGTTTCTGATTAGGCCTCTAAGTAATCTGCTTTTGCTGTACTCGTAGAGCATCACCCTTCATCTGAACTCTCGATGGACAAGTATTGACCTGATGATCAGCGGCTCCGCAAATCATTCACTGCCCAAGTATCATCCGGCACTCCTTCTAGAAATGACCCGGTCATTGGCAGAAATGACAAATTACATTCTTCTTCTGCGTTGAAATGAAGAACCTATTCATAGGAACTGTTTCCTGTCTCCTGACCGGAATACTCCTACGTCCTGAAGTTCTGGTTTGTGCATACAAGGTCTTCTACATCATAACCTCCTGCTGATGAGTACCCTTTTCTCTCTCTGATAATCTCTATTGTTTTCTAGCCGCCGTAAGAACCTGAACCCCAACGATGTGATATGCCTCTGAATCTCCACATCCAGATTATGTATGAGCCGCCTTGCCCTATCCGCCTCGTTGGCTACCAAGGGCCCTGCAAATTGACTGAGCCGGGTCCATTCAGCCGCATGTATATCCACAGATCCGCCATTCTGCTTTAGGCCAATAAACTTCTCTTCCATTTCCTTCTTAGCAGACCGTAGAAAGAATCTCTCCAAGAAAATCCATGTAAAAGTCACACAGCCAATCAGCTTTGCTAAACGTGTCTCCTCAACAAACCACTATTCACGAGCATAATCCACCAACTGGATGTGTACCATATCCACTATTTCCAGATACTGTGCAGCAACTAAAAGATTTTCCGTATTCACCAGCCACTGCTCCGCTGGTAATGGCTCCTCCAATCCTGTAAGCGTTGCCGGACTGAGCTTTCTGAAGTCCGCCATAGTACCCTCATGCTGAGCTAGTCTAAAAACTGCCGCCCTCTCAGCTACTGTGATAGCAGTCTGTTGGGCCCTTCTTGGAAAGCCTCAGCCTATCGCTGGTTTAGTTATGTCTGACGCTTCTGGTTCTCCAGCATGCCGCGTATGACCCCAAGTAGTGTGGTGTCATCGACATGCCTCTGATACGCCCGTAAATCTTTTCCCGCTATGATTATGAAGTCAAGAACAAACGACGAGTATTAACAATGGAAACAAGATTCTATAAAACAAGGATTCAAGAACTGGAATGATAAGCAACAGTGTGGCAGGACATGTTCCTATAATTTCGAGTTTCACGGTCAATGCATCGGGTACCATACCTAACTATAAACAGAACCAAACCCGACTAACCTAAACCTATGCTCTGATACCAACAAAACATTGCCACGCCCCGCTTCCCAATATAGTCAAATACGGGAATGTAACAAAGCCAACCATGCTACCTATGATAAGGAAACATTCTCCTATAGTCACATTAAGGTTGTTAATCAGTAACTAAGAACAATATAATAATAAATCTATCTATCACATGTCCAATAGCCACAAGAAATAATAACATGAAACAATAGCGGAAGCAATACAATCCAAACAAATAAAGAAACAGATATCCAAATCCTACCCCTTTCGGATTCACAAAATAAACTTACAACGTGTAATACTCGAAAATAAACGTAAATTATAATAACTATCTCAGCGGGATGCTCCTCACTGATTAGTAAAGTTCTCAATGTGCTCACGATCCATCTCTGCTAAAGTCAAAGGATCTGGGCCATGCAAAACCCAGACGTCAGTGCGTCATAAATAATATCATAATAATATAACCAGTGTGAAATATAGTATATACTAGGTGCAAGAACTAGATGCCATGAGTATACACGATAAGCAATAGCAATAACATGTAATGTAACAAGCAAGATATATGGAGTCAATCAAATCACGTGTATCCTATGGGTTCATGTGTCTAGGTTCTCTATCCTAAAAATATTTGAAACCAATTAATATAATTCTCAACGTAACTCAACAGTATATATCCCGTTCATTCCCCACGGGACCACGGTACAATATATCCCATTATTTCCCTATGGGACTACTATACAATCAACAATGATTATTCCGTTTACTTCCGGAATCACGGCAACAATAATATCCTCTTGAGTTACGTTTCAGTTATATTCTTGATTTTCTCTTTTCTCCAGATTTCATGTTCAAGTCAGGTATCAATATAATATCTATCCAATACCAATACTGAAACAATCAGATACATGTTACGTCCATAATGACAACATGTCCACTTAATCAAGTCAATATCAGTAGTTGTTGGCATGAGTAAATATTACATGGCAAGTATAAGTACTGGTACGGTGACGATAACGATAATGAGATAACAGGTTCAAGCATGTGTTCATGAAACAATCAATATACTAGAATGATTAGAATTATCGTAGGTTTAGATAAACAAGCAACGTACTAGTATTTTAAGTTCAATGTCAAATTTGAATATCATGTTTCAAACTAGCTTAGGCGATCAAATAAGTTTAGTTTCCAATATTTTCACTAATCTATCAATATTAATGGTTAATAAACGATATTAGTTTATTTTACCAATATTGAATAATATGAATATTTTATGCTTTTAGGTCTCACAAATTCGATATATATATATAGCTGATATAACTCTTTTTGTGAACAATGTATAGTTATCATCTATATATTTTACCATTATAATAACTAAATGAAATATGTAAAATTGTTATGTTATACTATCCATACTATACTCACTGTGTTAATATAAATAAATTACCATGTTAATACTCATGTCGTAACAATAATTTATATAACTCGGTACATATATCTATAATAATAGTAGATATTACTGTAAGTCCATGTCACGCACCCCACGAACTTGCGGGGAGGCGGAATATATGAAAAACGATTATCAAAGCTTCGTAACACGGACTTGAACGCATGAATCGTATCTAAACCGTTACTAGCAAACTATGAGAGGTTTAACTACTCGGATTTGAAGTTATACCCCACGTTACTTGTCCTTCGGGTCTTCATCGCTGTCCTCCACTCCTCGTAGGCTCCTTGGAACATCGGCACCTCAACGGCCTCCTCGAGTCAAAGACAATCCACCCGAGAGCTCCTACGCCAAGCTTGATCTCTAACTTGAGATAACTAGGTTGCTCAAAGTGCTAATCTAAGCTACCTAGGGGATATAGAGTGAGGTTATGAATGTATTAGTCCAGCTAACCCTTGATCTCAACACATGAGAGGTTAGGGTTAGGGTTTCAAGAATGAGAGAGCTTGAGGAGAGAGAAGGTGATGATAAGAATGAATATGAATAATGAGCTCATTAGAATATAACAACCATAACAATTTATCAAATAAATAATATAAGTGATTAATCATCATGGTTGATGCATTCACCTTGTGTGATTCATCACATGAGTCATAAGCTCAATAAATGAATCATTAACTCTAAGGATGAATCACACAAATGAGTCATTAAGCAATAAATGCTTATGCCACCTTAACCCCCAAGTCACCATGCTTCTAGAAGCTTTCCGGAAAATTACGAGAACGCCCCTCCAATCCGTGAAAACACGGAAAAACTTTAGACTATATAAATCCAATAACCTGATACTAGAATCTGGCTTAAACCAAAGCCGACTAGTAAAAACTGTCCGAACGTCGTACGTGCGTAAACACACGTATGCGTCCGAACCCTTGTCGTAAAACCATACGACCTCTATATCGTTTCGTCCGGAGCAGGGAAACTCTCTGTTTGGGACTCTAAAGACTCGACACTACGCTGGCAGTGGATTTAACCACAGACCGCAAGTGGCACTAGCTGTACGTAACGGGCCCCAGGTAGATGTCGATAAGAAGGCCGATGAGAAAACCCATCCGAACTCCTACTAAGCCTGATGTGACAATCTCCGTACAGTCCGGTCTGTTCGTCTAAGACTATCGCATATCTAGCCTAGGGGGCGGCAAGCGTCAGTTCCTTAATAGCGGTATAAGTCGTGTCGGAGCGTAGCCCATTACACCCTGAGAAACTACTGGAACCTACCAGTAAATCTCGCTTGCCCTGGCCAGGGACTTTGCGTAATGGCTCTCTGACACAGCGCGATATCAACTCCCAATACCGGGAGAGATGAATCCTTTCTAACCGCCACTACCTCTAAGTGCTCGGGACTGCACCCAACTGCTACCTGTTTGCACGACTCCTTTGAGCCGTGGTAGGGTAGCAATCTAAGAACAGTGGGACACACTCGAGACGAAGTAGCAGTGTCAAGTCTGCGGACTATGCTGTACTCATGTCACCTGGGAACTGTTAACTGACGATTGGTATAATACCAACCGACAGTCCCCCTGCGAGTCCTGTCCGGTGTACCCGTAACCTAACGAGCACCTGTATACTATCTCCAGTACGACGTACTGATGGCTGTGGGACAGACCATCTTCCCAACTGGGATGAGAAGCGTACACACCAGTCTAATCTGGAGTATCGATGCCCAGTCTCGATAATCCTATGACTAGGGACAAGTATAGGATGTTGCTTATAGACTACCCAGCCCCCACTAGTGTGACTGCCATCACAACGCTGGTAATCAAGCAAAGACCCTATGGGCTCTACTAATATGTATAAGTGATACGTTACAAGAAACATATCCACATATTAAAGTAGACACAAACCAAGTAGCATACTACCATTTTTAGCAAGACTGTATATACAACCGTGAATATCCCAAGCTTCCATTAAGTAATATACATACAAGTATGATACAATAATGGCCCCTAGGACATATACACTAACAATCTCCCACTTGCACTAGGGCCATGAGCTGGCATATCGTAGACCTATCATCTCGAATAGCCTCTCGAACTGCGTCTGAGGAATAGCCTTTGTGAATGGATCAGCAATGTTATTCTCCGTCTCTACTCTTTTCACCTCGATCTCCCGGCGATCTACGATCTTCCTGATCAGGTGATACCGTCTTAAGATGTGTCTGGACTTCTGATGGGACCTGGGTTCCTTCGCTAAAGCTATAGCGCCGTTGTTGTCACAATACAAAGGTATTGGATCAACACTGGTAGGAACTACCTGAAGTTCTGTGAGTAACTTCTTCATCCAGACAGCTTCTTTTGCGGCATCGCAAGCAGCTATATACTTCGCTTCTATTGTTGAGTCAGCAACTGTCTCCTGCTTGGAACTCTTCCAACATACCGCCCCTCCATTGAGGGTAAAGATATAACTCGACATGGACTTGGAGTCATCCTTGTCACTCTGGAAGCCGGAGTCGACAAAGGCCTCTATCTGGAGGTCTTTTCTGCCATACACCAAGAACATCTCCTTAGTCCTCCTTAGGTACTTGAGAATGTTCTTTATTGCTATCCAGTGATTCTCCCCTGGGTTTGCCTGATACCGGCTTACAACACTCAATGTGTATGCTACATCTGGTCTGGTACATAACATCGCATACATTATAGAGCCTACCGCTGAAGCGTAGGTTATAATTGACATGCGATCCCTTTCCAAATCAGTCTTGGGAGACATATCTTTGGAGAGGGTGATTC
Source organism: Agapanthus africanus (assembly GCA_030015575.1). Classification (NCBI taxonomy): domain Eukaryota; kingdom Viridiplantae; phylum Streptophyta; class Magnoliopsida; order Asparagales; family Amaryllidaceae; genus Agapanthus; species Agapanthus africanus. The sequence continues at coordinate 43,247,105 of CM057342.1, forward strand.
CGTGACAAGCCGGTAGCTTACCGCGCTTAGAATCTTCCATAGTGAATCTTTTCAATATGGTGTCTGTGTACCTGAACTGTGAAAGTCCCAACATCCTCTTTGATCTATCACGATAGATCTGGATCCCCAGAATGTAGGTGGCATCACCCGGGTCTTTCATGGAGAATTTCTGTGACAAAAATCTCTTGACTGACTGTAACATAGGAATATCATTTCCTATTAGGGGAATGTCATTCACGTACAAGACGAGGAATACTAAAGCTCTCCCTACAATCTTTCTGTATATGCATGGTTCATCTGGATTTTTGATAAAGTCAAATTCTTTGACAGTATCATCAAAACAGATGTTCCAACTCCGAGATGCACTTTATCGCTGCTCCCACTCTGAATGAATCCCTTTGGATGATCCATATAGACGCTCTCTTCTAAATTTCCATTTAGAAAGGCCGTCTTTACGTCCATCTGCCAGATCTCATAATCGTGGAAGGCAGCAATAGCAAGAAGGAGCCGAATGGATTTGAGCATAGCCACTGAAGAAAAGGTTTCGTCATAGTCCATACCAGGTCTTTGACGGAAACCCTTTGCAACAAGTCTAGCCTTATAGGTTTCAACCTGTTTATCTACACCAATCTTCTTTTTGAAGATCCATTTGCATCCTACGAGTTTTACCCCATCTGGAGCAATGTCCAAAGTCCATACTTTGTTAGTGTACATGGACTCCATTTCGGTCCGCATTGCATCCAGCCATTTTACTGAGTCACCGCTCTGAATGGCTTGCTGGAAGCTAGTAGGCTCATCATAGTCAATAGTGCAATCCTCTCTATCCCCGTCTATGAGAAAACCGTAGTATCTCTCAGGCGGATGAGACTGCCTACTACTCCTGCGGAGTGGCGCCGGGATGTCCCTTTCTTCTGAAACCTCTGGTTCTACCAAGCATTCAGTAATAGCTTGTGGTTCTGGAATTTCTTCCAGATCTATTGCGCTCCCACTTATCTGATTTTCTAAAATCTCGGTTTCCAAGAAGCGAGCATTATGAGAAATAAAAATCTCGTGTTCCTCTGCGTAATAGAAATAATATCCTTTGGAGTTCTTTGGATATCCCACAAACTTACACTGTACTGATCGTGCCTCGAGCTTTTCCGCATGCTGCTTCTTTACAAAAGCTGGACATCCCCATATCTTAATATGCTTAAGATAGGGTTTCTTTCCACACCACATCTGATATGGTGAAGTAGGCACAGTCTTAGTTGGAACTCGGTTCAAAAGGTATGCAGCTGATTCTAGTGCATATCCCCAGAATGATCGTGGTAACTCAGCTTTACTTATCATGGAACGAACCATATCCAATAGGGTTCGATTCCTTCTTTCCGATACACCGTTGTGTTATGGTGTGTATGGAGGAGTAAGCTGAGAGAGAATTCCATTCTCTTTTAAATAACCTAGGAACTCGGCACTTAAGTATTCACCACCTCGATCAGATCTCAGTGTCTTGATACTTTTGCCTGTTTGGTTTTCCACTTCATTCTTGTATTCTTGGAATTTCTCAAAGGCCTCGGATTTATGTTTCATTAAGAAGACATATCCATACCTAGAGAAATCATCCGTAAAAGTAATGAAGTAGGAATAACCACATCGCGCATGTGTAGACATTGGACCGCACATATCACTGTGTATGAGTCCCAAGAGCTTGGTCGCTCTTACCCGTGTCCAGTAAACGGAGTTTTTGTCATCTTTCCCATGAGACAAGATTCACAAGTAGTATAAGATTGATATTCGAACGGATTCAAATATCCTTCTCTATGCAACTTAGTTAATCGTGTTTCATTGATGTGACCTAGTCTACAATGCCATAAGAAAGCCTGATTTATTTTTGGAGACTTTCTTTTCAGTGTGTTCTAGATATTGAAAACCTGAGCTTGACTTAATACGTCTATACCGTTATCTAATGTACCTGACCCAATCAGAACTTGATTTAGGTGGATGTTAACTACATCGCTTACGAATGTAAAATCATATCCCTCTCTCGAAAGTGAGGATACTGATATGATATTACAAGTCATACTAGGTATATATAAACAGTTACGTAAAATCAATATATGCCCACTTGTCAAACCTATGCGATATTCTCCCACGGATTCAGCATTCACTGTCATTCCGTTTGCAACTTTGAGAGACCAATCACCTACCTTTATAACTCTACGGTGTCTCAAAGCATGTAATGAATTACATATATGAGATCCTATTCCGGTATCTAGTACCCAGGAAGTAGAGTTAATTGACATACACTTCTTAATTACAAATACACTAGAGGCCGAAGCCACAACATGCTTCGTATTCTGGCTACTGGCTTCCAAAGCCCTGCAATCATTCTGCCAATGCCCAATCCCATAACAATAGGAACATCCCTCTTTTACTATATCCAGTCCCGAAACTTTTGCCCTTCTCTTTCCTTCTACTTCCCTGGTTTCCTTCAGGGTAGGAGGCAGAGATTGTAGAATCAAGTCAGTATCTGACTCGTTTCCCAACGTGGTCTCCAGGTCCTTGAGCTTATCAATACAGCTAGTTATTGTAAGGACGTTGTCCCCTACAGATGACTCGACAGCCAACCTCGCTTGAATTAATTCGTTCGAGGTCTCATATCTTGTGATATGAGATTGCTCTCCATATAAATCTTTGTTATGGAGAAAGATGAAGCTATGTCCATCTTCTCGTGCTGCTTCTGATATACACCATCAACTGAAGCTAACACGAGGCACTTGGTTTTCGTTTTATCCTTTTCCTTTGTCTGACGGATATCGATATCCGCGACGGTGGAAACTGGACCTGGAACGGTGGGATTTTGAGTAGTAATAGGGTAGTCCAGCTTGTCATAGGCAATGGACATCTGGACAGACCTTTGCCAGTCATATATGTCAGATTCAGTCAATTTGTTATCTAGATGTAACCTAGTCGTAGTCACAAGGTCGCTGCAATTAAGAGAGAGAGAAGAAAACACTTTTAGCATGATGCTCTTGCAAGTTTAGAGTGGTTTTTAATTTATCTAAACAGGATGGCTCCCACTGTTTCTCGAATCCTTCCTCAAACCATAAAAGAAGAATTAGCCAGGACTATTCTCACCGTACAATACTTGCTTAACCGTTCAGCCAGGTCAGTGTCGATACTTCGAAGGAGGTTTTCCAACGCTTTCGCGAAGTTCCTTAATTAAAGAACATCTTTTCTCTGGGGGCGTAACCCCGCTGACACATTTCTAGGCACCTACTTGGTTTATAGCATTGATCGTTAAGTGACGAATCTCCTGATAAGTAGTATATACTCACAGTAGGATCGAGATCCAAATATCAACGTATGATAATGTTGAAGGAATCCAACCAACATTCATCAAACTCCAAAATGGTATGCAATACTAGCAAATTTCAGTTTCTTTAGAAATTCCCGATGTGGATTTTTGCCCCATGCTCTTATGACCTTGACTTTGGCCAAACAAATCATAAGTCACATGTTAAGTTCTACCCGTCATTTTCCAGGTTAATTTGAACCCATCCATACATACCTTTGACTTTGGACAAATAAGGCAGTACGACTGTCCCAAACCAACACATCTATCTATGCTACATATGAATATCCAACAGCTATCAAACACTGTGCCTTGACTTTTGCCAAACAAACACAGCTTGAATACTATTGACTATCCATATGAAATGACGGAGGTCTACGACTGGTTTTGGCAAAACCGTGAACATAGTGAACTTGATATAATCGAAGGAACCTGATACTTTTCAAAAGGAGTGGTTAAAGCTCCGCAATTAAAAATTCTGATCTTTTAAAATAACCGAGTGGATTCTTTTAAATTTGTTCCAATGACTTAACTTTGGTTTATTTTCATTGCATTATAATAATGCGTCCCATCATTTATCCTATCATTGCAGAAAACAACGAAAATACTACGTCCTCTTATGCCATCTGCATTCGCCACGGGGTCCCGTCATCACCCGTTAGGTTACTTAACTAACGACAGAGCGGGGGCTGGGCTAGCGCGGGTGTAAAATATAAGTGACGTCTAATAGCTATCATATATAGATATTGTACATTCGTCAGACGCAATAATAGGCATTCCAGATCACAGATGAACTTTATTGGATATATTAGCAATCCGCGTTTGCTTTGAGCCTGCAATAAAAGACGGATTACACAGTTGTGATAAATAGCCATTACCCCACCCTAGACCCCTACGGGTACGGCAAACTACCCACCAAGTACCCAAAGTGAAGTGGTCTCCCTCAACAAAGTGAGTAAGCCACTAAACACTTCAAAGTACCCGGTAGTTTGTGCACGCCACCTTGGGTCTATCTTAGGAGCAAAAACAGTAAAAAAGAAATAATACAACGGTGGCTACAACCGCAACCTGGATGCGTCCCGCAAAAGAATATTACATCATATTACATTTACATCGAATGAATGAATATAAAACACATCTCAAACCCCGGCTAATCATCACAACATTCCAATCAAGTCCATATACACAAACAGTAAACATTACAGAAATGTGCAACCCTCTGCCAACCGACATACTAGCAGTTAGGGGAGGTTTACGAATACATTAAATATTACAGATAAAAACCCAATTAGAAAATAACTTAGAACATCGATCGACATCCTTTTTCCGTGTCTACCCTAAAAGCAAAACTGCACTGAAGTAACCTGGGTAGAAACAGAACATTCTGGAAAACAGAAAACTAAACATATGAATTACTGAGCAAATCCGAGTCAACTCGGAGTTGACTCGACGGCGGATCCGCGGCCAAAAAAAATATCTTGCCGCGGATCCGCGGCCATCTAACTGAGTTGAAGTATCGTATTTTCCCAGAATTCTTATATTTACCTGCTGTGAATTTTAAGGCATATCAAATATTTTTTTCGACATGTTTAAAATTAACAGAAACTGTTAGGGTTAAGTTTTCGTTTTTCGTGTTTTTCCGTCGATCGAACTTCTAATTAGTTGCTAACAAGCTAGTAATAGTTTAGTTGGCTCTGATACCACTGTAAGTCCATGTCACGCACCCCACGAACTTGCGGGGAGACGGAATATATGAAAAACGATTATCAAAGCTTCGTAACACGGACTTGAGCGCATGAATCGTATCTAAACCGTTACTAGCAAACTATGAGAGGTTTAACTACTCGGATTCGAAGTTATACCTCACGTTACTTGTCCTTCGGGTCATCATCGCTGTCCTCCACTCCTCGTAGGCTCCTTGGAACATCGGCACCTCAACGGCCTCCTCGAGTCAAAGACAATCCACCCGAGAGCTCCTACGCCAAGCTTGATCTCTAACTTGAGATAACTAGGTTGCTCAAAGTGCTAATCTAAGCTACCTAGGGGATATAGAGTGGGGTTATGGATGTATTAGTCCAGCTAACCCTTGATCTCAACACATGAGAGGTTAGGGTTAGGGTTTTAAGAATGAGAGAGCTTGAGGAGAGAGAAGGTGATGATAAGAATGAATATGAATAATGAGCTCATTAGAATATAACAACCATAACAATTTATCAAATAAATAATATAAGTGATTAATCATCATGGTTGATGCATTCACCTTGTGTGATTCATCACATGAGTCATAAGCTCAATAAATGAATCATTAACTCTAAGGATGAATCACACAAATGAGTCATTAAGCAATAAATGCTTATGCCACCTTAACCCCCAAGTCACCATGCTTCTAGAAGCTTCCCGGAAAATTACGAGAACGCCCCTCCAATCCGTGAAAACACGGAAAAACTTTAGACTGTATAAATCCAATAACCTGATACTAGAATCTGGCTTAAACCAAAGCCAACTAGTAAAAACTGTCCGAACGTCGTACGTGCGTAAACACATGTATGCGTCCGAACCCTTGTCGTAAAACCATACGACCTCTATATCGTTTCGCCTGGAGCAGGGAAACTCTCTGTGTGGGACTCTAAAGACTCGACACTACGCTGGCAGTGGGTTTAACCACAGACTGCAAGTGGCACTAGCTGTACGTAACGGTCCCCAGGCAGATGTCGATAAGAAGGCCGATGAGGAAACCCATCCGAACTCCTACTGAGCCTGATGTGACAATCTCTGTACAGTCCGGTCTGTTCGTCTAAGACTATCGCATATCTAGCCTAGGGGGCGGAAAGCGTCAGTCCCCTAATGGCGGTATAAGTCGTGTCGGAGCGTAGCCCATTACACCCTGAGAAACTACTGGAACCTACCAGTAAATCTCGCTTGCCTTGGCCAGGGACTTTGCGTAATGTTTCTCTGATACAGCGCGATATCAACTCCCAATATCGGGAGAAACGAATTCTTTCTAACCGCCACTGCCTCCAAGTGCTCGGGACTGCACCCAACTGCTACCTGTTTGCACGACTCCTTTCAGCCGTGGTAGGGTAGCAATATAAGAACAGTGAGACACACTCGAGGCGAAGTAGCAGTGTCAAGTCTGCGGACTATGCTGTACTCATGTCACCTGGGAACTGTTAACCGACGATTGGTATAATACCAACCAACAGTCCCTCTGCGAGTCCTGTCCGGTGTACCCGTAACCTAACGAGCACCTGTATACTATCTCTAGTACGACGTACTGATGGCTGTGGGACAGACCATCTCCCCAACTGGGATGAGAAGCGTACACACTAGTCTACTCTGGAGTATCGATGCCCAGTCTCGATAATCCTACGACTAGGGACAAGTATAGGATGTTGCTTATAGACTACCCAGCCCCAGTGTGACTGCCATCACAACGCTGGTAATCAAGTAAAGATCCTATGGGCTCTACTAATATGTATAAGTGATACGTTATAAGAAACATATGCACATATTAAAGTAGACACAAACCAAGTAGCATACTACCATTTTTAGAAAGACTGTATACACAACTGTGAATATCCCAAGCTTCCATTAAGTAATATACATACAAGTATGATACAATAATGGCCCCTAGGGTATATACACTAACAATTACGGCAAGCCTAGTTCTTTTCTGTATAGAATGTAAAGCAAGTATTCGATACTTTTCTCGACGACGATGATCACGAAACAACACGACGCCGCGAAGCAAAAATCCAAACTTTGATGCTCGGCTACACGGCTCGGCTCGGCTCTAGGCTCGGTTAGGTTAAAAAAAAGATATGAGGAAGGTGATGATGATATGTGTGTGTGTAGCATGGATTTATAAGCTTGGTTGTTGGGTTGTTTGGATGAGAGAGAGAGAGACATGAGAGAAGGGGAGAGAGAAATGTGATTGGAAAGAGAAAGAGAGATAAATTATAATTATATATATGGTTAAAAGGATTTTACACTATCTAATCTTATTTTTTCTCTCAAACTATCATACTAATATATATCCTAATAATACATCCATACACACACATACATAAACAAAATTAACTTGCACAAACCTTTTAATATAAGTTTACAAGATTTAAAAGGGGTTTTAAAGATCTTATCATAACGAATATTTAACTATAATATATCTATACTTAAAATAATCTAAACTATATATTGTATGCATATTAATTAAGAAATAAACAAAACTTAACACTGACAAAATATTACATGAATAATTTAAATAAATACTAATAAATTAACACACAAAATTTTAAAACTAATTATCATATATTTACCAAGCTAGATAATCATAACCATAATATTATATCTGGGAATTATGAAACTCCAAATTAAAAATAGATTTAATTGAACAAAAATACACCGATACTATTGTTATACTGTACCAATGTTCTAGGATGTTATATCCATCGATATTACAGCCAACGGGGCTGAACGGCTGAGATTTGTTATGGAAAATTAAGCGTATGGATCTCAATGGGTTGTTGTTGACTCTAAGGTACCTGCAAAGGAAGTTCCAGTATGGGAAACCACCGTAGGACCCTCCGACAATCAAGTAAGTATTGAGAAATGATTGGACAGAGTAGCGGCGTATTGGATTCAATTCCAGTTACCTGAATCGTCTGGATGAGGGGTTTATATAGGGTCGCATTGGAGCGAGCCGATACGAGATTCTCACCGTCCATTTCTCCTTTGCGTGACGTTCGCATTGATGGCGGGATACGCCCATTAATGACGAGATACGTTGGCATAGGATGCAGGACGTGAAGCGGTGGAGATCTCGTCGCAGCGAAGATCTCAGAACCGTTACAGAGGTGCTCATGCTCCATGCTCCAAAAATACGGGACCGCTGAGAAATCTCAATTATCGGATAGGTCGGAGACGAGCAAGGGAACTGAGAAATCTCAGTTATAGGATAGCTCTGAGACGAGCTAAGGAGCTGAGGATGCTCAAGTTTATGATTGCTCGGAGGTAAGCAATTGGCTGATGTTTAGACAAAGAGGGAGCGTACTCAGAGGAGGCTCCCAAAAGGCTGGGTGCTACCTTGGAGGCGATGCGCCGAGAAATGCCCCCATTGCATTATACCAATTCCAGCTCCATAGCCCCCAGGAATCCAGTGGGCTTACGTGGACGGCACGTCATCTGCTACGTGCCGTGATCTGGGGAATCTCCATTTATGAGTATCATCAACTGCAGTTTATTTTTAAGTGGAGGTTAGGGATATGCAAATTGTGGTTTTCAAGCCCCAAGCACCAAAAATGGGCTTTAGATTACTGAGATCATATTGGAGCTGTAATAATTGCAGTTATCCCTACTCCACAATGATTGTCAAACAAGGCAAATTAAGCGTTATGATGTTAACTTTGGCTAACCTTATAAAACCACGGTTCACAAAACTTTAACTCTATTTCCAAACATGCCGTTAAAGTGCTATATTTAAGGGCATTTTAGCAAAAACGCCTCCCTTACGCCCAAAGCTAAAGGTAAGGAGTTCACTGAGTGAATACTTTAAGGTAGCTTCATAAAAATCAACGATAGTTAGTGAAGAGCAGTTTGGTGAAGTTTAGCCGAGAAATTCTTTCGACACTTAGGTTTTTTCTTATTAGTTCCGTATTTCTAAATTGCTCCATGTTAATACTTGAATGTAGATAAGTTGATGGAAAACGCCGCGCTTGATCCGGCCGGCCTCGTAGGCGTCGCGCGCTGTCACGGTCTCATGCTCTTTGTAGCTGTGTCAGTCGGAGCAAACATCTCCGGTGGCCATGTGAACCCGGCCGTGACGTTCGGGCTCGCTATCGGAGGACAGATTACGATCCTGTCAGGGATCTTTTACTGGATTGCTCAACTCGTTGGTGCTGTTGTTGGCGCTTTCCTCATCAAGTTTGTCACTGCATCGGTAAGATTGGAGCAGTTTCAATCTTTGCTCTTGTTAAGGGTTTTTAAAATTAAAAAAAATTGGATTCAAGTGGAAGGTCTAGTTATATAGTCTTTGATTCAAATTGTTGGAAAGATCTTTCTGTGTGCCCGAGATATATATGTCTGGTCATGAGAGATAAAGAAACAGAAGCTCATGTCTCATCAAGCTGCATGCACGTGCAATATTTTCTATTGCACGTGCTAGAGAATTGTCCATGATCTTATATATCCGTCTTGCAGGACACACCAACTCACGCTCTCTCGGCTGGTGTCGGAGCAATTGAAGCGTAGTCATGGAGATCATCATCACCTTCACCGTCGTCTACACCGTGTACGCAACTGCCGCAGACCCGAAGAATGGCTCATTGGGCACCACTGCTCCCATTGCCATAGGTCTCATCACCTGTGCGAACATTCTTGCTGCCGGCCCATTTTCTGGTGGGTCCATGAACCCGGCCCAGTCTTTTGGGTCCGCAGTCACCAGTGGATACTTCACCAACAATTGGGTCTATTCTGTTGGGCCACTTATTGGTGGTGGGCTTGCAGGCCTTGTGTACACCTATGCTTTCGGGTGTGGAGACAAAAGCAGCGAGTTCTAAGGCACGTAGAGCCCATTAGGCCTGCCTTGTTGCATTTGAATGAGTTTTTTTTGGGGTTTTTTTTTGTTGGTTTGTGGAGGTAGTTGTATAATTTGTGCGAATGGGTGTTGTTTGTATGTGAATCTTTATTCTTCAATGAGTTGTTGTCTCTAATGTGCAAACTTTTTTATTATCTTTGATGAAATTTGAGTTCAAGCGAGTGTTGAACTTAATTTAATTAAAGTTAAAGAAGTAATCTTTACTCAGGAAAGTGAGTCTCGGTGAGGTATAATCCCCCGTATTTCATATGCTGACATGCTTAGACATGGTACTGCTAAAAATCAAAGTTTCTTAGCTAAAAAACCCATTTTGGTGCAGGCTAAGGGGTTTAAAAAGGGTAAAAGATGCTTTAAATGTGGTAGCTATGATCATTTAGCTGCCCACTGCAAGAATTCTAGCTGTATGTTTTGAATGTGGTTTAACTGGACACAAAGCTTTAAACTGTTGTTCTAAAAAAATTGCCTTCTAACAACGAAAATCATAGCACTTTTGACCATTCTTATGCATACTTTCCCTCTCTTCCTAGAATTGCTAATACTTAAAACAACTCTTGTAAAGAGAGAAATATTTTTGCTAATAATGTTGGTAACTCTATTTTGAAAAGGTATGCTCTTGATAAACTTGCTATTGTGTGATCGCTTAATTCTTAATGCTAAATTTGTGGCTAATAGTATTTCTTCTTAATTGGGGGAAGAGCAAAATTTGTGGGATGTACCGCAGATCTCTAATAATAGATTTGTTGTTGGCGTCCCCTGCAAACATACTCTTTCTATTGCTTCAAATACAAGCCCTATTTCTGGAGATTGTTGCAAATTTTGGATTAAGCCATGGTATGAAGATCTTGGCTGTAATATTATGTTCAATTCTTTAACTGCTTAGGTTATTTTGTCCAATCTACCCTTACACTTATGGTCTGAAAGACTTTGCTATCTCATTTTGTCTACTTTTGGTACCCCTATTCATTTTAAGCATAATATTTACTCTAAGGATGATGCCATTTACTTTAAACTGATTGTCAAGATTCTGAGTATTGATGACATACCGAATAAGATCACTTTGCATGTTCTTTCCCGTGATGAGGTTACTTTCAGGCAATATACTGTTTTTATTAGCTCTTCTGTGATTAAGGGTACTGAATGTCCTCATATTATGAATGATTTCCTTGGAAATGTTATCTCCAAGAGCAATTTTTTAAATGAGTATTTTCAGAATCCTTGGCACCATGTGTCTACTCAATATCCACGGAATGCCTACTTTTTTTCTTATGATTTTCCAATGCATGGCAATAAAAACTTGTTACATTCCTCTGTTATATATATGCATCATACTATGAATAATGAGGATACTCTGAACATTCCTATGTTTCCTCCTAGAAATATTGATCAAGCTGCTAATTCTAATAATGTAGAGAATGTTAGCACCTCTATTAATTTAGTTTGTGTTGACAACAACAAAGATCTGCTTGATAATCCTTATTCAGATGTTAACTCTTCTACTGCTGTTACCATACCTGACATTACTTCTTCACCCCCTCCTGATAATACTCAAGATCACTTGCTGTCTAACTCCTTTCCTTATGTACTTTCTGAAAATTTGTATGCTAATACTCTTCATACTCTTATTTATGGTGATAAGGACCTTGATCACTGTGATATTAATAGTCAGGGGTCTGATTCTAATGAGGAGGATTGTTTTGATACTAATCATGGCAGCCTTCATACATCCCCTATTACTCCTCTTTACCCCCTGGATTTACCCCTTCACCCTGCAGCTCTCCTGGAAAGTTTAAAAATTCACACATAAAGAAGATCAATCTTTCTATTTTTTCTAATCACAGAATCCACAAGTCTGATCTCTCTCTTCCTCAAAAGATTTATAATATGTCTAATAATTTTATGATGAACATTAGTGAAACTGTAGGTGTCAAGCTCACTACTGTACATTATGTGTTGGATATAGATGCCCATAAGGCAATTATCATAATTGCATGAATGCAATTACTGAATTCAATGAGGACCTGTACGGAGAACAATCTTGTTAGAGATGATAGTATGCTATTTGCTTTGACTTTATCTTTCATGTGTATACGTTTTAATCGTTATCATGTATCGCTAATACATGAGATAAAGCCCATAGGATCTTTACTTGACTAACATGATTAATGATAGAGATCATACTAGTGGGACCTTGGTAGTTAATAAGCACATCCTTAAATGTTCCTAGTCGTAGGAGTATCGAGGCTGAGCATCAGTACTCCAGTTTAGACTAGTATGTACGTTTTCTGATCCGATTGGAGGGCGATAACTGATCCCACAGCTATTGGTGTTTAACATCAATGATTGTATTCATGTGCTCATTAGGTTATGAATTATACTGGACGGACTCACCGAGAACTCCTAGATGGTATTATACCAATTGTCAGATAGCGGTTCACTGGTGACAATAGTACATGATAGTCCCTTGACCTGGGATCGCCATAGTGTCTTGTGTGAGTTCCCACTATACTTTGATTCCTACCCTACCACGGCTCTACTGATTCGTGCAAACAGGTTTTAGTTAGGTATAGTCCCGAAGCACATGGAGGCAGCGAGCGGTCGAAGGGAATCGTCTCTTCCGGTATTGGGAGTCGATATCACGCAGTGCAGGACATGACTATAACAAAAAGTCCTTGGCTAAGACGGTTGAGATAAACTGATAAGTGTTATCAGTTGTATTTCGGTTGGTTATGAGTCCTATGTCGCATGACTTATCGGGTTATTGAGGGTTTGACAGTTTCCACCCGCAGACTCGATATGCGATACTCTTTGACGAAGAGACCGGACTGCATGGTATTCGTCGCTGATAGACTTTGTCGGGTCCGGATGAGTTTGCTCATCGATCTGCCTTTATCTTGCTCATACCTGGGTAGCTGTTACGTATAGCTAGTACCGCTGACGAGCTTGTGGGTTAACCCATGATGGGATTGAATCTGAAAGCGTTTCGGATTCAATCGGATATGATCCTGTATAATCTACTGCCAGCGTATTGACAGGTCTTTAGAGTCCCGCAATGATAATTCCCTTCCATGTGAAATGTGATGTGGCGTGCGTATAGAGATACGTGCATGAGTTCGATTAAATACGTATATCGGATATATGTGATTTGATCGGACGATTTTTATACCAGCTGGTTTAAAAGCCGGAATATTAAATCAAGTGTTGACTTAATAACCGTAAAAATGATATGGTTTCTAGTATTGTGTATTTGATACACACACCCTCTCTCTCTCTCTCACGCATATGTATGTGATACATATATTTTTCTCTTTATGTATATTATGTAATATAAAGAGAAAAGATAAGAAAAGAAAATATAAAGAGAAAAGATAGGAAAAGAAATGATAAGAAGAGAAAAGAAAAGAAAAGAAAAGAAGAAAAGAAAAGATAAGAAGAAGAGAAGCTTTTTATTTCTTCATAAGTATTCTTTTTCTTTCTTTCTCCTTAGTCTTATCTTTTCTCTTCTTTAATCTTTATTCTTTTCTTCTTCTTAAGATCATGAGAGCTTCTTTTTCATCTACTTCCTCCTCTTTACAAAAAGGTGGAGTCAAGAAATGAAAAAGAAATTAGAAAAAAGAGAGAATTTATAATCATATCATATCTCTCTACACCTAGCAAATCACTTGAGAGAGTTTCTCCACTTGATAATGGAGATGGAGTTTCAGGCCGGTTCCTTTCACCGCGGATCATCTACAGTGAGGCGGTCGGCTTGTACACTCATCTAGGAACTCACTGGTCTAACTAGGTTCTTCCGATTGGCGATCAGACATGCCACAAAGGCTGTAACCCTTAACTTGCTCTCTTTTGTTTTCAAGTTATTGTCTTTGGGTGTTTGATTGGGTTGTGAATGCTTGTGCTTGGCTAAAATTTTTGTTTAGCATTGTTTATCGCTTCCGCCTTGCAACCCAGTGAACATAGGATCCCCAATATGGTATTAGAGCCGACCCCAAATGCATTTAACTTATTTTGATGATGTTGTAGTTTCGGATCAAGAAATTTTGTCGTTTCAAGTTTTCAAGTTTAAGCCTATGTTGGATTTCAAAATCTCGACCTGAAAAGTTCTTGATGGGTGCCATTGAATTGAGTGTGCTTTGAAAATTATCTGGAAGAAGAACAAGAAAAAACACTTGTGCTCTGGGCGCCTGGGTCGGCCAGAGCAGGGTGTTTTGGCTCCTAGTTCTTCCAGGGGCTTAAACATATGAAAATTGGATTTCTGATATAATTCAAAATTGCCTAGATAGTGATTTGATCATGTTTGCGTTTGTGGGTAGTTCGGAAAACTTTTTTGATCGAAATTGTAGCATAGTTATTGTTTTGCATATGTGATGGTTAATGTCGACGGATTGATGTTTGATCAATTCGACGAGGTTACACATAGTGAGTCTGCTATATTGGTGTGTTGGTTTGGTTGGATTGTCGCGAACGAATAGCCCCATGAATGTTTATAATGATTTTATTCATATTCATTCATGTATTAACTAAATGTATATTCTTTTATTCGGGACGAGCGGTCGACTTATGGTCTTCGTTGCCTTTATTTGTATTATTATTTGTAGGGACGCAATCAGGATGCGGTCGTAGTCGCCGTTGTATATAATATAGGTTTACCCCGCGTAGAAGCGCTCGGGCAGTCGGGTTTTAGAATGCGGTAGGCGACCATCTCAAGGAGTTAAGACCCGGTCCGCTTCTTTCTAGAATTGGCGGGTTGCTCGCCGCGCTTGTAGGGGGGTATAGGATAGACCCACGATGGAGTGCTCGAGCACCCGGATTCTAGAACGAGTCGGGTAGCCCCCTCATGGGTTGAGGCCGGGTTTCCTCATTTCTAGGATTGACGGGTGTCTCACCGTGGTCGTAGGGATCTTGGTTTGGCTGTGTACGGGCTATTCACGAGACCGGAGAATGTTGCTTTTCGTTTGCGGCTCAAACGAAACGCGGGATTTCTGGGAAATCTGACTATTCCATTATTCTGTATTGTTTACCCATGCTTGTAATGTGATTACCTGCCTGTGATAACGTTTACCGCATGCCTGTAATATGATTATCTGCATGTGATGATGTATATATATACACATGATGATATATATAAATAAATGCTACTATATGTTTTGCGTCCGCGCTAACCCTGCCTCCGCCCTGCCGTAAATTAAGTAACTTTATGGTGAAGACCTGAGGCCCCGTGACAAATGCGATGGCGTATAAATGCATTCTATTTTATTTTCATAACATGCTTTTTTGTAATGGTGTGGGAAGATGATAGATAATATCTTATATTGTCTAAATGATGGGATTGTGTTAATTGGATTAATACAAAGAAAACAAACCTAAAATACGTTGTTGGAACAAATCTATTTTTTCAAAAAAAAATTATAGCCGTATTTTTTTGCTTTGCATCGAGGTATACGGTTAGGAATATCATGCACCTCATTCGATGAGGTAAGAGCCTTGATCTCCTCACGGGGAATCCGCACTTAAGCAAAATTTTATGTAACTATAAATTTCCAAAACCACTCAGCTCTTTTGATGATATCAAGTTCATTACGTTAAAAGTTTTCTTCAAAACCAGCCGTAGCTGTAACGTTTCGGAATTTTTTTTTAGATAATTAATTATTTTATTTTAAAAATGTTATTTTGAATTTTATAATTTTGATAAAAAAAACTTTTATAAATGGTTATGGTATTTAAGTATTATGGTAATTAGTTTAGGTGGATTTTAGTTTGTAAAGAAAGCGTTAAACTGAAAAGTTTAATTGCAAAGAGAGTTATAAGATTGTATGAAGGCTTAAGTACAATTTGTGAGGATCATGATGTTAAGGTTAGTATGAACCTCACCCACAACACACCATGAGGTACACCGCAAGCCTACACCTCATCCTTGCACACATGCACCTCACCCCTCCATGGTGACACCTCCTCCTCCCATTTTCAACACAAAACTCTCTCTATTTTGTTCAGTGTAGCAAACTAAAAATAGGTTTTCATAATACTTTAGCACCAAAATAGTGTAGCTCTCCATCCTCACCAAGAGAAAAAAAACTAGAGTTTCTTTGGATTTTGGTTCAAATCACTCAAGTTAGGACTTCTCAACTCTTTGTGCATATCTTGACGATTGAGTTCTGTGGAATTCTTCAAATAGGTATAACACCCAATTTTTCTGGTTTTGTTAAGAGTTCTGTACCAATTAATGTTTATGATATTGGAAAAAGATGATTTAGTTTAGAGTTTTAGCCTCTGTTAGTATCTGCTATAGTTTTATTAGTCTCTAAATAAATCTAACATTATAATAGAATAGTGTTAGAACCTAGAGTGCACCTTCGAAACCCGAACCCAATTACCTACAGTTCAACCGCCGGAATTCCTCTTTTTCCCGCTACCACCGGTGCTTTTGTAGAGTTGGGTGTTGAATTTGGGTAGGTATCTCTCTGTATGTTATCTAAGATCTCTGGTATATTTTGATTTTTCCAAGATAGTCTGTATAAAAATCTGGAAGCTGGTTTTCTTAATTTTTGCTATATTTTAACGTATGATACGGAAATTTCGTATCACGTTTTTGTGTTTTCTCAAAATACGACGATTCGGGGTAGCTCTAGGTAGCTTTGGGTCTGTATAGTACACGATATTCAAACGTATCAAGTTACATAACTTAGTTCTTTTAGAATTTACGAATTCGCCGTATCGGAATCTAGCCGCTTATATACGAAAATTTCATTTCGATGTTAGGTTTGACCACGAGGACTTCGGAGGCAGCGAGGATGGGAAAAGGAGTGATGGGATCTAAGTAGATCACGACTTGTTTTGGTGAGTAGAATAAACATCTACCGGGGACATTGTATGGATCGCGTATAGCGCCTGAAACCAGAAATTTTGTTATACTTGTTTTCCATTCATGTTGTTTGCATAATTAGACCTAGTATTGCATTGTATGCATTTCATACCTATTAATCGCTATTACTTAACAATTGTTAGGACACTTGCACTATTACCGATGAGTTATGTTGCACTTACTGTAAGTCGATGTCACACACCCCGCGGGTTCGCGGGGAGGTGGAGTTTGCAAAAAACGATTTTTATATGCTTCGCAACACCGACTAAACTCCAGGATCGATACTAAACCCTAACTAACTAAACATCTATGAGGTTTAACTACTATGTAAGAAAGTTATACCTCAAGTATCAAGTCCTTCTTCTTTTTGTACTCTTCCTCCTCTTCTTGTGCTCCTTGAAGAGTGTACGGATCGTGCCTCCTCTTCGGCCTCCTCACGTCAAAGAAGATCCAGCCGAGAGTATCTATCTTAAGATCCTACCTCTAAGATGAGGTAATTAGGGTATCTAGTATGCTAATCCAAATAACCTAGAGCATGTAGAGAGTGATTATGGATAGATTAGTCTCAATAACCCTAGGTTTCTCAACACATGAGACAATTAGGGTTTGAGGAAGAAGAAGAGAGCTCTCGAGGAGAGAGAGTGTTCAAGATAATAATGAAATGAATATAGCTAATTGTGATGACTATGAAGCATAGAAAAATATCTCACAAAATATCTACCAAAATATCTAAGTGCCACATTGCCACAGTAGTCATCTATGAGTCACCAAGTAGCCATACTTCATTTATCACAATCTAATACCTCATACCTCCACTTCATTAACCATTTAAGGTAAATGGTAATACAAGAAATGAGTTGTCCTCTTCTAGAAGAATTCTTGAGTAAATTACAAGAATAACCCTCACCGTATATACATACCCGTATCCGTATTCCGAAAAACACGAATACAACGAGACGAAATTAATCCAATAATCTAATACTAGGATCTGGCTTAAATCAAAGTCTACCAGTATTATCCGTCCGAACATGATCCGTGCATAAGTACACGTATATGTTCGAACCTTGTCATAAAACCATACGACATCTACATCGTTTCGCCTGAAGCAGGGAAACTCTCTGTATGGGACTCTAAAGACTCGACGGTACGCCGACAATGGGTTTAACTACAAACACGTCAGCGGTACTAGCTGCACGTAATGGCTACCGAGGTATCTGTCGATAAGAAGGCCGATGAGCAAACTCATCCGAACTCCTACTGAGCTTATCTGTGACAATCTCCGTACAGTCCGGTCTGTTCGTCTAAGAGTATCGCATATCGGCCTTAGGGAGGCGGTAGCCATAAGACCCCTAATAGCACAATAAGTCGTGCCGGAGTAGAGCCCATAACACCCTGAGAAACTACCGGAGTACCTATCAGTAAGTCTCGCTTGCCTTGGCCAGGGACTTTATGTAATGGCTATCCGAACACAACACGATATCAACCCCCAATATCGGGAGAGACGAATCCTATCTAACCGCCACTGCCTCCAAGTGCTTCGAGACTGCACCCAACTACTACCTGTTTGCATGACTCATTAGAGCCATGGTAGGGTAGTAATCTAAGAACAGTGGGAACACACTCGAGGCGAAGTAGTAGTGTCAGTCAACGGACTATATTGTACTCATGTCACCTGGGAACTTGTAACGACCGTGTTTTCTAATACCTAATAAAATATATTTTATTTATATTTCTACTATCAAATAATTATTTACGTGTTTCTTTTATATAATACTAATTTCTAAAGTAGTGTTAATAATTTTTAAAGCAGTAAATGTGATTAAAGGAAATTTCTAAAATTTATTTATTATTTTTATAAGCTTAAAATGTTTTAGAAAGATTTTATAATATCTTAAAATAATCTACATATTTTTATTATCAATTAAAATAATTAATTCGTAATTTAAATATTTTAAAGATTAACTAGATATTATCTAATTATTATAACTAGTTAACAAGTTAGAAATAAATATAATAATTGTTTTTAGCCCAAAACTATTTTTATATTAAAGATAATAATAAAATATATTTTCTGGAATTTTTACATAATTTTCCCGTATTTTTTACTATTTTTAACTAATTTTCCAAAGCCAAATCAATATTTTAAATAATCTGCTATTTTATTTATTTTTATTAATTTTTATTTTTATTTTTTCCTTTTAACCTGGACCGTTGGATCCGAGATCCAACGGCCCAGAGCTCTGCGGCGGCGCCTGATTCGCACCCACGGACACGAGCGAATGAGCTCGCGACACGTGGCGTGGCGGAGGCGTGATCTGCGCCGTTGGATGTAGATCCAACGGGCAGGAAGAGGCGGCGGCGGCGGCAATGATTGCGAAATCATTGCAGAAGTGATTTCTGGCGCGGATTTTGAGGTTTTTGGATTTTTCTTGTTATTTTTTAACCCTATAAATAGGCACCTTCAAACCTCATTTTCTCACAACTCAGAGCTCCAAAAATTCTGAAAAAAAATACCGGTGCCTTCGTATCGACGACGCCGACGCTACGGCTCCATCCAATCGCAGAGGAAAAATCGGGACGTGAAATTATTGAGGATTTAGTACGAGACTACATTTCTAGCTCTTCGGCTTTCCGACTCAAACAAAAGGTAGGATCCGCCTCTCTCTCCTTTTCCTGTCACCTTCTTCTATCGAAATTCAAACTTCTAATCATCAACCCACATTTAAAATATTGTTATTATAATTGTGCATACCCTTTTTACTTGTACCCTTGATCATGATAATGTTAACCCATATTTTTAAAATGGCATTTCATCTGTACACAATTATATTGCACATCTATAATACCTGGAATTTGATGTAACCCACGAATTGTTATTTCACTTCTGGCATACCCATACTATAAAAATGATCTCAACATAGGCTACTTCCACAAGATACCCTCGTTTAAATATTATATCTTAAATATATGTAAAATGAAGATTTTAGATATATTTTACTTACAAATATTTTTAAAACGCCCTCAACTTTTTAAGAAATAAAATATTTTTTAAATAACGATATCTTTTCAAAAGGGAATATTTAGTATCTTTTAAAAGGTAATTTTTTTAAACCAATCTAAAATAAGGGAAAGGTTGTAAGCATTGATCGTTTATCTAAACCAGATTTTGTGCTGTCTAGGCAAGTGTGTCTAAGGCTAGTGGTTATTAATTAGGCCCACTACTTACGTAGTGGAGTACCTTCCCACTTACCTGGCACTTACCTAGCCACAATTGGCGGTGAAGAGGTGATTTGAGAACCTCATAACTTATCCTTTTGGAATATTAGGAACAGTCTAGATTTTTCAAATAAAAACCCCTTTTAAAAGATTTTCAAATAAACATCACAACCTTGTATCAAAAGGATATTTTCTGTAAAACCTTATTCTTTTCCAAAATAATAAATATCCCAAATATCATGATTTTTCTTAGAAATAATAAACGATATTTAAACCTTATTATTTTAACTAAGCCTTTTCCGAAGGACACGAAGTACTTTACAAATTCTAGATAATAAAACGAGTGGTTGTGGAAGGCCATATTAAATGAGATCAAATACACTTTCTAAAATCCCAGTTTAAGACAACATGACATATACAAAACATGATACGGTTAGGGTTAGAATGCGCGGACCTAGGTATGGAATACTTTATGAAGATCCCTGCAGGCAAGGTGAACAGTCCAATATATGGGCGACTATATAAATATGAAGATCCCGATATTTCGGGTGAACAGTCCAATATATGGGCGACTATACAATGTGAAGATCCCGATATTTCGGGTGAACAGTCCAAATGTGGGCGACTATACAATGTGGAAATTCCATGCCTAGAAGTATACGCACTAACTCTAATCCGTCCAAGCCTTTATACTAAACCACGGGGATGGGTAGTTTGATTAGGCAAGGATAATTCGGAACTCGGATTCCCCTACTATTTGATCATGATCCCGGGAAGTGAAACGGTACATTTCACTTCCCCAGTTGTTGTTCCGTGGCCACAACGGAATAATCTCGAGTATCCGGACCCTTGTTTAACAAACTAATACAAACTATTACCTTCATCTACATATAACTTACAACATATATAACCTACTCATATTCACATATCCAATTTGTACTTGACCTCATACCTTTATACTCATGTACATCATATTCATTATACACACCTGTTCGTTCCTATACCTTTACTATCTTATGAGGCAACCCTACCCGAGTATAACTCGCTGACGGACCTTCCTTTTCTTTCTCTATCCTTGGAATGTCCGTCAGATAAGAATGAGCATTACAGCGAAGATCAAGGTGTGAAGCCAACTTATGAAGACAGGACAATGGAAGATTAGATAGTTTTAATTTTTATTGTTGCCCACATGTTTAGGGCTTTTTGTTTCTCCTTTGATGTAAATAAACTACTTAGTTTATTTTACTATTTCCTTTGGGATGTAATAAAGTTTAGTTAATGGAAATAAAATGCCTTTCGCTTTTATTACTTTTGTTTTGGTACACATCCTGCATATTAATTATTTATACGCTTAACGTAACTGTATTGAATAGACCACCTTTAATACAGTTAGGTTGCGGACCTTGCCACGTCTTCCTTCTCCTTCTTTTGGGAAGCGGGGCGTGACAGAACTGCTACCCGACGATAGGTATAGTACCAACTAGCAGTTCCCCACGAGTCCGTCCAGTGTAACTCACAACCCAATGAGCATCTGCATACTATCTCCAGTACGACGTACTAATAGCTGTGGGACAGACCATCTCCCCTGCTGAGATGAGAAGCGTATACACTAGTCTACTCTGGAGTATCGATGTCTTGTCTCGATAATCCTATGACTAGGGACCTGTATAAGAATGTGCTTATAGACTACCCAGCCCCCACTAGTGTGACTGCCATCACAATGCTGGTAGTCAAGCAAAGATCCTAAGGGCTCCACCAATATGTATTAGCGTAATATTAAAAGAAACATATACACATATTAAGATAGAAACAAACCAAGTAGCATACTACCATATTGAGCAAGATTGTCATAAAATTCATGTATATCCCAAGTTCCAAAATGTAATATACAATCTAGTACTATACAATAATGGCCTCTAGGGCATATATCACTAACACTTGCACATGCTTACATGCTATACTACACCCCATCGGTAACTAACATGTCACGTACACACCTAGAACTTGCCATGTCACCTATAATCTATTACGCACTGCTAATATCATTAATAACTGTTGTTACGCAGCATTGTTATTGTTTTGACACATATCATATCTCATTGTCATTATTATTACTTATATCATGAAATATCGAATCATGAGATTTTTCTTATTTTGAGTTTTTATTCACTACATGTTATAATTTTACGGGTCTTCGTGATTTATATGATACGTCCACCATGAGTTGCTATTTTACTGATTTGGTTTTATTCCTAACTGGTGGGGGAGTTATACGGTTGCGGATTTTTACGTTATCCGGACTGAGTAGGGGAGTATACAGTCGGATACATGGTGGACCCGGTCGAGACCGAAGGGCAGAAAAGCCGCATTAGAGGTGGGGAGCCAAACGAGGACACTCGATACCGGAGATAGTTTGAGAAACAAAGGGAATATCTGGAGGATACCGACTGATGTTGTTGGTTGTCAGGATTGTTCGGGGAACGATGCCTACTAAAACTGAAGATTTGTATCGATATTTGACACTGGATTTGAGGATCGTTTATGAAAATGACCAAAATTTTGGAGTACTTGATCAGATTTCTGTTTTCTTTCATACAAGCACCATAGTTATATATTCATGTTTCATATGCTATCACATATCATGTCTACATAATGCATAGTTTTAGTAGCTATTTCGTTATGCATACAATTTCAATTGTTGGATGTTAGTTTATTCGCTGAGTTGGCAACTCACCCCTGTTGTGCCTTAATTCCTTGCAGGAGACGCGTGGACGCATAGCGGCATTGCGGACACACATATCAGCTTTCGCCGCTTATCTTGCTAGGTGGGTTACATGTTTAGTAACCGTCTCTTTTGGTAGTTTGTATTTTGCATCTAGTGACACTCCATCAGACCATGTATATTATTTGACTTAGAACGAGAGTATACTTATGTATGTATTTTGGATCAATTTTAGTAGAATCGACTAGTTATGGTTGATTGTGCTTTCTTTTACTTTTATGCATGTGATTCTTCGTTTCTGAGCGCTGTATATTATTTTCATGGGTTGTTTCCGCCGATTGGCGTTGATTTTGCTCCCAAGTTGGGGATACCACTATATTAATGATTATGTACTTGTTTTTCTCAAAAATTACAAAGGACGTGTTGTCAAAATTTCCAATATTAAAACCAATTGTTTTAACCTCATTTTAAAAACCATTCGGCATATGCTTTAAACTAAACAGTCTTTGAATTTAAAATGTGGTCTCATTTTCATTACTTTTAAAACTTTACCTCCTTATTTTCGCAAACAGGGTTTAGATCTTGGTTTCTGGCTTACTTGGATTATGTCGGCATCTTTAGACGTCACACAATCTAAGTGCCAGTCACGTGCCAAATTCGGATCGTGACAAAGTTGGTATCAGAGCCTTAGGATTAACTTTACGGAACCTAGACTTGACTTTAGGAGTAATAGGCTCGCACTTTCGTTATTTAGATTTACCCTGGTTTGATAGGGTAGGTAACTCAGGAAGAGTAACGTACCGTACCTATGTTCCGCTGTATATTTACGATACGATACCCCGCCTAAGTAACCTTAGGATGTATATCTTGATTAATTCTTCCTTTGACTCTCTATATTTGTGGTTCCTGTTCTTACACCTTACCAATTCTCGTTTCTTGTTCCAGTTGCCATGGCTATGCGAGCTAGGCGAGCCGTAGCCAGGGATGCAGCTCAGATAGATCTGCCAGTGACGGCGACTGACCCACAGGACATTCCGACGGCACAAGGACATGATGATCCTTCTCTTCCCGATCGGATGACTAGACTGGAGGAGGGCATGTTGGGCTTACAGAAGATGATGGGGCAGTTGGCCGAGGCCACTTGTACTTAGAGGCAGGACCAGGCTTCGACTATTGTAGAGCCCGTGATACAGCCCATTCAGACAGTCGTACCAGTGGTCGCGAGGTTTATGGAGGTATCACTCCCAGAGTTCATGAGGTTAAGACCTCCGGTGTTCATAGGGACAGACACAACAGAGGATCCCCAGTTGTTTCTTGATAGGATGACTACAATCGGTAGGTCTTTGAGATACTCAGATATGAGGTCGGTGGAGCTGACCAGTTTTTGGTTGGAGGGACTTACCCAGACATGGTGTGAGTCGATGGAGAGAGGTCGAGCAATAGATCTTCCTCCGATAATATGGGCAGAGTTTTCCGAGGTTTTCCTTGCTAGATTCCTTCCGCAGAGCATGAGAGACACCAGAGCCAGTAGTTTTGAGGCATTGTGGAAACCTGCTGATATGTCCGTGGCAGATTATGTTTTGCTGTTTACCCAGTTGTCGTGTTATGCTCCATATTTAGTTCCCACGGAGAAGCTCAGGGCGAAGAGATTTGTGAGGAGCCTGTATATGCAGCTGTCCCTTGCCATGGGCTCCCAGCACTTCGATACATATGCATAGGCTTATGCATAGGCTATGGACGCGGCGATTCGAGTGGAAGAGCGTCTGAACGAGACGATGGTTGTTCCAGAATCAAAGCGAGCTAGACCTATTGGATTAGCTTCCGGGCAGTTTGGCAGAGGCCGAGGCAGATTCGTTCCAGGACGCAGCAGTGGTCGAGGTTGGGTTCAGGGCCAGATGTATGGCTCGTACCCCGAGGAGCAGAGGCCGACGTCGACATGTTTCAGTTGCGGGCATCCAGGGCATTTCGCTAGAGATTGTAGACGTCAGGGAGGGACTGTAGTTCATAGGCTGCTTTACCCCCTTCACCTTCTTCTTCGATGGCATTAATTCCTCCACCAGTTGCTACTCTACGCCAGGCAGTTGCACCGTGAGGCCGTGGTTTTGCGGGACGTACTCAGAGGGGATGAGGAAACCGAGGGAGAGGATATCAAGATGAAGGTAGGGGTCAGGCTAGGGTTTTCTCTTTGATTCCCCAGGATGCCCAGGCATCTAATGCAATAGTTACAGGTACTCTTCCCGTATGTTCGCTAGATGCATATATTTTGTTCAACCACGGTTCTACGCACTCATACGTGTCTGCACACTTCGCACTTTCTCTGGGGAGGGATTCATCGTTGTTAAAGTTACCGCTCGTTGTGATTACTGTTCAGTTGATAAAACTGCACATTTGTTATTACATTTTTCCTACTATTTCTATATTAGAAAAGGTCTTTATTATAATATATCATACATATGAGGGTTTATCTGTAAAAATACTATTTTCCATGTGTTGATATATTATAATTAGCATTTGGTAGGAAAATGTATGCAAAAAATATCATTGACCAAATCTTAAGAAAACAAACTCTACTAAATATCATTTGAGTTGTTGTGCAGAATTTTCAGGACTAAAATCAAGGAAATCAAGTTGTTAAAGAAAACCTGCCTAATTAAGAAAGCAAAACTTAGAAATCAAGTCTGGCAGCAACTACGAGAAGATTTCCAAGTTCCAAAGGTTCCAGAGATCGCCACATGTCATACAGATGAAGCCACAGCGAAATGATCCAACGATCCCTCTACTTGGCCGCGGATCCGCCGCGGGCCAGATGAATCAAGGGCTGGAATTTCTTCTGTTGGATCGTAACTGATGGTTTCCAATTTTGGAAGCTAGATTTCTGGCTTTGGGACTATAAATAAAGACCGAGAGCCTTTTGGAAAAATTATCAAGCCGGCGAAATCACGAAGTCCAAGACGGCTCACGCATCCACACTGATCATCAACTGTTCGTCTACCTCCTTAGAAGAGATCGAGAAGCAACTAGTAATTGTAATCATTTTCTAAGGAATCAAAGTGTAATGAATATTGTTGATTAATAAAGATAGCTTTCTTTTTCTTATTCTATCTCTTCGTAGTTTAATTATGCATTTTCTCTCCATCTCTTCTTCTCCCA
Organism: Agapanthus africanus; assembly: GCA_030015575.1. Taxonomy (NCBI): domain Eukaryota; kingdom Viridiplantae; phylum Streptophyta; class Magnoliopsida; order Asparagales; family Amaryllidaceae; genus Agapanthus; species Agapanthus africanus. The sequence continues at coordinate 43,272,975 of CM057342.1, forward strand.
ACATGCGCGAGTAATTCTCCGCTTGTTAGGGTTCGTAGGATTAGGGTAGGTTAATGGATGATGAAAATACCTAAACTCTTTTTACGTCCTATAAAGTTTATAAACTTTATCAAAACAATCGTTAACATCCTAATCGGGCGCGCTACCAATTCATTGTTAGTCTCGACCGCGATTAGAGATTAGATTAATGATTGTTTTGGTAAAGGCTAGATATGAACGAAGTTCCGTGTCGAGATAAGGGTAAAGAGTGGGATTCCTTTTCCCTCCAGAAACCCTAATCTACACGCATAACTGTCGTTCTAGTTTTAAATCTATTAAAGGATAAAAGGGTAATTTTTAATTAATCATCCATAACTACTAAATCCTAACGAACCCTACAAGCCCCTTCTTATATTAACTACATCCATAAATAATCTAGATCTATATTTTGCATTAGTGCTTAACGTAGATCCTACAACCATTCTACAACATTCTTATTTCTTCCTCCTCTCTTTTTCAACACATCTAAAGTAAGAGTAAAAGATTCCACGTTTTCCAGAGGACGACCCGTACTCATCTCGGTCCAGCTACACACGACACCGTTATTGATTGCGGTTACTTTAATTACTATAAACATAATTTTTCAAACCAATCAAATGGCGCCGTTGCGGGGGATACGTGCGTAATTTTTTTGATTCTTACTATTTGTGTTGAATTCTTATTCGATTCATATCATAATTAAAACAAAACTGCAAATTGCATATTTAACGATTTATTGTGTGAATTTTGCAAGGAGATCTGGAGTCACAGACTTGAGGAAACAGAGAGCCAAAGACATTCATTGAGATCCAGAGGAGCACAGGAGGCCACAGAGAAAATTTCATCAACAGATCTTCCTTTCTTGCAGCGGATCCGCGGCAAAGGTGGCATATTCGCGGCAGAAGCGCGGCGGGCTAGGAGATCTAGCGTTCCAAACTTCTCTGGTATCTTTCTCAACGCTTTCTCTCTCCTTTAAAATCCAATAAAATCTATTTTCTGCAGGATTCTTTGCAAAATAGCGCTGCTCAAAAATCTTTTTGCAAAGTTTTGTGATTGGTTTTGTTTTGCATATTTTAATACAGACTTTAAGGGGAAAAGACCAAATCAAGATTAGGTGGGGATTTCATCACCCTTCCTAAGCCCCATAAATCACAAACCGGGTATCTGCATCAACCCTACATTAATTTAAAAAATATCTAGACCAGACTCTAAGGACTGTCGCGCTCAATAAGGACAGAGGAAGGTCGTGGGTAATCTATCGCTTATCCGCATTACTTTTGTGGTGTCTAGGCAAGTGTGTCTAAGGCAAGTGGTTACTTAATTAGGACCACTACTTTCGTAGTGGGGAGACTCCCACTTACCTGGCACTTATCTGGCTACAAGAGTAGTAAAGAGGCGATAGAGGACTGATCCCGCGGCTTGTCCTTTGGAAGTCTAGGAGCGGTCTAGAGACTGACCTAGGTAACCTTAGTTCTAGGGTTGTTTGTGCATTATTGAGTGATTTGTCTTAAGTCCCACTTTTTCAAAACAGACCAATTTTAAATCACACACACGCTGCCACTTGCGCTAAACCCGCTTAGTGCATGCTCGGCTGGACACGGGATTCTAGTGCCCGTCTTGTCCGCGTTCCTGCTATCGACTCCGAAGTCGGTACTTCTTCCTCTTCTTTTTCCCCACCACACAGCACATCAACCGAGATGGATGGTGCTCCATCACACTTCAACACCACGCTGCCACCGTCCGTAGGTGAGCAGAATCCACCTCGCATCTCTCTCCAAGAGAGATGCTATCCTATCCGTGGTCCACTTCCTACTTGTCTATCCATTCCACCAACTAACGGGGATAATTTTGAAATTAAACCCCACTACATCAATCTGTTGCCCAAATTTCACGGGCTTGAGTTGGAAGACGCGTACGTTTTCATCACCAAATTCGAAAATGTATGTGCAATGATGGGTACTTCACAATTGACTGTGGATGCTATGCGCTTGCGTCTTCTCCCATTCACACTGTGCGACTTGGCAGAAAAATGGCTTTATAATACTGCCGCACACTCTATCACTAACTGGGATGAATTCGTAATAGCATTTCTTAAGAAGTTTTACCCAAACCATAAGACTGCCCATATTAGGAGAGAGATCAAGCAGTTCACCCAGCTTCCCAATGAACCATTTTGGAAGTGCTTTGACCGTTTCAAGGATATGCTTGTCCAATGTCCTCATCATGGAATACAAAGATGGGATTTATGCCGAATTATATATGAGGGCATTAATCCAGCGACAAAGCAGATGCTTGAAACAATGTGTCAATGCAATTTCATGTCTAAAGATGACGGAGAAGCGTGGAAATATATGGAAGATCTCGCTGAAAACACTTTGCAGTGGGAAAGCGTAAGACCACCTTCATCTAGGGGAGGTATTCACCAGCTCGATGTTTCCATCGCAGTGAAAGCCGAAATGGCAGCGATGCAGAAGAAACTCGACGCTATTGAGAATAAATTTTCATCAGTCTCCCTGAATCAGGTCACGCTTCCTAAGACCGTCTGTGGTTGCTGTTCAGATCCTTCACACTTAACGGAAGAATGTCCTATGAATGCATCGTTTCAAACTAATGCTGCTTTCCAGCAGCGACCTAGAAACGATCCTTATTCTTCCACGTACAATCAAGGATGGAGGAATCATCCAAATTTTGCTTGGAACCAAAACCAACCACAAAATCAAAATCAGTTCCAAAGCAATTATCAAAGACCTCCTCCACAGCAACCACAACCACAAGGTCAGCTCCCCTTTCAGTCACAGAATTTTCAAAATCCGGCCAACACTTCTACACCACAAGTGGCCGGTACTGACAACTCTTCACTCGCACAAACGTTGGATATGTTTATGAAACATACCATTCAAATGTCGGCTAATATGAAGTCTTCTATTGATACCATAAAGAAAGACTCCGCCTCCCACGGCGAGAGTATTAAATCAATAGAAAACCAACTTACACAATTGAACGCCGCAATGAGTGCGAGAGAGAAAGGGAAACTCCTATCTAAACCCCTACAGAATCCTGACTATTCACAAAATCATAATGTGAATGCCGTTACTACGTTGAGATCGGGAAAGGTGCTGCATAACCGAGTGGGTGAGCAATTTGATGTTAGTGACACCAATGATACCCCAGCTTCTTCTTCTTCCCCTAATTCGTCTAGTCTCCCACCTTCATCCGAGCTTATTCTCCGTTTTCCCCAAGGCTCGAACATTTCGCCAAATCTTTCTACGTCGATTCCCACTCCAATTTTGGGATCGAATCCGTCCCCACAATCTTCTCCACAATTGTTGGACCCAAAACTTATTGATCAAGCTCCATTTCCAAATAGATTAAGGGCCAACAAACCTAACCCGCAAATGAAGAAGATTGTGGAAATGTTTAAGCAAGTTAGCGTGAATATTCCTCTCCTAGATGCTATTCAACAAGTCACATCTTATGCAAGAATCCTTAAAGACTTCTGCACTAAGAAGAGAAAAACTCAAGTGCCTAAGAAGGTTTTCATGACGAGTAATGTTAGCATAGCTTTTACCTAGCAAATACCCAAGAAACGAAAGGACCCCGGAAGTCCTACAATTTCTATTTCTATTGGGGGTAAAAATATCAATCGTGCTCTACTCGATTTAGGTGCTAGTGTTAATTTGCTTCCGTATTCTGTTTATGAGCAATTAAGGATCGGAGAGTTAAAACATGCGCATTGCACTCTTTAGATGGCCGATCGATCTATCACCCAACCTAGGGGTGAGCTAGAGGATGTGTTAATCAAAGTCGGGCAATTTATATTCCCTGTGGACTTTATCGTTATAGATACACAACCTATAGCGAACCTACGAAATCAAATCCCGGTGATACTCGGTCGACCCTTCTTGGCCACTTCCAACGCAGTAATCAATTGTAGAAACGGCTCTGTGACCCTATCCTTTGGAAAGAAGTCAATTGAGCTTAACATTTACAAGTTGGGAAGTGAACCCTCCGAACCTTATGCTCATGTGTATTCTGTTGAATTAATGGATTTCAACAGCAGCGAATTTGATCAACCTCATGATACTGACTCTTTTCATATGTTGTTGTTTGACCCAACCATGTATTATACATACACGGACTCTTCCACCGAGTTGTCTGGGTCAACATCTAACGCTGATGAGGAACTTTTTATAGAGTGTGACGATCACCCTGTTTTTCCTGATGACATTATTCTTCGGGGTATCGATGAAAGCTTTGAGGAAATTTTCACTGATGAACTCGCATTTTTAAAAGACACGAGTGTTGAGATGAATCAACTCCAAGATAAAGAAATTGAATCTCCACCCCTTCTTCTGGACAATCACGATAATGTGAGTAATCCATCATCACTATTACTGTGTCGTCTCTCCAAATTGAGATGCAATCCTTTTCCATCACACCTCTTATCTCCTCCCCACTACTTCACGTCAATAGGTGACATGTTCTTCCACCAACCTTGGTGCTTCATCGATAAAACTTTTGAATGGTTGGTGTTGACTTTTGGTCTTTGTAAGGCTTTACTTTGACCAATAACCTTGACCCCCTCGTATGATTTTAAAAGATTAACATTGTTTAACTCAAGTTTGGGGGGGTATATTTTGGGTCTTGAAAGATATTTTTTGCTCTTGAAAGAAAATGATTTTTACAAAATTGTGAGCCAAAAAGAAGTTTGGGGGAGGATTTCACTTGCATTATTTCTTGTCCCCTTTCTCCTCCCAAGTCTACAGGTTTTTGAGCTTAACGGATGATATCAGTGAGGACACTGCTGTAAACAGGTTTGGGGGAGGTTTGTGCTTATTTACACATCAATTTGCATCATATTTTGCATAAGCACAACATTTTCAAAAAAAATTAAATTTTTTCTTTTATAACAAAAGAGTAGAAAGTAAAAAATTACATCCAAAAGATAGGAAAAATTTAAGAAAATCAAGAAAATTAGAAGTTTTCTTAAACGAACTAGTAATAAGTAGTTATGAGCTGTTGTCCCAAGGGTTAGTAAGATTAAGGAAGTCACTAATCTGAGGATAAAAATAAGTCTGAAAAATAGTTTCTATTCTGGAAGCCAAACATTTGAATGTTGATACCCTACTATACGCACTTACACACGTCTTGAAACTCGGGATAGTAGAGAATACCTTGAAATGCTCTTTTCTAAAAGCCAAAGTATGAAGGAAATAAAAAAATGAAGAAAATATAAAAATGGTGAAAAGAAAAATGAACACTGGTTTTGTTATCGCCAAGGCAGCAATAAAAAAATATAGCGAGGGTGCTTCATCACCTAGTGCCTTAGACCAACTGGTTTAGGAGTCACTGCTAAGCCTTAGGTGGTGCAAGACGAGGAAAATACTATCACCTAATCAGCAAGCACATAAGTAATCGGTCGGTTAGTACCTCAAGAAGTATTAACGGTCGCATGAAAATGTGTGAGCAAATCCTTAAATATTCATCAAATTAAAAAGTACTGAGGTAGATGGACAAGAGTATGATAGCTTGAATTGAATTCTCCGAGTATAGGGATGTCCATTACACACACGTAGGGTTATATGATCGATGTTTGGATGAAAGGTAGGAATGAAGAATAAAGACGATATTTTATTGAGAGATGATGTGATTTCTAATATCTTTTCATGACTATTAAGATAGGGCTCATAACAACTGAAAAGCTAGTGTAGTTGGAAACTCTAAATTTTCAAAGTATTTCTTTTATGGTTCTTATCTTTATATGTAAATTTCACCATCTCTATTTTATTATAGGATTTTGTGGGTGTAATCCGCTGAAAACCCTCAGGAGACAACACTCCTCCTACTAGGGACACCTAGAGGTTTAACGGCTTGTTGCACGTGCTCAGTGCAATCGTGTTTGCCTACGAAAGTGTGCTTAGTTTTCAACTTTCTTTTCCTTCTCTTGAATAAACTAGTTTGCTCGGGACGATCAAAGATAAGTTTGGGGGTATTTGTTCAGTTGATAAAACTGCACATTTGTTATTACATTTTTCCTACTATTTCTATATTAGAAAAGGTCTTTATTATAATATATCATACATATGAGGGTTTATCTGTAAAAATACTATTTTCCATGTGTTGATATATTATAATTAGCATTTGGTAGGAAAATGTATGCAAAAAATATCATTGACCAAATCTTAAGAAAACAAACTCTACTAAATATCATTTGAGTTGTTGTGCAGAATTTTCAGGACTAAAATCAAAGAAATCAAGTTGTTAAAGCAAACCTGCCTAATTAAGAAAGAAAAACTTAGAAATCAAGTCTGGCAGCAACTACGAGAAGATTTCCAAGTTCCAAAGGTTCCAGAGATCGCCACATGTCACACAGATGAAGCCACAGTGAAATGATCTAACGATCCCTCTACTTGGCCGCAGATCCGCCGCGGTCCAGATGAATCAAGGGCTGGAATTTCTTCTGTTGGATCGTAACTGATGGTTTCCAATTTTGGAAGCTAGATTTCTGGCTTTGGGACTATCAATAAAGACCGAGAGCTTCTTGGAAAAATTATCAAGCCGACGAGATCACGAAGTCCAAGACGGCTCACGCATCCAGGCTGATCATCAACTGTTCATCTACCTCCTTAGAAGAGATCGAGAAGCAACTAGTAATTGTAATCATTTTCTAAGGAATCAAAGTGTAATGAATATTGTTGATTAATAAAGGTAGCTTTGTTTTTCTTATTCTATCTCGTCGTAGTTTAATTATGCATTTTCTCTCCATCTCTTCTTCTCCCAACATGCGCGAGTAATTCTCCGCTTGTTAGGGTTCGTAGGATTAGGGTAGGTTAATGGATGATGAAAATACCTAAACTCTTTTTACGTCCTATAAAGTTTATAAACTTTATCAAAACAATCATTAACATCCTAATCGGGCGCGCTACCAATTCATTGTTAGTCTCGACCGCGATTAGAGATTAGATTAATGATTGTTTTGGTAAAGGCTAGATATGAACGAAGTTCCGTGTCGAGATAAGGGTTAAGAGTGGGATTCCTTTTCCCTCCAGAAACCCTAATCTACACGCATCACTGTCATTCTAGTTTTAAATCTATTAAAGGATAAAAGGGTAATTTTTAATTAATCATCCATAACTACTAAATCCCAACGAACCCTACAAGTCCCTTCTTATATTAACTACATCCATAAATAATCTAGATCTATATTTTACATTAGTGCTTAACGTAGATCCTACAACCATTCTACAACATTCTTATTTCTTCCTCCTCTCTTTTTCAACACATCTAAAGTAAGAGTAAAAAATTCCATGTTTTCCAGAGGATGACCCGTACTCATCTCGGTCTAGCTACACGCGACACCGTTATTGATTGCGGTTACTTTAATTACTACAAACACAATTTTTCAAACCAATCAATTACTCTAGTGGGAGATTCTTTCATAGCCCGACGCGTATTCAGGTCATGTTCCATACGTATTGGCGATAGAGATTCGTTAGTCGATTTGATTCTTCTCGATATGTTAGATTTTGACGTACTTCTCGGTATGGATTGGCTGGCCGCTTGTCATGCATACGTTTATTGCCCGGGAAAAGCGGTCAGATTCTGTTTTCTGGGTGAGACGATTTTCGTTGTGTAGGGGGATTACAGCTTCACTCCCGCCAATCTGATTTCTGCCCTTAGTGCTATACGGCTTTTGAGGAAGGGGTGTCGTGGGTTCTTTGCGTTCATTCAAGATGTGGAAGCCGCAGAGGTCCCGTTGGAGCAGGTTCCGATTGTACGAGAGTTTTCTGATGTGTTTCCTGCTGAGTTGTCGGGGTTGCCGCCAGACCGTGATATTGAGTTCGGTATTGACTTGATTCCCGACGCGGGACTTATTTCTATACCGCCTTATCGGATGGCCCCAACGGAGCTGAAGGAGCTCAAGAGTCAGTTGCAAGAATTGCTTGATAGAGGACTCGTTCGTCCGAGTGTATCGCCATGGGGAACTCTGGTCCTGTTCGTTAAGAAGAAGGACAGTAACATGAGATTGTGTATCGACTATCGGCAGCTGAATCGAGTTACGGTGCGGAATAGGTATCCATTATCTCGTATTGACGACTTATTCGATCAGCTGCAGGGAGTCGGCTATTTCTCGAAGATTGATTTGCGGTCCGGGTATTATCAATTGTGAGTCCGGAATGATGACATTCCGAAGACTGCCTTTCGGATGCACTACGGGCACTACGAGTTCCTGGTGATGTCGTTCGGACTCACCAATTCCCCAGCAGCGTTCATGGATCTGATGAACCGGATTTTCAAGCCGTTCCTCGACCAGTTTATTATTGTTTTTATAGATGATATTTTGGTCTATTCTAGGAGTCGGGAAGAGAACGAGCAGCACTTGAAGATTACATTGCAGACTCTGAGAGAGCATCGGTTGTTCACCAAATTCTCGAAGTGCTCTTTCTGGCTTGACAGTGTGGAATTCTTGGGTCATATTGTTATGAGAGATGGGATACAGGTTGATCCAAAGAAGATTGAGGCGGTACAGCATTGGCCCAGACCCATGTCAGTGACTGAGATTCGTAGATTTTTGGGTTTAGCGGGTTATTACCGTCGCTTTGTACATGACTTCTCTCATATTGCGGCACCTATGACCAGTTTGACCCGAAAGGGAGTTCCGTTTCTATGGACTGAGGGATGTGAGCAGAATTTCCAGTAGTTGAAGACTCGTCTGATGACTACGCCCATTATATCTTTACCTTTAGGCTCAGGCAGATTTGCGGTATATTGTGATGCGTCTCGTATGGGCTTAGGTTGCGTATTGATGCGGCACAATAGAGTTATTGCTTATGCTTCTCGGCAGCTGAAGAAACATGAGCAGAATTACCCTGCCCACGATCTGGAGATGGCCGCGGTGGTCTTTGCACTGATGATTTGGAAACACTACTTATATGGAGAGTCATACCAGATCTTTACTGACCACAAGAGTCTGAAGTATATATTCCAGCAGCGGGATTCGAACTTGAGGCAGCGTCGCTGGATGGAGCTGGTGAAAGATTATGATTGTGAGATTCTTTATCACCCGGACAAGACAAATATAGTGGCTGACATGTTGAGTAGGAGACCTGTGATTAGCTTGTCGTATTTGGGTTCGGTTCGGAGGCAGTCGGATGCTGATTGGTAGATTTTGTGCGACAGTGGTATTCAATTTAAGTTTAACTGTCAAGCCCCGCTTCTCGGTATACGGTGAAGGGGACGCGATGTGGTCGCTACGTATTTACTCTGAAGTAAATACGCTAAGCGTATCTAAGCAATATAAGTAAAATGCACAAGAGACCAAGACAATAGATATAATTGAACAGCAACTTTATTTATTAACATTCTTTTACAGTACATGGAAAAGTAAATACATGGAATGAAAAAAAATGCCTAAACAGTGGCATAACAGATAAAATGTACAAGTATCTAGAGCTCCGGATCGAAAGCTAGCTGATCCAAGTCCTCGCTGGTGGGCTCGATCTCCTGAAGGTCCGAATCACCTGACAACATTCCAAAGAAGAAAGAGAGGGAATGTCGTCAGCGAACAATCGCTCGGTAAGTCCCAAAGATAAGGGAGAAATATAATAGACAGAGAGTGTGTAACTTTTAAAGTTTTATTATATTGTTAACGCTGTTGTTTGTAGCTTGGTACAGAAGAGACCAGTGTATACAAGAGGAGTCTCAGTAGACCAGAGACTAAGGTGGACGGAAAGTACAAGGAACCGTTCAGCCACGGTACAATGGCAATTAAATTCAGGTTAGGTGTCTTAATGGTTGTTGTCCCGTGCCACTTCTAACACCTTCCGTACCAATCTACCCCTTAAACCCCGCAATGTCTTGATTGTATTGTTTGTATTGTATTGTAAATTGTATTGTCTTGTATTATAGATTGTATAGATGGATGACTTTCCGAAATCATGATATCAGTAATGGAATGGATATAATGGATGATCATGTAGATGGAATATATCCATGGTTCGGTTCGGTCAAGCTGTATAGATTGATAGATTGAACAGATTGAATATATGGATTCATATTGAATTGTTATATATACTTGAATCTCATTCAAGTCAGATTGTATATTGAGACCCAGTCTGAGTCAGACAATTAGAAAAAAAATTGAATCCTGAATTAGGTTTTGGTGTTATCGGTAACCGCTGCACATGGACTGCAGGATTTGTGTCTTTTTCAAAGACGATTACCGTATTGATAACACCGTTTGTTAAGTTTCCTACCTTAAATAGGCAAGCACCCATATCTCCGGCTCCTTGAGGCTCAAGAGACCGGTCCCGCTTAAACCTATATTTACTAGGGTCCTTATTGTAATTTAGTATAACTTGAGGGGGTTTTATGTAAAAATAATTTTGTATAATTTTCAAAATACATCTCAAGTATTTTATTATCGTCTTTAAAGTTTTCATTGATGTATATTTTATCATTGTGACATTTCTAGTGAATGAAACCTATTTTTCATAATATATGGTATTTAATTGTAAAGTATTGAACTTGTATGGAATTGCATAGTATTTTCATATAAAGTGATTCTTTTTTATTTAGAAAAATTGGAATATTTATACTATATCAAAAAATAGATATTTTGATGATTCATATATATATTTATAAATAATTTAATTTATTATTTTTCTAGAAATCTCATTTTCTTAAGATATTTGTATTTTTAAATCTTTTGAGACCGTATGCTTCTTGCGGAGATCTGCATCTCGCACTACTAAGCCCGAGGATGTGCGATAATCCGCACCATCCCGAAATGGGTTCCCCGAAATGGGTTGTAGCGGCACATTGCAAAAATTTGTTAAAAATACCCATCTAGTAGAAAAAGGTTTTTATAAGTCGGATGTAGTTTTGTGTAAAATCGTATTCTCCCAAAACTATGTTCCCAAAGATCATCATGCTATGTTACATATGAGTGTTGTGAGGAGGTAGGTCATTACCTCGTGAGTTTTCTAAAGCTAGCATGGTTAAAAGGTATAAATATGTCGATATGAAACATAAATGTATTTTACTGTAAAAGTAGAATAAAACTTGCTACGATTATCATTTTAATGTCAAACTTGTTCTATTGTCTTAGTTAATGAGTATTAAACAATATATATCAAAAGTTATAGCTTTGTTATTAAGAAAATGTTATATTTTTGAAAGAAAAGAGAATCGGAAGCCGGGTAACTCCGCTTCCGACACATTTTAAGAGTTAAGAATTTGAGAATAGTGAAAGAGAGAGAGAAGGGGGACTTACGGATTGAGGGTCAAGAGAAGAGGAAGAGGAAGACTGGGAAAGCACCGGTGCGTCGTTTCGTCACTGGAAACTCCTCGGATTGTCTTCGGAAGTTCGCCGGAGTTTCGCCCTTTGTTAACTCCACTTGCACACAAAAAGTCTAGAGAATTTTCTTGAGAGTTTGGACAGAGATTTGGAAGTGAAGAGGGGTGATTTTAGATGCGGTATTTATAGGAAAAATTAGGGTTTAGGGATGTGAAAAGGTGTATAAAAAATTATATTAAAAATGGATTAAATGAGGGTTTTAAATTGCTCTATAAATGTGCAGAGAAAATGAATAGTTTAGAAGTTATGAGAAGTCCAAGAGTTGCAGAAAACATCAAAAAATATAGGGTTTCGGCCGAGTCAGGCCGGCGGCACCGGCCGATTCGGCTGGGTCGGGCCGGGTCTCGCCACCACGTATCCCCCGTCGCTTGGTTACTACAGTGAAGTCGTTTGTTTTATGTGTGACTCTTAGTTTTTACGAGTTATGCACGTGTAGACTCTTGGGCTTCTAAAAAAATTAAAAGAAAACTAATTAAAAAATAATATGGCTGATGGGATTTGAACTCTGGTGCTTTGGTTCAGCAGTGCAAGGTCTTACCAATGAGCTACAAGCTCTTTCTTGTTGTTCAAAAGCAAATCAAACTTATAACTTGTGCTCAGGCTCAAATACCCCTTTCTGTTTTTTTTTTGAAAAAATTGTACAGAAAGTTTAGAATTGTTACATTTTACCCTCCTTATAAAAATTTCGTTCTCGAAATTTATAAAAGGAAAGTGTAACAGATTCAAGAAAAGTTTGGTGACCGAAGTACTGAAAAATAACAAAGTGATACAAGGGTTTTAAAAATGTGAAAGAGACTTACTAGTGTTACTTTGGTCAACTGTCTCAGCTTCTACGGCTGCTAAGGTGTAAGCCTGTCACCGGGGCACGTTTCTCCTAGCTGGGGGCACATTCTTCTGTTCTCGATGCATGTTCCTCAGTGCCTGATGGAATTGGCGAGTAGGCTGTGCAGGTGGTGGAGCTGTGAGTGTAAAAAGAGGTGCAGGTGTCTGGATAGCTGGCCGTTGTGGGTAGTTGATGGGTGTGTGAGCTGGGTTGCGTCTATAAGGACAGTTTCCAATTCCGTGATTGGATGCACCACAAACTAAGCATAGGCCTTTTGCGTGCCTCAGTCCTTCTACAAGTGTCCATCCTTCTTGTGGTAGAAACAAAAACCTAGAATTGACTGGTTAATTATTTCTTTCTATCTCTTGGGTTTTGAAGGTTGTATAGGGTAGGCTCCTCCTGCCATCTGGGTGGCATGACGCTTTATACCGGTTGCTTCCGCTTCTGGTCGGTTCAATAATATAGCAGTCTGTTTCTGTAGTCCTTCCAAGAGGCTGCGGATGGCCTCAAGCAGAACCATCTGCTCGTTGATCAGAGCAACGACGGCAGGTGTAATCGGTAGTGGAGGTGGAGTGTTGTTGAAGTTGATGCTGGTATTGTTTGGGAAATCCATAACCTTGAATAAAAAATTTGGGTTAGGACAGATTCAAAGTATATGAAATGATAAGATTCAAGGAGTATGGATTGTAAAGAATGTTTTCAGTTGCTGGTTCTTGTGTTACATTGCTTAGGTTGTCCACGCAGAACTGAACTGCATGGTAGGGTTCTATACAGCTCAGACCTGCATGGGCCACCAACAAAACCTGTCACGCCCCGCTTCCCGGTATACGGTGAAGGGGATGCGACGAGACCGCTACGTATTTACTCTGAATTAAATACGCTAAGCGTATCTAAGCAATATAAGTAAAATGCACAAGAGACAAAGACAATAGATATAATTGAACAACAACTTTATTTATTAACATTCTTTTACAGTACATGGAAAAGTAAATACATGGAATGAAAAGCAATGCCTAAACAGCGGCATAACAGAAATGGAAAGTACTGAAATGAAATGTACAAGTATCTATAGCTCCGGGTCGAAGGCTAGCTGATCGAAGTCCTCGCTGGTGGGCTCGATCTCCTGAACGTCTGAATCACCTGAGAACATTCCAAAGAAGAAAGAGAGGGAATGTCGTTAGCGAACAATCACTCGATATGTCCCAAAGATAAGGGAGAAATAGAATAGTCAGAGAGAGTGTAACTTTTAAAGTTATATTATATTGTTAACACTGTTGTTTGTAGCTTGGTACAGAAGTGGCCAATGTATATGAGAGGAGTCTCAGTAGACTAGAGACTAAGGTGGGCGGAAAGTACAAGGAACCGTTTAGCCACGGTACAACGACAATTGAATTCAGGTTAGGTGTCTTAATAGTTGCTGTCTCGTGCCACTTCTAACACCTTCCGTACCAATCTACCCCTTAAACCCCGCGATGTCTTGATTGTATTATTTGTATTGTATTATAAATTGTATTGTCTTGTATTATAGATTGTATAAATGGATGACTTGCCGAAACCATGATATCAGTAATGGAACGGATATAATGGATGATTATGTAGATGGAATATATCCATGGTTCGGTTCAGTCAAGTTGTATAGATTGATAAATTGAACAGATTGAATATATGGATTCATATTGAATTGTTAGATATACTTGAATCTCATTCAAGTCAGATTGTATAGTGAGACCCAGTCTGAGTCAGACAATTAGAAAAGAAATTGAATCCTGAGTTAGGTTTTGGTGTTATCGGTAACCGCTGCACATGGACGGCAGGATTTATGTCTTTTTCAAAGACGATTACCGTATTGATAACACCGTTTGTTAAGTTGTCTACCTTAAATAGGCAAGCACCCATATCTCCAGCTCCTTGAGGCTCAAGAGACCGGTCCCACTTAAACCTATATTTACTAGGGTCTTTATTGTAATTTAGTATAACTTGAGGGGATTTTATGTAAAAATGATTTTGTATAATTTTCAAAATACACCTCAAGTATTTTATTATCGTTTTAAAAGTTTTTATTGATGTATATTTTATCATTGTGACATTTATAGTGAATAAAACCTATTTTTCATAATATATGATATTTAATTGTAAAGTATTGAACTTGTATGGAATTGCATGGTATTTTAATGTAAAGTGATTCTTTTTTATTTAGAAAAGTTGTAATATTTATACTATATCAAAAATAGATATTTTGATGATACATATATATATATATAAAATAATTTAATTTATTATTTTTCTAGAAATCTCATTTTCTTAAGATACTTGTATTTTTAAATCTTTCGAGACCGTATGCTCCTTGCGGAGGTCTGCATCTCGCACTACTAAGCTCGAGAATGTGCGATAATCCGCACCATCCCGAACGGGTTTCCCAAAATGGATTGTAGCGGCACATTGTAAAGATTTGTTAAAAATACCCATCTTATAGAAAAATGTTTTTATAAGTCGGAGGTAGTTTTGTGTAAAATCGTATTCTCCCAAAACTATCTTCCCAAAGATCATCGTGCTATGTTGCATATGAGTGTTGTGAGGGGGTAGGTCATTACCTCGTGAGTTTTCTAAAGCTAGCATGGTTAAAACGTATAAATATGTCGATATGAAATATAAAGGTATTTTACTGTAAAAGTGGAATAAAACTTGCTACGATTATTATTTTAATGTCAAACATGTTCTATTGTCTTAGTCAATGAGTATTAAACAATATATATAAAAAGTTGTAGGTTTGTTATTAAGAAAATGTTGTATTTTTGAAAGAAAAGAGAATCGGAAGCCGGATAACTCCGCTTCCGACACATTTTAAGAGTTAAGAATTTGAGAATAGTGAAAGAGAGAGAGAAGGGGGACTTATGGGTTTAGGGTCAAGAGAAGAGAAAGAGGAAGATTGGAGAAGCACCGGTGCGTCGTTTCGTCGCCGGAAACTCCTCGGATTGTCGTCGGAAGTTCGCCGGAGCTTCGCCCTTTGCTAACTCCACTTGTACAAAAAAATTCTTGGGAATTTTCTTGAGAGTTTGGACAGAGGTTTGCAAGTGAGGAGGGGTGATTTTATAGAAAAAATTAAGGTTTAGGAATGTGAAAATGTGTATAAATTTTTTTTATTAAAATGGATTAAATTAGGGTTTTAAATTGCTCTATAAATGTGCAGAGAAAATGAATAGTTCAGAAGTTATGAGAAGTCCAAGAGTTGCAGAAAATATCAAAAAATATAGGGTTTCGGCCGAGTCAGGCCGGCGGCGCCGACCGATTCGGCCTAGTCGCCGGCCCGAGTCGACCGAGTCGGGCCGGGTCTCGCCGCCACGTGTCCCCCGTCGCTTGGTTACTACAGTGGAGTCGTTTGTTTTATGTGTGACTCTTGGTTTTTACGAGTTATGCATGTGTAGACTCTTGGGCTTCTAAAAAGATTAAAAGAAAACTAATTAAAAAATAATATAGCTGATGGGATTTGAACTCTGGTGCTTTGGTTCAGCAGTGCAAGGTCTTACCAATGAGTTACAAGCTCTTTCTTGCTGTTCAAAAGCAAATCAAACTTATAACTTGTGCTCAGGCTCAAGTACCCCTTTCTGTTTTTTTTGAAAAAATTGTACAGAAAGTTTAGGGCTGTTACATTAACTCTGTAGGTGGACAGTTTGTCCATGTTCGTGCTCGTCCACTTTTGCTTGATTGTGTCAGGGAGGCACAGTCCGAGGATGTTAGATTATCAGATATTTTAGAGCGAGTTCGGCAGTATGGAGATTCTGAGTTTATGATTGACAGCGAGGGAGTGCTATAGTTTTAGACCCGGTTATGTGTACCCGGCGTCGATAGGCTGAGGCATGAGATATTAAAGGAGGCACATCAGTCTTCCTACAGGGTTCATCCGGGGTCTACCAAGATGTATCACGATTTACGAAACGTGTACTGGTGGAAAGGGATGAAACGTGATGTGTCTGAATTCATTTCGAAATGCCTGACTTGTCAGCAAGTCAAAGCCGAAGATCAGAGGCCGGCTGGAGAGTTGCAGCCTCTACCCGTTCCGGAGTGGAAATGGGAGCAAATCTCCATGGATTTCGTTGTGGGTCTATCAAGGTCTAGCAGAGGATATGACTCCATTTGGGTGATTGTGGATCGGTTGACAAAGGCAGCCCACTTTCTTCCGGTGAAGACTACTTTCGGGTATGCTCAGTATGCCCATATCTACATTGATGAGATTGTGCGGTTGCACGGAGTTCCAACCTGTATTGTGATAGAGGCACACAGTTTACCAGTCGTCTCTAGCAGAAGCTTCAGGATGCTTTGGGAACTCGCTTGAATTTCAGTACTGCCTTCCATCCACAGACCGATGGTCAGTCGGAGCGTACAATTCATACTCTTGAAGATATGCTCCGAGCTTGTACGCTGAATTTAGGTGGCAGTTGGGACCGTCACTTGCCTTTGATTGAGTTCTCCTATAATAATAGCTTTCAGGAGACGATTCGGATGGCACCATTTGAGGCGTTATATGGGAGGAAGTGTCGATCGCCAGTTTGTTGGATTGAGCTTAGCGAGAGCAGCCTCCTAAGGGCTTAGTTAGTTCAGGAGACTACTGAGAAAATCCAGATGATCCAGGATAGGATGAGAGCAGCTTAGAGTAGGCAGAAGTCTTATGCCGATCGTCGTCGACGTAGACTTGAGTTCGATGTGGGAGACCATGTATTTCTCCGTGTCTCTCCGATGAAGGGTGTGATGCGATTCGGGAAAAAGGGAAAGCTCAGTTCCAGATATGTTGGACCCTATGAGATTCTTGAGAGGGTGGGTGCTGTAGCGTATCGTTTATCACTTCCGCCAAGTTTTCTCGATATGCATCCTGTGTTCCACGTGTCCATGCTTCGCAAGTGCCTTCATGATCCTTCTCACGCTATTCGGCATCAGACTATACAGCTTGAACGTGATTTATCTTACACTGAGCAACTGGTAGCTATTCTCGATCGGCAGGTGAAGAAGAGGCGATCAAAGGTACTTTCATCTGTAAATGTTTTATGGCGTTGATCAAATAGCGAAGAGGTCACTTGAGAAGCCTAGGATGTGATACGGAAGAAATTTCCGCATCTTTCTGAAGGTATGTGTGTTTAGATTTTAAATTCGGGGACCGAATTTTCTTAAGGGAGAGATATTGTAATGTTTCGGAAATTTTTTAGATAATTAATTATTTTAGTTTAAAAATGTTATTTTAAATTTTATAATTTTGATAAAAAGACTTTTATAAATGGTTATGGTATTTAAGTATTATGGTAATTAGTTTATGTGGCTTTTAGTTTGTAAAGAAAGTGTTAAAATGAAAAGTTTAATTGCAAAGAGAATTATAAGATTGCATGAGGGCTTAAGTGCAATTTTTGAGGATCATGATGTTAAGGTTAGAATGAACCTCACCCACAACACACCATGAGGTGCACCGTAAGCCAACACCTCATCCTTGTACACATGCACCTCACCCCTCCATGGTGACACCTCCTCCTCCCCTTTTCCACACAAAACTCCCTCTATTTTGTTCAGTTTAGCAAACTGAAAATAGGTTTTCATAATACTTTAGCACCAAAATAGTGTAGCTCTCCACCCTCACCAAGAGAAAAAAAAACTAGAGTTTTCTTGGATTTTGGTTCAAATCACTCAAGTTAGGACTCCTTAACTCTTTGTGCATATCTTGAAGATTGAGTTCTATAGAATTCTTCAAATATGTATAACACCCAATTTTTCTGGTTTTGTTAAGAGTTCTGTACCAATTAATGTTTACGATATCTGAAAAATGTGATTTAGTTTAGAGTTTTAGCCTCTGTTAGTATCTGCTATAGTTATATTAGTCTCTAAATAAATCTAACAGTACAATAGAATAGTGTTAGAACTTAGAGTGCACTCTCGAAAGTCGGACCCAATTACCTACAGTTCAACCGCCGAAATTCCTCTTTCTGGTACCGCCGGTGTTTTGGTAGAGTTGGGTGTTGAATTTGGGTAGGTATCTCTCTATAGGTTATCTAAGGTCTCTGGTATATTTTGATTTTTCCATGATAGTCTGTATAAAAATCTGGAAGCTAATTGCCTTACGTTTTGCTATATTTTAACGAATGATATGGACATTTCGTATCACGTTTTTTGGATAGTTTTCTTCCAATCCCAAGGCTGGAGCTGAAAAGAAGGATAAGAAGAAAACCAACTAGCCTAAATTCGGTATACAAAAGGTAATACGGAGAGACATCAAAAGGGGTTGAAGTAAATGGAAAGGAAATTACAACTACTGTTATGAGCTTGGGCAATTGAAGGGGCTTTACCATGAATACATGGCCATCCATTTGAAACATTTTGATATTTCGGTTTTCCTGTGTAGTTGTAATTGAAAACCGATTCTCAATTAATTCTGACTCCTGCATATATGGATTCCAGATTAGTATCCCACGTCTGTAAAGCATTTTAGATGCTGAAAAGGAGTAGAGAATTGAAAAAGGGTGATTTGGATCCTCAATATCGGAAATTGAAGCAATTCTTGCTATAGGGGAAAATCATCCGGTTTTGCCTAATGCAAATATTTGGTTTTGAATATCCATTGTTATGCACAAACTTTTAAAAAATGATATATCCGTCTCTTTATTTGAAAAGTGGGATATAATTTTTTGAAAATTATGTTCTGAACATTTACCTTTATCATTTGATGATTAAGTAAGGTACATTGTACAACGGTATACACATTATTAACCAAAATATAGTTTTCAATGAGTTGGTGAACTCATAGGGACTTATACATGATGATGTATGTTATCTGATATTCACACGGATAAGGGGTTGGTACTTATAATTCATTCTGTTTACCTAAACGTTCTCTAGTTTTAGACACACATTCTTGTTGAAACGCAGAGTCTAAATTTTTTTAGAAATTCATAGGGTATAAGAATAAAGTGGAGAATCAGACGTCGAAAGTATCAAGATTCTTTGATATGATCAAATATGTGGATACCTATGCTCGGTATTCCGTATTCAGAATTTGATTCTTTCTCAGATTACTCATCCGAGGGTGCGCTCTATGATGACTAATGCTGAGTAGCCTTTTTCATTGAGGGTATATGCACTGGAAACAGCTGCATACCAATTAATATGTTTCCATCTAAATTAGTTCCTGAGATTTTACATATTGTATAGAATTGGTTAATATCTTAAGATTATTAAGGTATATAGAGTTATCCGGCTTATGTTTAAAACAGAATCGGGACAAACTCAAGCCACGTCTCGGTAATGTGCAGTTTGTGAGTTATCCCAGGCTTTGCAATGGTTTAACCTCTACCTTTTTCAAGATCAAAAGTTATTTTGTTCTTGACTCGCCACATTTTTAGAAAAGGAATTTCTTGCAAAAGAAATTAGTGGGAGTATGGTAGAACTGGAACTAATTCCAGAACCACAAACGATTACTGAAAATTTAGTAGAACCTGGAAATTCAATTGACCATGACAAACCTTGGCCACTCCACAGATTTAGTAGGTGTCTCAGCCACCCAAGAGATATTTTGGTTTTCTTGTAGACGATGACAGAGAGGTTAGTATCATGGTGATGATGCCTCCACTAGTTATCATCATTCCATAGGAAGTGGCGACTTCCGACTGATGGCGGTATGCCATGTTATCCAAGTTGGACTCCATGCACTGCAACAAAGTGCGGACTTTGTTGGGTGCTTCTGAAAGGGTAAAACCCATTAGGAGTAAGTAGATCTTTTGAGATCAGTGCAAATGGAAAGGTAGTAATCTAATAAAGCTATACTTTTAGTAAAAGGTTTTCATCAAATACCCGGTGTGGATTGTGATGAAATTATTTTTTCAGTGTCTATGCTAAAGTCCATACGGATATAACTTGCCACTTCTGTTTTTCATGACTATGATAACTAGAAGATGGATGACTATAATATCTTTCTAAATGATGATTTAGAAGTGTATGTGTATATGACTCTGCCGAAGGGTTATCGTAGTCAGTGGGAGCAGCGGAAGGTGTGCAAAACACTTAAGTCTATTTATAGACTATAGCAGGTATAGCGGAGATGAATTATCTATTTTGATATTACGGTCAAAGTGTTTGACTTCATCAAAATGATAGATGAACTTGAAATTTGTAAGAAGGATGTAGGGAGTATTGTCATATCCTTATATGGTATGTGGATGGCATACTCATGATAGGAAGTGATATTCCTATGCTATAAATAGTCAACTAAAGTAGTCACATGTGTTTCTCCATATATGATATGGATTATAGTCCAGTCCTGAAGAAACACATGGATAGGAATGAAGAACATATGAGGAAGTTCTTGGTGTATGGTAATGGCAGCCTCCTACAGGAGGCGATTACCGATTCCTTCTTCCAAGATGACATGGATGACAGAGTGTCTATCACGAGTTATAAGTTTACCCTCTTTGGAGGAGCATTATATTGGAAAGGGTTCCAACTGGGATATTGAGGTAGTCGTGACACTGGATGATGATTATAACTTAGCAGAGCATACAACCTAAGAAGTTATTGGATAAAATTGTTCATTTATAAACTTGGTCCCATCGTCTATCCAGACAAATTCTAAGGCATGTACCGCTCAATTCGGGAGATAGTTGATCTCCGCGAGATTGAGATATAGAAAGATAAAGCTAGAAACATTGTAGGGATCCACTCACTGAGCCTGTTTCTTAAACACAGTTTGTGAAACTGTTAGGAGAGAAGTTGGGTATGCGATAGCACATGAGATGTAGGTATGCGATACCGCAATAATTGGCCTTAAGTGCAAGTGGGAGATTGTTGGATATAGGAGCCCTCAAGGCAATTATCATAATTGCAGAAATGCAATTACTGAATATAAGAAGGACCTATACAGAGAACAATCTTACTCGAGATGATAATATGCTATCTGGTTTGACTTTATCTTTCATGTGTATACGTTTTACTCGTTAACACATATTGCTAATACATGAGATAAAGCCCATAAGATCTTTGCTTGACTACGAGGATTAATGATAGGGATCATACTAGTGGGACTTGGGTTGTTAATAAACACATCTTTAAATGTCTCTAGTCATAGGAGTATCGAGACTGGGCATCGGTACTCCAGTTTAGACTAGTGTGTACGTTTTCTGACCCAGTTAGAGAGCGATAACTGATCCCACGGCTATTGGTGTTTGACACCGATGATTGTATACAGATGCTCATTAGGTTATGAGTTACACAGGACGGACTCACCGAGAACTCCTAGATGGTATTATACCAAGTGTCAGGTAGCAGTTCTCTAGTGACGATAGTACAGGGTAGTCTCTTGACTTGAGATCGCCATAATGTCTTGTGTGTGTTCCCACTATACTTTGATTACTACCCTACAACGACTCCATTGATTCATGCAAATAGGTTTTAGTTGGGTATAATCATGAAGCATATAAAGGCAGTGAGCGGTTGAAGGGATTCGTCTCTCTATGTATAGAGAGTCGATATCGTGCAGTGAATGACATGACTATAACCAAAAGTCCTTGGCCAAGACGGTTGAGATAAACTGCTAAGTGTTATCAGTTGTATCTCATTTGGTTATGAGTCCTACGTTGCATGACTTATCATGTTGTTGGGGGTTTGACAGTTTCCACCCCCAGATTCGATATGCAATACTCTTTGATGAAGAGACCGTACTGTATGATATTCGTCGCTGATAGACTTTGTCGAGTCCGGATGAGTTTGCTCGTCGACTTGCCTTTATCTTGCTCAAACCTGTGTAGCCGTTACGTGAAGCTAGTACCGCTGACAAGCTTATGGGTTAACCCGTGAGGGGATTGAATCTGAAAGCGTTTCAAATTCAATCAGATATGATCCTGTATAACCTAGTACCAGCGTATTGACATTTCTTTGTAGTCCCACAACAATAGTGCCCTCCTAGGCGAAATATGATGTGGTGTGGCGTGCGTATAGAGATACGTGCATGAGTTCGATTAAATACGTATATTGGATATGTTAATGATATATACCCTAGAGGCCATTATTGTATCATACTGGATTATATATTATATATTGGAAGTTTAGGATATTCACAGTTATAATAACAGTCTTGCTCAAAATGATAGTATGCTACCTGGTTTGATTCTACCACAATATGTGCATGTGTTTCTTTTAGTATATCGCTTATGCATATTGGTATAGCCCTTAGGATTTTTGCTTGACTAACAGCATTGTGATGGCAGTCACACTAGTGGGGGCTGGATAGTCTATAAGCACATCCTTATACAGGTCCCTAGTCATAGGATTATCGAGACGGGGCATCGATACTCCAGAGTAGACTAATGTATACGCTTCTCATCCCAGCAGGGGAGATGGTTTGTCCCACAGCCATTAGTACGTCGTAATGGAGATACTATACAGGTGCTCATTGGGTTATGAGTTACACTGGACGGACTCGTTGGGAACTGCTAATTGGTATTATACATATCGTCAGGTAGCAGTTCCCAGGTGGCATGAGTACATGTTAGTCCGTTGACTTGATATCGCTATTCGTCTCAAGTGTATTTCCATTGCACTTAGATAACTACCCTACCACGGCTCAAAGGAGTTGTTAAAATAGGTAGTAGTTGGGTGCAGTCCTGCAGCACTTGGAGGCAGTAGCGGTTAGATAAGATTTGTCTCTCCCGGTATTGGGGGTTGATATCGCGCTGTGTTCGGAAAGCCATTACACAAAGTCCCTGGCCAGGGCAATCGAGATTTACTGGTAAGCACTCCAGTAGTTTCTCAAGGTGTATTGGGCTCTATCCCGGCCCGACTTATTGCGCTGTTAGGGGTTTGACGTTTACCATCCCTCTAGGCCCGATATGCGAGTATCTTAGAAGAACATACCGGACTATACAGAGATTGTCACAGATAGGCTCAGTAAGAGTTCGGATGAGTTTGCTCATTGGCCTTCTTATCGACAGATACCTGAGTAGCCGTTACGTGCAGCTAGTACCACTGACGGACTTGTGGTTAAACCCACTGCCAGCGTACTGTCGAGTCTTTAGAGTCCCACACAGAGGGTTTCCCTGCTTCGGGCGAAATGATGTAGAGGCCGTATGGTTTTACGGTAAGGTTCCAATCACATACGTGTACTGGCTACACGGATGTCGTTTTGGGTGGATAATACTAGTGGGGTTTGGTTTAAGCCAAATCCTAATATTATATTATTGGATTGTTATCATCTCATTGAATTCGTATTTTTCGGAATACGAATACGGGTTTGTATATACGGTGATGGCATTCTTGTAATTTTACATGACATACTTCTAGAAGGAGACACCTCATTATTTGGATTATCTATTTTATGAAATAGATTAATGAGGTGGAAATTTGGAGACATACTTGGCATGGCTCTTGGATTTGTTTATTTTTTTAGCTTCACTATTGAAGCATCGTTGATTATTTATATTGGAAAATAATCTATGCTTCAATGAGTGAAGTGAGAGAAAGTCATTCTTCACTTGCTAAGCTTAGTTCATTTGCTATTTTTCTTTCTCTCTCCAAGTTTCCTCTCTTTCTTCCTCAAAGATCTTAACCCTCAAATGAGTTGTGAAATATAGGATCTTATGAGATAAAACACTCCATTAGATACTCTACATCCTCTAGGCTATCTAATTTAGCGAACTAGGTACCCTAGTTATCACAGTTTAGAGGTTGGAGCTTGAAGTACATACTATCGGGTGGATCATCTTCGATACGAGAAGGCCGACGTTGCAAGCTTGATCCGGATCTTCGAGGAGCTCAAGGAGAGGAAGAGAAGAAGACCCAAAGGACTTGGTTCTAGGAGGTATAAAACTCTTCATAGTAGTTAAACCTCCAAGTAGTTATTGTTAGTTAAAGTTTTCGTAAAGATCCTGGAGTTTAGTCGGTGTTGCGAAGTATAGAAAAATCGTTTTTTGTAAATTCCACCTCCCCGCGAACCCGCGGGGTACGCAACATCGACTTACAGTGGTATCAGAGCCTATTAAACCTTAACTATCAGTTTAGACGATGTTTAGAATTACGAAACCGAAATAACTTCTAAACATCGAAACTAGAATCCAAGTTTCTGTCGATTTTTATAGAGGCTTTAAAATTTATTTAAACAATTGCAGAGTGCTCTTCTTGTTGTATCTAGAACACTACAAAAGAAAATGAGACAAAACATCATATTTTTGGCCGGCCAAAAGCTTTGAAATCCCGGCCTGGCCGGGTTTGTTAAAGTGATTTGTCTTGAATTTTTTATGGTGTTCTAGAATCTTGGATTTAGGATTTCAGGTGGTGTTTGATTTTGCCCAGATTTCATATTCTGTTATCTTTGTGTTGGGGCAATTCGGAATATTTCGAAGTCGCAATTTTAACGTCGTTTACAAGTTTCAGTTTGTATGTGTTGGTAAACGTCCGCTAATTGCTATACGTCGATTAGTGGGGATTGCACATATTAGTATCTGTTGATGGTTTGTGTATATGGAGTATTGGATCGTCGTGGATGAATAGCTGATGGATGTGAGAAGAGTGTTTTCTTTTCTTTCATTCATGTAATTTGTAAATGTGATGTAATATTATTTTGCGGGGCACATCCGGGTTGAGGTTGTAGCCGCCGTTGTATTATTTCATTTACTTTTTCTTGCACCTAGGATAGACCCAAGCTGGGGTGCACAAACTACCAGGTTATTGAAGTGCCGAGTGGCCTACTCATTTTATTGAGAGAGGTTACTTCACTAAGGGAATTTGGCGGGTAGTTTGCCGCACCCGTAGGGGTCTAAGGTGGGGTTTGGCTATTCATCACGACCGTGGAATCCGTCTTTCGTTTTGGGCTTAAACGAAACGCGGAATTCTTAGTATATCCAATATATTCATCTGTGATCTGGAATGCCTATTATTGCGTGAGACGAATATATATATATATATATGATATATATGATATATAATAAACGTTGCTTATGTTTTGTACTCACGCTAGTCCATCCCCCACTCTGCCGTTAGTTAAGTAATCTAACGGTGCATGACGAGACCCCATGGTAAATGCGGATGGCATAAGCGTAGGTTATATTTTCGTTTCTTTTCTGCAATGATAGGGTTAAATGATGGGACCACATTAACATTGATTAATGCAAGGAAAACAAACCAAAGCTTAAATCGTTGGAATAGTTTCAAAACCATTCGGTTTTCTTCAAAAAGCAACTTTTAAATGTGGAGCCTAAACCACTCCTTTTAAAAGCTATCATGGTTCTTTCAACTATATCAAGTTCATTACGTTCACAGTTTCGCCAAAACTATTCGTGGCCCTCCGTCATTTTAGATGGGTATTCAGTAGTATCAAGCTATGTATTTTGACCTTCGCCAATGCATAGTGATTGGTAGCTGCTGGGTATTCATCTGTAGCATAGATAGATGCGTTGGTTTAGGACAGTCGTACTACTATTTTGACCTTCGTCAAGGATATGTATAGGTGGGTTCAAATTAACCTAGACAATGACGGATAGAACTTGACTTGCGACTTATGATATGTTGGCCTTCGTCAAGGTCATAAGAGCTTGAGGCAAAAATCCACATCGGGAGTTTCTAAAGAAATTGAAACTTGTTAGTGTTGCATACCTTTTGGAGTGTGATGATTTTTGGTAGGATTCCTTCAAGGTTTTCATACGATGATATTTGGATTCCGATCCTACTATGAGTATCTGCTACTTTTTGGGAGATTTTTTCACTAAAAATCAATGTTATAAACCAAGTAGGTGCCTAGAACGGTGTTAGCGGGGCTATTCCTTCAGGGAAAATAGGTTATGTAATTAAGAAACTTCGTGAAAGCGTTGGAAAACCTCTCTCGAAGTACCGACACTACCGTGGACGAAAGGTTAAGCAAGAATTGTAGGGTGAAATTAATCCTGACTAATTCTTCTTTTATGGTTTGAGAAAGGATTCGAGGAATAGTGGGATCCATCCTGTTTAGATAAACTAATAACCAATCTAAACTTGCAAGAGCATCATGCTGAGTGTTCTTCTCTCTCTTCTAATTGCAGCGACCAATATGACCGGGCTTAAGTTACTACTAGATAATAATAAATTGACTGGGCCAAACTATAAAGATTGGCTAAGGAATGTCCAGATGGCCATTACCTATAACAAGATAGACTACATCCTTACTACCAAAGTCCCCCCCGTCCCAGGTCTAGATTCCACCGTCGCAGATATTGATATCCGTAAGACATGGGAAAAAGACAGTGCGAGAGTCAAGTAGCTCGTGTTAGCCTCAATGGATTATGAACACCAGAGGCAGCACGAGAAGATGGACTTAGTTTTCATATTCATCCATACCAAAAATGTATATGGAGAGCAATCTCGTATCGCAAGATATGAGACATCGAAAAAATTATTTCAGGCGAGGTTGGCTGTCGGGTCATCTGTAGAGGACCACGTCCTTACGATGATTAGCTATATTGAAGAGCTCACGGACCTTGGGACCACATTGGAGAACGGGTTATCTACTGACTTGATTCTAAAGTCCCTCCCCTCTACTTACACCCATTTTATCTTGAATTTCAACATTCAAGGGAAAGAAGTTTCACTTCCAGTACTCCTCAACATGTTGAGGAGCGCTGAGGGCACCCTGCAGAAATCCAGGGAGACACCCGCTCTGCTCATTGGGGAATCTTCCTCTTCTAGATCCAAGGCAAAATCCAAGGGAGAGAAGAAGAATGCCTCCATCAAGCCGACAGGCAGTGTCAGTAAGGTAGAGGTAAAGGGCAGGGCAAAAGTTTCGGGGATAACAGTAGGGAAGGAGGAATGTTTCTATTGTCACGGGAAAGGGCATTGCCAGAAGAACTGCGGGACTTGGAAAGCCAGAAACCAGGATTTGAAGCACGTTATGGCTTCGGATTCAAGTGTGTTTATGATTGAAAATATTTGTCAATTAACTCTCCTTCCTGGGTACTAGATACCGGATCAGGATCTCATATCTGTAATTCTTTACAGGCTCTGAGAAATCGTAAACTTATCAAGAAAGGTGATATGACTCTCAGGGTTGCTAACGGAATGAGCTTGGACGCTGTATCCGTAGGGGAATATCATCTAGGATTGACAAGTGGGCGGATTTTGATTTTGCGTAACTGTTTGTGTGTACCTAGTCTGGCTTGTAATATCATTTCTGTATCTTTACTTTCTAAAGAAGGTTATGATTTTACATTTGTAAGCGATGTGGTCCACATGCACCTTAATCAAAATTTGATTGGGTCAGGTACACTAGATAATGGTATATACGTGTTAAATCAAGCCCAGGTTTTCAACGTCCATAACACACTTAAAAGAAAGTCTCCAGAATTAAATCTGGCTTTCTTATGGCATTATAGACTGGGTAGCATCAATGAAACACGGTTGACGAAATTACATAAAGAGTGATATTTGGATCCGTTCGAATATCAGTCTTATGCAACTTGTCAATCATGTCTCAAAGGAAAGATGACAGAGACTCCGTTCACTGAGCGAGCCAGCTCTTGGGACTCATACACAGCGACGTGTGTGGTCCAATATCTATACATGCAAGAAGTGGTTATTCCCATTTCATTACTTTTATGGATGATTTCTCAAGGTATGGATATGTATTCTTGATGAAACATAAATCCGAGGCCTTTGAAAAATTCCAAGAATACAAGAATGAAGTGGAAAAACAAACATGAAAAAGTATCAAGGCAGTTCGATCTGATCGAGATGGTGAATACGTAAGTGCCGAGTTCCTGGATTATTTAAAAGAGAATGGAATTCTCTCTCAGCTTACTCCTCCATACACACCTCAACACAACGGTGTATCGGAAAGATGGAACCGCACCTTATTGGATATGGTACGTTCCATGATGAGTAACGCTGAGTTACCGCGATTCTTCTGGGGTTATGCACTAGAAACTGCTGCATATCTTTTGAAC
Source organism: Agapanthus africanus (assembly GCA_030015575.1). Classification (NCBI taxonomy): domain Eukaryota; kingdom Viridiplantae; phylum Streptophyta; class Magnoliopsida; order Asparagales; family Amaryllidaceae; genus Agapanthus; species Agapanthus africanus. Next base: position 43,301,101 of record CM057342.1, read on the forward strand.
AAGGTTCTTACTAAGTCTGTGCCTACCACACCATATGAAATGTGGAGTGGGAAGAAACCCTATCTTAAGTATTTTAAGCTATGAAGATGTCCAGCTTTTGTCAAAAAGCAGCATGCGGACAAGCTCGAGGCACTATCGGTACTGTGTAAGTTTATGGGATACCCAAGGAACTTCGGGGGTATCTTTTCTATTACACGGAGGAACAAAAGGTTTTTGTTTCTCGGCATATCCACTTTCTAGAAACTCAATTTCTTGAAAAAGAAATAAGTGGGAGCGCAATAGAACTAGAGAAAATTCGAGAACCACAAACTATTACTGAAAACATGGTGGAACCAGAAAGGTTCGAAAGAACCGGACGTCCCTACGCCACTCCGTAGATCTAGTAGGCAGACTCATCAGTCCGAGAGATACTATGATTTTCTCATAGACGGGGATAGAGAGGATTGCATCATCGACGATGATGAGCCAACTAGTTTCCAGCATGCCATTACAAGCAGAGACTCAATAAAATGGCTGGATGCAATGCGGACTGAAATGGAATCCATGTACACTAACAAAATATGGACTTTGGACATTTCTCCAGAAGGGGTAAAACCCGTAGGCTGCAAATGGATTTTCAGAAAGAAGATTGGTGCAGATGAACAGGTTGAAACCTATAAGGCTAGACTTGTTGCAAAAGGTTTTCGTCAAAGACCTGGTTTGGACTATGATGAAACCTTTTCTCCAGTGGCTATACTTAAATCCATTCGGATCTTACTTGCCACCGCTGCCTTCTAAGATTATGAAATTTGGAAGATGGATGTAAAGACCGCTTTTCTGAATGGAAATTTGGAAGAGTGTGTTTATATGGATCAGTCAGAGGGTTTCATAGAGAGCGAGAGCAGCGGAAAAGTGTGCAAGTTGTTTAAATCCATTTATGGATTAAAACAGGCATCGCGAAGTTGGAACATCTTCTTTGATGAGATGGTCAAAGAATTCGGCTTTATCAAAAATCTAGATGAACCATGCATTTATAGTAAGATTGTAGCGAGAACTGTGGTATTTCTTGTCTTGTACGTGGATGACATTCTCCTGATAGGAAATGACATTCCTATGCTGCAATCAGTCAAAGGGTTCTTGTCAAAAAAGTTCTCCATGAAAGACCTGGGTGATGCCTCCTAGATTCTGGGGATCCAGATCTATCGCAATAGATCTAAGAGGATGTTGGGACTTTCATAGTTCAGGTACATTGACACCATGCTGAAAAGATTTAGTATGGAAGATTCCAAGCGCGGTAATCTACCGACTTGTCACGGGATCACCCTCTTCAAATAGATGTCTCCCAAGACTGAATTGGAAAGGGATCGCATGCGTATTATACCCTACGCTTCTGAAGTAGGCTCTGTAATGTATGCGATATTATGTACCAGACCAGATGTTGCTTATGCACTGAGCGTGGTAAGCAGGTATCAGTCAAACACTGGGGAGAAGCACTGGATAACAGTTAAGAACATTCTCAAGTACCTGAGAAGGACTAAGGAGATGTTCTTGGTGTACGGCGGTCAAGACCTCCAGATCGAGGCCTTCGCTGACTCCAGCTTCTAGAGTGACAAGGATGACTCTAAGTCCATGTCAGGTTATGTTTTTACCTTCAATGAAGGGGCGGTCTGTTGAAAGAGCTCCAAGCAGGACACCGTTGCTAACCCGACGATGGAAGCAGAGTATATCGTTGTATGTGATGCCGTGAAAGAAGAAGTCTGGATGAAGAAGTTTATTATAGAACTTCAGGTGGTTCCATCCATTGTTGATCCAATACCTTTGTATTATGACAACATTGGGGCTATAGCTTTAGCAAAGGAACCAAGGTCCCATCAGAAGTCCAGACATATCTTGAGGCGGTATCACCTGATCAGGAAGATCGTGGATCGCCGGGAGATCGAGGTGCGGAGAGTAAACACGGAGAACAATACTGCAGATCCATTCACAAAGGCCATCTCTCAGACGCAGTTCGAGAGGCTATTCGAGATGATAGGTCTGCGATATGCCAAGACATGGCCTTAGTGCAAGTGGGAGATTGTTTGTGATATATGCCCTAGAAACTATTATTGTATAGTACTAGATTGTATATTACATTTTGGAAGCTTGGGATATACACATATATAATAACAGTCTTGCTCAATATGATAGTATGCTATCTGGTTTGATTCTATCTTAATATGTGTATATGTTTCTTTTAGCATATTGCTAATACATATTGATAGAGCCCTTAGAATCTTTGCTTGACTACCAGCGTTGTGATGGCAGTCACACTAGTGGGGGATGGGTGGTCCATAAGCACATCCTTAAGCTTGTCCCTAGTCGTAGGATTTCGAAATAGGGCATCGATACTCCAGAATAGACTAGTGTATACACTTCTCATCCCAGTCAGGGAAGATGGCCTGTTCCGCAGCCATTGGTATGCGATACTGGAGATAGTATATAGGTGCTCATTGGGTTATGAGTTACACTGGACGGACTCGATAGGAACTGCTGGTTGGTATTATACCTATCGTCAGTTAGCAGTTCCCGGGTGACATGAATACAGATTAGTCCGTAGACTTGACATCATTATTTGTCTCGAGTGTATTCCCACTGTACTTAGATTACTACCCTACCACAGCTCAAATGAGTCGTGCAAACAAGTAGTGGTTGGGTGCAGTCCCGAAGCACTTGGAGGCAGTAGGGGTTAGAAGGGATTCGTCTCTTCCGGTATTGGGAGTTGATATCGCGCTGTGTTCAGATAGACAATACACAAAGTCTCTGGCCAGGGCAAGTGAGATTTACTAGTAGGTACACCAGTAGTTTCTCTGGGTGTATTGGGCTCTACACCGATACGACTTATTACGCTATTAGCGGTCTGACGGTTACCACCCCTAGGCACAATATGCGATACTCTTAGATGAATAGACCAGACTATACGGAGATTGTCACGGATAGGCTCAGTAGGGGTTCAGATGAGTTCGCTCGTCGGTCTTCTTTTCGACATGTACCTGGATAGCCGTTACGTATAGCTAGTGCCGCTGACGGACTTATGGTTAATCCAACTACCAGCGTACTGTCGAGTCTTTAGAGTCCCACACAGAGGGGTTTCCTGGTTCAGGTGAAACGATGTAGAGGACGTATGGTTTTACATGCAGGGTTCCGATCATATACATGAACTGGCTACACGGATGTTGTTCGGACGGATAATACTAATGGTTTAAGCCAGATTCTAGTATTATATTATTGGATTATTATTATCTCATCGTATTCGTATTTTTGCAGTACGAATACATGTATGTATATACGGTGAGGGCATTCTTGTAATTTTACAAGAGATGTTTCTTGAAGGGGACACCTCATTATTGGATTTATCTATTTTTGGAAAATAGATTAATGGAGTGGAAAATGGAGATATTTGTGGCATGGGGTGAAGCATGGCTTATTGATTTGTTTATTGATTTGGACTTACTATTGAAGCATGGTTGTTATTTTCTATTGAAAATAATCCATGCTTCATGTAAGAAAAATAATGAGTCGTTCTTCACTTGACACAACACTTGCTCATTTGCAATTTTCCTTTCTCTTTCCATTTTTCCTCTCCTTCTTCCTCAAGACCTTAAACCCTTACATGTGTTGTGAACCCTGGGGTCTTTTGAGATAAAATACTCTAATAAACACTCTACATCTCCTAAGCTACCTAGTTTTGCAAACAAGGTACTTTAGTTATCTCGGTTTAGAGCTTGGAGCTTGAACCATAGACTCTCGGGTGGATCGTCTTCGACACGAGAAAGCCGACGACCGAGCTAGATCCACACTTCTTAGGAGCTCAAGCAAAGGAGAAGAAGATCTGAAAGACTAGAATCATCAAGGTATAAAACACTTACATAGTAGTTTAGAACTCTATGTAGTTTAGCTAGTTAGGTTTCTGAAAGATCCTGGAGTTTAGGTCGGTGTTGTAAAGTATAAAAATCATTTTTTGTAAATTCTGCTTCCTATAAGTGCGTGGGGTGTGCGACATCGACTTACACAGAGTGTCTGTCGCGAGATATTAGTTTATCCTCTTCTGAGGAGCAGTATATTGGAAAGAGTTCCAAGAAGGATACTGAGGTAGTCATGGCGCTAGATGTTGATTGTGAATCAGTATTAGATACATCCTAAGATGTTGTTTACATAAATACGTTCATTTATGAACATGATCCTATTAGATGTCCAAACAAAATTCTAAGGCATGTATCGCTCATTTTGGAAGATAGTTGATCTCCACGAAATTGACATATAGAGAGGTATAGTTAGAAACATTATAGTGGATCTATTTACTGAGGCTATTTCTCGAACACGGTTTGCAAAACTGTTAGTAGAGAATTTGGGTATGCGATACCGCAATAATTGTCCTTAAGTGCAAGTGGGAGATTGTTGGATATAAGTGCCATCAAGGCAATTGTTGTAATTGAAAGAGGTTCTATACGGAAAACAATTTTACTCGAGAGATAGTATACTATCTGGCTTTCCTTTATCTGTCATGTGTATAAGTTTTACTAGTTATCACGTATCGCCAATACATGACATAAAGCCTTTAGGATTTTGCTTGACTACCAGGATTAATGATAGGGATCATACTAGTGGGATCTGAGTTAGTCTATAAGCACATCCTTAAATATCCCTAGTCATACAAGTATCGAGACTGGCATCGGTACTCCGGTTTAGACTAGTGTGTATGTTTCCTGACCCGGTAGGAGGGCGATAGCCGATCCCATAGCTATTGGTGTTTGACACCAAGGATCGTATACAGATACTTATAAGTGTATGAGTTTCACTGGACGGACTCACCAAGAACTCCTAGATAGTTTTATACCAATGTCAGGTAGCATTTCTCTAGTGACGATAGTACATAGTAGTCCCTCGCTCTGAGATCACCACAGTGTCTTGTGTGTATTCCCACTATACTTTGATTACTACCCTACCACAGCTCAAAGGAGTCGTGCAAACAGGTTTTAGTTGGGGATAGTCCCGAAGCACATAGAGGCAGTGAGCAGTCAAAGGGATTTGTTTCTTCCGGTATAGGGAGTCGATATCGTACAGTGCAAGACATGGCTATAACCATAAGTCTGTGGCCACAACAAGTGAGATAAACCGATAAGTGTTATCAGTTGTATTTCTGTTGGTTATGAGTTCGATGTCAGCATGACTTATTGGGTTATTAGGGGTCTGACAGTTCCACCCTAAGACCCGGTATGCGATACTCTTTAACGAAGAGACTGGACTGTATGGTATTCGTCGCTTATAGACTTTGTAGGATCCGGATGAGTTTGCTTGTCGACCCACTTTTATCTTGCTCATACCTGGGTAGTCGTTACATACAGATAGTACCGCTGACGAACTTGTGGGTTAACCCGTGAGAGGATTGAATCTGAATGTATTTCAGATTCAATCAGATACGATTCTGTATAAGCTACTGCCAGCGTATTAACAAGTCTTTAGAGTCTCGCAACGAAAGTATCTGCCTAGGCGAAACGATGATATAGCGTGCGTATGAGGATACGTGCGAGGGTTCGATTAAATACGTGTATGCGATACTCATGATTTAATCGTACGATTAATATACCAGCCGGTTTATTTATAAACCGGAATATTAAGTCAAGTGTTGACTTAATAGCCATATATGTGATATGGTTTCTAGTATGTGTGTGTGTATAATACACACTCCCTCTTACTCTCTCATAAGTATTTGATACTGATAGATTTGTTTATGTATATGATATATATATTCTTCTCTTTAAGATTATATATATGTGTGTATGTATACGGATACATATACACTCTCTCATTTATATGTATTTAATATATATAATACATGCTATGTATTTGATACATTGTGTATTTGTATTTTGATACAAATACATTTTCTTTGTTATTGAAAAATAAATAAATAATACATATTGGGCCCACTCTCTCTTTGGATGACATAAAAGGAAAGAGAGGGAAAGAGAGTAGAGTTTTTGAAACTCTTAATATATATATAAAGAGATAAGAAGAGAAAAAGATAATATAAGAGAAGAAAAGAAAAAAGAGAGAAAATAAAATAAAAAGAAGTTTTCATTTTTCTTCTCTCTTCTTTTATTGGTAGTTTTCTTTCTTCTCTTCATATTTTTTTGATGAAGCACTGCTTCTTCTTCCTTCTCTTCTTGATTTTTTCTAAGTTGAGAAAAAGAAATAGAAAGAGAAAAAGAGAGATTTTTATTACCACATCACCCTCCTCATAAATCTAGCAAGTTCAATGAGTTGGTTTCTTCACTTGAGAAGTGAAGATGGAGTTTTGGGTTTGGGGCTTTCACGCGGATTATCTACGGAAAGGCGGCCGGCTTCCAAGCACTTCCGAGAGCTTACAAGTCTAGCGAGGGTTTTCCACAATTGGACGGACACGCTACAAAGGTTGTACCTCTTTTTGCCCTTCTAACTAGCTCTCTTGGTTTTCTAGTTTTGCAATTATAAGTAAATGACATGATCTTGTAGTTGTATTTTGATGCTAAGTCTTGAAAAATTTTGATTTATCATTCCGCCGCGTCCGCAAATGTTACGACCCTAGCATCGAAACACTAACAAGAGTTTCTCCACTTGATGATGGAGATGGAGTTTCGGGCTGGTTTCTTTCAACGCTGATCATCAATGGCGAGGCAGTCGACTTATACACTCATCTAGGAGCTCACTGGTCTATCTAGGGTTTTTCGATTTGCGATTGGACACGCTACAAAGGTTGCAGCTCCTAACTTGCTCTCTTTTGTTTTCAAGTTATTGTTTTTTGAGTGTTTGATTGGGTTGTGGATTTGTGCGTGGCTAAAATTTTTGTTTAGCATGTTTATCGCTTCCGCCTTGCAACTTAGTGAGCACAAGGATCCCTAACATGATATATATATATATATATATATATATATATATATATATATATATATATCCATTTTCTATTTCTCTTTTGAAGCTGAGCCAAGAAGAAGAGAGAAGGATGATATGTGCGTAAAACTAAACATATCCTAATTCCTCTATCTTCATATGCGTTTGTGGAGAAGAGAGAAGGATGATATGTGCGTAAAACTAAACATATCCTAATTCCTCTCTCTTCATATGCGTTTGTGGAGAGGGGGATGACTAGTGACTCACCATAAATGACATTAGATCCTTGGCAAGGGAAAGAGAGTCCCTATATTTATTCTTTCAATCAATAATTATACTAAATTAGAATGTTAGAGGGATTTCTTCTTCCTTGAAAAGAAGAAAAGTTAAGGATATTCTTACTTTCTTTAATAGTGACATAATGGGTTTACAGGAGACTAATGTCTTTTCTTCTTCCATTAGATTCCTGAAGTCTCTTGGTAGCATTAATATTAATACTTGATATCAACTTGATGTTGTAGGTCAAAGTGGTGGGATTTTGGTGCGTTATAATAGTAATAAGTTTAGATGTTACATCTTTTTATAAGCAACTTTTCTATTTTTCTGCATGTTACTGTTTTGCATGATAATTTCAGCTTTATATTCACTTCTGTTTATGCCCCCCTGCACAAATAGTCTTAAGAGTACTTGTTATAATGAATTAAAGAATACTAGAATCAATTGCACTGGCCCTTGGGTGATCTCAGGAGATTTTAATGCTACCTTAAACGCTGCTGAGACAATCTGTAAGGGTAGTCATAATCATAGTACTTTTATGTTTCAGCAATTCGCTGTCGACATGAGCCTTATTGATTTTCCTCTTGCCGGGAGGAAATATACCTGGAGCAATGGTATCTCTTTTGCCAGATTAAATAAATTCCCTGTTACCGATGATTGGAATACTCTTGTTACATATTTTTGTCAATATGCCTTGCTTAATAACTACCCCGACCACTGCCCCATTGCTTTTGATACTAATACTTTCACTGCTCATAGCAACATTTTCATATTTGAAAAAGTTTGGCTATCTTATCTTAATTTTAAAGACATTGTTGATTCTGTTTGGTGCAATTTCAAAACTATGGGGGATTCGATCAAGGCTTTTGTTTATAAATTCAGGCACTTAAGAAATTTTCTTAAAAGGTGGAAAAGAACCATTTTTGGGAGGGTTTTGAAAAAGAAAAAAAATTCTAAAAGATATTTCTGAATGGGATGCTATTAAGGATAATAGGAGTCTTACCAATGTTGAAATTAATCTTTTTAAAGGGGCGAATTCTGAACTTCATGACATCAATATAAAGGAAGAGATATATTGGAAACAAAGATCAAGAGTGCAATGGCTCCAGGAGGGTGGTTTGAAAACCCCCCCCCCCCCACACACACACAATAAAATGGTTAATTTTCATTAAAAAAATAACAATTTCATTCATGTTTTTGATGTCAATGGTTCTTTGACTAATAACATAGCTGATATGCATCAAGAATTTTATAATTTCTATAAACTTTTTGCTCGATACTCTCTCTACCTTCAAGATTGATGTTGACTTGCATGGTATTTTCATTGGATCTCCTCCTATTCAGCTTGATGTCTTAGATTTATCCTTTAGCATTCATGAAATCAAGGGAGCCATCTTTGGTTTAGGAGCTGATAAAACCCCAGGGCCAGATGGGTTCTCATTGATGTTTTATCAATATTTTTGGGATCTCTTGAAAGGGAAACTTGTTGATAGCTTTAATTTTATTCATAAAGGTGAATGCTCGCCGGAAAGGATCAATTATGCTATTATTTGTGTAAATACCCTAAAATTTCTATGTCTTTGTATATATTTAAATACCGTATTCTCTTGAAATACGAGTACTTGTCAAAAATTCGGAATCCGTCTTTCATTTCGGGATTTATTTTTCCTCCTATTGTTCTTTTCACCCAAATCTCTTTCGTATATTTCCTTCGTTTTATTTTCTTTTTAAGCCTAAATTCCATTATCTAATTTCCCTTCTTTTCCCCAGCCCAATAACCGAAGAATTTTATTTAAACCCAAACTCACATTTTTGTTTTCTAAACCCAAATCCAAGTCGCCTTACCCAAAATAATTTTCATTTCATTATTTATATCTTTTCTAAGCCCAACCCATAAACTATTATTATTTTCTTTCTTTTTTCTTTCCTTGTACAAAATGCACACAATGACTGTTCATTTCCCTTTAACCCCACATACACACTAAACCCTCACCTTTCAAATTCTAAACTCAACACCCTAATATTAAATCCCCATATTCATTTAAAACAAACTGTTCACTCTCTCACCCTCTGTTCATTTCCCTTCTCCTTCACCTCACCAAAACCGAGGCCCCACACTATTCCACACACTCTCTTTACCTGTTCACCTCCTCCCTCTCTCATATATTAATTCTCTTATATTAACTCTTCCCCTGTCACTCTCTACATATCTCTTCTACTCGCTCCCTTTCTTCCCCTATATATCTCTCCGTACATGTACATATATACATATCCATACACACACACACACACATTTCTACTGCCACTTCTTCTTCTCCATCTCTTCTTCTTCTTCTTTTCTTTTAAAACCAACACCTATCATCATCACCACCGGCAACATCATCACTATGGCTGAGCATCCCTAGATCCCCCTTGGTACCACCCGTTGCCGTCGTCAACAACAACAGCCGCTACACCAACAACAACACCAAAATCCTTGACCGATCAAGCCATGTGCCGCCATTCCGGGCCGAGAACCGAGGCTTCAAGGCCGGGCCCGAGACCGCGTGAACGCCACTATCGTTTCACCGCCGGATCTCCATTCCGTCGATGTTTCGATTTTATGCGAGACGGTGTTCGATGAAATGCCTCAATGAAATTCCATCTTTTCCTTAAGTCCTAATCACGAATAAGTCCCCCTCCGCCTCTCTCCCCTCTTCGTTCTCTTTGATTAAATTCCTTTAGTTGTACGATATGCTTATAACTAATACATTTCATAACTTACTACTGGTTTTTAGAGACCATGAGACCAACGCCTTTTAGTATTCAATTTCTGTAATGACAGATGTCTAGGATGCTCTTGTTTAATGATAGTTTCTTCCTATACCAATTTCTGTACTTAAAGTGCTTTACATAATGTTTAGCGGTTTCTTTATGGCCCATCACTGTAATAGTATTTAAATATGTATAATAGACAGTATGTGAGCACAAATTGGCAGCTGGGTGGTTGTTAAATTATGAAGTGATTAAAGAGTATTGAATTTTCTTTGCACATGTTGAACCTGAACATATGACTTGGATATGTAATGGGGTTTGAGGTGGCTTCTTGTTAGTAGTTTGAATATATTGGTTGCATTTGTATGTGGAAATAGTCCCACATCGGATGGAGAGACGAACACCCAAGTCTTTATAATAGTTCCTAATATTTAAGTAATAACTTGAATAATGAACCAAGTGGGCCTGATTTCTAGCAGGCTTATAACATTTATTTACCATTGTCTTTGATGAGGCATTTTGGGCACTTGGGTTATCTTTAGGTTGACTTATTAACGGAGTTGATTCTTCGAACTTCAGATTCAAAGGTTGTCTGAACAGAACTAACGGTTGTGATGGTTGTGTCTGTTCAAGTCTATAAGTTTGTCGCGGTTACATTCTCAATGATGGTTGTGTCTGTTCAAGTCTATAAGTTTGTCGCGGTTTGTCGCGGTTACATTCTCAATGATGGTTGTGTCTGTTCAAGTCTATAAGTTTGTCGCGGTTACATTCTCAATTCCCTCACCGATTGTATGATCTTTACAGAAATATGAAGACACCAAAGGAAATCTGGAGTGCCCTTGAAACAATGCCCTTGAAACAAAGTTCGTCTGTATGATCTTTACAGAAATATGAAGACACCAAAGGAAATACAAAGTACAAAAATGAGAAGAAATGTACGGATAAATTTCTAGCACTTAAATATTTTAAATTTAAGATGTCTAGACATGCCAATCATGGATCAAGTGCATGAATTACAAATTCTCGTCTCTAACGGTTGTGATGGTTATGTCTGTTCAAGTCTATAAGTTTGTCGCGGTTACATTCTCAATGATGGTTGTGTCTGTTCAAGTCTATAAGTTTGTCGCGGTTACATTCTCAATTCCCTCACCGATTGTATGATCTTTACAGAAATATGAAGACACCAAAGGAAATCTGGAGTGCCCTTGAAACAGTGCCCTTGAAACAAAGTTCGTCTGTATGATCTTTACAGAAATATGAAGACACCAAAGGAAATACAAAGTACAAAAATGAGAAGAAAGGTACGGATAAATTTCTAGCACTTAAATATTTTGAATTTAAGATGTCTGGACATGCCAATCATGGATCAAGTGCATGAATTACAAATTCTCGTCTCTAAACTGAGCGAACTTGAAATTAAAGTCCCTGATTCAAAGGTTGTCTGAACAGAACTAACGGTTGTGATGGTTGTGTCTGTTCAAGTCTATAAGTTTGTCGCGGTTACATTCTCAATGATGGTTGTGTCTGTTCAAGTCTATAAGTTTGTCGCGGTTTGTCGCGGTTACATTCTCAATGATGGTTGTGTCTGTTCAAGTCTATAAGTTTGTCGCGGTTACATTCTCAATTCCCTCACCGATTGTATGATCTTTACAGAAATATGAAGACACCAAAGGAAATCTGGAGTGCCCTTGAAACAATGCCCTTGAAACAAAGTTCGTCTGTATGATCTTTACAGAAATATGAAGACACCAAAGGAAATACAAAGTACAAAAATGAGAAGAAATGTACGGATAAATTTCTAGCACTTAAATATTTTAAATTTAAGATGTCTAGACATGCCAATCATGGATCAAGTGCATGAATTACAAATTCTCGTCTCTAACGGTTGTGATGGTTATGTCTGTTCAAGTCTATAAGTTTGTCGCGGTTACATTCTCAATGATGGTTGTGTCTGTTCAAGTCTATAAGTTTGTCGCGGTTACATTCTCAATTCCCTCACCGATTGTATGATCTTTACAGAAATATGAAGACACCAAAGGAAATCTGGAGTGCCCTTGAAACAGTGCCCTTGAAACAAAGTTCGTCTGTATGATCTTTACAGAAATATGAAGACACCAAAGGAAATACAAAGTACAAAAATGAGAAGAAAGGTACGGATAAATTTCTAGCACTTAAATATTTTGAATTTAAGATGTCTGGACATGCCAATCATGGATCAAGTGCATGAATTACAAATTCTCGTCTCTAAACTGAGCGAACTTGAAATTAAAGTCCCTGATTCAAAGGTTGTCTGAACATAACTAACGGTTGTGATGGTTGTGTCTGTTCAAGTCTATAAATTGTGTCCTATGGGCAATATCACCTTTCGGAAAGTCCTCAAAGCTTTTAATTCTGTCTTAACCAAAACTAAAACTCAACAATCGAAAGGTGATATTGTGGAGACAGAATTAAATTCAAGTGTCAAGGTTCATTTCCAGAAGCAAGATGTTATCAAACTAGATTGATTCGATGGGAGCAACTACACTAAATGGAAAGACAAGATGGTGTTCTTGTTGACCGCCTTGAAGATATTTTACGTTCTCGATCCGAACTTCCCGCCAATTCCAGATTCAGTGTCAAGTTCGAATGATGCCGAGAGTGCCAGAACAGAGAAAAACAAGCGTGAAGAAGACGAACTAGTTTGTCGCGGTTACATTCTCAATTCCCTCACCGATCGTCTGTATGATCTTTACAGAAATATGAAGATACCAAAGGAAATCTGGAGTGCCCTTGAAACAAAGTACAAAAATGAGAAGAAAGGTACGGATAAATTTCTAGCACTTAAATATTTTGAATTTAAGACGTCTGATGACATGCCAATCATGGATCAAGTGCATGAATTACAAATTCTCGTCTCTAAACTGAGCGAACTTGATGCAGGGTTCCTAGGCACTCTAGTGAGGTCTCCCAAGCCATCAACCATGGCAATTTCAAAATTATGGTGCCTACAAACCCTAGTGTACGGATCAATAACTAGATGTCTAGGCGAACAAGAACTAGTTAACAGTTAACTAATGAGAATACGGAAATACAACCTTTGTAGATCCGGTCCTCCACCTCCACGGCTCCGCAACGAGGTCGTCTCCGCTGTCCAAATCTAATCCGGGCTCTAGAGTCGGCTTCGTCGGAGAATGGGCAAGCTAGGTCGTCGATGTCCATGCCGAAGATGATCTACGTCGAAGCATCGATAGATCAAGCTCCACCTTCACCAAACCCTAAAATCTTGTGAAGGAAACACACTCTACTACTTGGCAAGAGGTAGAGGATGAAGAAATAGGAAGTGGGTTAACTTTAGAATTGGATTTCTCACTCTAATCATCAATCTACCATTGATGAACCTTGCTTTTCTTCACTTGAAGAATGAAGAAGAAGAAGAAAGATATTATGATAAGTTAATAGAAAAAGAAAAGAAAATGAATTCTTATCATAATTCTAACCATGGTCAAGTGTAGAGAATGAATCATGGTTAGTGTGAATGGTTAGGGTTAAGGATGAGATAAGTATGGTTGACTTTATCAAAGCTTCATGAAGCTTCAACTAAACTCCAAATCTAGCAACCATTCTTTTCTCTTTTCTTTTTATTTTCCAAAGTGAATAAACAAATAAATAAATGAATAAATAAGTAATGGAAAATAAAACCCTAACCATTCTTTTAACCATGGTTTATTCTTTGCACTTAACCAAGTAAACTTGTATCATCAAACATGATACAATCAAGTGCACAAAATCATATCGCATATGTAATGTGCACCCCCGAGCGAGAAAATCCATCTTAAGTAAACCGATACTAGTTGATGCAAAGCAATATATCAAATATATAAATATGCATTAAATCATTAAATCAACACTTGATTCAATGATCCGGTCATGCGCACATAACCGACTGGTATCTAATATATCGGCTTATCGAATCAACGCTTGAATCGATAACTAGGTTATATCGCATACAACCATTCGATATATTTATCGCGAGAATAGAATACGGTATCACATACACGCATTATTCTCGGTCCCGCACATATCTCATATGCGCTCCTATTTCGTTTCGCTTGAACCAGGAAACCTCTGTGTAGGACTCTAAAGACTCGTCAATACGCCGGCAGCGGATGATGATCATATCAAACATCCACAAGCCGCAAGCGGTCTGCTAAACGTAACGGCCACCCGGGTATTGAGCGATCTGAAGATCGACGAGCAAGCCCGCTCACACTCCAGTGAATCCGACCAGTAACACTACCGTACAGTCCGGTCTGATCGTCTGATATGTCGCATATCTCGCCTAGGGGTGGTAAACGTCAGACCCCAATAGCTCGATAAGTCGTGTCGATATGAGGTCTATAACTGTTCGAGAAACTACTGGTAACACTTACCAGTAAATCTCAGCAACCCTGGCCAGGGATTTCCTGTTATAGCCAATCGAACACAGCGCAACATCAACCCCCTATACCGGGAGAGACGAATCCCCTCCTATCGCTCATTGCCTCCATGTGACTCGGGACTGTACCCAAAAACCACCGTTTTGCACGCCCTCTTGGACGTGGTAAGATGGAAATCAAAGCACAGTGGGAACCACACAAGACTCTATGACGATCTCGGGTCAACAGACTACTCTGTACCAGTGTCACCAGAGAACTGCCATCTGACGTGAGGTATAATACCATCTGGGAGTTCTCGGCGAGTCCGTCCAGTGTACCCAGTCTCTACTGAGCACCCGTATATCATCTCTGATGTCAAACACCGATGGATATGGGATCATCCATCGCCCATCTGCATGGGTCGAGAAGGTACACGCTAGTCTACTCTGGCATATCGATGCCCCGTCTCGATACACCCACGACTAGGGACTTTGAAGGATGTACTTATGGACTACCATGTCCCCACTAGTATGATCCGCATCATAGTCGAGGTAGTCAAGTACAGATCCTAAGGGCTTTACCAACATGTAACAGAGAGACAATCAGTATACACGTTAAGGTAAAGGGTAACCAGATAGCATACTATCATGTCGAGCAAGAAAGTCCTCCCTATATATGTCCCAGCATCCACTACAATATACATCCTATGTATAGGAATGGCCTCTAGGGCATACATATAACTAACAATCTCCCACTTGCACTAGGGCCATCTGTAGCAGTGGTTGCAGTATCTCATACTCAACCATCCCATAAAAGTCTCTCTCTCTGGGAACAGGCCTTTGTGAGTGGATCCGCTGTGTTGTCCTCTGAGTCTACTCTCCAAACCTCGATCACCCTGGAGATCAATTATCTCCATGATCAGGCGATGCTGCCTTAGAATATGTCTGGATCACTGATGGGACGGACGTTCCTTGGCATAAGCCACAACTCCATTGTCACACAATGGGAGGAACATAGTTCATCTCATGAACCAATATACACCCAAACAGCCTCTTTGGTAGCATCTTAAGTAGCGATGTATCATGCCTTTATCGTCTAGTATGTCACGGTATTTAGCTTGGAACTCTTCCAACATACCGTCCCTTTACTGAGGGTTAAGACAATGCCTGCGACTGACATTCAGTCGTCTTTATCACCCTGGAACCCTTCCAGTGATTCTCCCCAGGATCGTTTGATACCATCCCACTACATCTAGTGAGTATCCTAACATCCATTTAGATCTATCTCATAGATCCAAAATCCAGGATTTAGTAGGTATCACTTTAATCCTATATGGAGAATCCTAGTGATAACCGGAGATTGATCGAGCGCAGCATAAGAAACTCCTTTCTTATCAAGAGTATGTTATCCACGTACTCTACGAGGATCATCACCATACTCCCTACTACCTTTTTGTTTATACAAGGTTCATCTACCATTTTGATGATGTCAAACTCTTTGACTAATTCATCAAAACAGATGTTCCAACTCCGCGATGCCTGCTTTATCATATAAAACATCTTGCACACGTTTCCGCTGCTCCCACTGTCTACGAAGCCCTCTGGCTGTGTACTTATAGACTCTCTCTTCTAAAACATCATTTAGAAAAGCAGTCATGGCACCCAACCGCCAGATATCGTAGTCATGGTATGAAGCCGTGGCAAGTAGGATCTGGATGGACTTAAGCTTAGATACTGGAAAAAGGTTTCATCATTATCCACGCCTGGTCTATGATGCAAACTTTTAACAAGTCTAGCTTTGAAAATCTCAACTTTTCCATGCACACCAAGTAATCTTCTCAAGATATACTTGCTCCTGATGGGGATTTAACCCTTCAGATATAGCAACTAAAGTCCATACTTTGTTGGTGTATAAGGATTCCATCTCAGATCACTAAACATCCAGCCATTCTTACAGAATCTTACTCCTGATGGCCAGCTCGAAACTAGTTGGGTCATCATCTCATGATGTAATCCTCGCTCCCACTGTCATAGAGAAACCGAAGTATCTCTCAGGTGGGTGAGGAACCCTACTAGATCGGCGGAGAGGCTGAGGTTCGTTGGAATCTACTGAATCCTTTGGTTCTATCAAATCATCTGCTGTAGTTCGTATAGCTGGAACATTTCCAGTTCTACATAACAGACCTTGCCTCGAGCTTGTCCGGATTTTGCTTTTAGACATAGGCCGTACAACCCCAAATCTTAACTGGCTTAAGACATGGGCTCTTCCCATACCATATCACATATGAAGCGGTAGGCAACTGATGTGATTGGAACCCTATTCAATAGGTATGCAACTTCTCAAGTGCATAACACCCAAAAGGAAACAGGTAACTCAATAGTACTCATCATAGAGCACACCATATCAAATAGGGTGTATCTGCTCCGCCCCGATATACCATCGTGCTATGGTGTATACGGAGGAGTAATGCTGAGAGAGAATCTCATTCTCCTTTAGAGTAATCCAGGATTTCCGTGCTTAAGTATTCTCCTCCTTGATCACATCAAAGGACATAATACTTATACCCGTATTTTGGTTCTCTACTTCTCGCTTATATTCTGTGAATATCTCAAAAGGTTCGGACTCATGTTTCAGCAGGAACATAGGTCTGAATCTTGAGAGATTATCAGAGAATGTAATGAAGTACAAAGAACCAGTCCTGGCATGTGTAGACAGGGGACCTTTACATACATCAACATGTATCATCCCAAGAGTTCACTAACTCTTTCTCTGTTTCCAATAAACAGAGCTATGGTCATCTTATCTTTGTGACATGACTGGCGAGTTTCACAAGATGTAAATTCAAACTGATTTAAATATACATCTATATGTAACTCTAGCCAGTCGGGTCGCATTGATCTGACCTAGTCTACAATACCTCAAGAAGAATTGGTTCATTTCTGAACTCTTCCTCTTGTGTGTGTTCCATATACTAAGAACTGTAGTCTGATTTAGAACATCAACGCTTTTAGATAACGTGCCTGAACCGATCAACTTTTGATATAGGAAATGTTCAAAACATTATCCAACAATACAAAATTGTATCATTTCTTTACTAATAAAGAGATAGATACGATTTTGTATATCAGGTTCGGTATCTAATAACATTCGTTCAGAATCAATGTATTTGTAATACAGGGTGACAGTGACCAACAGACTTGGCTGCAACATTTGCCCCGTTTTCTGCCTCATGAAACTTATCACCCGTTCTCAGTTCTCTGCCTATCTGTAGCCCTATGTAACAGATTACATATCTGGGATCCTGATCTGGTATCACATACCCAGGACGTAAAGAATACTGAGAAACAGTTCTGTATAATGAACACACCCGAAGATGATGCATCATCATGCACTCTCTTCGTTTGGGCGGCACGGGAAATCTGGTATTCCCCAATTTCCTGCTCTGTCTTATAACAATTATAAGTTGGAGCGGGACCAACGTTCCCCAGCTCAGTATAACAAGCGGGTTCGGTCAATATTCCGTATTATTATCTTGATTAAGGCGTGATATGGTCGCTACCAGGAGAGAGAGAGAAGAAAACACTCAGCGTGCGCTCTGTCAAGAATAGATTGGTTATTATTTTATCTAATCAGGATGGCTCCCACTGCTTTTTATCAAATCTTCCTTCAAACCCTAAAAGGAAAGACTAGCCGGGATTAATTACACACTACAAGTTCGCCAATCTTTCAGCCAGGCCAGTGTCGGTACTTTGAGGGAGGTCCCCCGTGCTTTCGCACGAACCTAATTAATGTAAACCTCGTTTTCCCAGAGGCGTAACCTCGTTAACACCTTTCTAGACACCTACTTGATCGGCTAATTGTAATGTATAAAAGTCTCCCAGGAGTAACTCTTACTCGCAGCGGGTATCGGGATCCAACTATCTCATAGAAGGTATGCAATCTCATTGCAAATTTCAACACTTGAAATTCCTGATAATATTTTGCCCCTAGCTCGCTATGACCTTGACGAATGCCAAACAACCCATAGTCCACTAGTCAAGTTCAACCCGTACATTACTTGATCGAATTAAACCCACCCGCACGACCCTTGACGAATGCCAAACAACGCCGTACGAATACCCTAATCCAATCTGCATCATATGCATAAGCAGATAAATACTAGTTAGCTACCGCACACTACGCCTTGACGAATGCCAAACTACCGCAGCACGAATACTAACTAGTACTTATCTGTAATGACGGAGGGCTACGACAGGTTTTTCTTAAAACCTATTGCGTAATGAACTTGATATCGTTGTAGGATCGAATGAATTTTGAAATGGAGTGCTTTTGAGGCTTTTCTAGTTTTGCTAAAGGAGTCACTCCCGGTGAAGGGATCGTCGGTCCTTTCCTCGTTGAATGAGGTGCGGGATATATCATATATATCACTGTGCAAAGCAAAAACTCTTAAAAGCTATCAAAAGACAAACCGAGTGTGTAGCATCTGCCAGTTATTGCTAAAGGAGTCACTCCCGGTGAAGGGATCTCGGTCCTTTCCTCATCGAATAAGGTGCAGGATATATCACATATACCGCTATGCAAAGCAAGAACTGTAGCTACCTGTTTTATTTTGAAATTCGATTCTACAACATCTTAGGTTTTTTTTATTTCATTAATCATATTAATGAAGTCCCATCATTTTAGTACCTAAACATCACAGATAAATACAACGTACACTTATGCCATCCACATTCGCCTCGATGTCCCCTCGTGCACCGTTAGGTTAGGTAACTAACGACAGAGCAGGGCAGGGCTAGCGCGGGTGTAAAACATAAGCAACGTCTATATAATATATCATATATACTATATACTGTATCTATCACAAAAACATCACATGATCACATCACAGATATCGCAGCAGAAGAATCATATGAAATATTGGATATACTAGGACGTCCGTGTTTTCAATACGAGCCAGTATAAAACACGGATTCCACGGTCGTGATGAATAGCCAAACCCACACCCCTAGACCCCTACGAGAGCGGCAAGCAACCCTACCAATTCTAGAGTTAGGAGACCCGGACTTGACTCCTCGAGTTGGTCTCCCACTGGACTCCAGAACCCGGTTACTTGTGCCCTCCACCTTGGGTCTATCCTAGTGCGGAAAAGTACATAATATACAACAGGTGACAACTCCCGCAACTTGGAAGCGCCCCAATAAAAGAATATTACATACAAGTTTTTACATGAATGAAAATGAAAAACACTCATCTCACATAAAAACCCCCGGCTATTCAAACACGACGATCCAATATAACATATCCAGCAACACATAACATCACATGTCATCAACGTAAGTAAATATGTCCATCCCAATTGTCGTTGACATATAGCAACGAAACCGGCGATATCACATATTACACTTACGGTCACAGAAAAGAAAGTGTAAAACTACAACAGTTGGAATCCGCAATCTGCATAGACATCGCATGCCTAATCAAATGAATTACTTAGACATCACATGCCTAACAATTATAAACCCCGCATTTTAGTCTCAAAATCGAAAACACTTTTCAATATCAAGTCGGGTAATTCAACAAGATTCCCGACATCCTGATCGAATAGTCGTCGCAAACTTTAGTAGGCGGCCGCACCCCCAATACCGTCGACGAAGTGCACCAAGGCGGAACACCGCTACCGCGAGCACCCGAACGGATGCTTTCGGCGACGGGGTTCTCCTACAGTCACTTGGTCGGGGCTATGGAGTGAGGCTGTCTATTAAGTTTACCCGGCGAGTATCCGCGTACGCTACGTGATTGCGACGGACTTTTGATCACATCAAAATTCCGTGGCAACCGATCAAGTGAGACTAAACTGCTATGTTTATAACATTCATTCAGTTATCACATAACTTTTGTGAATTCCAATTATTGTATCCCATTCCAGATAAACAGAAAATGTTAAACTTTTCGATCGAACAATCTAACACCCAAGTTTTCCCGATACAGATCAACACATGAAACAAGTCTAACAACATTCCGTTCGTGCCTCAGTACCAACGATCCAGCCGTAGAAGGGTCAAGCCAACGCCTCATATGTGGCACGCCGTACTACCCCAAACCCGAAGGTTCAAAGGGCAGTTCAAGACGGTCACATAATCGAGTTAAGGTTTGTGTCTTCTAGAGGGACCATCGCGTTACTTACACTACTTAGAACGTCGTTAAACTACGGAAAAATCCAACACTTGGAAATTTCCCGACAGGGGAAAAGTTGGGTATTTATATCTGGTCGAACTTTTTAACATATCCTAAAATTTATCCGGAAAGCCAAACAGACAAAATTTGATACCCCGATCGAAATACCGAATCCCCAAAACAACTCAGAAAAATTCAACTCTTGAAAAAAATATTAAAAATACCCAGGAAAACCAGCACAGCACAATATGAATTACTGTAGAAATTAGGATGCCAGAAACGACAAAATGGCCGAGCTTGCGCCGCACGAGCCAAGCTCGTGCCGCGGAAGCGCGGCGCACTGTTGGAATTAGGCAGCCGAATTTTACATTATTTCTTATAATTGCCTGCTGATTTTTATGAACATTTTTAATGTTGAAAAATACCAGATTTTAAAAATTGTACAGAGAGCATGTTTGAATCGGGGTTTCGGGTTCGTTCGGACTTCAATTTCCGTCTACGCTTCGCCTAAGGCTCTAGCTAGGCTCTGATACCACTGCAGGGTTCCTAGGCACTCTAGTGAGGTCTCCCAAGCCATCAACCATGGCAATTTCAAAATTATGGTGCCTACAAACCCTAGTGTACGGATCAATAACTAGATGTCTAGGCGAACAAGAACTAGTTAACAGTTAACTAATGAGAATACGGAAATACAACCTTTGTAGATCCGGTCCTCCACCTCCACGGCTCCGCAACGAGGTCGTCTCCGCTGTCCAAATCTAATCCGGGCTCTAGAGTCGGCTTCGTCGGAGAATGGGCAAGCTAGGTCGTCGATGTCCATGCCGAAGATGATCTACGTCGAAGCATCGATAGATCAAGCTCCACCTTCACCAAACCCTAAAATCTTGTGAAGGAAACACACTCTACTACTTGGCAAGAGGTAGAGGATGAAGAAATAGGAAGTGGGTTAACTTTAGAATTGGATTTCTCACTCTAATCATCAATCTACCATTGATGAACCTTGCTTTTCTTCACTTGAAGAATGAAGAAGAAGAAGAAAGATATTATGATAAGTTAATAGAAAAAGAAAAGAAAATGAATTCTTATCATAATTCTAACCATGGTCAAGTGTAGAGAATGAATCATGGTTAGTGTGAATGGTTAGGGTTAAGGATGAGATAAGTATGGTTGACTTTATCAAAGCTTCATGAAGCTTCAACTAAACTCCAAATCTAGCAACCATTCTTTTCTCTTTTCTTTTTATTTTCCAAAGTGAATAAACAAATAAATAAATGAATAAATAAGTAATGGAAAATAAAACCCTAACCATTCTTTTAACCATGGTTTATTCTTTGCACTTAACCAAGTAAACTTGTATCATCAAACATGATACAATCAAGTGCACAAAATCATATCGCATATGTAATGTGCACCCCCGAGCGAGAAAATCCATCTTAAGTAAACCGATACTAGTTGATGCAAAGCAATATATCAAATATATAAATATGCATTAAATCATTAAATCAACACTTGATTCAATGATCCGGTCATGCGCACATAACCGACTGGTATCTAATATATCGGCTTATCGAATCAACGCTTGAATCGATAACTAGGTTATATCGCATACAACCATTCGATATATTTATCGCGAGAATAGAATACGGTATCACATACACGCATTATTCTCGGTCCCGCACATATCTCATATGCGCTCCTATTTCGTTTCGTTTGAACCAGGAAACCTCTGTGTAGGACTCTAAAGACTCGTCAATACGCCGGCAGCGGATGATGATCATATCAAACATCCACAAGCCGCAAGCGGTCTGCTAAACGTAACGGCCACCCGGGTATTGAGCGATCTGAAGATCGACGAGCAAGCCCGCTCACACTCCAGTGAATCCGACCAGTAACACTACCGTACAGTCCGGTCTGATCGTCTGATATGTCGCATATCTCGCCTAGGGGTGGTAAACGTCAGACCCCAATAGCTCGATAAGTCGTGTCGATATGAGGTCTATAACTGTTCGAGAAACTACTGGTAACACTTACCAGTAAATCTCAGCAACCCTGGCCAGGGATTTCCTGTTATAGCCAATCGAACACAGCGCAACATCAACCCCCTATACCGGGAGAGACGAATCCCCTCCTATCGCTCATTGCCTCCATGTGACTCGGGACTGTACCCAAAAACCACCATTTTGCACGCCCTCTTGGACGTGGTAAGATGGAAATCAAAGCACAGTGGGAACCACACAAGACTCTATGACGATCTCGGGTCAACAGACTACTCTGTACCAGTGTCACCAGAGAACTGCCATCTGACGTGAGGTATAATACCATCTGGGAGTTCTCGGCGAGTCCGTCCAGTGTACCCAGTCTCTACTGAGCACCCGTATATCATCTCTGATGTCAAACACCGATGGATATGGGATTATCCATCGCCCATCTGCATGGGTCGAGAAGGTACACGCTAGTCTACTCTGGCATATCGATGCCCCGTCTCGATACACCCACGACTAGGGACTTTGAAGGATGTACTTATGGACTACCATGTCCCCACTAGTATGATCCGCATCATAGTCGAGGTAGTCAAGTACAGATCCTAAGGGCTTTACCAACATGTAACAGAGAGACAATCAGTATACACGTTAAGGTAAAGGGTAACCAGATAGCATACTATCATGTCGAGCAAGAAAGTCCTCCCTATATATGTCCCAGCATCCACTACAATATACATCCTATGTATAGGAATGGCCTCTAGGGCATACATATAACTAACAATTGAAATTAAAGTCCCTGATTCATTTCAAGTTGGAGCGATTCTATCTAAACTTCCTCCTACTTGGAATGAATACAGAAAGAAAATTCTGCACTCTCCTGAAAGTTTTATCATAGAGCAATTTCAGACTCATCTACAGATTGAGGCAGAGAACCGTGCACGTGACATGATTTTTCTTAGTTCTAAATCTAACTCTAAGATGAATCATGTCAGTGAAAACGGTCATAGAAAATTTCAGAACAATTTCAAAGTCTAAAAGAAGGGAAATTTTAAGAAATCTAATTTTGCAAAGAACAAACGGCCTTATTATAACTGTGGAAAGAAAGGCCACTATATTAAAAATTGCAAATTCAGAAATACCGGAAAAAAAACTTGGTTTCGGATCAGAAAATAGCAACAAGGCAAATCTAATAGAAAATGAAGTCAAAGAACTTGGTGCTATGGTTTCTGACATGCAGATAGGCATGATTACGGAATTGCATATGGCTGCGGTAACTGAAACTGCAGATTGGTGGCTCGATTCTGGCGCAACCATCCATGTATGCAATAACAAAGCAATGTTCAAAACCTATACGGATCAGAAAAAACCTGAAGAGGTGTTGATGGGAAATCACGTTTCGGCCAAAGTGCTCGGTAAAGGAAGTGTTGAATTGAAGTTTACATCTGGACAGAAACTTACTCTGCTTAATGTATTTCATGTTCCTGATTTGAGGAAAAATCTTGTATCTGCAAATCTATTGTGCAGGAAGGGATTTAAAATTGTTCTAGAATCTGATAAAGTTATAATATCGAAGAATGGTATATTTGTAGGAAAGGGATATTCCTGTGATGGCATGTTCAAACTCAGTATTAATGAAATAAATTGCGTGTTTGCTTATATTGTTGAGTATTCTTTTTCCTTGTGGTATGCTAGACTATGTCATTTAAATTTTCGCTCTTTAAAGTATATGTCTAAACATGGTTACATTGCATGTCAAAATGATCATAATGATAAATATGAGATTTGCGTAGAAGAAAAAATGACTAGAAAACATTTCCCTAAAATCGAAAGAGATACTAATTTATTAGAACTTGTTCATTCTGATATTTATGAATTAAATGGTCAATTAATTAGAGGAGCAAAAAGATATTTTATAACCTTTACTGATGATCATTCTCGTTTTACATATGTATATTTATTAAGAACAAAAGATGAAGCATTTGAGAAATTTAAAGAGTATAAGTCAGTTGTAGAAAATCAGAAAAATAAAAGGATTAAAATCCTTAGAAGTGATAGAGGAGGAGAATATTTTTCTGATTATTTTTCTCAATTCTGCGAAATGCATGGTATTATTCATTAAAGAACTACACCTTATACGCCTCAACACAATGGATTAGCCGAAAGGAAAAATAGGACATTTGTTGAAATGGTAAATGCTATGCTTTTAAATGCTAAATTACCTTTTAATCTTTGGGGTGATGCGCTTTTAACAGCATGTTATATTCATAATAGAATACCATCCAAGAAAACTCATGTTTCACCATATGAAATTTGGAATGGTAGAAAACCCAATTTAAACTATATTAAAGTGTGGGGGTGCATAGCATATTATAAAGTGACCGATCCATATAAATCTAAATTAGGGCCGAGAGACATTAGAAGTATATTTGTTGGATATGCACAGAATTCTAAAGCATATCGACTTCTAGATTTAGAATCAAATGTCATAATTGAGTCGATACATGTTGAATTTTTTGAAAATAAATTTATGCATGACGATGTTGATTCTAATTTATATAATGATGAAAATGCAGCAACTTCTAAGAAAATTACAAATGAGAAAAGAAGAGAAAGTAATGAAAATATTGAACCAAGAAAAAGTCAAAGAATCAGGAAAGGAAAATCTTTTGGCCCTGATTTTATTGATTCGCGTTCAATAGTCTTTCTCGTTGAAGGAGATAGAACCAAAGTGCTTAACAAAGTACCTGTTCTACTTAATATAGAAGATGATCCTAAAATATTTAGTGAAGCAATATCATCAAGAGACACTGCATTTTGGAAAGAGGCTATTGATGACGAAATGGACTCAATAATGTCTAACAATACTTGGATATTGGTTTACTTGCCTTAAGGATCTAAGCCTATAAAGTGTAAATGAGTATTTAAAAGAAAACTAAATACAGATAGCTCTATACAAACTTTCAAGGCAAGATTAGTGGCTAAAGGATTCACACAAAAGGAGGGCATAGGTTATTTTGATACTTATGCACCTGTGGCTAGAATAACATCCATTAGAATTTTTATAGCTTTGGCTTCAATATATAATTTATATGTGCATCAAATGGATGTAAAAACAGCCTTTTTAAATGGTGAATTAAATGAGGAAGTATACATGGAACAACCCGAAGGTTTCATACTTCCTGGAAATGAGAACAAAGTTTGTAAATTAACTAAGTCGCTATATGGTTTAAAACAGGCCCCTAAACAATGGCATGAGAAATTTGATAAAGCAATCATATCAAATGGTTTTAAGCATAATAGTGCGGATAAATATGTATATTCCAAATTCAATCAGAATTATGGGATAATCATATGTCTCTATGTAGACGACATGTTGATATTTGGTACAAACATGATTGGAATAAATGAAACAAAAATGTATTTAACTTCAGTATTCAAAATGAAAGATTTGAATGAAGTAGATACTATTTTAGGAATAAAGGTGAAAAAACATAGTGAAGGGTTTGTGCTAAACCAATCTCATTATATAGAGAAATTATTAAATAAATTCCAACATCTTAATATTAAAGAAAGTGTTACTCTGTATGATCCGAGTATGAAATTAAATGAGAATTGTGACAATGTAATTGCACAATTAGAATATGCTAGCGCTATTGGAAGTCTTATATATGCGATGCATTGTACAAGGCCTGATATAGCTTTTGCAGTATGCAAATTGTCACGATATACCAGTAAACCCAGTTCTAATCATTGGAAGGCCATCAGTAGAGTTCTTGGGTATCTAAAAAGAACAAAAGAGTTTGGTCTATTTTATTCCAATTATCCTGCAGTACTAGAAGGTTACTCGGATGCAAGTTGGATCATAAGTGCAAGTGATAATAAATCCACAACAGGTTGGGTATTTACTATTGGAGGCGGTACCATTAGTTGGGCCTCTAGGAAACAAACTTGCATCACACATTCAACAATGGAATCTGAATTTGTCGTTTTGGCTGCTGCCGGCAAGGAAGCGGAATGGCTGAGAAATTTTTTATTGGATATTGAGTTGTTGTCACAACCAATGCCATCTATTTCCTTGCATTGCGATAGTGAGGCGACTATGTCTAGAGCTTATAATAATGTTTATAATGGTAAATCTAGACACATTAGCTTAAGATATGAATATATTCGAGAATTAATAACTAATGGAATAATTACCATAGTTTATGTGAGATCTGCAAAGAATTTAGCAGATCCCTTTACCAAGGCATTATCTAAAGATTTGGTAAAGAATACGTCAATTGGAATGGGACTTAAACATTTACAATTTGGCACCAGTAATGGTAACCCAACTTTAATTAGTAAAAACTAATTTTAATAGTTCAATAGGTAATAACAAATTACTGTCATGTGTCTGTATTGCACTAGGCGTCTCATTCTTATATAAATAAGTATCCAGTGCTGTCTGTTACGATAAAGAGGATGAGCGAAAGCTCTCAATGGAGTTATTTAATTTTTAAATATCCACAGTAACATGGATATAATAAAGGAAACTCCACCTATATTAGCATAGAAGTGGTGCCGCTTCAACAAGAGATATGAAGTATTCTCTTGTAAATGCTTATGAAGTACAAGATTAGCACATGGCCATAATAGTACTAAAGCAGTTATAAACCTCTTAGAAAATAAGATGAATATTGTGTGTGTTGTATTTCAAATTCTAATAATAAAAAGTTTTGGTTTAATCTGCGGACGCCAATAACTTTGTTAGACGATTGATATATATACACTAATGGAAGGTTTAAATCGAGAGATACCTTTCTTTATGCATAATATTTGTCACGAGAGAGATGTGGTTGCAGCCAATATATACAAACTAGTGGGGGATTGTTAGTAGTTTGAATATATTGGTTGCATTTGTATATGGAAACAGCCCCACATCGGATGGAGAGACGAACACCCAAGTCTTTATAATAGTTCCTAATATTTAAGTAATAACTTGAATAATGAACCAAGTGGGCCTGATTTCTAGCAGGCTTATAACATTTATTTACTATTGTCTTTGATGAGGCACTTGGCTCATCTTGGGTTGACTTAGTAACAGAGTTGATTTTTTGAACTTCAGATTCAAAGGTTGTCTGAACAGAACTAATGGTTGTGTCTGTTCAACGCTTAATGGTCACAACCATTCAAACGGTTGTGGTTGTGTTTGTTCAACTCTTAATGGTCACAACCAATGGTTGTGTCTGTTCAAGTCTATAAATTGTGTCATACTCTTCACATTTAAGGCATCTTCTTCTCATTATCTTCTAAGAGAGTTTTCAAGGGCTTTGTTGTATCTTGGGGGTAATTGCCTTCTACTGTACTCCCGTAGTGGGGGCAATATCACCTTTCGGAAAGTGTATCATACACGCCTCAAAGCTTTTAATTCTTTCTTAACCAAAACTAAAACTCAACACTTCTTATGTTAATTTACTTCTTATTTCTTTGGGTTTTAACTCAAAGTATTATATCACTTGCTTCCTAGATAGAATAATGTTCAAAATACACAGTGATACATCTATCCACAAATTATATATTCAATCCGAACAAAAAAAAAGTTCTATATTCAATTTTGTATCACCTGGTTAAATTGTGATAATAAATCAAACAAATAGTACTAAGATTAATGAAACCTGAATAATTGGCAGCCATGAAAAAGTTGGACAAGACAAATAAATGCCAAAATATTCAAACACTAGATTTTTACCAGCTACCACAATTTCATCAAAAGTAAGATTTTTTTTATTAAAATACCCATAGTTCTCCTTTTCGCGTATTTCGCCTCAACAACCCTTGATAAGCGAACCCTGTTGTAAGGATACTGGGTATAGCACAGCTTGGGTTTAGTGGAGTGAGATGCAGAGCTCTTTACGGAGCGCGGTCTCGAAAGGGAAAATACGGTTTGCAAAGAAAATAAAACAATTTAAACAATATTAAAAGAATATTAATTTTTTATCATCTATATATGTTACTTAAAAGTAAACAAATTTAAAAAATTAGATTTTCAATAAAATACCCTAAGATTAAGTTCTATTAAAACACCTTAAATTTTCAAAAGATAGATTTTTCACTAAAATATCTTCAATTTCTAAAAGTTAGGTTTTGTCACTAAAATACCATAAAATATAAAGTATACTCTTATTAAACACTCTCAATATTTTAATTAATATATTTCTCCTAGAACATCTCGAGGTTTATTTTTAAGTTAAGTAATTTTACATAAAAACCCCTCGAGACTTTAACGGTATGTTTTTACATATATAATTTTACATAAAACCCCCTCGCTTTGGGCGCTAGCGCCCCACGTGCCAGGCACGTGGCGCGCTCGAGCGCTGGCGCTCTGAGCGCTAGAGCTTTAAGCGCTAGCGCCCTACGTGCTAGGCACGTGGGCGCTCGGGCGCTGGCGCTCTGAGCGCTAGAGCTTTAAGCGCTAGCGCCCTACGTGCTAGGCACGTGGGCGCTCGGGCGCTGGCGCTCTGAGCGCTAGAGCTTTAAGCGCTAGCGCCCTACGTGCTAGGCACGTGGGCGCTCGGGCGCTAGCGCTCCGTGCCAGGCACGTGGGCGCTCGAACGCTAGCGCTTTGGGCGCTACCGCCTCACGTACCAGACATGTGGGCGCTCGGGCGGCAAAAGCGACTTGGTCCCTGCAATGAGAGTTGTACTCGCAGAAAGAAGCACTTGTTATTTTGTATATATGTATATATATGAGGAGTTAAACTCCTAAGATATTTTGAAACTGATGAAGGGGGGCTTCTCCCCTTGAGCCCTGGTTCTTCCCCAAAGTGGGGTTTCTGGAGATGGGTCTCCTTCTTATTCCTTTGTTGGCCGGATCTTGAAGATCAAGAAGTATGAGATTTTAAAAATCTCTCCTTTCTGAGATCTGATGGAAGATCTGAGTTCCCCTTTGTGGGTTTTGTGGTGAAAAACTATTTAGTTTTATAAAAGGAAGAGTAAAACTCTTGATTTAATTCAAAAGAAAGAAGAAGGTTTTAGAACCTTGAGGAAGGAGAAGATCACAGATATTGATACTTTTTTAGAGAGAGAAAAGGTTGTTGAGATATTTTCATTATCTTGGCCTTTATAGGCTATACACTTTACATATAGCCCCTTGGGCTTTACAAAAATGGCATTTTGCCCATCCCATGACTCATGTGCCATTTCTTTTTGCACATAAGCCATGGGCTTTACAAAAATTTGGCTCTATGCCCATTCATGCATAAAAAATTACATAAAAATTATTTATTACATGATTTCATTTTGGGCATGGAGAAGGGTCGGCCGCTTCATGTTCGGACTCGACCTGGGCATGGGCCCACTTGATCCGGGCTTGGGCCCACTTGGCTTGGGGTTGATTTTGACTTTGGCTTGGTCAACCGGGGTGCAATTTTCGACTTCAACAGTCGTGTTAGTCTTGATTGGTTTAAATGAAACTCCGTGTTTAATTGACCAAACACTGACCGCCTGAATTAACGTCGCCTTATTCTCGAACAAATCGCCAACTTTCAACCCACTTTCAATATCGACTGCCGAAAGCCTATCCGTACGAAAGTTGACATTCTGCATTACCGATGCAGATAACATGTGAGCATTTGTCATATTATCGGCAAGTGGATCTTCAAACTCAACGAAATCATTGTTAACACATGAATTGGTAATCCACTTCCTATCATTCTCATTGGCAAGGACATGTGCAATTTGTAAGTCGATGTACAACACCCCACGACTTGCGGGGAGGCGGAAATATGAAAAACGATCTTGTTTCTATGCTAAACATCGACTAACCGCATGAATCGAAGCTAAACGATAACTAACATCAAACATAGAAGTTCTATACTACTGTGTTTAGGGATTATACCTAACGAATCGTGTCCTTCGTCTTTGCGAACTCCACCTCCTCCTCGGCCTTCTCGAAGTAGTAAACGATCCACCCGAGAGCTTTACTCCAAGCTTAACCTCTAAACTTGAGGCAACTAAACTTCTTTAAGTGCTAATCAAAGAAGCTAGGTGAAATAGAATGAGGGTTATGGTTTAATCAGTCTAACTAATCCTTGTACTCAACACATGAGAGGGGAGGATTAGGGTTTGAAGAGGGAGAGCTTGAGAAGAGAGAAGGTGAGAATAAAAATGAAGTGAGAATAATGAGTTATCATAATATATATCAAGCATTTCTTTTAAACAAGAAAAGAAAGGATAATGTTTTACAACCATGCTTGATAAATATCTAATGGTGATTCACATCCATGAGTCATGAAGTATTAATGACATGGATGAATCATCCATATGACTCACTAATCACATTCATTGTATATGCCACCTAAACCCCCTTAGTCACCACCTTCTAGAAGTTTCTCGCGCAATTACGAGAACGCCCCTCCTTTCCGCAAAAATACGGAAAAACTTTAGACTGTATAAATCCAATAACCGGATACCAGTAACTGGCTTAAACCAAAGCCGACTGGTAAAAACTGTCCGAAAGTCGTACGTGCGTAAACACACGTATGCGTCCGAACCCTTGTCGTAAAACCATACGACCTCTATATCGTTTCGCCTGGAGTAGGGAAACTCTCTGTGTGGGACTCTAGAGACTCGACAACTACGCTGGCAGTAGGTTTAACCACAGACCGCAAGCGGCACCAGCTGTACGTAACGGTCCCCAGGTAGATGTCGATAAGAAGGCCGATGAGGAAACCCATCCGAACTCCTACTGAGTCTGATGTGACAATCTCCATACAGTCCGGTCCGTTCGTCTAAGACTATCGCATATCGGGCCTAGGGGGCGGCAAGCGTCAGTCACCTAATAGCAGTATAAGTCGTGTCGGAGCGAAGCCCATTACACCCTGAGAAACTACTGGAACCTACCAGCAAATCTCGCTTGCCCTGGCCAGGGACTTTGCGTAATGGCTCTCTGACACAGCGCGATATCAACCCCCAATACCGGGAGAGACGAATCCTGTCTAACCGCTACTGCCTCCAAGTACTCGGGACTGCACCCAACTACTACCTGTTTGCACGACTCCTTTGAGCCGTGGTAGGGTAGCAATCTAAGAACAGTGGGACACACTCGAGGCGAAGTAGCAGTGTCAAGTCTGCGGACTATGCTGTACTCATGTCACCTGGGAACTGTTCACTGATGACTGGTATAAAACCAACCAACAGTTCCCTGTGAGTCCTGTCCGGTGTACCCGTAACCTAACGAGCACCTGCATACTATCTCCAGTACGACGTACTGACGGCTGTGGGACAGACCATCTCCCCAACTGGGATGAGAAGCGTACACACTAGTCTACTCCGGAGTATCGATGCCCTGTCTCGATAATCCAACGACTAGGGACCTGAATAAGGATGTGCTTGTAGACTACCCAGCCCCCACTAGTGTGACTGCCATCACAACGCCGGTAGTCAAGAAAGATCCTAAGAGCTCTATCAATACGTATACTCACATATTAAGATAGAAAAACCAAGTAGCATACTACCATGTTTAGCAAGACTGTTATATACATGTGAATATCCCAAGCTTCTATTAAGTAATATACAAACTAGTATGATACAATAATGACCCCTAGGGCATATACACTAACAATCTCCCACTTGCACTAGGGCCATGTACTGGCATATCGAAGACCGATGATCTCGAGTAGCCTCTCGAACTGAATCTGAGGTAGGGCCTTCGTGAATGGATCAGCAATGTTCTCTTCAGAAGCAACTCTCCGAACCTCGATCTCCTGACGATCAATGATCTCCCTGATCAGGTGATACCGCCTTAAGATGTGTCTGGACTTCTGATGGGACCTTGGTTCCTTCGCTAAAGCTATAGCTCCGTTGTTGTCGCAATACAGAGGTATTGGATCAACTATGGTAGGAACCACCTGAAATTCTGTTAGGAACTTCTTCATCCAGACTGCTTCTTTTGCGGCATCGCAAGCAGCTATATACTCCGCTTCCATCGTCGAGTCAGCAACGGTGTCCTGCTTGGAGCTCTTCCAGCACACCGCCCCTCCATTGAGGGTAAAGACATAACCCGACATGGACTTGGAATCGTCCTTATCACTCTGGAAGCCGGAATCAGCAAGGGCCTCCAACCTGAGGTCTTTTCCGCCGTAAACCAAGAACATCTCCTTAGTCCTTTTCAGGTACTTGAGAATGTTCTTTACTGCTATCCAGTGCTTCCCCCTGGGTCTGACTGATACCGGCTTACCACACTAAGTGCGTAAGCAACATCTGGTCTGGTGCACAACATCGCATACATTATAGAGCCTACCGCAGAAGCGTAGGGTATAATAGACATGTGTTCCCTTTCCAAATCAGTCTTGGAAGACATCTCTTTGGAGAGAGTGATTCCGTGACAAGCCGGTAGATTACCGCGCTTAGAATCTTCCATACTGAATCTTTTCAGTACAGTGTCGATATACCTGGACTGCGAAAGTCCCAACATCCTCTTGGATCTATCACGATAGATCCGGATCCCCAGAATGTAAGAGGCATCACCCAGGTCTTTCATGGAGAACCTGTGTGACAAGAATCCTTTGACAGATTGTAGCATAGGAATGTCATTTCCTATCAATAGAATGTCATCCACGTACAAGACGAGGAATACGACACTTCTGGCTACAACTTTACTATATATGCACGGTTCATCTGGATTTTTGATAAAGTCATATTCTTTGACCGTCTTATCAAAACAGATGTTCCAACTCCGCGATGCCTGGTTTAGTCCATAAATGGACTTAAGCAGCTTGCATACTTTCCCGCTGCTCCCACTCTGATTGAAACCCTCTGGCTGATTCATATAGACGCACTCTTCTAAATTTCCATTTAGAAAAGCCGTCTTTACGTCCATCTGCCAGATTTCATAATCATGGAAGGCAGCAATAGCAAGAAGGACCCGAATGGATTTGAGCATAGCCACTGGAGAAAAAGTTTCGTCATAGTCCAAACCAGGTCTTTGACGAAAACCCTTTGCAACCAGTCTAGCCTTATAGGTTTCCACCTGTCCATCTACACCAATCTTTTTCTTAAAGATCCATTTGCATCCTATGGGTTTTACCCCATCTGGAGCAAAGTCCAAAGTCCATACTTTGTTGGTGTACATGGACTCCATTTCGGTCCGCATTGCATCTAGACATCGTACCGAGTTGCCGCTCTGGATGGCCTGCTGGAAGTCAGTAGGTTCATCATCATCTATGATGCAATCCTCTCTATCCCCATCTATGAGAAAACCGTAGTATCTCTCAGGCGGATGAGACGGCCTACTACTTCTGCGAAGGGATGCGGGAATGTCCTGTTCTTCTTGAACTTCTGGTTCTACCAAACTTTCAGTATTAGTTTGTGGTTCTGGAATTTCTTCCAGTTCTATTTCGCTCCCACTTATTTCCTTTTCTAAAAACTGATGTTCCAGAAAATGGGCATTACGAGAAACAAAAACCTTTTGTTCCTCTGCGTAATAGAAATAATATCCCTTGGAGTTCTTTGGATATCCCACAAACTTACATTTTACTGATCGTGCCTCGAGCTTGTCCACATGCCGCTTTTTAACAAAAGTTGGACATCCCCAAATCTTCATATGCTGAAGATGGGGTTTCTTCCCAGTCCACATCTGATATGGAGTGGTAGGCACAGTTTTGGTAGGAGCCCTGTTCAGAAGATATGCTGCTGATTCTAGCGCATAACCCCAAAAAGATCGCGGTAACTCAGCATTACTCATCATGGATCGTACCATATCCAATAGGGTTCGATTTCGTCTCTCCGATACACCGTTATGCTGTGGAGTGTATGGAGGAGTAAGCTGAGAGAGAATTCCTTTCTCTTTTAGGTAACCTAGGAAATCGGCACTCAAGTATTCACCACCTCGATCAGATCTAAGTGTCTTGGTACTTTTGTCGGTTTGGTTTTCTACTTCATTCTTATACTCTTGGAATTTCTCAAAAGCCTCGGATTTATGTTTCATCAGATAAATGAATCTGTAGCTTGAGTAATCATCCGTGAAAGTAATGAAATAGGAAAAACCACCTCTTGCATGTGTAGATATTGGACCACATACATCGCTGTGTATGAGTCCTAAGAGCTCGCTCGCTCTTACTCCTTGTCTAGTAAATGGAGTCTTTGTCATCTTTCCTTTGAGACAAGATTGACAAGTGTCATAAGTTTGATATTCGAACGAGTCCAAATATCCTTCTCTATGCAACTTAGTCAACCTTCTCTCATTGATGTGACCCAGTCTACAATGCCATAAGAAAGCTTTATTTAAATCTGGAGACTTTCTTTTTAGTGTGTTCTGGACATTGAAAATTTGGAGTTGGTTTAAAACATATATACCGTTATTTAGTGTACCGGACCCAATCAAACTATGATTAAGGTGGATGTTAACAACATCTCTTACAAACGTGAAATCATAACCTTTATTTGATAACAAGGAAACTGATATGATGTTACACGTTAAGCTTGGTACAAAAAAACAGTTATGTAAAACCAAAATGTGTCCACTCGTCAATCCTAGGTGATAATCCCCGACGGACGCAGCTCCCACGCTAGCTCCGTTAGCAACCGTTAGGGTCATATCACCTTCCTTCAGCACTCTACGGTTTCTCAGTGCCTGCAATGAATTGCAAATATGAGATCTTGATCCGGTATCCAATACCCAGGAAGTAGAGTTGATCGACAGACAATTCTCAATTACAAACACGCCTGAAGTCGAAGCCACAGCTTGCTTCGGTTCCTGGTTCTTGGCGTTCCGCGCCTTGCAATCCTTCTTCCAGTGCCCTTTCCTGTGACAATGGAAGCACTCATCCTGGCCAACTACCGGTACCGCAAACTTTTTCTTTCCCTTCCCTCCCACCTTACTTACACCTCCTCTAGGTCTGGGGGCGGCCTTCTTCTTCCTTCCTTTGGCCCTAGCCTTGGACCCGGAAGAAGATGCACCGCCAACAAACAAAGCGGGTGTTTCCCTTGCTTTCTGCAAGGTGCCCTCTGCACTCCTTAACATGTTCAGGAGTTCCGGAAGTTCAACTTCTTTTCTTTGAATGTTGAAGTTCAGGATAAACTGGGCGTAGGTGTGAGGAAGGGACTGGAGAATAAGGTCTGTATAGAGCTCATTATCCAAAGTCGTCCCAAGGTCTGCGAGCTCTTCTATATAGCCGATCATCTTTAGGACATGTTCTCCTACCGATGACCCGACAGCCAACCTCGCACGAAACAAATTCTTAGAGGTCTCGTATCTTGCTATACGAGATTGCTCTCCATAAAGTTCCTTTGTATGGAGAAATATGGCATCTAGTTCCATATCCTCGTGCCTCCTCTGATGTTCATTGTTCATCGAGGCAAGCACGATGCACTTGGCTTTCGCGCAATCGAAATCCCAGATTTTGCGGATTTCCTTATCCGCATTACTGGATTTGGGACCAGGGACAGCAGGTGTCGTAGCGGTGAGGACGTACCCCAATTTGTCATAGGTCAAAGCCATTTTGACATTCCGCAGCCAATCTTTATAGTTTGGCCCTGTCAGTATATTTTTCTCTAAAAGTAACTTAAGTCCAGTCATTTTCAGGGTCGCTGCAATTAGGAGAGAGAGAGAAGAAAACTCTTTAGCATGATGCTATTGCAAGTTTAGAATGGTTTTTAGTTTATCTAAACTGGATGGCTCCCACTGTTTCTCGAATCCTTCCTCAAACCATAAAAGAAGAATTAGTCAGGACTATTCTCACTGTACAATTCTTGCTTAACCGTTCAGCCAGGCTAGTGTCGATACTTCGAGGGAGGTTTTCCAATGCTCTCGCAAAGTTCCTTAATTAAAGAACCTCTTTTCTCTGGGGCGTAACCCCGCTGACACTTTTCTTGACACCTACTTGGTTTATAGCATTGATCGTTAAGTGACGAATATCCTGATAAGTAGCATATACTCACAGTAGGATCGGGATCCAAATATCATCGTATGATAATGTTGAAGGAATGCTACCAATATTCATCAAACTCCAAATGGTATGCAACTCTTTGCAAATTTCAGTTTCTTTAGAAATTCCCGATATAAGTTTTTGCCCCATGCTCTTATGACCTTGGCTTTGGTCAAAATGTCATAAGTCACATGTCAAGTTCTACCCGTCGTTATCTTGTTAATTTGAACCCATCCGTATATACCCCTGACTTTGGTCAAATGATAATACGATTGTCCCAAACCAACTCATCTATCTTATGCAACAAATGAAAACCCAGCAGCTACCAAACACTATGCCTTGACTTTGGCCAAAATGCATAGCTTGAATACTACTGAATACCCAAATGAAATGACGGAGGGCTACGAATGGTTTTGGCGAAACCGTGAACGTAGTGAACTTGATATAACCGAAGGAACCTGATAGCTTTTAAAAGAAGTGGTTAAAGCTCCGCATTTAAAAAATATCTGTTTTAAAATTAACCGAGTGGTTTCTTTTAAATTGTTCCAACGATTTAAACTTTGGTTTATTTTCTTTGCATTATAGATAATGCGTCCCATCATTAACTTATCATTGCATAGAACAACGAAAATATGACGTCCTCTTATGCCATCCGCATTCGCCACTGGGTCCCGTCATTACCCGTTAGGTTACTTAATTAACGACAGAGCGGAGGTTGGGCTAGCGCGGGTGTAAAACATAAGTGATGTCTAAATAGCTATCATATATAGATATTGTACATTCGTCAGACGCAATAATAGGCATTCCAGACCACAGATGAACTTTATTGGATTTACAAGCAATCCGTGTTTGTTTTGAGCCTGCAACAAAAGACGGATTACACAGTTGTGATGAATAGCCATTACCCCACCCAAGACCCCAACGGGTACGGCAAACTACCCACTCGGCAGTTTGTGCACCCCACCTTGGGTCTGTCCTAGGAGCAAAAATAGTAAAATGAAATAATACAACGGTGGCTGCAACCGCAACCTGGATGTGCCCCGCAAAATAATATTACAACAAATTACATTTACATCAAATGAATTAAATAACAACCCATCACATAACCCCGGCTAAACATCACAACAGTCCAACACAGTTCATATACACAAACAGATAAAAACCATTTCAGAAATGTGCAATCCCCTGCCAACCGACATACTAGCAGTTAGGGGAGGTTTACGAACACATTAAACAAACACAGATATAATCCAACAAGCAAATACTGTATAATTTCGATCGATTAAACACTTTTAATTTTGCTCCTTTACTTCTCTGTAAATCTGAAACCTGAGCAAAAATTAAAAATTCCAGAAAATACCAAATATCCCAGAGAACCAACACAGGAAAATTGGGTTCCTGAATCGCCAACTCGGCGGCGGAATCGCGGCGGATCGGTGGGATCCGCCGCGGTTCCGCGGCGCTTTAGGCGATTCAGGGGCCCAATTTTCTTGGGTGTTCTTCTACTGTCTTTTCAAGCTTTCTGAATCTCCCTGAAAAATTTTTGGACTTCATTTAAAAATCGACAGAAACTCATGATTTCGGGCTTTTCCGGTTTCGTTTTTTTCGTTCGAAATTCATACAAATTTGCAAGTAAGTTAATTATTGTTTAGCGAGTCTCTGATACCACTATAAGTCGATATACAACACCCCACGACTTGCGGGGAGGCGGAAATATGAAAAACGATCTTGTTTCTATGCTAAACATCGACTAACCGCATGAATCGAAGCTAAACGATAACTAACATCAAATATAGAAGTTCTATACTCCTATGTTTAGGGATTATACCTAACGAATCGTGTCCTTCGTCTTTGCGAACTCCACCTCCTCCTCGGCCTTCTCGAAGTAGTAGACGATCCACCCGAGAGCTTTACTCCAAGCTTAACCTCTAAACTTGAGGCAACTAAACTTCTTTAAGTGCTAATCAAAGAAGCTAGGTGAAATAGAGTGAGGGTTATGGTTTAATCAGTCTAACTAATCCTTGTACTCAACACATGAGAGGGGAGGATTAGGGTTTGAAGAGGGAGAGCTTGAGGAGAGAGAAGGTGAGAAAAAAAATGAAGTGAGAATAATGAGTTATCATAATATATATCAAGCATTTCTTTTAAACAAGAAAAGAAAGGATAATGTTTTACAACCATGCTTGATAAATATCTAATGGTGATTCACATCCATGAGTCATGAAGTATTAATGACATGGATGAATCATCCATATGACTCACTAATCACATTCATTGTATATGCCACCTAAACCCCCTTAGTCACCACCTTCTAGAAGCTTCTCGCACAATTACGAGAACGCCCTTCCTTTCCGCAAAAATATGGAAAAACTTTAGACCGTATAAATCCAATAACCGGATACCAGTAACTGGCTTAAACCAAAGCCGACTGGTAAAAACTGTCCGAAAGTCGTACGTGCGTAAACACACGTATGCGTCCGAACCCTTGTCGTAAAACCATACGACCTCTATATCGTTTCGCCTGGAGTAGGGAAACTCTCTGTGTGGGACTCTAGAGACTCGACAACTACGCTGGCAGTGGGTTTAACCACAGACCGCAAGCGGCACTAGCTGTACGTAACGGTCCCCAGGTAGATGTCGATAAGAAGGCCGATGAGGAAACCCATCCGAACTCCTACTGAGTCTGATGTGATAATCTCCATACAGTCCGGTCCGTTCGTCTAAGACTATCGCATATCGGGCCTAGGGGGCGGCAAGCGTCAGTCCCCTAATAGCGGTATAAGTCGTGTCGGAGCGAAGCCCATTACACCCTGAGAAACTACTGGAACCTACCAGCAAATCTCGCTTGCCCTGGCCAGGGACTTTGCGTAATGGCTCTCTGACACAGCGCGATATCAACCCCCAATACCGGGAGAGACGAATCCTGTCTAACCGCCACTGCCTCCAAGTGCTCGGGACTGCACCCAACTGCTACCTGTTTGCACGACTCCTTTGAGCCGTGGTAGGGTAGCAATCTAAGAACAGTGGGACACACTCGAGGCGAAGTAGCAGTGTCAAGTCTGCGGACTATGCTGTACTCATGTCACCTGGGAACTGTTCACTGACGACTGGTATAAAACCAACCAACAGTTCCCTGTGAGTCCTGTCCGGTGTACCCGTAACCTAACGAGCACCTGCATACTATCTCCAGTACGACGTACTGACGGCTGTGGGACAGACCATCTCCCCAACTGGGATGAGAAGCGTACACACTAGTCTACTCCGGAGTATCGATGCCCTGTCTCGATAATCCAACGACTAGGGACCTGAATAAGGATGTGCTTGTAGACTACCCAGTCCCCACTAGTGTGACTGCCATCATAACGCCGGTAGTCAAGCAAGATCCTAAGAGCTCTATCAATACGTATACTCACATATTAAGATAGAAAAACCAAGTAGCATACTACCGTGTTTAGCAAGACTGTTATATACATGTGAATATCCCAAGCTTCCATTAAGTAATATACAAACTAGTATGATACAATAATGGCCCCTAGGGCATACACTAACACAATTTGCATGCTATCTTATGCTTGAATCTTGTCGTCATCACTAGCATCATCATCATCATCGCTTTCATCTCCATTATGTTCCAACACCGCTGGATCCGTAGCAGGTATATCGGCTGGATGTGCGGAACCAACATTGGGGACTTGTATGGTACTTAATGTTCCGGCTTCATACCGACGAAATCCCGACCTATCGTCTGCAAACGGTGTCTATCCCGTATTGTATGACTGCATGTGCTCTCTATTTTAGGGTATAATATTGAAGCCAAAGTTTGGCGTTGGCATGCAATTAAAATCGAAGTTTAGCGATGACATGCAATTATAATCGGGCGGCGGTATATAAGAACTGTACACAAATTTCCGAATACTTAGTAACTATAGCATATCTCCGCTCTCACTAAATAGTGATCCACTAAATGTATATGTGGTATAAAGATATGCAAGGTAATACTTACTTCGTAAACTGCCAATTCACTGGCATCCCGCTTGATATGCCTTCACCTATGTAACTTTGACCTATATACTGTTCATCATTGGTAGGAGACATAAATCCGGTAGAATCAGCATTCATATTGAGCATGCATGTCATTTCTCCTTGCGGGTATTACTCGGATGCTCGAAAAGAAGGATCAGACACTTCAGAATAAGGTTCGGGCAGTTGAGCGGACGTCAATATCCCTTTCTTCACAAACAGCTCGATCGATTTCGATTCCGATGCAAGCATGACTTGTGTATTCTCATCATTGGATACTTCAATGGTGGTATATTCATACTCCGTCGGCCATTTGCATATTAAGAAGATATTGAACTCTAACGGATTGATTTTGGTAGCTTTGTACACAGCTCGTTGTATGTGCTAGACTTCTTGACTCTAGTTACCTTAGTTTTTCCACCGACATATTTAAGAATATTATTTTTTCTAATCGTTAATTGGCCACCGAAGTAGCAAATTAGATGGATGTAATTATCCGTCATTTTTTCACCAGCCAGAAATATTGACACACTTTGAGAGTTCTTATCAAATAACATACTTATTTATTTTCACAATTATACTCAACTAATTACATAAAATTACAATAAAATCCAGATTTACAAGATGTAAATAGTTGCAAGAACTTGTATCCTATTCATTGATCCGTCATAAGTAAAATCGGGGGAAATCCCTAATATACATCCAATTTGTCCGAATTGCTTACCAATACGAAATTTTAACTAAAATTTTTAAAATTATTTTAAAATAAAATAAAGGTTTAGCTACCCTTCGAGATGCTCATAGTGGTGATGACGCTGGTAAGAATGAAGGCGATTGTTTGTCCGTGAATTTCCAACTAAATCTGTACAAACAAGAGACTGTGATATCAAGAAATCTGAGTGAGCGAGGGAGATAAGAGAGAGAGAGACATGGGGAAGAGATGAAAGAGAGAATACAGAGGAGGCTGGGGGGAGCTCGGAGGAGGCTCAGGGAAGATGGGGGAAGGTTGGAGGAAGGAGATGGGAGGAGGGAAGAGAGAGATAGAGAGCAGAGAGAAAGATCGAGAGAAAGGAGGGAGAGCAGAGATATATATATATAGAGTACCAGAGAAAGAGAGATCGAGCGTGCGCCCGAGAGAAAGATGAGAGTGA
Source organism: Agapanthus africanus (assembly GCA_030015575.1). NCBI lineage: Eukaryota > Viridiplantae > Streptophyta > Magnoliopsida > Asparagales > Amaryllidaceae > Agapanthus > Agapanthus africanus. The sequence goes on from CM057342.1 coordinate 43,342,640, forward strand.
AGTGAGGAAAGATGAAAATGGTTGTCGGGATAACTAGCGGAGTGGGCGCATTTTGAAAACGCGTCCCCTTATTTTTTACTAAAATTTTTAGGGACGCCGTTTTAAACCGCGTCCATAGTATTTGTTATGGACGCATTTTGAAACTGCGCCTATAAAGAAAGCGTCAGTGCTGACGTAGCGCCAACGAGGCAAAAAGTGATATCCTTTTGTAATTATTTTTTAAAATCGTTTTTTAATAATTATTATTTAATTTTGGTTTACTTAAAAAATTGTCCTTTTCTTTTTCTTGGTGGAAGGACCAAACCAAATATACCGAAATCAAATCCAACCGTCCAAAAACAAAACGAACGGCTTGATACGAGCAACTCCCCTCCCAAAATCCTGCTCTCACACAAAATCCCATGAACCCCAAAAATCACAAAAATAAATAAACAAAAATGTCCCACATCTCGTCTAACCTCAGGCTTCTCTCCTCAATCCCTATATTCAAAATCTCCTCTTTCTCCTCTCCCTCCTCTCTCTTCTCAAACCCTAGAACGCTCCTGAGATCCAGTTACTCCCCGCTTACAGCGCTCTCTTATTACAATCGAAGGGACAGAAGGAGAGGCAGTAGCACCTTGAGAGAGGAGAGAGGCAAAAGCAGGGATCTTGAGATGGAGGAGAAGAAGGAAGCGCTTGTGGGTTTCAATAAGAGGAGGGCTGAGGGGAAAGATTACGATGGAAAGCGCAAAAATTTGCAGCATAAGACCCCCAAATTGAACCCAGTCAGCACTATATGCTATATTCAGGTGAGGATTTAGGGTTCTTTTTGTTGTTTGGTGTTGATTTGGAATAATAAGAGACTTGGATTTTATAAAAAAAATGGAGTTAGTTTGGATTTATTAGCTATTTGTATTGAGCATTGTAAAGCTATTTTATTTCTTAGATATGTGGAAAAAGAGTGTTATTTGTCTATGGAGTTATTTACATTGGGGATTCATATTACTAGTATAGTTGGCTTACTACCAAACTCTTAAAAATTTCAAGTTTTTACTGGTTTTTGTCTCCTTTCATGTTTTGCATATAATTCAGTTTGCATCACTCGTTCTAGTTTGGCAACAGGATTACGGTTTCTGAAACCTCGGTTTCATGGGGCTTCGATGCTAAACTCAAAAAATCGAAACTAAGTCATTTGGCAACCAAACCGGAGTTTCCCAAACCGTGGTTTCCAAAAGTTTCGAAGGCTCAAAACCCTATTTTTCTAAACTCCAAAAAGAGCGGAGTTTCGGAAAGTTTCATGCTTTCTCTCTTTATTATCTCTCTCCCGCACTTAAAATAAGCCAACTTAAACGAAACCTTAGATTCATAAACCGTGTTGCCAAACGATCCTTAATTTTACGAAGCCCGGATTGTATGAAGAGTAAACGGGCCTTGGAGAGTCCTTGTAGGGTGCGCTCCACAGTGGAGTATATGTGGCATCTATGCCATAGTTGTCACGGCATCGCCATGACGACATGGTGTCACCATGGCGTTGCGGTTCACTACCGCCGTGATTCATCTTTCTTATTTTAAACTTCGTCTTGTCTGCATATATATGAGATCAACCGAGAATCGAGTTTGAAATTTGATAAATATCATATAAGTATTTATTCTTTCCCCTGATTTTTTTTCATTACGTTCCCTCCAAATACCCCAAGTGATTCCCATCATAATAAACTAATAATATCCCAATTTAATAAAATGTTTTATGTTTGATGCTTAAATGATGATATAGTTGTGTGCTTGATGGTATTCTATAGTTTTTGTAATTATATATTGGGTATAGAACTATAGATATATATGAAATTAATGTAGCACATTGTGAACGATTTGTCTCCGTACGGACGCCATGGCGGGCACCGTGTCGCCATGGCGTCCTGGCGGTTCACTACCGCCATGATTCGCCGTGGCGCCGTAACAACCATGATCTATGCACTGGACTTTGCATGGTACTTTTGCACTTAAAGTCCTTTCATCTTTTCATTGGGTCTTGCACCTAAATGCAAAAGCACCATGCAAAGCCCAATAAATGCATGCCATATATGCTCATGCACCCTACAGGGCCACTGTAGGCCCCTTTTACCCTTTTATGAAACCAAGGTTTGCATGTGTGCAAACCGTGGTTTCGTTTTAACTTAATCATTATGATACACATGTTCTATCTATGTTTGGATGGCATTTTTGTTACTGTACAGAAAACTTTAGCTGAAATGTAAAGTTGTTTTTACCCCATTACGCTTCAATACCAATTCTGTTTTCTTCACAATGTTTAGGCTAACCTTTCCGCTTTACATTCTTCTGTTTTGTAGATTTTGGGAACTGGAATGGACACACAGGACACCTCCCCATCAGTTTTGCTATTTTTCGATAAACAGAGATTTATATTTAATGCTGGGGAGGTATGAGTATTACCTAGTAAAAACCCATCCTCTGTCACATGGACATTATGTTCTTTTTGTTCTTTGCAAATCTAAATATGGCGAAGATTCAGAAAATGGCTTACCGTTATTGTTGTAGAAATCGTAATAAATGTGAAAATACAGGCTTCCTTTTGTATATTTCTGAGCTATCAATAAATACATCTGATTTATATCGAAGAATGTTGCCTCAATTTATAATTTCAAATATGTGTTGGTATGCTTAAATCGATCAGGGTAGGGGGATGCCTGTGGGTTGTATTCATTCATATCCAGTGTTGGAATCTTGAAGGATCTACATGGCCATTAGGGATTATAAAATCTTATAGCAATGAAGTATGGAGATGAATTTAATATTAATCATGTTAACATACAAAACCTCCAAATCCTTGACTTCGATTTACATTGTTTTGTAGAATAGAATCATATAGTATCCAATATTCTTTTGCTACAACTGTTTCTTGCCTCTCTATTATGTGGCAGAAACACAGGACCATCAGTTTGAGCCACTTATCACTTTTTGGCAATTTACATTTTTGTATCTGTAGGGCTCAACCGGGTTCCGTGATGTCTTACTAGTTAACTCTTCTGAGAATTGTTAGATAAGTTTTCTAGTGTTTCTCTTACATTTTTAGGTAGCTGTAAATTATTATTTTTTGGGTATTGTATGTGGTTGCTGATACTATATGTCATTGTTATGAGAATGCAACAGGCACACATAGGCCTTGCATGTTGTTTCTTCCTTTTTGAGACCCCTTGGATTGAAAGCAACTTCAAGATGAGCATTGTTTAACACAGTTTATCTTGTTTCAGGGGTTGCAGCGTTTCTGCACTGAGCACAAGATCAAACTATCGAAGGTGCAGATTTTGTGTGTGGAAATTTTGCTATATTTATTCATTTCTTCAAAATGCAGCTGTTATGTTATGTTGAATTGACATTTTTCATATGCTGCTGTTTTCTTTCCACTGATGAGTACAGAACAGTTACTATAATCGTATGAAATATTTTTGATCCCTATTCAATGCCTTGCTTCCTCTATTTATGGGAATAATTAACCATAGAATTCAAGCATATTAATGAACTTTTCCTTCCTTCAGATTGATCACATGTTTCTAACACGTGTATGCTCAGAAACTGCTGGCGGACTTCCAGGTGCGTGCTTTATCTGTTTTTTGCATTCCCATTTTTTAAATATTTTTTTTGGACATTCGTGTTAGGCATTATTATGAAATTTCCTTATTATGTATATAAGGCTACATCAGCATTATAGAAGTATATATATACATATACATACATATGCATACATACATAGACACACACATACACATATATAGACGCATGCATATATATAGGCACACACACACACACACATATATATAGATACGCACGCACACGCACGCACACGCACATATATGTAATCGTAGGTGATATATTGCTTCTAATATTCTATTAATGTACAGGTCTTCTGCTAACTTTAGCGGGAATGGGAGAAGAAGGGATGTCTGTATGTAATCCGTTTACTCTCTTTTCAACTTCTCTCTTTTTGGGTACTTTTTGAGCAGGCTTATTTTTTCTTAATTCCTTACATGATCTGTGACAAGATGCAGCCTTATGATGATAATTTATGGAGCCCTTCTGTAAGCTATTTTTATACCATTTCAGATAAAAATATGGGGCCCTTCGGATCTTAACTATTTGGTTGATGCAATGAAATCATTTATACCACATGCAACAATGGTTCACACTCACAGCTTTGGTGAGCCACAAAATGATAATGTACCTGCTGTTTCAATTCCTGCTCTCAGCTCCATAACCGATCCCATAGCTCTCATTGATGATGAGGTGGTCCGCCTATCAGCTATTCTGTTAAAACCTACCCAGTCTACAGGTTTGAAAAATGCTATTATTGATCATGAAAATTTATAACTTGATGACCCTCGGTCCTCTATGCTAACGATGCTCTCTTGATGTGACAGGTTCGCAACTAAAGCCTGGTGACATTGCTGTTGTCTATGCCTGTGAACTGCCAGAAATCGTGGGGAAATTTGACCCAGAGAAAGCTAAAAAGCTTGGGCTGAGGCCGGGACCAAAATATCGCGAACTGCAAAGTAAAAGATCAGTCATGTCAGATGATAACAAGGAAATGGTGAGCTGAAATTTGAAATAAGTCTACTCCTTTCAAGCTGCTAGGTAGAAACTCCTCCCTCTTGCATGATCTTGATATCAATGTTTCTGTTGTCTAAGTACAGTAAATTCCTTGTTAACTCCTCAGCAATATCAGTTGCTTAGTAGCTTTATATGAGCATGTCTCAATCTAAGTTCTGGCGACTATGCTTCATCTAACCTCTGCACTGGCCGTTTATAACAATGCAAACTTTTGCTCGCAATTATAGTTATTGCATTGTATGAAATTCACTTCTTTGCCACATGGTGCAGATTCATCCGCATCAAGTTCTTGATCCTTCAACACCTGGGCCAATTGTTCTAGTTGTGGACTGCCCAACAATAGACCATATGGTGGAATTATTTTCTCTACAATCTGTTAAATGCTATTATGCTGATTCTTTGGAGAACCAAGGAAGTGAAATTAAAACTGTGATTTGTATTATTCACATGGGTCCGGCTTCCGTAACAATGAATGTAGACTATCAGAAATGGATGAAAAAGTTTGGCTCCACGCAACACATCATGGCAGGACATGAAAAGTAAGGCTTGGTTAAAATACAAAAGTTATAATTTGTTCAGCTTAAAATAAAAGCTTTATGTTGAATAAGGAGTACATTTCCCCCCTTACCAATTGTGATGTTTTTTATGTTAAAATTTTGGTAGGTCAGAGAAACAAATTGCTTTATTCTTACTGGGTTCTTCATGAGCTGTCATAATTTTGTCGTAGGAAAAACATGAAAATCCCTATTCTCAGAGCCAGTGCAAGAATTGCATCAAGGCTAAACTACTTATGCCCTCAGCTCTTCCCCGCTCCTTGGTTTTGGCCTCTTAAGAATATCAACTCTCAACAGCTGATTGAATCCTGTGAGGTTTGTTCTTGAATCGTTGGTGAAATGCATGCTATTTCAGGTTCAAGTTGCCAGTTAATTTTACAAAATGAAGTGTTGATTCAGTTAAATGTATTTTCCAGGACCCTTCCCCGACTTCTAAAATTATTTCAGCAAAAAATCTTCTCAAGGTATGGAAACAGGGTATAAATGTAGAATAGGCTATAAAAGATGCAAACATTTAGATTTTGGTAGTGTAAAACTCGGTTTGGGCCCATAACACATGGGTCCACACATGGATGCACATGGGCTTTCAATATAGTGGGACTCTATGCAAAAGACTCAAGCCTTATGGAGGTTTATCCCATCTTATATCTTATACCCATATGCATCTCATAGTTTTTCCAACGCGGGACTAAATGTTAACCGTATTCTCAACACTTCCCCTCATGTGCAACGTGCATGTGCAACAGGGACTTCACGTGCAACGAGGGCGCAAACCTCATGTGCAACGTGGACAAACAAACATCCGAGCTCTAATGCCATGTAAAACTCGGTTTGGGCCTATAACACATGGGCCCACACATAGATACACACGGGCTTTCAATATAGTGTGACTCCATCCAAAAGACTCAAGCCTTATGGAGGTTTATCCCATCTTATACCTTATACCCATATACATCTTATAGTTTTTCCATTGTGGGTCTAAATGTTAACTACATTCTCAACAGGTAGAAAATACAACCAAAATATGGTTTCTATTTATTGTACATGTCCGCTTTTGTTACAATTGTTATATTAAATGCACAACTTTCCGAATGCTACTCGCAGACAATGAATGTGAATGTGTGGGATGCAAGGTTCTTTGGTTTTCTGTCACTAATGCTAGTAGAATATTAATTTCACTCTGGTATATGCGACACATGGATACGGGGGCCACTAATGACTAAGACACTAAAGGGAATTATGAGAATTTATCGAAGTTGAGTTAGTCGGGCTCGGTGTGTTAGCATATATGTGTGTGCGTGCGTGCACTGACACAAACTGCTAAAAGGGTTTAGTTTGAAAGATTAATAATTAACAAAATGTTAATGCATGGTTTTTTGGTTAGTTTTCATAAACTAGGAAAATAAATGCTATTTTTAATGACATCTCTTTACTGCATCCACTCCTTTGATTTGTGGTTATTGTATTTTTCCCTTTCTTGTTGTGATTACAATTGTTATAATAACCCACCTAAAAAACTTGCATGCCTTCTTTTCTGGAAAGAGATTTGATGTTTAATTAAATGTTTCTCTTTATTTTGTCATGTTCCAGTACCATCTTCGTCCTCTAGCACAACAGGGCCTGGACATTTCTGGTATTCCTAATCCTAACATGTTAAATTACGATGCCATCACTGCGGAGCTTCTTACAGAAATTCCCGAAATAGCTGATGTTAAAAAAATTGTTAGCCAGTTTTGGCCTACAGAGGGTAAACCTCTAATTTTTATGGAAAATGAAAATGTAATTATGGTGGAAGAACCGTGGATAAATGAAGCTTCATGCAATCCTAATGCCAGCTGTGAACCACTAGGATCTAATGGGAATATCCCTCATGTAAATGGCAATGGAAAGAAAAGGGCTAATCACAATTCTGATCTTCCTCCTTGTTTGGAGAATATAACAAGGGAAGACATGGAAATTGTTCTTCTTGGTACAGGTTCATCGCAACCGTCCAAATATCGCAACGTCAGTTCAATTTTTGTCAATCTTTTCGCGAAAGGAGGCATACTTCTAGATTGCGGGGAAGGAACTTTTGCTCAGTTGAAAAGAAGGTTAGTTTATGTAACGGTGGTTCTTATAGTTTCTTACCTGTATTAATTGCATATAGTATATCCTACAACCGTACCTCATCTTCTACTTATCAACCTCACAACTGGGCTTGGTCTCGATCTTTAGCTGTAATAGCGATGAAGGGCGATATATGCACTTAGCCCGTTTTTAATTTTGTTTTTACCATCACGCTCCCTAAATACTTATTTATTTCTAATAAACACCCCATATTCTTAGTGTTTTAAAATTAAAAATCCTGGGCTTCTTCAAAATTACACTATCTTTAAAAACACTCATCTAACTATTTTAAACTTTCAGTCTTAAATTTCTCTTTTATTTTAAAAAACCCCTAATATAATTATTTTTAGAGCGTGATTTAGAAAAGGTGAAGCTAGAAGCATTCATTTTGACATGAAAGAAGCATGAATTTCTAGACTTTAACCAAAAGACCAAGTTTGAAGTTAACCAGAAGGGGAAGTTTAAAAAAATTAAGAGATTTGGGGATTTGATTAGGAATAACAAAAAGATTTATTGGTGAAATTTCAAATACTAAGATTTGAGGCATTTTTTAGAGTAAAATATAGATTACATGGTGAAATATAAAATAGTAAGATCAAGGAGTGTGTGCGTGCGTGCGTTTGATTAAGATTTTAGGGCGCAATAGAAAAAAAGAAAAATCTTTTTCCCCTACTGCTGGCCTTCTTGACTCATAATGAATTGTTTGGTGTCAGATTTGGTGTTGAGGCTGCTGACAAAGCCGTGAAAAATTTAACATGCATTTGGATTTCCCACATTCATGCTGATCATCACACCGGTCTTGCTAGAATACTCGCAGTGAGGTCTAAACTACTGAAAGACGTACCTCATAAACCTCTTCTTGTGATTGGTCCAAGACCGCTAAAGAGATTTCTAGATGCTTACTCTAGAGTAGAAGACTTAGATATGCAATTTTTAGATTGTAGGCATACAACTGAATCAAACCTAGATTCTCCAGATGAAAAGTCTCAACCTTTGAAAAGTACATTGTTTACTTATGGAAATAAAATGGAGAGCCATTGGAAGAGACCGGGGAGCCCAGTTGATGCTGCTGTGGCTTTGCCGGTTCTAATGAGACTGAAGGAAATTTTGCATGATGCGGGTTTGGAATCTTTGTATAGTGTACCTGTTATACATTGTCCTCAGGCTTTTGCTGTCGTGTTGAAGGCTGCTGAGAGAATAAATCGCATGGGAGAAGCTATTCCAGGTTGGAAACTCGTGTATTCTGGGGACACGAGACCTTGTCAGTCATTGATCGAAGCATCTTCTGATGCAACCGTTCTTATACACGAGGTTAGTAATTTTGTAACTTATTTGCTTTTCTATTTTCAACTTGTAAGAAGCATGGACACAGACACGGAGACACGGGCACAAACAGGCAGTTCAACATGACAATTTTTTTAAGTTTTTAAAAAAGTTTTTATATACCCTACCCAAATCTTTTGTATTTTTAAAAGGCCTATCCGAATCTTAGCCTTTAACTTAAAACCTCACTCTGTTGGTTGAATGAGATAACCATGGTTGAGTTGGGATCTAAATTGCACGGACACGTCTTTTTGGTTGCCGTATCCGTGTCGGACATGGATTCGTGCCTGACATTTGCACAACATGTGTCCGACACATATTTTCCGTATCCCACTTCAAAACAAAATGGCTTTGGATTTGGTATGTGTCGGACACGTATTTTAGTGAAACCATGACACAAAAAACTATTTTTTTCAATTAAAAGCGAGAAAAACCTAATATTATTATAATTTTCTTGATTTATTGATATTTCTTTTTATTTTACTCAGTTTTGCTGCTTAATATAATTTCTATGTGAAATATTTAAGATATTTTTGTCAAATTGTTAGGAAAATGTTGAAATTATATGATTTTGCTAAAATTATGTTGCATACGGTTAGTAAACTATTGAAATTATATTGTTATTGCTGAAATTATATTAAATATAGATAGAAAAATACTAAAATCATATTTCTTATATTAAAATTGCTAAAATTGTGCTAAAATAACTAAGTTTTTTGCCGAGATTTGATAAATACGGTCAAAAAATGTTAAAATGCTAAGGTTTTTATTGAATATGTTGTTGCAATGATATGATATTATATTTCTAACACACACACGTGTCCCCATATCTTATATTTTGGGATTTTGCCGCATCGCCGTGTCATATCGTATCGTGTCCCCGTATCCGTATCCATGCAACCTTGGTTATGATAGTATTTAAATCCTCTTCGTCTCTCTTCTCTATCTTATACCTCGATTTGATAAGCTTCGCTGCTGAACCTCTAACCTGACCACACTTTCCTCGTCTCATAGGCTTTGTTTCTTTTTTCTTTTCTTTAATTTTTTGGGGAACGCGGGGGGGGGGGGGGGGGGTGTTAGAAAATAAGGGGAAAGAGAGAAGCAGGGGAGAAATCGAGAAGCCCATTTTAAGCACGCTTTGTTGCCCCTCTAACGGTTATATTTGACAACACATGTGAATGGAACTTAACTAAGATGGGTTTCTTCAAGTTAAATTCAGATTCAGGCGGGTTTTTAACATTTAAATATCGAAGTTTTGAGTTGGGTAACATCATAAAAAGCCTTTTTAGAAAGTAGGAAAGCAGTACACTGGGACAGGGACACGGAATATTGCTTTGTACATTAATGATATATAGTAGTAGGAAAACAGAGTATCAATATTATAGAATTTAAAAAGACCATTCGTGTGTAGATATCGTTGAACAATAAACTTTGATGATTTTTCCATACAAATTCATTCCAACAATTAATATATATTCCGTTAGCAAAGAGGCCACAAGAGCATAAAATTTTCTCAAGGCTGATCGACTGGGTGTGTTGTGTTGATTCTTTTGAGTAATATATCTAGAAATGCCTCCAGCATGGGGGGACCACTGTAGGAAGTTTCGTGAAGTTGCTGTCCAAAAGTCAACTTTACGCCTATCGTCAATGTTTATCTTGATCTCCATGTTCTAAAACATAGGGACAGATTTTCATGTAATTTGGATACTTTTTGCTCATAGATAGAGAGACGTAAAATAATTTGCAGAATTATAGAATATTTTAGATCAATTGGAAAGAAGTATCCAAATCATGTGAAAGTTGGCATATGCAAGTTTTGTGGACATGAAGATTAAGATGAACTGTGTTAATCATTCAAAATAGTGGTGCATAATTGACTTTATTTGACCGCAACACAAAAAAATATATATTAGAGTATAACAAATATACTTCGACTCTGACTTTATACCAAATAGCTTAGTGTATCTCACTTTGTACGTGCTTTTTAAGATAAAATTTATAATTATCCTACAAATAACCATTTAATCTTGTTTTGGCAGTTGTACGACATGCTGCAAAATATTGATAATATTATTATTTGTGTAAGCATAAAATTGAATATTTTCATTGAGATATCTTTAGGCAACGTTTGAGGACAGCATGGAGGATGAAGCGGTTACAAAGAATCATAGCACGACAAAAGAAGCCATTGGTGTTGGGACATCCGCGAATGCATATCGGGTGATACTCACACATTTCAGCCAGAGATACCCGAAAATCCCAGTATTCGACGAGTCTCACACGGACAGAACATGCATCGCTTTCGATCTAATGAGTGTCAATGCTGCAGATTTGCATGTTCTACCGAAAATTCTTCCATACCTTAAAGTTCTCTTCAGAAATGAGATGGTTGTGGATGAGTCTGATGATGTATTGGAAGTTGCTGTGCAACAATAACTTAAATGAGGCATTTTGTAGGTGATTTTTAAATTTTTTTTTTTACATGTTTTGGTTTATTTGTTTGTTTACAGATTTTGACAAGAGGATTTGTATTAGGAAGTGGAGAATGTTGGAAGGGGAAAAAAATTGAAAACGTTTATTGCATGTGAGTAAATTTGTTGTCCTTTTAAGAAGGGCCTTCTTTGTATCTATGAAAATAGTTTCTGATGTTATGTTTGTTTCGCCTCACCTTTTCTTCTTTAACTTTATTTTTAGGGCAATTGCTGCACAGCCCAATTTTGAGAAATGGCTTATTTTGAACCCTTTTATTTCACGTGCATGTACAAATCAAGCTTAAAGAAATTCGATATCTACTTTTGGCTTGGGTGGGGAGGAGAAGGTTCCATAACTCTGGAATTTTAAAAAAAATCAAGTTAAGAAACTGGACCTGGAAACAATTTTCCCATACTTGGATAAATTATTGATAACAATGCTAGGACATCTTTCAGACAACTTTTTCCCTTAAATTGAATCTCTATTATTTTTTATTGCATATAAGGCCTTTTTTTTGGGATATGTTCTTGGGTGAACTATTTTTATTGCATATAACGCCTTATTTTGTATGTTCTAGGATAATTATTTTCGATCAACTGGTTTATTAACGCATAAAAATGTTATCTTAAACCTCACTATCATTAAATAATGAAAAAAGGAAAAAAGGATCTAAATACCCAAAGCTTATATAAAGTTTCATTACTGTATGAGCCTCACACGGGTAAGTCTTACCTTCTTCACACGGGTAAGTCTTACCTTCTTGTTGACGCACTTATGTTTTGTTTGCCTCCAGATCAGGAATGTAAATGGACCCGGATTATCCGATCCACGAATCCAACAGTTTACGTAATCCATATCCGAACGGATTGTGTTAGTATCTGGATTCGAATCCGGATCCGATTTGGATACAAGTTTCGATCCGGATATCCGAACTAATGATACCAATTATCCAAGTACTAATTAGTGTTAATTATAACTAGACTCATGGATGGTATGTGAACTTGATGTTGCATGAAAAAAGCCTTATTTTGAAACCATTGGTAGTTGTGTAAATGATGAGTGTTTGAATCTAAAAAAATTGGTTACCCTTTTTAAATATTTTATTAGTTATGGTTATGAATTATGAATTTTTATATTTATTCGAATTGTATCCGTATTCGATTTTAGCGGATATGATTTTTACCATATCCGATCCGTATCCGTATTCGATTTGTAACGAACACAAATAGTAAATTATTGTTTCCGACAACTATCTATATTTGCATTTGCATTTGTCAACGGGTGTCGGATGCGGATACGGTAATCACTATATCCGATCCGTTTACATGGCTCTACTCTGTACTTCTCGCTTCCCCATAAACAAACCAAACTCGCTCACTCCCTCTCTCTCTCTAGGGTTTCTCTCTCCTCAGGAAATCCCCAAATTTCATTGCGCTAGGGTTTCGGATCCATTACGATCGCCATGGATTCGAGCAGGAGAGCGGTGGAGGCGTACTGGAGGTCTCGGATGGTGGATGGGGTCACATCGGACGAGGACAAGGTCGCCGCCGTTTACAAGCTGGAGGAGATCTGCGATCTCTTGAGGACGTCTCATGTCAGCATCGTGAAGGAGGTCTCCGATTACATCCTCAAGCGTCTCGATCACAAGAGCCCCGTTGTCAAGCAGAAGGTGCGCAATTTTCATGGCAAAGTCTGTCTGAAGTTTGATGCGATCTTTTGATAATCTTTGATTCTTGCAAATAGTTAGAAAGATCTCATTTTAATGGTTTGAATTGAAAGGGGAAACCCCTTTTTTATGCCTAGATAGCTGAATTCTTCATGCTTGAAATAATCAAACAGTTGATGCATTTGCCCACAACATCTAGGTTCTCAATGGTTGCATGCCAGTAATTTGTTCATGAAACTTTTTGTAATGCTTCCATCCATTTGATGTTACTAAGAGTTGGGGATGATAGTACTTTTCGAATCCTTTAGGAACAAAAAGTTCTTTTTATTTTAGTTACCTGATTTGACCCATCATGGACATTGGACAGGAATAGCATAGAACCTGTTTTGTAGCTGAACTACAAATTTCTATATCATTGCATTAGTGAATTGTGATTTCGCTAAACCTTTGAATGTGAAGTCTCACTTTCGATGAAAATAAATAGGGTATGATCTTTTTACTTATTGTGCAGTATTATGAGTATATCACAGTTTCAAGCATAATATATTACTAAGTAATGTATTACACCTTGGCCAATTATAGACACAAAATGGATTTTTTAGCTCTTATTTGTGTTTGTAATAGGTGCTGCGGCTGATCAAGTATGCAGTGGGAAAATCCGGTGTGGAATTCCGGAGGGAAATGCAACATCATTCAGCAGTAATGCGTGAGCTATTTCATTACAAGGGACAACCGGACACATTGAAAGGGGATGCCCTCAATAAGGCTGTCCGGGATACAGCTCATGAGGCTGTATTAGCTATCTTTGCTAATGCTAACAATGAAAGCAAAGAAGTGGCACCGACACAAGGTGTTCAAAAGCGTATTGAAGGTTTTGGCAATACAAATTATCAGATGCCTACCGAAGAGAAGAAGTCTTTTCTTAGTGAGGTTGTGGGCATTGGACTGAGCACCATTGCTGCTGCTAATTCCATTAGGAAAAGTGACAATGGGACTTACAAGAGCCCAAATCTGCGGAGATCTCTAACTACGGAAGTGGGTGACCGAGACAGATATCAAGGAGATGATTATCATAGTGATAACTATTCCTCTGCTGGGTCTTCGAGAAACATGGCTTCAGGAACATGGGGCCAAGATTTGAGAACAGTGGCGGCAAGCACAACAGCTAATGAGGATGCTGCTTCGAGACATACAGGGCTTAAGAGTAGAGAAGAGAGGCTTTTGGAGACCATTGTCACTTCTGGAGGTGTGCGTTTACAACCCACCCGTGACGCTATTCAGGTTTTCCTTAATGAGACATTGAAACTTGATGCAGTGGCTATGAGTCGTGCACTTGAGGTGAAACTCCAATCACCGCTGTGGCAGGTATGTTGGTCAGATTGATGGATTCTGACATATTTAAATGTTTACTATAGAACTCTAAATAACACTCCAAAGTGTAGTTTATATATGGTTGACTACATGCAAAATCAGTTTCTCTCTTGTTCAGATATCTAAATATATAGAAACAAAAGAGGTTTCAGAACAATTGCAGGGATTACCTTGTTTCATCCCCTTTTCTACATCCTTGTTTGTATAGTTTCCGAATTCTAATCACATTTTCACACTCCCCAAATGAAGGAGATAATGACTGGGTGCAACATGTAGAGAGCACTGTGTAATATTGTTAAGGACGGAACCGCTTCTTTGTATTTCTATGTCAGCATGTTGTAAAATATCTTGTCATTTTATATTAGCAGTGGAGTTTCAAATTTGTATGTTGGAGGCCTCATTTATTCTTTCAACCTCATTTTCATCTTAGGTGTTGTTCCATGGAAATAGGGTTGGCTATGGAGCAGAAGGCTTTGTGAAAGGTTACACATAAATTGTACAAGCCGTCATCATAATACCATCGTCTTGATAGATGCCATTATTTTGGTTCTTTATTCTCAATAAGGAATGCGGAAAATACTTATGAGACATTTTTTATCGATTATTATTTAAAATTCTATATGTTAAATTTGGAGTACACACTGACTTTCAAAATCAGACGCTTTACTCTTTGAAATTATGGAACTGTGCTTCCTCGAAGACTCTTTTGTTCTCACCTGTTTTGCATGGCACGGTTTAGCTAACACTTCAAGTCCAGTCGAATTAACAAATATGAGTAACTTGCTAAGTTATCAGCGACTTAGCATTTTGTGCTTGTTCACTTTTGTATCTTCCCCGTGAGAGATCTGCTTCTTTGATGTTCCTGGTCTTTCATTTTTCTTTCGATCATGTAGTATTGATGTGTAACCACAGTATTCTCCATACATAGAATTGATACCCTGAAGTTAAGTTGTAGCGTTTTCCAATTAATCTTCTGATTCGTTCATAGAATCGATAACCCAATGTTGTGGTGTTTGCCAATGGATTTATATGGGTATTGCCACTCGTATATGAAGCTATACTGTGAAATGCCATTTTTCCGTTCTGCATTTCTGTTTTGCCATTCCTTTTGTCTCACATAATTTGGTGGGTGCCCAAAATACTCAGGGTAAAGAAGAACGAATATTAGAATTTTCATTAGACCATATCCGATTTTGTAGGAAACAACACCTCAAACCCTTCTTCATAGGTTTTGTTCATATTCACTTTTTAAAAAAATTATTTCCGGATTATTCAAGAAATACATGAGGATTTTGGTCGGTAATGTCCTCATGAGGTCCATAACACACAGTGACATTTTCATGTGTTTTTGTGTGAAGATTGTTTAAATTAAGAAACAAGTTTTTGTAAGTGATTCTAATACAATATTATATTTGGCTTTGTCAGGTCCGGATGAAGGCATGTTGTGTCTTGGAATCAATTTTGAGGAAAAAAGAAGAGGATCATTTTTCCATTGTAGCATCTTATTTTAGTGAGAACAGAGAGAGTGTGGTTAAATAGAGAGTGTGGTTAAATGCTCAGAGTTACCCCAGGTTTCTCTTAGTGAAAAGGCAAAGAAAGTACGTAATCTCCCCCCCCCCCCCCAGTTAACCACTGTTGTGAGTTTGCTGCCTACGGTTCAACTCGACTTATCATTACTCGTCTTTAGCATGTACAGTTATTTTTGCAACTAACTAAATCATGGAAATATGCTATATGTGTATCTTAGTATCTTAGTATCTCTTAGCCTCTCCATTTTACTACATCCAAGCCTTCAACATCAACAGAAAATGGTGATTGCTATATGTGTCATATATTCAACGATTTAGAACGCAATGGATATTATTAAACTTAAGGTAATACCCAAGTTAGAAGTTGATATGAGCACTGACATAATATTTTACTTATATGTAGTTCATGTTTCCTCTCCGGGCACCACAGATGAGTGCAGAATTGTTACTCAACGTTCTACTTTTCTTTTTTCCCTTCATATTAATGCTGTGTCATAAATAGCAGCCAATATTGGTGGTATGGTGGTCCAACAGATGTTCTTGGCCCGCACCTCTATGATATCTAGTAATACTTAGAAGACATGCCTTGTCTTGAAGTGGCCTCCCCACTATGGAGTCATATGGTGTATAGAATAACAATTACAGTCTGCAATATGATCAGTGTCACACATTACTTTGAAGGAAGGGATTTATGAATTGATTTTGGCCAGAGGTATAAACATGATGGTATATTTGTATCTTCTCCAAAGGAGATGCCATGTGCCCCAACTAAAGAATAAAATAATGATTTTAGTGTGCATCATAGGCACGCATCCCTTAAAAAGCAAGGGCATTTGAAGTGATCGTGGCCCACTGACAACCATTAGAGCTTTTTGTTAGTTCTAAAAAACAAACAAACAAACAAAATAATATAGAATAAAGGAATTTCAGTAGTATTCCTTTTTCAGAGTAGTTCGAGTGATGGTATAAACTGGATTTTAATATTTAGGTTTTAAGTCTTCTGGATGGAGAGCAGTTTTCTGGAACAGGGATCCAAGCAGAGCCATCTAATACAGATTCTGTGCCAGTTCAAGCTGTTGAGATGCCTGACTTAATTGATACAGGTGATCCGAATGATTTTGTAAGTGGATATTCAATGAAGAATCACGTCGACCAAAACATTGGAAATCTCACATCATCTGGTTCATTGGTTGATGATCTATTTGGAGATAGCCCAATTGTTAATCCGAACAACAATGAGAGCAAAATTGAAGATGACCCATTTTCAGATGTTTCTTTCACTGTGACCGAACAGAAACAGAACGAGGACATATTCTCGGGGCTGACAGTTGACGAGCAGAAAGAAAGTAAACATTCTGGATTGTTTGAAGATTTGGTTTCCAACTCTGATCATCTTCAACAAGAAACAAAAACTAATAAGAGGGATGTACATGACTTGATGTCTGATTTGTCTCTTAATGGTACAGTCCAAGAGAAAAAGCACCCTGAAGTTTCTGGACTTGACTTCATAAATGGTTTCAACCAATCCAGCCCGATGCCTACAAATGGTACTTTGAATGGAGGTCTTGGTTCGAACGCCTTTTATCCTATGGCTCATCCTATGCAATATAATATGCCTCCAAACCTAATGTTTAATCAAGCATTTGCTGCACAGCCGATGAATTATGGCGCTATGGGGGCTTTTATTGCACAGCAACAGATGATGTTTCAAAATCATGGAAATCTTAACTCTGGTTATGGAGGCCACTCTTCTTCGCCACTGCCTGACATATTCCAACCTTCGAACATTCCTGTGCAAAACCATTCTGCAGTGATGACCCTCTCAAAGAAAGAGGATTCAAAAGCTTTTGATTTCATTTCGGTAAGGTTTAATATTCTATTTTTATAATTTCTCACTTTCTGTTCATTCTCGCTGTTAAAACTTGAAACAACTTCTATGAAATATCTCTGGGACATGGCACCAAACATTATTGAACTTACATATTTGAAATGCTTAGACACTGAAGTTGTAGAAGCTGATATGATCTCGCACAAATCTGTTTGTTCCACGTGTCTTTTTTGTATATTGCAAATTCGTACATAATTATTACTTACAGGCTTTACAACTTAATGACTTATATTAATTACCCAAATAATAAAGTTCTCCCATGCCATACTGTTCTTTTCTTTGGATGAATCATGTAACTTATATGGGGTTGTAAATATGGAAAATATGCAGCAAATTGTATATTTTAGGAACGTGTTGAAGTTCATCTATCTTTCTTTATTTTCTTCTTTTTTCCTCCATCGTTCTTTGATTTCTGCCAACTCTGCTATTCTTTGGAAGCTCCTAATACTTGGAGTGTATTTACAAGCCGCCTAGGTTGCTAGGTCGGTGTAGTATCATGAATTTTAAACACTTGATGTGTCTCGGCATTATTAAATTTCACTTGCTTATATTGCAGGATCATTTGTCAGCAGCTCGCGATTCGAAAAGGATACTGTGAATTTACTACAAAAGCTATGGTGTATGCTTAATGCTTGACCCAGAAGTCCAAAACTGCTTTTGGGCCTTGCAAAGCGGTCATGAGGAAATTCTTTTGCAATAATGCATTCAGTGAGCACACTTTTCATCTTTGGAATGTTATAGTTATCGATATGAGACCTGTCCGTATGTTGTAATATATTTTCAAGTATGGAGGCCACATGTGAATTTTTACCATTTGTTTTGATTGATAGTAATAATAGCTGTGCGTGGGGCTTGCTTTCTCAGTTCTGATTGGCTTTACTTGTCCTTAAACAACATATTGTTGGTTCAAATTGTGTAAATTGAATGAAATGGCTGAAGCTTAAAATGAGATCTCCAAGGCTGAGTCATAGCAGATGCTTGTGTAGCTTTTGCTATTTTGTCTTTGTTTGCAGTCTTCATATTGAACTTAATTGTGCATTATATCTCAGAGTTTTCTTTAGAGATTTTGAACTTGATTAGAGATTTAGTTTGTTGTGAATGAGAAACAAACTAAGTATTATACCTAATCTAAATCCCTGCTCCAATAAACACTACAGCAAAATATTCATACTCCCCCATCTCCCTTTGAGTATTCAAATGCCCCATTCTCTCTTCCTTTCAATCACTCACCTACCTACACTCTGCACCAACAACATTAAGACACTTGCATCAGATTCGGAGACCGATCAAGCTCAAAATGGCATCATCCATATCAACACCTAAACAGTTGTCGAAACAATGGTGAGGCGAAATGCGGCAATGATAACAGTCCAAGGTCTTCTCTGATTCGTAGCCGCATCGTGCATGATTGGGTCGCCATTACAATGCATGTTTTCAACGATGGGGCCTATTTCTTCAGAGCAGCGAGTGCTGCCTACAAATCTCTTCCAGCCATTTTGTAAGTTAAGCAATCAAATTTTATTTTTTTAATTACTTGGTGATACATGTAATATATTTCATCGAAAATTTTCTCTTTCGATGTTGGTAGCATATTCATGATAGGATCAGGAGCTGCAGGCATTTGGTCACTTCCACCAGTTACATTTTTCTGTTGTCGTCCAAGGAGCAGATTCTTGCATGGCATCGACATGGTAATTTCTTCACTTTCTATTTTACTTTTTGTTATAAAATTTTTGGAGATATATGAAGATGTTATAAATGTAAGCAGATGGTTATGGCTCCGACGAGCAGTATTTTTGGCTGCCATGGCCGTTAATTACATAGCGCTCCTTGTTGCCGAGGCCCCGATGTGGGGCAAAGTTTGCAACCATGTGCAGATATCTTGCAGTCGGGCTATGCTTGCTCTATGCTTCTCTTTTGTTGGGATTGTAGTCAAATTCTCTGTTTGTGCCTTGTACTCTGGTTAATAATTATCAATTAATTTGATCTCAATTGAGCGTTTTTTGTTTTCTGATTGCTGAAACTGAGCATGATGATCTTATGACGAGTTTATAATATGAACTATGAAGAATGACAATTATTATTTATAAAGCTTAATTCCAAAAAAACTACCGAATTTTTTGCCCCGGTTAGGAGAAACTACCAAATTCTCTTCGAAATTACGAGAAACTACAATACGTTGAAAGTTTTCTGTAATTTTTGCTGACGTGGCGTCTTATTTATGGTAGTTTTACATAGTTTTTGAAATTTTTGTGATAATTTCATGTAGTTTTTGAAAGTTTCTTCGTAGTTTCTTGTATATTTAACAAGAATTTGGTGGTTTCTCATAATCAACCCAAAGTATTTATACTTTGATATTTTTTTTTGAATTAAGCATATATATATATAGAGAGAGAATAATGGAGGAAAGAGGGTATTGGAGGGAATTTCCTCCTATGGTGTCAAAAAAATACTACCTCCACCATTTTTTCCGACGATCGGCACTCATCATCATCATCATCTAAGATGTGCATACACCAAATTTCATGTGATTCCACAACTTTTTCACCGTTGAATAAGCAGAAAGAAATCATGGAGTATGCATTTTTCCAATGCCATAGATAGAAATTCCCTCCTATGGCACATTTCCTTCAATATATATATATATATAGAGAGAGAGAGAGAGAGGGGGAGAGAGAGAATAATGGAGGGTGTATTTTTCCGACGCCATAGATAGAAATTCCCTCCTATGGCACATTTCCTTCAATATATATATATATATATATATATAGAGAGAGAGAGAGAGAGAGAGAATAATGGAGGAAAGAGCCCATGGGAGGGGATTTCCTCCTATGACAACGAGAAAATACAACTTCTATCATTTTTTCCGACGATCGGCATCCATCATTGTTATCATCTAAGAAAAAAGAATTACTTGTTTTCTCATGTTAAAATATTCATTAGAATATTCCAAACAACATGTTAACTTAGATGTAAAATGAAATAAACTCTCAGAAAAATGAAAGCAATTATTATTTTTTTGCTAGTATCATTTACTGGACCGACGCAGAGAATAAATCCACCAACTTGGTGGGCCCAGCACAGGAAACAGTGGCAGTCACGTAATTACAGCTACAGAAGCCCTGCTTGGATTCTTGTGCCTTTGAACATGGAAAAAGAGGAAAACTCTACTTGTTGCAAGTTCCTCGAGGAACTTGAATGAGCTTTTCTTGGGTAAGTTCATCCAAAGTCTATTGAAGGGCTTGTACAGTGTAAACTTATACAAGATTTTTTCGAAAAAGAATGTCTGTGAAATTAAAATTAATCGCAAGGGTGCTCTGCAATGATCTGGCCACAAATCAAAATATTATAAAATAAAAAAAAGGAGAGAGAAACATTGGAATAAAAAATCAAAATATAATAAAGTAGAAATGAAATCAAGAAAGCGACTTCCCAACTCTCCTCCTTGATTCCACAGTGGGAGAGACTAGTGAGACTGTGATATGAGTGAGAAAGGAGAGAGAAACATTTGAATCTCTCTTGCTTTCAACAAATTTTGAGTAATCACAAGTTTGTAAGTAGATCTCGTGTTTCCATTGTGTGTTTTTTTTGGTTACTTTTCATTAGACCATTTTTTACGTGCTTTGTTGACTTTTTTTCTTCCAAGATTCATGCATGTTAGAAATTCAAGAACCTGATTAGTTGTAGATTGGGATACATTTGAAGCCCTAGAAATTTGAAGATGCAATTGATGGTTATTCTTTGATGGAATTTGTTATCATATATCAACTTGTGTTGTTAATTCTTAAAGTTGGTATCTTTTTAGTTCTTAGCATACTGTGATCAACTTTTTAAATGGATCTGGAGATGCCTTTTGAGAATGCATATATTTAATGCCCTAGATCTGCTTGTGCTTATGTTTGTACCAAATTGTGTTTCTTCAGGATTGGTGCTTGAGGGTTGTACAAAATGAAAGGTTCTGTTTTACAAATTAGAATGCTCCACCAAACAAATTCTAGGAGGCTGATTTTAGTAATGGGAGCTGTAGTTACTCTCATTCTAGCATTTCAGACCTTCACAATGCCCGATAGAATCGCATTGTCGCCTTTCCTTATTCCGAAGATGCAAGATCTTGAACAAGGGGATTTTTCCGGGGAGGTTACTAGTCATCCAAAGCCTATAATGATCAGAAACCTTTCCCTTTTGAGTGACTTGATGAACTCTAGCTCCTTGTCAGTTGAAATTTCCGAAAAGGGCAACAAACCAAATTCAGGGTTTGAAAATGAAGGAACAGATGAAGTGTTGGAAAAAGACAATGACATGGATGATGATGATGATGATGATGATGATGTTGATGATGACATTCATTTGGGAGAGGATGGAGACCCTGATGATGAATCTTCTTCTGATCTTGAGGATGGTGTTATGTTGAAGAAAGCCGAGGACTCGACTCGAAGGTTTATCACATTACCCGATTCTTTGGATAGAGTTGTTGAACATAAAAATCATATTAATCCAATGTCAGATGGTGTTAGAGAATCTAATTGGACTTTGGTGGTGCCTAAGCAAATCATACAACAAGGTTAAACAAGTTGTGTTCCTCATACTTGGTTATGTTTCCTTTAGCTACTGAAACTTCAAAGATTAATTGATGAAAATTTCATAATTTTGCTTCTTCAGGTCAGGTTTCAAGTGAAACGGTGACCAAGATCGAAACTTCGGGTAGAACTCCTTCAAGGAAAAGTAAGAGAAAGGTGATTCCTCCAACACCCATAAAAGAAATGAATGAAATTTTGCTCAGAAACCATGTTGCTTATCATTCAATGGTATGTTCAGGCTTTTTGGGCTATGAACTCTACTTAACATTTGATATTCGTATTACTTGTATTTAGTTATACTAAGTTATATATGCTTCAATTCTTTTCATTGAAGAGACCTCGGTGGTTCTCAGCACATGACAAGGAGTTATTAGCGGCAAAGAGACAGATAGAGCAAGCTCCTTCCATAAAGAGCGTCCCGCAACTATACGCACCGACTTTCCGAAACATTTCCAAGTTTAAGAGGTTTGCAATGTTATAACTGAAAACAATTATGAAAGTCTGCACTTTCTTCTTAAAGTCTCTATCCATTCACCGCAACTCTGCTGCACGTAAAGGTTGAGGAATATTAATTTATATTCCAACATGCCCCCTAAGGTAGGAGAAATTATTCTATGTGCCGGGTGTATATGCTCGGGCAGAAGAGAGAAAGAAATAAGAACACGGCCCCACCAAGTTGTTTGAATGTTGCCCCAAAACTTTCCATCTCTTTCTCTTTCCTTTCCCAGGTGTAATACACCCGGCACACCGAATAATTTCTCGGTTGGGTCGAGCTCCTTTCTTATAGACCCGAAGATGATCTTTTGCACAATGGTAGTTTTTCTAAATCAATTTTAAAGGAGCCCGGTGGGGCCTAAAGCTTCTCTCTGATACCATCTTTTAAGTCCGTGCCGATGCATCAAAACTCCAAAGTTATAATGGTGAGCGTTGAGGAAGATATTCTTATCTTCTAACACGTTATTTGCTATTTTTTTGTGTGGGTTTCTTCTCTTGATTTGCTTCACATATTGCTTCGCCTCTTAAGTCATACATTTCTTCATGCTTAAAGAAGCTCATTAGGATTAAATCTCAGTAGGTTGTATATGCTCGATGATCATTAAGCATATAATAGAGGGAGCTTGATATTTGTGTAGGAGCTATGAGCTAATGGAAAAAATGCTGAAAGTTTATGTATACAAAGAAGGACAAAAGCCGATATTCCACCAGCCACTGCTCAAGGGAATTTACGCTTCTGAAGGTTGGTTTATGAAACTGATGGAGGCAAACAAGCATTACATCGTGAGGGATCCACGAAAGGCTCACCTCTTCTACATGCCTTTTAGTTCACGCCTCCTGCAATTTACATTGTATGTGCGCAACTCCCACAACCGAAGAAACTTGGAACAACACTTGATCGACTATGTTGATACGATCGCTGCAAAATATCCCTTTTGGAATAGAACGGGCGGGTCTGACCATTTTCTTGCTGCTTGCCATGACTGGGTATGTTTCACCATTCTTCAAAATTTGCCAGGTTAATCAATTATATATTACAATGACACATAATTATGTCCCCATATTTAACCAAGGAATAATGCATTCTCAACAGGCACCATACGAAACGAGGCATGCAATGGAACGTTCAATCCGAGCCCTCTGCGTCGCCGATCTCAGCAACAAATTCCGAATAGGAAAAGACGTGTCTCTCCCCGAAACTTACGTCCGCTCTCCAAAAAACACCCTCAAAGATCTCGGAGGAATGCCAGCTAACAACCGCTCTATACTCGCATTCTACGCTGGCAACATGCATGGCCCCCTTCGCACAATCCTCCTCCAACACTGGGAAAACAAAGACCCCGACATGAAAATTTTCGGCCCAATGCCTAAAGGAATTTCAAGGAAAATAACTTATATCAGACACATGAAAAACAGCAAGTATTGTTTATGCCCACGAGGTTATGAGGTTAATAGTCCGAGAGTTGTTGAGTCTATATTTTATGAATGTGTGCCGGTTATCATATCGGATAATTATGTGCCGCCTTTTTTCGAGGTTTTGAATTGGGAGGCTTTTTCGGTTATTGTTATGGAGGAAGACGTGCCGAGGTTGAAGGAGATATTGGAAGCGATATCTGAAGAGAAGTATGTTTTGTTGCAGGAGGGAGTGAGGAGAGTGCAGCAGCATTTTCTTTGGCATGCGAAGCCAGTGAAGTATGATTTGTATCATATGACTCTGCACTCAATTTGGTACAATAGGGTGTATAATGTAAGAACTAGATGAAAGTAAAGGTTAGTATCTAGACCATTAATACCTGAAGGATGCAAAAATTAATCAGTAATTTCCGTGCCTGCGAGGCCTGTGAAGGGGTGTAAGTAGGTTTTTACATTGCTTATTGGATTTCGAGTCAAGTGCGGCGAGCGAAAGTACCGATGCAGCTTTCTTGTAAATTCTTCTGAATCTGTAGTTCAGTAATGTACTATTGTAAGATCTGTATGTGAGAATTCAAATTTCGATGAGTTATGTAAGTTGTCATAACAAATGTTTGAGCCTTTGTACATTCTGTAATTTGATATATCGTAACATAGGACTAAGAAGAGCTATTATGTCATAGGATAAGGTTATGGTAAGGGTGCAATACTGTAGGGCAATTTTTCTTTCTTTCTTTCCCTTTTTGAAAGGAAATGGTGCTAATGCTGTAGGGCATGTTACCTTTATGTTGATTCAGGATTCGTGGAGGAAGACTCAGCATTCAGGCGACCAATTGTGTGGTATGTATTGGTGATAGTACGCACACCCTGATGAAACAAGGAAAAAGGTTTCATATGAGCTATGCTGCTTTGGCAAACCAATTTTCTGAGTTATTCGACAGATAAACCGGTTTTGTAGTGTTATCTGATGTAAAATCTGGCTACATGGAGATTTGAATATGTAAATCTCGTGATCTCCGGTATTGTCCGTATTTATCTTCATAACATAAATCATGTGTACACGGCTTTTTCCATGTAATTTGGATCCTTCTTTCTCATTGATTTAGGATTTGAAATGCTCCATTAACCGTTGAATTCGCAATTGCCCATTTCAAGAAAAACGGTATTGAGATCACATGAAATTTTATGCATACATGTTCTATGCAATGGGAGTAAGATGAACGGAGACGCACATTCATAAAAGTAGTGGATATTATGAACTTTAACTGTAATTACAGTATTTATAAAACTTCCTTGAATAACATTCTGTATTGTGTTAGGGGAGCGGATCCAAAAAGGTATTATTTATATACCTTCCTAAAATCTATATATAGGATGTTGATCCACTGAGGGTGCTTAGTTATTAAAAAGAGGCCAACTTTTTAAACACAAAATCGCTTGTTTTACACCTATCCAAATTAGGCATCTTGCTCTACATGATTTAGATAGCTTAGGTATCAAATTTC
Source organism: Agapanthus africanus (assembly GCA_030015575.1). NCBI lineage: Eukaryota > Viridiplantae > Streptophyta > Magnoliopsida > Asparagales > Amaryllidaceae > Agapanthus > Agapanthus africanus. The sequence continues at coordinate 43,368,138 of CM057342.1, forward strand.
ACAGGTTTTGGGTTTTCAACAACTTTCAATTGAAAAGGTTTTTTAATGGTAGGAAAATTTTGAGGGTTTGAGCGTAGGGCCGCTAAAAGAGCCGAACTCGAGCAAGCGAGGGCCGGCTCGAGTTCAGCTAGTTTAGAGTCGAAACATTAGGCTCATGTACATTTATCTAATATAATATTTTAGAAAAAAATTTAATGTTATTTTAGAATTTTAAATAATAATAAAATAGTTTTATTAAAATTATGGTATTTATTTGTAAAAGTAATTATTTGTGAAAGATTTTTAATTGTTAAAGAGGGTTTTGGTATATTTTAGGTTATGATAAACCTTTACATACACCATACAATACCATATACTATGGAGGCAACACCTCCTCCTTCATCCCTCCACCTCCTCTTTTCTCTACGCCTTTTTTTCTATTCCTCCTTTTCATTTCAAAATTCTTATGGTTCTTCTCATTCCTAAACTGAAATTATCAATTGTTCCTCATTCTTCATCTCAAACTTTAACCATCTTCATCAAATTACCAAGAGTTGATGATTTCTTCACACAACTTGTTCAAAACCAAGTTAAAATCAACACAACTTCAAGAAACCTCAAGTAGATGTCTTGGGTTCCTCCTTCAAGCTAGAACTTCCTTTGTGCTCCATCCAAATAAATAAAAATCCTTCTTTTTCAGGTTATCAAAATGTTAAAGTTTTAGATATTTTGATAAATGTCAGAAAAATGGTTTTTTTTGTAAGGGTTTTAGTGTTCAAATCAATTCTCGGATGAATTTGGATCTTTATAAAATATTCTGAGTATAGAATTAATCTAGTAGGATCACGAGAGGAGACCCATAGAAGCATGAACAACAGAGTCCAAGTTCAAACCGCAAATTGCGGGAAAAATAAATATTTTGACGGCATAATTTTTGAGTTAAGGTATGGGTCTTGGTCTGAGACTTGTTTATGAGTAGAATAAGTCTCTTTTATACTTTGTTTTTCCCTAGGTTTCATAAGTCAAAATCTGGGAGTGTTTTAGTGTGATTTTGGTGATATTTTAACGTTTTTAAAACTTGTGTTTTCGTTTTTGTAGTTCTGGTTTAGGTGGATTTGGTTGAATAGCGATGCCGGAAGGGTAATTCCTTATTATTAGCACTCGTTTAGCTTTTGTTGGTCATTGGTTTTAACCTATGGACCTTTACACGATATATCAGTTCCGATATGATTTCTTATGTGCGTTACGTGATTGTATGAATGCTAGGTTTCGTTGCGGAGACCTCCGATGCAGCAAAGATGCGCAAGGCGAATGTTAGATACGACTAGCGCGATCACAAACTGTGAGTAAATTATATCTACAAGCAGGGAAATATGGTGGATGGCGTATAGCACCCCCGTGAAACATATTGCTTATAATATCATTGAATGTGTTTAGGATACTTACCGTGTATGTTTAGACATGTCCGATATGTAGCGTATTTCGTTAATATCGTTAGTAGACCTATAGTAGAAACACTTGATAGAACACAAGCACAAATACTAATAGTTTCCATGTACACAATCACAGACTCGCATGTTACACTATATATCATTAGTACTGCCATGCAACGTAGAACTGCCTTACTTACATATCATAGAAGAATTGACGTTATAGTAGAATTATGTTATTATACGAGTTATATTGGGTGTGTGTACGAGACTAGATGTCCGTACTTATTATCGGGCGAGTACGTGACTGGAGGTCCGTACTGGTCGCCGTGTGTGTACTTGATACGAGATGTCCATACCGATCGTTGTGCGGGTACATTGACGAGATATCTGCATCAGTCGCTGTGTGCATACGTAGACTTGAGGTCCGTATGAGTTGTGAGGTGTGCGCAGACTGGAGATCCGCACTACTGTTGTTGTGTGTTGGGTACGTAGATTAGATATCCGTACCGATCATTATTATTATATAATGATATATCTAGTGATCATCGTACGATGCGAGATTTCCGTACTGGATGACATGATGATAAGAATTTGCCGAATGCGGTTTTATTGAATTTGACTCGTGGAGTCGTATTTTACCCTAATTGGGAAATTATAATATTCGGAGTGTAACCCCCAATTTCACAACGATTCGTTTCATATTTTCAAAAGAGATAACTAGGATGTGCTGTTGGATTTAAAAAGGACATTTATATATTTTAAAACACCGCAACCTCCTTATTTATAACCAACGTTTCGTTATATTTTACAAATGTATATATGGGGTTACTTGTAATATATATTCATTTACTGTTCGTTTACGTTGCTGTAATATCTTGAAAACTTTTTAGAGTTAATTATAATCTACTTAGCGGTATAACATGTGTTATTAAATAAATCATAGTTAATAATTATTTTTTTAAATTATATTTACTATATAAAATATATATACGCACATATATATACTTATTAACATAGAACTAGTGATATGTTAAATTAAACTAAACACCAAAATTGTTGCAATGAAAAATAAACCTCAGATTTACTTTTCTTAAACATTTAGCAAATTTAAATTTGTTTTAAAAAAATAAATAAATAAAATAATAAAATAGCATGGCATGGGAGACATGAGGGTATAGGCAAAGATGGTTGAATATAAAATTGAGAATGGTTTGGATATGGCTAGATTAGACATTCTTCTCCTTCTTTTCTTCTTCTTCTTCACCTTCTCTTCATAATCCTTTTCTCTAACCCCTACAAACAAATCCCACATGCACAATAATCACCACTAAGTCATGTCTTTTTCTTTCAAAACTCTTATGAAAGCCAAGTCTCCATCTTTGAGGCCACTTGCAAGCTTGGGACTTCCCACAACACTAATATGAAATAAAAACACTAATTTTAATCAAGTTCTACTTGCCATAACAACTCTAATTTTAAGCTAAAATTTCAGTCTTGGGTTGTTTTTAAAACTTAAAGTGTGGTTTGAGGTAAAATTGAACTTGTGTGAATTATTTGGTAATCACAACTTAAATTAAGATAGATAAAGGTATTCTAGTGATATTTATCTTATTGTTTTAACACCAAGACTTCACTAATTGACCTTGAAGTTTTCAAAGTGCTAAAACTAATTAGTTTGTAGAAGCTGGGGTTCAAATTAAATTTGTTATCACTCATGTGCTCACGGAGATAAATTAAAATTTATGGGAGCTTGCTATAGAACCATGAGTGCACCCTAGAAATCCGGACACATTCCTTGATACCGTGGCCACCAAAATAATCGATTTGGCCGCAATTTGCGGTTGGACGAGAGAGTTAGGATTTGTATTTTTGTCGGGGGCTCTCCGAGCCTTAAACTTGATCTCTGGTATATTTAATTTCTTTCCATTTCGCGTATATAAAAATCTGAGAGCTTTTTACTTAACTTTTAACGATGTTTCAACGTACGATACGGATATCTCGACTCTCGATTTAGTATTTCCGTTAGTTAACAGCAATTCGGGGTAGTCATAGGTGATTGTTGCATACGTATAGTACATGAGGGTCGCACATGTTAACCTATGGGAGTTTGGTTCACTTTGCGTGTGTGTGTACGTCGTATCGGAAATCTAACCTATCAAGTGTGAATGTTTTTATTTGTTGTTAGGATCGGCTGCGGGGACTTCGGAAGCGGCAAAGAAGGGGAAAGAAGTGATTGGATTCGAGTAGACCGAGACCATTCCAGTGAATAGATTTAACATCTACGGAGGAATCGACTGCATGGCGTTAAGCGTCGATATCTAAACCTACGTTATGCATTGTTATTCACATTATATGTTGGACTATCATTATCATGTACTTGTTCACTTGCTACACCTAACATATATTAGGACACATGCACCATTACCAATGACCTTTATATCGCACATGCACAAACTCATATATACAAACATCATTGGTAATTTTCATGCCACGTACACTATAGAACACGTTGCTTTGCATTGTACTATATCCATGTTAGTAGTTAGATTTTTTCTCACCACATACTAGCATGCATCATGCCGATATTCTGTACTTACCATGTTCCCTACAGGATGTTGTTTTCGTGGGATTTCTGTTTTCTTGAGAATTAAGAAAACCGCGGAGATGATTTTATAAAACTTGGATTTATTTTAAAAATTTCGGTTTTCTTTTGGATATGATGATTTGACGTCCACCACGAGTTTTCTGATACTTATGGTAAGATTATCCGAATCGGGGCAGGGGGAGAGACCGATTACGGATATATGGTGGACCCGGTATGGTACCCAGGGGTAAGAAGCCTGTATAGAAAGACGAGTGAGCCTAGCAAGGACGAGGCCAACCGGTGATAGTATGAAAACTCGGCGGATATCCGGAGGATACCGACCGGAGTTATATGTTTCAGATGGATATGAGGGCCGATCCGAGAGACGACGCTTGAGATATTTGGATTTCACATGTCGATATTTGACATAGGATTTATGATGATTCATTGATGGTATTTCTGTTTTTACTTTACTAGAATTATTATGATATGCTCACTTTATGCATGCTACATCCATGTTACTACACGTCACTTATTTCGCATATACCACATCCATACCACTACACATCATTATAACTTCATATGTAGGATTGTTGTCGTTCGTTTTTGCATGTGATTGCTACTTATGATATTATTTATTACTCACAAGCTGGCAACACACCCCTGTTATACCACAGTTTCTTGCAGGGCCGACCGTTCAGAGTAGTCGTGGCTTGGGGCATACATTTACTTTTGGACGTGATCTTTTGCTTAGGTGGGTTATGAATGTTCTTATGTCTGCCTTCATTTGTACTTGTACATTATATCTAGTACACTCCATCCACCACATGTATATTTGACTTAGAGATGGAACTGAGAGATTTGTATTATATTGACTCTGGGTGTCGTACTCGTGTGAGCCGACTGGTGTACGTTAGGGTCAAAAGTTACATCCTGGTTGACCAAGTTAAAGACAAAATCAACCCTAAACTAAGTGGGGCCAAGGCCAAACCTAAGTCCAAGTTAAGACCAAGCATGGAAGGGGCCAGCTCCATGCCAAAAGGGAGGGCAACAAATTAGTTTAAATGCAATTTTTAGTAATACGTGTATGAAAAATGGGCAAAAAGCTAAAATTTTATAAACCCCATGACTTATGTGCAAAAAGAAATAAGCACATGAGGCATGGGAAGGCACAAGTGCTATTTAGAAAAGCCCAATGGGTTATATGTAAAGTGTGTAGCTTATAAAGGTAAACATGATGAAAAAATCAATAACAACTTTTCATTCTCTCAAAAAATTCCAGGGTTTATGCCTCCATCTCCTTTCTTTCAAGTTCTCCCTTTTCTTTTCTTTTCCAATTAAATTAAGAGTTTAACTCTTCTTTTTTCAAAAAGAAATAGTTTTTCACCATAAAACCCTCGAAGGGGAGTTCAGATCTTCCATCAAATCCCTTAAAGGGAGATTTTTTTTATCTCACTTCCCTTTTTCTCCAAGATCCAGCAAAAGGAGAGGAGGAGGAAGAAGACCCACCTCAAAAAATCCCACTCGGGAGGATTTGAGGCTCCAGGAAGAAGAAATGGGTCCCCTTTGATCATCTTCGAAGATCTTCGAGGAGTTCAACTCTAAGATCCAAATTCTCAAAAGAGTTTAACTCCACATCCAGACCTTTTAGGAGTTTAACTCCAAATCCAAGCCTTTTAGGAGTTTAACTCTAAATCCACATCCAATTTATTACATTGGAGTTTAACTCTAAATCCAAATCTTTTGGGAGTTTAACTCCAAATCTATACCTAATTCATGTTTAGGAGTTCAACTCCAAAACCCCTCGGAAGTTCAACTCCCAGCCCCAGGGACTAAGCCCCTTTCTCTACTGGTGTTTCCAGCAGTCGTGTGCCATGCACGTGACCTGTGGGTGTCCAGCGCACGTGCGCCGGGCACGTGACCCACGGACGCCCAGCGCCCACGCACCACACTCGCATCCTTACGACGCTCCTCACCACTCTTTTTCCCTTACGCTCCACACTCAAAATACGTCCCCCGTTAGAAAAAATTTCTAACGGGATGCTGCCCCGCACCCCGCAAGGGGGCTGCTAGCCCTCTTGACCCCCAGCCCGCTATCCGGATAGCGGGACCCCCGTAAACTCTGCGAGGCCCCCAATACGTCCAAGACCCCCTTCAAAACACAACACACACACTGCATATTGAGTTCGCATGACCAATTTTACCCGTCAATCAGAGATTCCCTCGCTCCAAAAGCGAGGGGTAATTAACGGCAGCTTAGTCCGCGGCTGCCGGAGATTCAGATACCCACAATCAATAAACCCCGGCCTACCCTAGGCTGGGGGAATCTGTACATGCCTGAGAAGTGTGCGCATTCCCATCTCAATAGAGTGACGAAAAACACCCTACAGTATAGTTATGCTTTCTTTTCTTTCTTTACTTTATTCTTCACCGGAGGCGTCGTATATTTTACTACGTGGTTGTGTTCTGCCAAGTGAGCATTGAGATTGCTCCCAAGTGGGGATGCTCTTATATCTATATCTATCTATCTATCTATCTATCTATATATATATATATATATATATATATTACATATGTATCGGTTTTTATCAAAATTTACAAAGGAGATACTGCCGAAAATTTTAACGATAACTTGTTTTCAAAAATGTTTTCCAACAACTCTTACGCTTTAAATCAACATTTTCTAAGAAAAATTCACCTATTTATCTTTACTTACGATTTAGATTCTAGGTTTTGGCTTACTTACATTGCGTTACGCCTTTAGATGTTGCATGATTTAAGTGCCGATCACGTTCCTCGTTCGGGTCGTGACAAAATTGGGATCAAAGCGCTAGGTTTTACCTTTTTGAGTCTAAGATGACCTTAGTATGATGGAGTAGGTAACTTAAGAGAGTAATGTAGCGTATATATATTCCGCGGCATGTTTATGATACGATACTCGGCCTAAGTGACCTTAGGATATATGTCTTGTGATTCCTTTCTTGATTCCACGCATCCTTTTTGTTCTGGTTGCCATGTTCTTACCAATTCATGTTTCTTATTCCAGCCACCATGCCGCTGAAGACTACGAGGGCCCAGAGGGCTGCTGTCGAAGACCATGAGGACGAGATCAGGGAGGGCTCGTCCGAGACGAGGATTGACCAAGGTGGTATGCCTGTTACTCAGGAGCAGGTTGATTCTCTTTCTCCGGGCAGGACTGCTAGGCTGGAGACGAGCATTAATGATTTGCACCAGATGGTTGGATCATTGGTTGAGGCCAGCCAGGCACAGAGGTCAGATGTTGTTCCGCCTACTACAGGGTCCGTGGTGTGTTCACCGCCAAAAGACGCGACCTGAACGTTAGGACGTCTGGCCTGAATTTTGGGGGCAGATGCTATTTGGATTTATCTGTCCACCTCTCCGAAAATACCAAGTTGATTTATGGCACCGTATATCGGAGGTTTGGACGGATGCGGCCGTTGTAGCAGACTTCGTCAGATTTCTCCTCTTTTATGAAGGGCTTTTGATTGTGGGGACTCTCTTTCCTGCAGGCGCAAACCCCTGTAGTTAATTACATTACCGCATCGCTATAACCACTTTCTCTTATTCCGAAAGTTCACTTCGTGTCGTGTGTGTTTATTTTATTTTTGGTTGCCCGTGGATTGTATACGGAGACTAATTTGTATCGTCGCTCGTAAGGCGTGGATTAGTACAAATCCGTATATCTTAGATTTAGGGTTTTTATTTAAGGACCGTTAATCTATTTTGAGATTAAGATCGACTTAAACGTATGTGAGCATTTGGGGGCTCGGTTGGTTTTTTGTTAAGGATACGTTGGTCCAATTTGAGACTAAGATTTACTTAATAAGGTTTTAGGATCATTTTTGTTTTAGATCTAACAAGAGAGCATTTGGGCTCTGTTGTCTTAGTTTAGGGACATTTCGGTCCATTATCGCCATTTTGGGGGCGAAATTCTAGTTTGAGGACATCTCGATCCGTTGATCACCATTTTGGGGGTGAGATTTTAGTTTAAGGACGTTACGGTCCATTGATCACCATTTTGGAGTTGAGGCTTTAGTTTAATGACGTCTCGGTCAGTTGATCACCATTTTGGAGGTGAAGTTTTAGTTTAAGGACGTCTCGGTCCGTTGATCACCATTTTGGAGATGGGGTTTTAGTTTAAGGACGTCTCGGTCCGTTGATCACCATTTTGGAGGTGAGGTTTTAGTTTAAGGACATCTCGGCCCGGTTGTTACTTTAGGGACATCTCGTTCCATTGTCCATTTTGCGTGCACGTGAATTTGTTACGTGACGGGATGAGAAACGATGATATGGGATGCATCCAGTTTGAGATGCGGTTTGATCTGGAATGTGCATGTCAGTTTGGGAAGTGCAACAAAAAGCAGTTGGTTGTTGGGACCCGCCACCTCTCTAAAGACGTTGATGAATTACAACGACATGTATCAGAGGTGTAGAGAGATGTACCCTTGAACCAATTCCCGTGTTGAGGGAAAAGGGGTTAATGGTAAACCCGGGAATCATTAGTCGTATTTTGAGACTAAGATTTCCTCAGGGGAATGTGGGACGAATATCGTTTTGGGATATCATCAGTCGGAAGATCGATAGTCGTATTTGGGACTAAGATCAGTTTGAGCACATGGGCTCAGTTGATCTGAATTAGGGAGTTTCTACTCTCTAGGGCTTGGTCCACTCAGTTTTCTTTTTATTTGAAAAAGAGTGCTAAGCACTTGTTTGGGCTCAGTAAGTGCTGACGCTCACATATAATCATGTGGGCTTTTAGTCATGGGGATTGCTCTATAAGTGTTAAACACTTTACCCTTTTTGTCTTTATATGGAGTGCTAAGTACTCTTTATGGCGCCCACGTGCGAAGCACGTGAGGAGCTAGGCGCTATTTAGTGGGTGCCAAGAACTTTTATTCTGTGGCATCCACATGAGGGTCACGTGAGGCACTGGGCGCTGAGCGTCGCTCAATGAGTGCTAGGCACTCCTGTAGGGCCCACGTGAGGGGCACGTAGGGCGCTGCCCACTGAGTGCTGAGCACTCCTGAGTTCTTTTGTAGCGCCCACGTGAGAGGCATGTGGGGCACTGGGCCGTGAGCGCCATCCACTGAGTGCTAAGCACTCCTGAGTTCTTTTGTAGAGCCCACGTGAGAGGCACATGGGGCGTTGGGCGCTGAGCGCCGCCTACTAAGTGCTAAGCACTCCTGAGTTCTCTTTCCTTTTTCTGAATGATCCACATGATCTTTATCTACTTTTATTTACCTAAAATTTCCAAGAAGAGAGTTCTTCTTCCTCGAGAATTTAATTCTCTATTCTTTCGAAACTTTTTTTAAGCTTGTGGTGGTGGGGGGGGTTCCCCCCTCTTTAGACTTGAAGTCTTGGGTCCTTTATATAGTAGAGGCAAGTTTGTTGATTAGTTGAAGAAATCTTTCATTAAGAGATCCCAAATGATTTGGGAATTTTACCCACCGTTGGATCTTTGATCCAAGGACTTCTGTTTTACAGAAAATATTTTCTTGTTTTTAACAAGATTTGAGAAATATTTACCCATACAGAATTTATTCTGTAGATCAGTGATTATTTAATCACTATTGGATTTTTAATCCAACGGTACTCTGTTTTACAGAGGGCAATCTTTCTTGTTTAGAAAGATTTGAGGAATATTTTCTCTAAATAGAATTTAATTCTGCATCCTGATGATTTATCGTCTCCGTTGGATCTTTGATCCAACGGCTCTGCTTAACAGAGAGTAGAATTTAATTCTACTGGGCGCTGGCGCTCACGTGTTGTACACGTGGGCACTGCTTAAGATTTTTGTGTGCTTTGTACACGGGCGCTGCTCATATAAGAGTTTTTAACTCTGGCGCTGGCGCCCTCGTGGAGGACACATGAGGCGCCGCCTCTTAAATTTTGAACATAGCTTTGCTCTTATTATTGGGGGAAATAAATGCCCCCCCCACCGTTGCACCCACGTGGCTCGCTCGTGAGTGCTGCGGTGGCATCTTTTCCACCGTTCGTGAAGTGCTGAAATTGGTTCACCTTCTTACTCTGATTCCTATGGGTCAATTATCTTCTTTTCCCATGCCTTTTTTTCCAGCCTTTGAAATAGTTCCACCATGCATATAATTTTCCATGCCTAGATTTGAATGCTTCTCTTTATAATCTGAAGCTATGTCTTCCTCCTTCTTCAGAAAAAGAAACCCATGTCTTTTAACATAACTCAAGGTAACCATTTCTAAAGGAAAAAACCAAGAGCTATGGCTTGCGATCGTCCTCACGCTTGTCGGCAACCATGGGAGGTGCCCATCGGGGAGACTATTCCTCGTTTTACTGCGCGGCTAGTGGATCCCCTTCTCACCGACGCTCAATGTGATACGGTGATGTATGAGCTCCTGACTCGTAGGGGATCTCCTCTTCCTATGGGCTCCATTTAGCTTTGGAAGATTTTTCCTATCCGTGCTTGCCGACATCCCCCCACATCCGGCAGAGATGACTCTGGCGATTCTTGATGCGGCGGAGGACAAGATCGAGTGTTTTCACGAGGCACGTTTGATTACCCAGTCTTTGAGGGATCGTTCGGTTCAGTTGCTAAGCCGGATACGGGCTCAGCGGGCTATCATGTCTTCCTTCGCTGATGAGCATGGAGCTAACCGATGGAGAGCAATTCCTCGCGAAGACCGCCGCTTCGACATGGTGGAGAGGGCTGAGAGGGAATTGGGGAACTTTGTTTATTATTTTGTTAACCTCTGTATCTCTGATTCCATATTTGGTGATCTCTTCCCTGTAAAGTAGTATGTTTATTTCAATGTATTTATCTTATTATTGACTGTTGACTGTTTTCTGTTGAATGTTTTCTCTTCATCATATATTCGTATGTGTATCTCGCCTCTGTGCATGAGCTTTATACTTTACCCTTAGGAATTTTTGCTAAGTGCGAACGCCATTGTTGTGTCATGCGCTAATCCTTCTCACACATACATAAATCAACATGCTTTGAACACTATTTCCATTTAAGTATGGATGCAGTTGTGAATGAACGCTTAGTTGGGTGTGAATCAAATACTCTCCTTACTGCCTTTCATAGCACACGGTTGGTGCTCATGGGTTGCGCCTTTCTGTCTTGACTTGACGTGAAATAGTTTATGTACTCATTTCTGAGTTTGTAGTTTATTCATTTATTCCGGAGTCTCTAGTTTACGAACTCATTTCGGAACTTGTAGTTTATTCACTCATTTCGGAGTTTCTAGTTTATAGACTCATTTTGGTGTTTGTAGTTTATGGACTCATTTCGGCATTTGTTTAGTTTACCCCCCTTGGGCTTGTAGGCAAACTTATCCTAACGTCATAGATAACCCCTGCTCTTTGCCACAGAGGTCCGTTAGGTTTTGTGGTACTAGGGTTTTTAGTCCGTGGTACCGTCGCGTTAGCTGATGCATTCCCCGATATGCAGTCTTTACACTACTATTTGAGTAGCCCCGCGACTGTCGTGTCTCTGATCTCTTCGAGGGCTGGACAGGACGTCTTCAAATAATCTTCTTAGGAAATTTGACCGTCGGAAGAGCAAGCGGTAGGAATTTTTCCATACCGCTTTTTATTTGAGGTTAGGCTTAGTTTGGGAGCCCCGATGAGTCATAACCACTCCTTGGGATGATCTCCAATAGTCTTTCGGGTTTTATTTGAGTTGACGTCAAGACCTCGAAGCTAGGAATTTGGCCTTCGCTTCCTTTTGATTTAGCTATTTTGGAGCCTTTGTTGACATTGCGTCTGCTGTAACGAGAAGAATGTCAGAGTAGTCTTTAGGTTGTTTTGTGAATCGTCAAGACTTGGAGCTAGGAATCTTGCCATGGCTCCGTTTTGTTTCAACCCTGGGGTTTTTTGTTGACGTTGCGCCTGCATCCTGCTGGAGTGAGAAGGACCGCCGTTGTTGACATTGCATCTGCTGTAACGAGAAGCATGTCGAGGTAGTCTTTAGGTTGTTTTGTGAACCGTCAAGACTTAGAGCTAGGAATTCTGCCATGGCTCCGTTTTGTTTCGACCCTGGGGTCTTTTGTTGATGTCGCGTCTACATCCTGCTGGAGTGAGAAGGACCACCGTTGTTGACATTGCGTCTGCTGTAACGAGAAGCATGTCGAGATAGTCTTTAGGTTGTTTTGTAAACTGTCAAGACTTGGAGCTAGGAATTTTGCCATGGCTCCGTTTTGTTTCGACCCTGGGGTCTTTTGTTGACGTCACGTCTGCATCTTGCTGGAGTGAAAAGGAACGCCGTTGTTGACATTGCGTCTGCTGTAACGAGAAGCATGTCGAGGTAGTTTTTTAGTCTGGTGGAAAAATATGGTTCCCTTTTTGTTTGTGCCTATGGATTGTATACAGGGGTCAATGTGGACTCACCTGCAGGGCAAAAGTTTCATTTCATTTTATTTCTTTCCATGATGCTCTATCATTTCATCTTTTTATATCACGAAAGTCGCGATTGCCCAATCATTTCGGGTTTTTATCGCGGTGACCAATCATTTCGGCTATTATTTTTTTTTACTCGCTGCTTTTTATTTCGAATTGCCCAAACATTTCGGCTGTTTTTATATCCATATATTTTGCTCGCTGATTTTTATTGCGACTTGCCCCATCATTTCGGCTATTTCATATGCATTTTTTTTGCTCGCTGATTTTTGTTGCGAGTATGAAACTTGAGATCTGATACCAATCCTGGCATTAGCATCGCTGAGTAGAATATTGTCAGGAGTGAATTATCATTTACCGCGAAAGGACTTGAAAGTTGACACATGTTCAGACATCAGCATCGCTGCAATTGGAATATTGCCAGGAGCGAATCATCATTTGCCGCGAAAGGACTTGAAATTTGATACCGATTTAGGCATCAGCATCACTACGATTGGAATATTTCCAGGAGCGAATCATCATTTGCCTTTATTGAGTTGAACAAAGGTGGCTTAGTAGACAGGGTTAGGATCCCGTCGATTAAGACTTTTCGACCTTATAAGCCGTAAGGGTCTCATAAAGTTATTTTTCCCTACGAGTCATGAGGATCTCGTAAGCGTATTTTCTCCTTAGGAATCGTGGGAATTTCTAAGTGTGCGTTCTCTTATATCGTAAGGATCTTACAAGAGTGTTTTCTCCTTATAACTCGAGAGGACTTACAAGTGTCGTTCACCATATGAGAACATTCCTCGTGATTGGTGGAACTTGGTGGGGGAAACGTTTATTTGTGCTCGTGGATTGTATACAAGGGCTAATATCGTACCGCCTGTAGGGCAACTTGGGGAATACGACGGCTTAAGGACAGGTTTGGATCCCTGTAACTTAAGAATTTGAATCCTATGAGCTATGAGGGTCTCATAGGGGGAGTTCTCCTTATGAGTCGAGAGGATCTCGTAAGTGAAAATTTTATGAGATTGCGCCCTTTTAGGTTTTCACAAGCTTGCCGGTAGCCTTGCTGTTTTTACTCACGTCGCTGTTTCCCCTCAATCAGAGCAAGGCTCTGTTTGAATTTTAAAAATTCAAATTTTGAAGCAACGTTTCAAATCCTGTGCGCTGCGCGCAACGCGCCACGTGTCAGAAGTTGATACGTCAGCGCAACGCCCAAGGCAGTGCGTCCAATCAGAGCAGGGCTCTTTTAAAAACAAAAAGAGGCAACGTTCAGTTGCGCAAGCGCCGCGCTGCGTGACACGTGTCTGCGCAGTTGCCCAAGCACAACTGCGCAAACACAGTTGCGCAAACGCTGCACTGCGCGACACGTGTCTGCGCAGTTGCGCAAACACGATTGCGCAAGCACGGCGCTGCGCGACACGTGTCAGCGCAGTTGCGCTGCGCTTTGCGCTGCGCGACACGTGTCAGCGCAGATGCGCTAGCGCAGTTGCGCTGCACTGTGCGCTGCGTGACACGTGTCACTCGCTGGGGCATTTGCGCCAAACAGAATTAAGATTTTAAAGAAATCTTTCTGTTCTTGTTAAAACAAGAAGATTTTCTTCTGTAAAACAGAAGCCCTTGGATCAAAGATCCAACGGTGGGGAAAATTCCCCAAATCACTCAGAGAAAGATCTCTTTAACAAATTTAACTAATTTATGTGCACTATAAAAAGGACCCTAGACCTCAATTCAAAGGCATCAACATTTTCTAAAAAAAAAGAGAGAAAGAGAACTCTGAAGAACTCCTCAAGAACAAAAAAAGGTAAAGACCTTTAGAAAAAGAGAAAGTTCTCTTATGAACAGATCATAGATCTTTAATAAATAAAAAAAACAACAAAATAAAAATAGTGCTTTGCACTTCTTTTATGAACCATTGGTTCCTTGAAAACAAGAAAAAACTTGTTTTTTTTGATTTAAAATCGATCAAAAGATAAAACAATGCTCTGCACTTGCAAGAACTGCGCTGTTGCGCTCCTGTATTGGCGCAAGCCACCAGGAAGCGCCACGTGTCAGTAGCGCAGCAGTGCAGCGCACTGACACAGCGCACTGCGCTGTTGCGCTTGCGCTCGCCAGAGCGTGACACGTGTCACCACCATATGAGCTTGCGCTCATTACTTGGCGCAAAGCGCCTGACAAGCCACGTGGGGCTCTGTCAGAGTACTTAATGCTCTGCATTATTAAAGAAAAGGGACAGAGCCCAATTAAAAGGCCTAACAGGCCTAATCAAACATGCTATGCATTTTAAAAAGGGCAGATCCCAAACAAAATAGATGCTCTACATCATTTATAAAGGGCAGAGCCCAACCAAAACAAAGAAAAATAATGCAGTGAAGGGGCAAAGCCCTAGCACAAGTCCAATAGACCAAAGATAAAAGAATATTGAAACTGGACTTAGCCCAGTCGTGGCCATAAGTCCTCAAATTAAATTGACTGAGCACGGCTGCTCCCTAAATCAATTTACATCCGGTTCGAGGGTACATCTCCGAACTCCTCTGACACCTATCGTTGTAATTCCTCAACGACGTCAGAGAGGTGACGGGTCCCAACGACCACACATGAATATGGATTGCGGGGTCTTTAAACTCGTGGACCGAAACGTCCCTAAACTAATGTCGGACTGAGACGTCCCTAAACTAATATCGGACTGAGACGTCCTTAAACTAATAATGGATCACCACGTCCCTAAACTGGCAATGGACCACCACGTCCCTAAACTAGAACAATAGAGCCTCCAAATGCTCTTTTGCCGGATCTAAATGATCCCGTTTAAGTTGATCTTAGCCCCAAACACGGCTAACGTATCCTTAAACATTCAAATGGACTGTAAAAATCCAAATTGACTTTGGTTCAAGGGTACATCTCTGAACTCCTCTGACATCTGCCGTTGTAATCCTTCAACGACGTTAGAGAGGTGACGAGTCCCGATGGCCAGATATTAAATGGATTATCACGTTAAGTTGATCCTAGTCTCAAACAGGACTATCGTATCCTTAACGAACGTTTAAGTTGATCTTAGCCGCAACGCGACTAATGCATCCTTAAACTAAAATCACCAAACCCAAATCTAAGTAAATACGGATTTGGACTAATCCACGTCCTACGAACGACGGCTTAACTTAGTCTCCGTATACAATCCACGGGCAACCACAAACAAAACAAACATCCACGACACGAAGTGAAATTCTGGAGAAGGAGAAAGTTGTTACCGCGATGCGGTAGCGTAATTAACTGCAGGGGCTTACGCCTGCAGGAAAGAGCGTCCCCACAATCAAAAACCCCTCAAGCGAGGGGGAATCTGACGAAGTCTGCTACATCGGCCGCATCCGTCTAAACCTCCGATACACGGTGCCATAAATCTACTTGGCATCTTCGGAGAGGTGGACGGATAAAACCAAATAGCATCTGCCTTGAATCTCAGCGTCAGGACATCGCGGTCCTGTGCGCCGCCTTTCGGAGGGGAACAGATTCTGGCATGCCCGGTGGGACCTTTTCCTCTTTCCACTCCACACTTCGTGTGTCATCCTCGCGAACCAATCGCGGTTTGTTAAATGGTTGCCTTCGGATTTCAAGTTACTAAGATTTGGTCTTTGTCCTGGCACAGAACTCAAGATTCAATGGCCTCTAACTGCACCAACTGCTCGAAGTGCCACTGCAATGGACGCTCCACCTCCCCCGGAGGTGTAGCATATAGGCCCCAAGCGGCTTCCTTCCTCACTCTGCCAGTAGACCAGGTGACCCAAGCCACCACTGGCCTGTTCTTCGGGACCATGATCCCACCTACAAGCTTTCCTACGCCAATACTCGCACCGGAAGTGAACAAAAAGTCGGTCTTCGACCGGCTCACTGCTACGACAGCCCCTGTCAACGGGTCGCCCGCTACCAAATCGACAGCCTCTGTTTTCACCAGGCTAAATCTGAACTCTAAAATGGCTGTCCAAAGGAGGGCAACGGCTGCTGCTTCAGAAGTCGTCAAGGCGGCTTCCCCTGTCAAAGAGTCAGTCTTTTCAAGATTGACGATTCCTGCTCCTGCCCCCATTCGAGGATCCGTCTTCGACAGGTTGAATATCACCCCTCAAAAGACAACCTTAGTCTTTAAGAGGTTAACACCGGCGGCGCCTCATTCATACAGGGGGCAAAAAGAAGATGTCTCAATCTCCGAGCCAGTCCCAACGGCTCGTCATGCTCGACGTCGCCATTGGCAACGAGTGAGGAAGGCAGGGGGCAATTCCCCCTCAGGGCTAACTCCACCGGCTCCAATGGTGGAAGTCAACGCTGCTGTTCTAACTGGGAACAGCTTTGAACTACCGAGGAGGGTACGTAAGAACTCTCCAACCGCTACATTGAAAAGATCTCCTCCGCCCGCGGAGAGAGTTCCAGAAACGAAGCAAGAACAGCCCCCTCAACGGCTGTCCTCAAAAATTTATAAAGTTTGGTGAAGAGTTCAAGACTCCGTAATTGACCTAGATCGCTTGCGTCAACAGAAAAAGGCGAAGGTACAAGAAGGAAAAAGTCGTCCTATTAAACAGCAGGGGACAGCAGCTGCTAGGATGCCCACTTCAACGGTTCCTTCATCCTCAACGGCCCACAAAAGAAGGAGGCCAGAGAAAACTCCCGCGTCAGCGGCAAAAGTTAAAAATGGTGAACCTAAACGCCCCAAGTCAGGGGGCATAACATTTCATACGGTTTACATGGCATCGGGAAAAGAAGATAGCCGCATATCAACAGGTCATAGACCGCACACGAGGTCAGTGACAAAGGCTCAGGAGTAGCAGCAGAAGCTCCAAGAAATGATGAACGCTATGGCCGCACATACAGGGCCAAAAGAAAACCTCGAAACGTCCTCGGATGAACGCCAAGAGGAAGAAACCGACGCCGAATTCCTTCGTCGGATATTGGAGAAGAAGGACAAAGAGGCTGCTGAACAAGCAGCCAACATACAGCGTATGGGCCTCCTCTTCCAAGACATGATAGGGATGATGATACAACAAGATCCTCCGGCTGAAGAGCCCCCGATCTTCCTTGGAGACGATAGGGGAGAAACATCAAATCCTCCACCAGCTCTGTCGATGGCTAAGGAGGATACAATCTCCAAAGCCGATTTGGATGAGTACATCGCCCAGCAAATACGGGTTCATCATTCGACCGAAGCGGCCGGCCAGGTCGTAAAAACGGGGCGGCCATATCCAAGTTGGTACGATCAAATCAAGTACCCACCCGGTTACACAATTCCCAAGTTCCATGTCTATAAGGGGACTGGCAATCCTCATCAACATGTTGTCCAGTTCAGGGCACTCTGCGGCAACACCGGCGGTGATGACAAGCTGTTGCTTCGCCAGTTTGTTGGAAGCTTATCAGATACGGCGTTCGAATGGTACTTTGAGCTCCCGAACGACTCTATTAAAACCTTCGCGGAGATGGAACTGCTGTTTACTCAGCGTTTTGCAAGCGCCAGTGAACGTACCCCGATGACGGCACTGATTAACGCCAGGATAAAACCCGACGAGACGTGGGTTCAGTACGCTATACGATGGCGGAACTTATGGTCGAAGTGCGAGCAGCGCATTGAAGAAGCTCCCGCAGTGGGTATGTTTGTGGGAACCCTTGATCCACAAGCAACCATCTCACAATTTATGATGTTTTTCAAGCCAACTACCTTCCAGGCCTTGATTGACAAACTAGCGCAAATGGATCAAATGGGCCATAAACCCCCTCTTCCAAGGCCGGACTCCCGAAATGACAAAGGGAAGGGAAAAGCGATCGTCGTCGCTAATGCTCAACAACAACCAAGCGACTCGAAGCCGGTTGCTTGTCAAAATAATATGCGCCCGTACGTACCCCTTGAGGATAGGATGGGACGTCGTTATTCCTTTCCCCGCGATAAAACGAAGAGGTTATTCGAGCTGGCGTTGCGCAACAGACTCATAAATCTGCCAGATCCAAAACGTCCGTTGCAACCAAGTGACGTCAACGAGCCCAACTACTATCCTTATCATCGAGTACTAGGCCATCCGATCGAAGATTGCTACGTTTTCAAGAATTGGCTTGAAAACCAGTACCGACAGGGCAAGTTCGCGTTATCTGACAAATGGAAGGTGAATCCCCCACAGCCCCATACCTCTAAAGGGACGAATACGCCGGGGGCAACATGCTCCGTCGTTGAAGAAGCTCCTTGGGAGGTTGTATTATCAGCCAAGATAAAGAGGATGCTAAACGATCTTCAGACATGTCCAGCGATCAAGTGGAAGAACCCGTTGGAACCGCAGGTCATTGAAGGGATGTTGAACCCACGTCCAATTCCAAAGACCGATGGTGGTGGTTCAAGCACTTGCAGCCAGCCGTCAAAATCCTCGAAGAAGAAGAAAAAGAAGTCAAAGAAGCCCGTGAAGCCTGGCGACAAGCGCACGGACCTGCAAAAACAAATTGATGCGCTGGAGGAACACAACCAGAAGGCACGGACTCCCGTTACATTCCAAGAATTCCTCAATCACGTCTTTCAAGAGGAAGATGAGGGATAAAGTTCATCTGACGAATCTAAAGGATACGTGGCGAGCTGTCATGTGATTTCCCATTAGCTCATGGACGATGAAAAGACTCCTTGTACTAAAACGCTGGGGGTAGATCCTGAACCAAAAATTCTAAAGCCATCGGATGAAGTAATTGACGCATTCCTCAATGAAGCATTCTTAAAAAGCAAAGCCGATCGGGAGCGCGAGGCGGTCATATTCGAAAAGGCCAAGCGCCAGCGCCTTGATGAAAGAGTTGAAATACTCCCGCTGGAGCAAAGTGCATCCACCGCTGATAAAAGCAAGTTCAAGATAAGGAAGAGGTTTGCTAAAGCCGTGTCAATGGGTATAGAGCTACCATCCTCTCAGGAAGGCATTACTGGTGAAATGGAAAGTCACCCCTCCTATTGCCTGTATCATCAGAAGGTGTCGCACCCCACTGAAGAGTGCAAAGCTTTCGATAGATGGTGGCAAGGATATGTTGCTCACCGGCAACAGTTTAAGCGGGAAAAGCGCAAAGCTCGCTGAGAGCAGAGCGGAATGATCAAAGTGCTTAACAAAACTACCGGTGGTTGTTGCATGATTGACGCCGGAGGATCACAAGTGCCCACATTCGGGAGCGATTCTGATGAGGAGCTAGAGCTTGGACCCCTCTTTAAAGAATCCACTTCGGGAAAAGAAGAAGGACCGAAGGTTTGCGAGAATATCCAGCTAAGCAATCGGACGCTACCTGAAAAGAATCTCGGACCTTTAAGCAAGAAAGACAAAGGGAAAGAGAAGGTCTCCGAAGACATCGCCTTGGATGACCGAGTGGCGGAAGAGTTAACCGCCAAGAACCCACCA
This sequence comes from Agapanthus africanus, assembly GCA_030015575.1. NCBI lineage: Eukaryota > Viridiplantae > Streptophyta > Magnoliopsida > Asparagales > Amaryllidaceae > Agapanthus > Agapanthus africanus. The sequence continues at coordinate 43,387,904 of CM057342.1, forward strand.
AAGAAGAATAATGTGGATTACAATGTCTTAGCACATCTGAGGAAGCTGCCTTCACAGCTCAGCATTCTCGACGCCCTTTTGCTATCAAAAGAGGCGAGAGATTCGTTGATTAAGGCGCTCCAAGACCCAGAACAATTCCAAGCATGCCTGGCCGAGGAAAAGATGAAGGATGAAGTGGAGGAAGTGCATACGGCCGATGTTACTTTTGGCGATGAAGACCTTCTACTTGGGATGTGCGAACACAATCGCCCCCTCTATGTCTCAGGATACTGTCACGATATAAAGATAGGCAAAATCCCGATCGACAATGGATCCTCCATTAATCTCCTCAATGTACGGGTCTTAAAAGAAATCTGCATGAGCGTCCAGCACCTTGCTCGTGACAAGATCACCATCTCCGGGTTCGACTCCCAGTCATCAAGAACTCTTGGGTCTGTGATACTGACGCTACGCTTCGGGCTACTCGTCACGGACATTAAGTTCCACGTCATAGACGCCAAGACATGCTACAACGCTTTGCTCGGCCGACCATGGTTACACGAGTACAACATCATCCCTTCTACACAGCATCAGTGTATGAAATATTTTAAGGATGGTTTCGAGTATACCGTGACGGGAGAACTGAACCCGTTCTCTGTAAACGAGGTCCGCAAATATGAAGACGCCAAATACTTCTTATCAGATTTCGAAAATACGGAGAAGTGTCACAAGCCGGAGAATAAAACTAACGCTACCATCCCTGTCTTCGGCAGTGATACTGAGGAGGAAGAGGAGATAGTTTATACGGGTCCGCCCCAACACAACAAGCCGGGACCATCGGCTCCTACATTGATATTTGGCAGCGACTCGGAAGATGAAGTCCATGCTGTATTCTCTGCTCGACCTTCAATACAAACGTCCGCTGATGAAGAGCAAAGTCTGCAAGTCGCCTTGGTGCCGCTTAAACACCATAAAGAACTGGATGCACTTAATATTTACAACGTAGAAGAGCTACAAACATTCTACATCCCTCTCAGGCGAGAGAGCGAGAAATCAATTCTGTTTTACTGCTCTGAAGAAACCAAGGTAGAAAAAGAAATCTGGCATGGCGCGGATTCTACGCTCGACAGGCTTCAGCCTATCCGTCTCCCCAGATATTATACGGAAGGTTTGAAAAAGCTGCTGAAACACCAGGGGATATCCTTCAAACAGACCGTTAGAAAGGCCAAATTCTATGACAAGGTCTGGAACGTTCCCGGGACTCAACGCAAACTGCTTAACGGGAGAATGGAAACAAAAGGGCTTGGATACATCCGGTCAAAGAAACGAGAGTTACTACCCGGCTGCTACGTCGTGTATGACCTTGATGAAGAAGCGGATGCTCAATGCAAGGACACTAATCCTAAGCCAGTGAAAGTTCCAGATGCAAAGGAGCCCAGTCCATCGTTCGAGGAACAAATGGACAAACTTATAAAGAAAGCTGGTCAAAAAGTCCGAGATGATCACAACCGCGAGACAGCCATCTACGAGAAAGCCAAGACGCAACGCCTTCTCCAACAGGCCGTAAAGGATGAAAATGCCGCTCCTTGTCAACCTGTTATAAAGAAGGCTCGGCGCAAAAGCAGAAATAAGTCGAAAGGCCAAAAAGGCGCTCAACAACAACAAAGCAGGGCTAAGAAGTCACGCAAATGGGAGGCGAGCGTTATTGATCTATCCCTCATGAAGAAAATGAGTCGAGCATACTCTTTTCCTCGGGATAAGACGAGGAGGATACTTGAGCTTTCTCTAAAATATCAGATGCTCACACTGCCGGAGTCCAAGCACCCCGAACAAGCAAGCGAAGTCTCTGACCCAAACTCTTGCTCTTACCATCGAGTAATAGGGCACCCGCTCGAAGACTGCTTCACCTTTAAGAATTGGGTCGAAGATCAGTAGCAGCTCGGCAAGTTCGCTCTGTCTGACAACTGGAAGGTAACACCGCCACAGATGCACGAGCCTAAGGCCACGAAAGAAGAACAGGTTCCACATTGGGATTGGAAGCGAATTCGCACCTGTCACATGATTACAATATTAAAAGAAGAGCCCGAGGACATAGATGAGCTCCCTTGGTGCTTCGAAAACAGCAGCGACGAGATAATCTCAGAATTCTCTCCAGCGCCAAAAGAGCTGGAAGATGGAATCCATACCACTGCAGATAACCTCAAGAAGATTGAGTTGGGATTGGCAGACGATCCGCGACTGACATTCATCAGCGAGTTACTATCTGAAGGAAGGGTAGCTGCGTTAAAGGATGTGCTTCTGCAGAATAGAGATTGCTTCACGTGGAACTATTCCGAAATGCCGGGACTAGATCCAGAAATTGCTGTACACAAATTGGCGATATCCTCGGACATCAAGCCAGTCAAACAGGCGCCGAGGAGAATGCGGCTCGAGCTCGAGATGAGTATCAACGCCGAGGTCAAGAAGCCGATCGACTCTGGCTTTATCCAGGAGGTTCAATACCCCGAATGGATCGCTAACATCGTCCCGGTGATGAAGAAAAATGGGACGGTGCGCATATGCGTAGACTTCCGCGATCTTAATAAAGCTTGCCCGAAGGATGATTTTCCAGTGCCAGTCACCGAACTGATGATAGACAATACATCCACTCATGAGGTTTTCTCCTTCATGGATGGCTCATCAGGGTATAATCAGATAAAGATGCATCCCGAAGACCAGAAGCACACCGCCTTCAGGACCCCTCTAGGTATATTCTGTTATAAAGTGATGCCTTTCGGTTTAAAGAATGCCGGTGCCACTTATCAAAGGGCCATGACAAAGATCTTCGATGACCTTATACACGAAATCGTCGAATGCTATATCGACGATCTCGTGGTTAAAAGAAAATCATACGAGGAACACCTCGAGCATTTGAAGACCGTATTTTAACGCCTTCGGCAATACAACTTGAAGATGAACCCGCTCAAGTGTGCATTCGGAGTTTCCTCAGGCAAATTCCTGGGATTCATTGTCCGACACCGGGGTATCGAAATAGATCCGTCCAAGATCAAGGCAATCATGGAAATACCTCCGCCAAGGACTCCCAAACAGTTGCGGTCTCTCCAAGGAAAGCTCGCATATATTCGGCGATTTATAGCCAACCTCTCTGGCAAATGCCGCCCTTACAGTCACCTGATGAAGAAGGGAACTCCATTCGTCTGGGATCAAAAATGCTAGAGCGCGCTGGACGAAATTAAACAGTACCTGCAGAACCCGCCAGTGTTGGCTGCTCCGGTCAAGGGAAAACCCCTCATTCTTTATAAAACCGCCCTCGAAGGCTCCTTCGGCGCATTATGGGCACAAGAGAACGATCAAGGGAAAGAAAGAGCACTCTACTACTTAAGTCGAGTTCTACTGGGGGCAGAAAGCAACTATTCCCCCATTGAAAAACACTGCCTAGCGTTGATCTTCGCGATAACAAAGCTCAGGACTATGCGTTGGCGCATGAGGTCCGTCTCATTTCAAAGGTGGACCCTCTTAAGTATTTAATGTCAAAGGCCATACTAACAGGTCGACTCGCTAAATGGGCTCTGCTCTTGATGGAGTTCTCGATAACGTATCAACCTCTCAAGGCAGTAAAAGGCCAGGCCATCGCCGACTTCCTTGATGAGCATCCGATACCCGCCGATTCTCCTCTGAGCTGTGATTTACCAGACGAACATGCATTTGACACGATCGACGGTGGTGATACCCAATGGGAACTTTATTTCGATGGAGCATCTTCTGTGAAAAAGCGCAAACAAAGTAACCCTATAATCAAATCGGGGGTAGGCCTCATCTTCGTGACTCCACAAGGAGGGATAATGCGTTTCGCTTTCTCCTTAACAGAGCCGAGGACAAATAACGAAGCCGAATATGAAGCTTTGATAGCAGGCCTTGAGATCGCCATTGACATGGGAATTGGAGACTTCCTCATATACGGGGATTCTCAGCTGGTTGTTAGTCAAGTAAACGGCGACTACCAAACGTGCAAGCCAGAACTGGTGAAGTACGGCGAAAAAGTGCAACAACTGTTGACCCAAATTCCCTCCTATACTTTGGAGAACATACCGCGTGCGGAAAACAGCAAAGCGGACGCATTGGCCAAACTTGCTAAAGAACTGGCCGACGAGAACCTCGATGACGTTAGAATCATGGTACAAAGCCGTCGGGTGCTTGCCCCAGCAGAAATATCTCCGGAATCATCCGAAGAAAAAGGAGCGAGCGAGCAGACGACCCTGCAAGTAAAAGATTGGGAAAATACCGAGGATTGGAGAGAAGACTTCATAGACTACTTTAAATCCCACCGAATGCCTGAAGAAGCGTCCACAAGACATCAGCTCACGAAACGAGCTCTGTCTTTTGCTTTCGTCAACGATACTCTGTACAAGAGGTCGTTTAATTCTCTGTGGCTGAGATGCTTAGGACCTGACGAAGCGAAAAGAGTCGTCCAGGAAGTTCATGACGGACTCTGCGGTTCTCACCAAGCGGGCCCAAAGATGAAGTTGAAGATCAAACGGATGGGCTACTACTGGCCCACGATGATTCAAGATTGCCTCGAATATGCAAAGCAATGCCATTCATGCCAAATTCATGGGGACTTCATCCATCAACATCCAAATCCACTACATCCAACGGTGGCTAGCTGGCCATTCGTAATGTGGGGGACTAATATAGTCGGCCCCATCGAACCAGCATCGTTTAGAGGACATCGTTTCATCCTAGCGACGACTGACTACTTCTCTAAATGGGCAGAAGCAGTACCGTTAAGAGAAGTGAAGACGGAAAATATCCTCCACTTCTTCAAGACGCACGTCATATATCGGTTTGGAACTCCGCGACGGATCATCTCCGATAACGGGCCAGCTTACAGAAGCCACAAGATCAGTCGCTTTGCGCAACAGCATAATATAGACTGGAGATATTCCTCGGTTATAATCCGCGAGCTAATGGTCTAGCTGAAGCCTTCAACAAGACCCTGACGAAAATCATGAAAAAGACGGTGTCCCGAAATAAGAGAGACTGGCATGAGAGGTTGCAAGAAGCTCTCTGGGCATATCGAACTACGTTCAAGACGGCCACAAGCACAACGCCGTACGCGTTGGTATTTGGGACGGAAGCAGTACTCCCCCTCGAGATAGAGTTACCCTCTCTACGAGTGGCAGTCCACTACGAGCTGACGGACGAAGAAAATGCTCACCTTTGGCTTGAGGAGCTTGACGCCCTTGATGAAACCCGGCTCATAGCGCAACAAAATCTGGAGGCTTATAAAGCAAAGATGACGCTCTCATATGAAAGACTGACCCGACCGAGGACATTTCGCCAAGGCGAACTCGTGCTAGTGGTCAAAAGGCCTATGATTCCCAATCGCGCCAAGCGAGGAAAATTCGAGCCAAACTATGAAGGCCCATACATCATAGATAAGGTCTACCAGGGTGGGGCCTATCTACTCATGGACATGCACGGTGAAAGGCCTTTCAAGCCAATAAACGGTCGCTTCCTAAAGAGATACTATGCTTAATGAGCTACAGCCTAGGTCAATGATAGATGACGACGACTATGTCCGCTCGCTATCTTCCTAAACTCAAACTCTATCAGCAGTAACCAGCCTTCTCAAAGTCGGACCGAAATGTCCTTAAACTAATAGCAGACTGAAACGTCTTTAAACTACTACCGCAGCATCATCTAGGCTGACGAGATATAAAAACAAAAAAAATATATAAAAATAAGAAGAATAAAAAAAAAACGGTATGTCCATAAGCAAAAAAGGGCACGGATGAAAACCCGAAAGGGCTCCGTGAGTAAAAACAGCAGGGCTACCGGCGAGTGTTCGTGAAAACCCGAAAGGGCGCGACCTCGTAAAAAAAAGAGAAAAAGAAAATAAAAAGAATAAAAAAAGAAAACGGTATGTCCATAGGCAAAAAGGGCACGGATGAAAACCCGAAAAGGCTCCGTGAGTAAAAACAGCAGGGCTACCGGCGAGTGTTCGTGAAAACCCGAAAGGGCGCGACCTCGTAAAAAAAAGAAGAAAGAGAAGAAGAAAATAAAAAGAATAAAAAAAACGGTATGTCCATAAGCAAAATGGGCACGGATGAAAACCCGAAAGGGCTCCGTGAGTAAAAACAGCAGGACTACCGGCGAGTGTTTGTGAAAACCTGAAAGGGCGCAACCTCGTTAAAGGACACTTATAGGGTCCTCTCGACCTTGTAAGGAGAAACCACCTGCGTGAGATCCTTACGACTCACAAAGGAGCAACACACTTAGGGATCCCCATGATTCCTAGGAAGAAAATACACTCGCGAGATCCTCACGACTCGTGAGGAGAACTCTCTTATGGGACCCTCACGGCTCATAAGATTTGAAAGTCTTAAGTTACAGAGACCTAAACCTGTGCTTAAGCAAACCCCCACAAACTTCCAATATTGCCCTACAAGTGGCTCAATACTGACCCTTGTATACAATCCACGGGCGCGAATAAACATTTCCCTAATCAAGTTTCATCCGAGACTGGGGATATGTTCGCATGATGAACAACCCTTATAAGTCCTCTCGACTTACAAGGAAAAAACCCTCCTGTAGGAGCCTTACGACTTACAGAGGAAACGAACACTTAGGAATCCTTAAGATTCCTAAGGAGAAAATACACCTACAAGATCCTCACGACTTGTAGGAAGAAATACCTTTGTGAGACCCTTACGGCTCATGAAGTTAAAAGCCTTAGTCGACAACGCCTTAACCCTGTTCGCTAAGCCACCTTTGTTCATCATCGACGGAGGCAAATGATGATTCGCTCCTGGCAATATCCCAGTTGTAGCGATGCTGATGCCGAAATCGGTGTCTAATTCCAGGTTTACGGCGGAAAGCCAATAGGCCGCACATGCATACGAAATAGCCGAAATGATAGGGCAACTTCCAGTAAAAAGCAGCAAGTAAAAATGTATGCATGCAAAATAGCCGAAATGATTGGGCAACTCGCAATAAAAAGTAGCGAGTAAAAATAAAATAAATAGCCGAAATGATTGGGCACCGCGAAAAATAGCCGAAATGATTGGGCAATCGCGACCTTCGCGATATAAAAGCTGAAATGATAGAGCATCGCGGAGATAAAACAAAAAAAATGATGATAAAACTTTGGCCCTACAGTTAAGATCACATCGATCCCTGTATACAATCCAAGGGCGTAAACAAAGAGGGAACCATACTTTCCCAACAGGCTCCGCCAGAAGACGAAGCCAAATCTCGACGGTTCAGTCCAACTCCGAAGAAACCAGTGTCTTCAGCAGATTCCTCGACTCACGGATACAAACACTCCTTGATGAGAGCCTCCTGATCCGCGTCGACTCGCAGAGCCACCAGTGCCTCCGTGGGAAATCCTCGACTCGTTTCAAACCCCAAGGAAACAAATAATCCTTGGCGCTTGGGAAACAAATAATCCCGAGCAAACTCCTCGACTCACGGATACAAACACTCCTTGACGAGAGCCTCCTGATCCGCGTCGACTCGCAGAGCCACCAGTGCCTCCGTGGGAAATCCTCGACTCGTTTCAAACCCCAAGGAAACAAATAATCCTTGGCGCTTGGGAAACAAATAATCCCTAGCAAACTCCTCGACTCACGGATACAAACACTCCTTGACGAGAGCCTCCTGATCCACGTCGACTCGCAGAGCCACCAGTGCCTCCATGGGAAATTCTCGACTCGTTTCAAACCTCAAGGAAACAAATAATCCTTGGTGCTTGGGAAATAAATAATCCCTAGCAAATTCCTCGACTCACGGATACAAACACTCCTTGACGAGAGCCTTCTGATCCGCGTTGACTCGCAGAGCCACCAATGCTTCCGTGGGAAATTCTCGACTCGTTTCAAACCCCAAGGAAACAAATAATCCTTGGTGCTTGGGAAACAAATAATCCCTAGCAAATTCCTCGACTCACGGATACAAACAATCCTTGACGAGAGCCTTCTGATTCGCGTCGACTCGCAGAGTCACCAATGCCTCCGTGGGAAATTCTCGACTCGTTTCAAACCCCAAGGAAACAAATAATTCTTGGCGCTTGGGAAACAAATAATCCCTAGCAAACTCCTCGACTCACGGATATAAACACTCCTTGACGAGAGCCTCCTGATTCGCGTCGGCTCGCAGAGAAACCAGTGTCTCCGCGGGAAAATTCCCGATTCGTCTCAAATTGCAAGATAAAGCCTCAAGCAGCAGGGACTAAAAAACTTGCTTCCTGAACAATGGGACCCTGCAAGTCGATCCAAAAAGGTCTCTTGCATACTATTCACGGGTCTCACTCTCCAAAGTCGAATCTCGACAAGGAGGGAAACAACCGCTTACGAGTCCTCTCGACTCGTAAGAGGGAAAATTCTCTTATAGGATCCTTACGACTTATAAGAGAAAACCACACTTAGGAATCCTTACGATTCCTAAGGAGAAAAACCCACCTACGAGATCCTCTCGATCCGTAGGGAGAAGAATCTCTATGAGACCCTCACGGCTCATAGAGTTGAAAAATCTTAGGCAGTAGATCTGAACTTGCGGCCTAAGCCATCGCTATTTCTTAAGAAAGTCAAGATGCGTGCTCTATTATCCGTCAACCATGATTATTAAAACAGCCTGCTCAATAAAAGAAAGAGGAAAATGACAGAAAGAGCATCCGATTTACGTTTGATTAAGCGTTTGAGACGCACTTATTTATGCATGGGCAGAAGATTCAGGACGAGAAATAAGACAAGCTAAAATAAAAAAAGGGGTTTCCATTCATATTGCTAAAAATTCTTACAATCATAAGAGCAATGAATAAGAGACATTATTCAAATTATTACAACGGTATAACCTCAGATCCGGGGCACGGATTGAGGAATTCAAAAGTAAGGCCATCCAGAGTTCTTCTGGCCTTTCTAATTATTCTTATGCGCAGCCTCTCACGCTCCTCTGTGTCGAGATCCTCGGCAAGCCCTTCCGGCCTTCGATAAGCAGCAACAATCGTCATCTGCTGGAAGATTTGATGTAGGATGTCAATGAGGCTGTCCCGCCGTTTCTTCGAAATCAGCCCCGTCAGGAACACTGAATGCACCTTGTCTTCGGTATCATCCAGCGCATTGAGCGGTAGGGCCTCGTGAAGACCCGTAAGTGCTCTCCATATTGCTCCCAGTATGACTTTCAAAAGAGCCGAACGACGAGGTAGCAGCCAACCACCGCTTGCGTTCAGACGACCCATGACCTCTGCACATTGGGCGTCTGTAAACTCTTGGTTTTGTTGACGGCCCTATGCACGAATATCCTCGTAGGTAATGAACTCATGCAGACTGTATAGATGCACCGCCATAATGCCTGAAGGAAGCAACATAGGAAGATTAGCAATGAGGAAAAGGTATAGGGAGTTAAAACTCCTCGAGAGCAATGCTCAATAGACAGGAGTGACACCTGTCAAAAAACCAGTTATGAGGAGAATTTAAGGAAAATTCCCTAAGAACATTAAGAGCTTTGCTCTGAAAAAAAATGATATAATAATAATAATAGTATCAAATGCCATGAAGAACTCTTAAGAGTTCTTCTATATGATTTGGAAGGAGCAAAGCTCCATTAATTAAGAAAATCCAAGGGAAACCTTTTGGAGAGCAGAGCTCTATTAATGGAACCCTAATAGGGTTCCCTTTAGTTCTCTTTAGACCCTTTTAGAGCAAAGCTCTGCTAAGTGAAACCCTAAATGGGTCTTCTTTAGATCAGGGATCTATTGAGAGCAAGGCTCTTAAAGCTGATTTAATTTAATCAAAATTAATATTTTTACCTAAAATTTTCTAAAGTTTGAACTTTTAAAAGTGTCTAAACAAGAGAGCAAGACTCTGAGTTCTGAAAGTAAAAATCTGAAAGATGATAAGCATCTGTGGGGGACCAAAGGTCCTATTTATAGGTATCAAGTGCCTCTTCAACTTCCAAAAGCTGCCGCGACGGTTGGGATTCTGCCACCGTTGCGCTTGCGTTTGGAGGCCACGTAAGCGCAGCGGTGGGGGGCATTTGTTTCCCCTCAATCAGAGCAAGGCTCTGTTTGAATTTTAAAAATTCAAATTTTGAACCAACGCTTCAAATCCTGTGCGCTGCGCGCAACGCGCCACGTGTCAGAAGTTGATACGTCAGCGCAACGCCCAAGGCAGTGCGTCCAATCAGAGCAGGGCTCTTTTAAAAACAAAAAGAGGCAACGTTCAGTTGCACAAGCGCTGCGCTGCGTGACACGTGTCTGTGCAGTTGCGCAAGCACAACTGCACAAACACAGTTGCGCAAATGCTGCACTGCGCGACACGTGTCTGCGCAGTTGAACAGACACGATTGCGCAAGCACGGCGCTGCGCGACACGTGTCAGCGCAGATGCGCTAGCGCAGTTGCGCTACGCGACACGTGTCAGCGCAAATCCATTAGCGCAGTTGCGCTGCGCTTTGCGCTGCGCGACACGTGTCAGCACAGATGCGCTAGCGCAGTTGCGCTGCGCTATGCGCTGCGTGACACGTGTCACTCGCTGGGGCTTTTGCGCCAAACAGAATTAAGATTTTAAAGAAATCTTTCTGTTCTTGTTAAAACAAGAAGATTTTCTTCTATAAAACAGAAGCCCTTGGATCAAAGATCCAACGGTGGGGAAAATTCCCCAAATCACTCAGAGAAAAATCTCTTTAACAAATTTAACTAATTTATGGGCACTATAAAAAGGACCCTAGACCTCAATTCAAAGGCATCAACATTTTCTAAAAAAAAAAAGAGAGAAAGAGAACTCTGAAGAACTCCTCAAGAACAAAAAAAGGTAAAGACCTTTAGAAAAAGAGAAAGTTCTTTTATGAACAGATCATAGATCTTTAATAAAAAAAAACAACAACAAAATAAAAATAGTGCTTTGCACTTCTTTTATGAACCATTGGTTCCTTGAAAACAAGAAAAAACTTGTTTTCTTTGATTTAAAATCGATCAAAAGATAAAACAGTGCTCTGCACTTGCAAGAATTGCGCTGTTGCGCTCCTGTATTGGCGCAAGCCACCAGGAAGCGCCACGTGTCAGTAGCGCAGCAGCGCAGCGCACTGACACAGCGCACTGCGCTGTTGCGCTTGCGCTCGCCAGAGCGTGACACGTGTCACCACCATATGAGCTTGCGCTCATTACTTGGCGCAAAGCGCCTGACAAGCCACGTGGGGCACTGTCAGAGTACTTAATGCTCTGCATTATTAAAGAAAAGGGACAAAGCCCAATTAAAAGGCCTAACAGGCCTAATCAAACATGCTATGCATTTTAAAAAGGGCAGATCCCAAACAAAATAGATGCTCTGCATCATTTATAAAGAGCAGAGCCCAACCAAAACAAAGGAAAATAATGCAGTGAAGGGGCAAAGCCCTAGCACAAGTCCAATAGACCAAAGACAAAAGAATATTGAAACTGGACTTAACCCAGTCGTGGCCATAAGTCCTCAAATTAAATTGACTGAGCACGGCTGCTCCCTAAATCAATTTACATCCGGTTCGAGGGTACATCTCCGAACTCCTCTGACACCTATCGTTGTAATTCCTCAACGACGTCAGAGAGGTGACGGGTCCCAACGACCACACATGAATATGGACTGCGGGATCCTTAAACTCGTGGACCGAAACGTCCCTAAACTAATGTCGGACCGAAATGTCCCTAAACTAATATCGGACCGAGACGTCCCTAAACTAATATCGGACCGAGACGTCCTTAAACTAATAATGGACCACCACGTCCCTAAACTGGCAATGGACCTCCACGTCCTTAAACTAAAATAATAGAGCCTCCAAATGCTCTTTTGCCGGATCTAAATGATCCCGTTTAAGTGGATCTTAGCCCCAAACACGGCTAACGTATCCTTAAACATTCAAATGGACTGTAAAAATCCAAATTGACTTTGGTTCAAGGGTACATCTCTGAACTCCTCTGACATCTGCCGTTATAATCCTTCAACGACGTTAGAGAGGTGACGAGTCCCGATGGCCAGATATTAAATGGATTATCACGTTAAGTTGATCCTGGTCTCAAACAGGACTATCGTATCCTTAACGAACGTTTAAGTTGATCTTAGCCGCAACGCGACTAATGCATCCTTAAACTAAAAACACCAAACCCAAATCTAAGTAAATACGGATTTGGACTAATCCACGTCCTACGGACGACGGCTTAACTTAGTCTCCGTATACAATCCACGGGCAACCACAAACAAAACAAACATCCACGACACGAAGTGAAATTCTGGAGAAGGAGAAAGTTGTTACCGCGTTGCGGTAGCGTAATTAACTGCAGGGGCTTACGCCTGCAGGGAAGAGCGTCCCCACAATCAAAAACCCCTCAAGCGAGGGGGAATCTGACGAAGTCTGCTATATCGGCCGCATTCGTCTAAACCTCCGATACACGGTGCCATAAATCAACTTGGCATCTTCGGAGAGGTGGACGGATAAAACCAAATAGCATCTGCCCCGAATCTCAGCGTCAGGACATCGCGGTCCTGTGCGCCGCCTTTCGGAGGGGAACAGTCGCCCTTTCGGGTTTTCATCCGTGCCCATTACGCTTGTGGACGTACAGTTTTTTTAACAACGAGATTGCGCCCTTTCAGGTTTTCACAAGCACGCCGGTAGCCCTGTTGTTTTTACTCACGACACCCTTTCGGGTTTTCATCCGTGCCTATTTCGCTTGTGGACGTACCGTTTTTTTTGACATGGGTTGCAATCTTTGCCGTTGGAGTTTTGATTACAACATAGATCCCAAGAGAAGATATCGCCGTATTTGGGGCGATACGCCATGTTTGAGGCGGAGTACTAGTTTAGGGCATTTCGGTCCATTGTCAATTCAAGGACGTAGTGGTCCATTTCTAGTTTAAGGACGTAGTGGTGCATTATCACCATTTTTTTTAGGTGAAGGTTTAGTTTGAGAACATTACGGTCCGTTGTTAGTTTAGGGACATTTCGATCCATTATTAGTTTAGGGACATTTCAGTCCATTATCACCCTTTTTGAGGTGAAGCTTTAGTTTAAGGGCATTACGGTCCGTTGTTAATTTAGGGACATCTCGGTCCATTATTTATCATTTGGTCGGGCAGCTACTGTTAGTGTATATGCCCTAGAGGCCATTACTGTATCATACTAATTTGTATATTACTTAATGGAAGCTTGGGATATTCACCTTGTATATACAATCTTGCTCAAAATAGTAGTATGCTACTTGGTTTTTTTCTACTTCAATGTGTACTTGTGTTTATTTTAGTATATCACCTATACACATTAGTGGAGCCCTTAGGATCTTTGCTTGATTACCAGCGTTGTGATGGCAGTCACACTAGTGGGGCTGGGTAATCTATAAGCACATCCTTATGCAGGTCCCTAGTCGCAGGACTATCGAGACAGGGCATCGATACTCCGGAGTAGACTAGCGCATGCGCTTCTCATCCCAGAGTGGGAGATGGTCTGTCCCACAGCCATCAGTACGTCGTACTGGAGATAGTATGCGGGTGCTCGTTGGGTTACGAGTACACTGGACAGGACTCGTCGGGAACTGACCAGTTAGTATTATACCTATCGTCAGTTATCAGTTCCCAGGTGACATGAGTACAGCTTAGTCCGCTGACTTGACACTATCACTTCGCCTCGAGTGTGTTCCCACTGTACTTTGATTACTACCCTACCACGGCTCAGAGGAGTCTTGCAAACAGGTGGTAGTTGGGTGCAGTCCCGAAGCACTTGGAGGCAGTGACGGTTAGACAGGATTCGTCTCTCCCGGTATTGGGGGTTGACATCGCGCTGTGTCTAGGAGAGCCATTACACGAGTAGTCCCTGGCCAGGGCAATCGAGATATACTGGTAGGCTTCCAGTGTTATCTCAGGGTGTTTTAGGCTTCACCCCGATACGACTTGTACCGCTATTAGGGGACTGACGTTTACCGCCCCCTAGGCCCGCCATGCGATGTATCAGACGAATAGACCGGACTGTACGGAGATTGTCACATTCAGGCTCAGTAGGAGTTCAGATGGGTTTCACCTCGTCAGTCTTCTTGTCGGCATCTACTTGGGGACCGTTACGCACAGCTAGTGCTGCTTGCGGTCTGTGGTTAAACCCACTGCCAGCGTAGTGTCGAATCTTTAGAGTCCCACACAGAAAGCTATTCGCCTTTAGGCAAAAGAGTAGAGGTCGCATGGTTTTGCGACAGGTTGCATGGTTTTGCGACAGGGTTTAGTCACATCCGTGCACTTGTGCACGTTTAGTGTCCGGACAGTTTACACTAGCGGGCTTTGGTTTAAGCCAGATCCTAGTATACGTTTTGGGATTGGATTTATCCAGTGTGTATTCGTGTTCCTCGGAACGCAGATGCGGGTGTGTATACACAGTTGACGGAGAGACAGAGGCAGAGGATTCTCATTAGGGTTGTTGACCGTTGACTGTTGACTATTGACTTTTTGCTCAACCCTAATGAGAATATGATTAACAATAATATTAATTAAGTATTGTGGTGACATGGTTGTTGAGGGGTTGACTTTGTTGACTTGTTGATTTTGTTGACCGGTTGACTAGGTTGGACTAGTTGACCATCATGATGACAATGGCTATCATTTCATGGCAAAGACTTTTTACTTGCTTGTTTCTCTTGTGAGAAATGAGTGCATGAAATGATATGGCTATTGTAGCTTAAACCACTTACACAATACTTGATTACTATTTTGTGATGATGGTTTTGGATTATGAGAGGCAAGAGAGAAAAGTCTTCTATCATTCTATCATTTTCATTCTCTCTCTTGTGTTCTTGAGCTCTCATCTCCTTCCTCTTGCTCTCCCTTTCTTTGTCTATGGTTCACTTGTCTCATGTGTTGAGAATCAAGAACCATAGAGAAAATCCCAACACACTCTTCTCTACTCACTCTAGTTCACAAGGTTTAGCAAACCAAGTGAACTAGTTTCTTCAAAGATCGAAGAAGAAGCCAAAGGTAGAAGCTTTCGAGGTGGATCTATCTTCGGCGCAAGGAGACGACGGAGTGAAGCCGATCCGGACAACCATCGAGGCTTGAAGACGAAGAAGATCAAGAAAGAAAGGTATAACCCCCTAACCGAGTAGTTAACAACTCCTAGTTAGGTTGTTAGTTAGATGTTTAACAAAGATCCGGTTTTGAGTCCATGTTACCCCCTCTAGAAAATTGTTTTTCACCAAATTCCGCATGCTCGAAAGTACCGGGAGAGGTAGTATGGACTTACAGTGGTATCAGAGCCTAGTTAAACTTTATCTAACATGTTAGCAAAGTAGCTAGAAGATCGATCAAAAGAAAAAGTCCTGAAATGAACCCCGTTTTCAAACTTTCTGTCGATTTTCAAAGTGCTGCAAAAATTATTTGAGATACACCAAAAATCGACTCAGGAATTTTAGAGTATACTGTAGAAAAATGGTCCCTTGATCTCATCAAAGCGCCGCGGAAATGCGGCAATAGCTTGCTATTGCCGCGGTTCCGCGGCCGTCTTGGCTCCTCTCTGGGTCTTCTTTCCTACAGTATGTTCATAGGGGTATTTTGGGATTTTTGGAATATGTATTTTCTGCCCAGATTTTCCAGAACGAAAATTTTGTGTTTGGGGCCTGAAAATCCGTATTTTTGATCGAACTTCTAAAAGACTTAAGCTGACGGGTTTTTCTGTGATGTGATATTTGTATTGAACGTCTGCTAATCGCTATATGTCGATTAGTGGGGGTTATACAAATCTGTGATCTGTAATGTTATTGGAATGTGTATATGAATTCATTGGATTGTCGCGGGTGAATAGCCGGGGGTTGTGAGACGAGAGTTTTCTTTTCTTTCAATTCATGTAAATTTGTAAATTGATGTAATAATTATTTGTATGGCCGCACAACCGGGTCGGGGTTGTAGCCGTCATTGTATAATTTCTTTTTACTGTTTTTGCTCCTAGGATAGACCCATGGAGGGGGTGCATAAACTACCGGGTATGCCGAAGTGCCGAGTGGCCTACTCACGGAGTTGAGGGAGGTTGCTTCGCTTCGGGTACTTGGCGGGTAGTTTGCCGCACCCGTAGGGGTCTTGGGTGGGGTATTAGCTATTCACCGCGACCGTGTAATCTGCTTTTCGTTACAGGCTCGTACGAATTGCAGGTTCCTAGTATATCCAATGTGTTCATCTGTGATCTGAAATGGCTATCATTGCAGTATATCTATATATGATACTATTTAGGCGTTGCTTATGTTTTACAGCCGCGCTAGCCCAGCCCCCGCTCTGTCGTTAGTTAAGTAATCTAACGGGTAATGACGGGGCCCCGTGGCGAATGCGAATGGCATAAGCGTACGTCATATTTTGGTTGTTTTCTGCAATGGTAGGATTAAATGATGGGACGCATTAAAAGAACTAATGCAAGAATATCACGCATTAAAAGAACTAATGCAAGAAAATAAACCAAGTTAAAGTCGTTGGAACACTTTCGAAAAACCACTCGGTTCTTTTCAAAATCAACTTTTAAAATGCGGAGTTTGAGCCACTCCTTTTAAAAGCTATCTCGTTCCATCGACTATATCAAGTTCACTACGTTCACGGTTTTGCCAAAACCATCCGTAGCCCTCCATCATTTCAGTTAAATATTCGGTAGTATTCAAGCTGTGTATTTTGACCTCACGCCAAGGCATAGTGATTGGTAGCTGCCGGATATTTATCTGTTGCATAGATAGAATGCGTTGGTTTGAGACAGTCGTACTGCCATTTTGGCCTACGTCAAGGGTATGTACGGGTGGGTTCAAATTAACCTGGATAATGATGGGAAGAACTTGACATGTGACTTATTGTTAGTTGTATGTATGCCCTAGAGGCCAGTATTGTACAGATGATGTATATTATATTGGATGCTTGGATATATATAGAGATGACTTTCTTGCTCGATATGATAGTATGCTATCTGATTACTCTTTATCTTAACATGTACACTTGTCTCTTTAAACTGTCTTATAGTTACATGTTGATAAAGCCCTTAGGATGTGTACTTGACTACCTGGACTATGATGCAGATCATACTAGTGGGGACATCGTAGTCCATAAGTACATCCTTCAAGGTCCCTAGTCGTGGGTGTATCGAGACGGGGCATCGATATACCAGAGTAGACTAGCGTATACGCTTCTCGACCCATGAGATGGGCGATGGATGATCCCACATCCATTGGTGTTTGACACCAGAGATGGTATACGGGTGCTCAGTGGAGACTGGGTACACTGGACGGACTCGCCGAGAACTCCCAGATGGTATTATACCTCACGTCAGATGGCAGTTCTCAGGTGACACTTGTGCAGGTTAGTCTGTAGACCCGAGATCGTCATAGAGTCTTGTGTGATTCCCACTGTGCTTTGATCTCCACCTTACCACGTCCATGAGGGCGTGCAAAACGGTGGTCTTTGGGCACAGTCCCGAGTCACATGGAGGCAATGAGCGATAGGAGGGGTTTCGTCTCTCCCGGTATTGGGGGTTGATGTTGCGCTGTGCTCGATTGGCCGTACAGGGAAGTCCCTGGCCAGGGCTGATCAGAGATTTGCTGGTAAGTGTTACCAGTAGTTTCTCGACCCGTTATGAGCCTCACATCGGCACGACTTATCGGTTATTGGGGTCTGACGTTTACCACCCCTAGACTTGATATGCGACATATCAGACGAACATACCGGACTGTACGGTAAGTGTTACTGGTTGGATTCACAGGAGTGTGAGCGGGCTAGCTCGTCGATCTTCTGATCGCTCAATACCCGGATGGCCGTTACGTTTAGCAGACCGCTTGCGGCTTGTGGGTGCTTGATATGATCATCATCTGCTACCGGCGTATTGACGAGTCTTTAGAGTCCTACACAGAGGTTTCCTGGCTCAAGCGAAACGAAATAGGAGCGCATATGAGATATGTGCAGGGCCGAGAATAATGCGTGTATGTGATACCGTATTTCATTCTCGCGATGGATGTATCGATTGGTTATATTCGATATAACCTAGATATCGAATCAAGGATTGATTCGATAAGCCGATACATAGGATACTAGTCGGTTATATGAGATATGACCGGATCGTTAAATCAAGTGTTGATTTAATGATTTAATGTATAATTATATATTTGATATATTACTTTGCATTAACTAGTATTGGTTCATTTTAAATGGATTTTCTCACTTGTTGTGCAAGTTGTATATATGATATACTTTTGTGCACATGTTTGTATCATGTTTGATGATACTTGCTCATTTGGTTAAGTGTAAAGAATTAAACCATGGTTAAGAGATGATTAGGGTTTTGCTTTTTCATTTATTTATTTGTTTATTTATTTGGAAAAGATTTAGATAAGAATGGTGGCTATGTTTGTTTCTAGTTGAAGCTTCATGAAGCTTTGACTTCTTAACCATTCTTGTCTTCATGCTTAACCCTAACCCATCCAAGTAACCATGGTCTATTCTATACACTCTACCCTAGTTAGTTTATGATAAGTATTCATTTATTATTCATTTTAACTTAACACTTATCATAATTCTAGCTTCATCTTCTTCTTCATCTTCAAGAATGAAAACTTGATGCCATCAATGGCAACTTGAGCAAAAGTGAGAGAAATCCAATTCTAAAGTGAACCCACCTCCTATTTCTTCATCCTCTACCTCTTGCCAAGTGGTTTTGGGTATTTTCTTCACAAGTTTCACAACTTGGTGAAGTCGGAGCTTGAACTTGTGAAAGCTCGACGTAGATCATCTTCGGCACGAAGCCGACGACCTTGCCCGCTCGTTTTTCTGATGAAGCCGACGATTGAGTCTAGGATTCGAGATGGACAGCGAGAGGACGCCTATGTGGAGCTAAGGAAGTGGAGAACCGGATCTACAAAGGTTGTAGCCTCTCTCCTTTAGTTAGGTTGTTAACTAGATTCGTTTTTCGCCTAAATTTCTAGTCGACGATCCGTATTAGGGTTTCTCGGCACCCGTAAAATTTGAAATTGGCATGGTTGATGCCTTGTGAGACTTCTTGAGAGTGCCTAGGAACCCTACACTTATGACATTTTGACCTCACGCCAAGGTCATAAGAGCATGGGGCAAAAATCCACATCGGGAGTTTCAAAAGAACTGAAACTTGCTAGTGTTGCATACCATTTGGAGTGTGATGATTCTGGTAGTATTCTTTCAGTTTCGTCACGCGATAATATTTGGATCCCGATCCTACTGTGAGTATATGCTACTCCTCAGGAAATTTCTCACTTAACGATCAATGCTATAAACTAAGTAGGTGTCTAGAAAGGTGTTAGCGGGGCTACGCCCCCAGGGAAAAGAGGTTATTTAATTAAGGAACTTCGCGAAAGTGTTGGAAAACCTCCCTCGAAGTACCGACACCGGCCTGGCTGAACGGTTAAGCAAGTATTGTACGGTGAGATCGATCCTGACTAATTCTTCCTTTTTGGTTTGAGGAGGGATTCGAGAAACAGTGGGAGCCATCCTGTTTAGACAAACTAAAAACCATTCTAAACTTGCAAGAGCATCATGCTGAGTGTTTCTTCTCTCTCCTAATTGCAGCGACCAATCGACATGACTGGACTTAAGTTACTCCTAGATAAAAACATACTGACAGGGCCAAACTACAAAGATTGGCTCAGGAATGTCAAGATGGCAATCACTTACGACAAGCTGGGGTATCTTCTTACCACCAAAGCTCTCTCTGTCCCAGGTCCCAAAACCAGCGTCGCGGATAAGGAAATCCGTAAGACCTGGGAATTAGACTGCGCGAAGGCCAAGTGCCTCGTACTTGCCTCTATGGACAACGAGCATCAGAGGAGGCACGAGAATATGGACCTTGAATCCATATTTCTCCATACAAAAGAACTGTATGGAGAGCAGTCTCGTATCGCAAGATACGAAGTGTCGAAGAAGTTATTTTCGGCAAGGTTGGCCGTCGGATCATCGGTAGCGGAACACGTGCTTAAGATGATTGGCTTCATTGAGGAGCTCGCGGAACTTGGGACCACGTTGGAGAATGAGCTCTATACTGACTTGATTCTCCAGTCCCTTCCTTCCACTTACGCCCAGTTTATACTGAACTTCAACTTACAAGAAAAAGAAGTTGAACTTTCAGGACTCCTCAACATGCTGAGGAGTGCAGAGGGCACCCTACAGAAAGGTAGGGAAACATCCACTTTGTTTGTAGGAGGATCTTTCTCTTCTAGGTCCAAGGCGAAAGCCAAGGGAAAGAAGAAGAAAGCCCCCGCCAAACCAAGGGGCGGTGTATATGCCCTAGAGGCCATTACTGTATCATACTAGTTTGTATATTACTTAATGGAAGCTTGGGATATTCACCTTGTATATACAATCTTGCTCAAAATAGTAGTATGCTACCTGGTTTGTTTCTACTTCAATGTGTACTTGTGTTTATTTTAGTATATCACCTATACACATTAGTGGAGCCCTTAGGATCTTTGCTTGATTACCAGCGTTGTGATGGCAGTCACACTAGTGGGGCTGGGTAATCTATAAGCACATCCTTATGCAGGTCCCTAGTCGCAGGACTATCGAGACAGGGCATCGATACTCCGGAGTACACTAGCGCATGCGCTTCTCATCCCAGAGTGGGAGATGGTCTGTCCCACAGCCATCAGTACGTCGTACTGGAGATAGTATGCGGGTGCTCGTTGGGTTACGAGTATACTGGACAGGATTCGTCGGGAACTAACCGGTTGGTATTATACCTATCGTCAGTTATCAGTTCCCAGGTGACATGAGTACAGCTTAGCCCGCTGACTTGACACTATCACTTCGCCTCGAGTGTGTTCCTACTGTACTTTGATTACTACCCTACCACGGCTTAAAGGAGTCATGCAAACAGGTGGTAGTTGGGTGCAGTCCCGAAGCACTTGGAGGCAGTGACGGTTAGACAGGATTCGTCTATCCCGGTATTGGGGGTTGACATCGCGCTGTGTCTAGGAGAGCCATTACACGAGTAGTCCCTGGCCAGGGCAATCGAGATATACTGGTAGGCTTCCAGTGTTATCTCAGGGTGTTTTGGGCTTCACCCCGACACGACTTGTACCGCTATTAGGGGATTGACGTTTACCGCCCCCCTAGGCCCGCCATGCGATGTATCAGACGAACAGACCGGACTGTACGGAGATTGTCACATTCAGGCTCAGTAGGAGTTCAGATGGGTTTCACCTCGTCAGTCTTCTTATCGGCATCTACCTGGGGACCGTTACGTACAGCTAGTGCCGCTTGCGGTCTGTGGTTAAACCCACTGCCAGCGTAGTGTCGAGTCTTTAGAGTCCCACACAGAAAGCTATTCGCCTTTAGGCAAAAGAGTAGAGGTCGCATGGTTTTGCGATAGGTCGCATGGTTTTGCGACAGGGTTTAGTCACATCCGTGCACTTGTGCACGTTTAGTGTCCGGACAGTTTACACTAGCGGGCTTTGGTTTAAGCCAGATCCTAGTGTACGTTTTGGGATTGGATTTATCCAGTGTGTATTCGTGTTCCTCGGAACGCGGATGCGGGTGTGTATGCACAGTTGACGGAGAGACAGAGGCAGAGGATTCTCATTAGGGTTGTTGACCGTTGACTGTTGACTATTGACTTTTTGCTCAACCCTAATGAGAATATGATTAACAATAATATTAATTAAGTATTGTGGTGACATGGTTGTTGAGGGGTTGACTTTGTTGACTTGTTGACTTTGTTGACCGGTTGATTAGGTTGGACTAGTTGACCATCATGATGACAATGGTTATCATTTCATGGCAAAGACTTTTTACTTGCTTGTTTCTCTTGTGAGAAATGAGTGCATGAAATGATATGGCTATTGTAGCTTAAACCACTTACACAATACTTGATTACTATTTTGTGATGATGGTTTTGGATTATGAGAGCCAAGAGAGAAAAGTCTTCTATCATTCTATCATTTTCATTCTCTCTCTTGTGTTCTTGAGCTCTCATCTCCTTCCTCTTGCTCTCCCTCTCTTTGTCTATGGTTCACTTGTCTCATGTGTTGAGAACCAAGAACCATAGAGAAAATCCCAACACACTCTTCTCTACTCACTCTAGTTCACAAGGTTTAGCAAACCAAGTGAACTAGTTTCTTCAAAGATCGAAGAAGAAGCCAAAGGTAGAAGCTTTCGAGGTGGATCTATCTTCGGCGCAAGGAGACGACGGAGTGAAGTCGATCCAGACAACCATCGAGGCTTGAAGACGAAGGAGATTAACAAAGAAAGGTATAACCCCCTAACCGAGTAGTTAACAACTCCTAGTTAGGTTGTTAGTTAGATGTTTAACAAAGATCCGGGTTTGAGTCCATGTTACCCCCTCTAGAAAATTATTTTTCACCAAATTCCGCATGCCCGAAAGTACCGGGAGAGGTAGCATGGACTTACAGCTACATAACTCATTCCTTCCAATGTCTTCTTGCCAAGGCGCTGTTGCATGTCTTTTGTATGCATGGACACTTCGCGCCTTATGCTGTCTTCACCTTCTTGGACTGCTTCATCTATCATCGTGCCAATCGGGTTGTTTTGCGGGAAGTACTGGGCATTTTACACATTACCCGCCCCCTGCCCAACAATGTCGCTTTCTGATACCGATGGAGCATCTTCTTCATATACAAGGAACGAGATATTACGTCATTCCTTCTGCCGCCAGTGAGTAATATGCCCCCTGTGTATATTTCGGGAGGGCGAGTACCCATGTCGTCTCTATTTTGGCGATAGGTTGCTTCAAAGCCGCTCATTTTTTATTGAGCGTTGGCGACAAATGCCAGCCTGCGTCCGCTTTTCATTCATCTTCATCGGATGATGAAGGGTCTTGACTCATCTGATCCAATCGAGTCATTTTATCCATGAGTTCTTGGAAAGTCGTCGGCTTGAAGAGGGCCATAAATGGGAACACCTTTGAATTTGGGTCAAGGGTGGCAATGAACATTCCTACGGCTGAAGCTTCGTCGATGCGTTGCTCGCATTTTGACCAGAGATTTCTCCATCGGGTAACATATTGAACCCAGGTCTCATTCGGTCCAACCGTTTTGTTGACCAACACTGCTACGGTAGTGTGTTTATTCACACTAGAGAACCTCTGACAGAAGAGCATATCCATCTCATCGAAGGTCTTTACGGAATCATTTGGGAGTCCCGCGAACCATTCGAAGGTGATGCCTGTCAGGCTGTTGACGAACTGTCGAAGGAGCAATATGTCATTTCCTCCAGTGTTGCCGCACATGGATTTAAAACGCGTAATGTGCCGGCTGTTCTCCGCCGAAAACCGGGAGAGACAAACGTCTTGCCTGAATTTAGGGGCAGATGATATTTGGTTTGATCCGTCCACCTCTCCGAAGATGCCAAGTTGATTTATGGCACCATATATCGAAGGTTTAGACGGATGCAGTCGTTGTAGCAGACTTTGTCAGATTTCCTCTCATTTGAGAGATTTTGATTGTGGGGACGCTCTTCCCTGCAGACGCAAGCCCCTGCAGTTAATTACGCTACCGCATCGCGGTAACAATTTTCTCCTTCTCCATATGGTCACTTCGTGTCGTATGTGTTTTATTTGTGGTTGCCCGTGGATTGTATACGGAGACTAATTTATGTTGTAGCCCGTAGGGCGTGGATTAGTCCAAATTCGTATTTTCTTAGATTTGGGTTTTGGGTTGGGTTTAAGGATCGTTAATGTCATTTGAGACTAATATCAACTTAAACGTTTGTTAAGGATACGTTAGTCTAATTTTAGACTAAGATCAACTTAACCATTTGTTAAGGATACGTTAGCCTAATTTTAGACTAAGATCTACTTAACAGGATCATTTAGATCAAACAAAAGAGCGTTTGGGCTCTATTGTTTTAGTTTAGGGACTTTGCGGTCCAGTTTAAAGACGTCATAGTATGTAAAGTTTAAGGACATCATAGTCCATGAGTTTAAAGACCCTACAGTCCGTAGTAGTTTAGAGACATCATAGTCTGTAAAGTTTAAGGACATCATAGTCCATAAGTTTAAAGATCCCACAGTCCGTAGTAGTTTAGAGACATCATAGTCTGTAAAGTTTAAGGACATCATAGTCCATGAGTTTAAGGACCCCACAGTCCGTGGTTTGTCTGGTTGTCGGGACCCGTCATCTCTCTGAAGACGTTGAAGGATTACAACGACAAATATCAGAGGAGTGAAGAGATGTACCCTTGAACCAATATTGGTTGGGAAATCTGTAGTCCAATTTGGAACTGAGATCAAAGATTCATGAGCATATGGGCTCAATTAATCTAAATGAGGGTTTTGTGGCCACTTTGGGCTCGGCCCACTCAATTAAAATGTTGAGCATTGGTTCTGACAATTGTTTTTGTCCTTTATTGAGTGCTGAGCACTCATTATAGCTCTTGGGTCTTTATTTATAGAACAATTTATGTTCTCTTAGCGCACACGTCGAAAGCACGTGGCGCGCTTGGCACTGTGCGCCAGACAATGAGCGCATTGCGCTTTTGGTGAAGTAGCGCACAAGTGAGGAGCACGTGGCGTGCTTAGCGCTGAGCGCCAGTCAATAAGCGCATTGCGCTTCTGGTGAAGTAGCGTACACATGAGAAGCACGTGGCGCGCTTTGCGCTGAGTGCCAGTCAATGAGCGCATTGCGCTTCTGGTGAAGTAGCGCACACGTGAGGAGCACGTGGCGCACTTGGCGCTGAGCGCCAGACAATGAGCGCATTTCACTTCTGGTGAAGTTTGGAGAGCTAAGGCTCTGCAATGCTATGCGTTAATTTTGGAGCGCTGAAGCGCTTCTTTTGATTGGAGCGCGGCAGCTTTGCGCCCTGAGAATTAAATTCTCTTTCTTATAAGAGACTTTGTCTTATGGATCTAAGAACAAAGTTCTTATTTTTTTATAGGAGATGTTTCAATCTCTTATATTTTTATGAAAGGCTTTGCCTTTTTGGATCTGTGATCTTAAGAGAATTAAATTATTCTCCCCCTTTTCTAATGAGATATTATAATCTCTGAAAGACAATTTGTCTTATAAATCTATGATCTGAAGAAGATTAAGTTCTTCTCCTTATTTTTATGATGAGATACTCTTATCTCTGTTGTGAAAGGCCTTGGTCTTATAGATCTATGATCTTAGAAAAAGAAGTAAATTCTTCTTTTAATATGAGATGATTTCATCTCTCTGTTCTATTTTTACCTTGAAGAATTTTTTTTTCTTCTGAGAGCTTGCTCTTTGTCTTTGAAATTTCTCAAAGTTTATTGGGAGGGGGGGTTCTTCTATATGAGACTTGAAGTCTTGGGGCCTTTATATAGTGAAGGCTGATTTGTTCAATCGGTTAAGGAGATCTTTTCTCTAATTGATTTGGGGATATTTCTCCCGTTGGATCTTTGATCCAAGGGCTTCTGATTTACAGAAGGCAATCTTCATGTTTTTAACAAGATTGGAAAATCTTTTCCCATACAGAATTTATTCTGTATTTTGGTGATTTTTAATCACCATTGGATCATTGATCCAACGGTGCTCTAATTTTCAGAGCACAATTTTTCTTGTTTGGAAAGATTATGAGGAATATTTCCTTAACAGAATTTTACTCTGATGATTTTTAATCATGTTCGTTGGATCTTTGATCCAACGTTTGGGAACATTTAGTTCCAGCGCTAGCGCTCTCGTGCTTTGCACGTGGTGCGTTGTTTAGAGTGCAGCGCACTTAGCGTTAGCGCTTACGCGCTTTGCACGTGGTGCGCTGCTTAGAGTGCAGCGCTATTAGCGCTAGCGCTCATGTGCTTTGCACGTGAGCACCGTCTCAGAGTCTTTGACTCTCTCAGCGCTGGCGCTTCTATGAAGCACTGCTTTATTTCAAAATTTGAAATTTTAACAAAACTCTGCTCTGATTGGGGGAAACAAATGCTCCCCCACCGTTGTGCTCACGTGGCCCACACATGAGTGCAGCGGTGGCAGCATCTCTGCCATTGGATCAACTTAGGAGTTGAAACGGCTCTCAGTGCCTATAAATAGGACCTTTGGCCCTTTGAGATGATCTCCGTTTCATCTTCTCACTTTTTTTCTTTTAAGAATTATTTCTCTTTCAGAGCATAGCTCTTCCCTTTAAGAAATTTCTTAAGAATCAAAACTCTGCCCAGTTTAGGTAAACATTGAACTTTTTAACAGAGCTTTGCTCTCCTTAGATCATAGATCTAAAAATATATCTTTAGGATTTTACCCATTAACAGAGCTATGCTCATTTCTAAGATGTAATCTTTTTTAGGGTGATTTTAACCCATGAATTAGAATATAGTTCATGAAGAACTTAAGGGTTTATTCACAGATCTTGAAGATCTTAGAGTTTTACTCTGTAGAAGCTTTGCTTCTTAGGGTTTCTTGATGGATTGTTTCATATTCCTTACAGAGCATTGCTCTTTAGAAATTTGGGGGGGGGGGGAGGAATTTTATTCCCCTCATGATTAATTATGACAGTTGTCTGTCTGTTGCAGAGCACTGCTCTTAATAGGAGATTTACTCCTTGGCCCAAGGGATCTTCATTAAATGAGAATCCTTTGAGGATTTCCTCGTTTAATGACAGTCTCATCAAATGATGAGACTGTTTTATTAATGATGAGTTATTATCTAGATTGTGTAGGTTCCCTTTGGTCCCCTTTTGCTGCATTGCAGTGTGGTACGGATTTAAAGTACCAAGTACCGAACTTGACTTGTAGCATTGACAGCTAACTTTGTTCTTTTCTGCGCAGGTACTATGTCTTTCGATACTTCGTTTTCCTTTGTCCGTTCAGAAAGTGGGTTCCCTACAGCGCCAGTGGATAGGGAAGTCTTCGCGCTGATAAAATATCATGACCCAGAGCACAAGAATCTTCATCTATGGGGAACATGGTACAACCAAATCATCATGGGTCGGCGCAGCTTCTCTTGCGGAACACCTTTAGAGCCCCTTTCGGCGATTCACTATACTAATGTACCCCCGGTTAACTATGCTATGGAGGTGGTTAATTGGATTTCGGAGGGTCTCCTTCAGCCTTCTATAGCTGCGATTCCTGTATAGCCTCCGATGGCTTTGGACATTCTAGGGCGGCGTATATGCCAGGGCGAGTCGCGCCCTTGGGGACAGCCATACAACATAGGCTTAACTCCCCGTCACTTAGCTGGATATCTGCAGTGGGCCCGATATATCCTATCGGCAAAGAAGTCAGAGCTGCTGAGGCTCGGGTTGTATCCCGCGATCTAGACTTCTCTGTTCTAATATTCCACACCTCCAGCATGGTGGGTTAAAGCCTTTTTGGAACAATGGAATGTTCCAACTTACACCTTCCTTATGCTAGATCGGGAAGTTTCCATCTCTTTGGAGGAGTTTGCAGATATCTCTGGCTTGCCTGTCAGAGAGGAGCATTATGAGGAGATCTTGCCCCCTGACGAATATATTTTCGCTACCCTACTGGTGATGGCGGGTCTAACCCCAGAGAATTCCATTCAGCACCGATTCCCCAGCTCGATCAAGGTGCTGAACATTTATGATGGCCTATTTCTTGAATCTGGAAGCCATGGGGTTAGCTTTGCGGACTTCATCGGCCGTTTTCTCCGCCCAGAAGCTTTATCGCAAGAAGGCGAAAGGTTTGCCAAACTTGATGATCCTTTTGGTTTTGTCTTGGATAGTCGGTCGATAGCAAAAGCCGATCAAAAGAGTTTCTTCCTTCCAAACGTCGCAGTCGTCCCCTTTTTCAAAAATCACCGCTCAGGACATCGATGAAGAAGCGTTCTTTCTAGGGTTCCTCGGTTTGTGGTTAAGCTGGTTCACGCTTCACATGCACCCTCGTTACATGAGGCCGTTTGTCTTCTACCCAGCTCATCGAATGGTTGAAGGGAGACAGGTTGCTGTTGGGATTGCCGGGCTGGCTCATTTGTATCATGGCCTTAGCTTGGCAGCCGACACTACGCAACCAGGGATGCAGCCTGTGAACTTCCCGATGCATTATTTTACTTCATGGCTCGAGCTGCATGTGCTTGGTGCTTTTGGAATGCACAAGCGACCCCATTTATATGAAACTTGCAATTTTCCACGGATCATGCGGCTGGTCGATGCTTCCACTGTGGAGCCAAGTCAGCGAGATGCTCGGAGTGTGATTCTTCGCCCATGTACAGTCGGGGATGGCATGACCTTTATTGATAAGGTCATGACCATCGGTAAGGAATCCGCTAAGACGGTGCAGCCGCTGCGGGACACCTTTAAGGATGGAGCTTCTACCTTGGAAGCTCGAGAGATTCTCTATTTGTACTCGATCAGGCCGGGATACTTGGTGTTCAGGCAGAACGACTCGGCTTTGTTCATGAGATATAACCCCCACCGCTTTGCCCAGCAATCAAGTTATAATCAGGGCATCCCGCTCGAGGCATTCTTGGCAGAACCGGTTAATACTGAAGAGGGCATCCAGAGCGCTTTGCACCACTTCATGCGCCTAAACACAGGGTCCAATTTCTTCATCAGTGAGCCGAGTTGTGTTCCGAAAGCCCTGAACGTATACGTGGCGTGGTATCAACACGCGATGGGTGCTGTTATCAAGGAGGAGAAGCGACTTTTGCTTGATCGCAAGGGTGCAGCCCCGGCTGGTAATCCAAATGTTCCTCTGAAGCGGTGGACCATTGTCCGTCCTCCCTTGTAAGAAGCTGCTGCAGCTGTGGTTCCACATGCTATACGTGAGCTACCCCTACCCAGTGTGCCTGAAAAAGAGGTAGCTGCCGCGTCTCCCGATTTGGGTGTTGGTACGGAAATTGGGACTCGTCGCCCAAAGGTGCCCACCAAGCGTAAACTTGTGCTAGCGGCTACCGGCACTCGCTCGCAGAAGAGAAAGAAGTCAATACTCTCTGCAGACGTTGCATTCGGCCAGGAGCCTCATGCTCCTTACAGTGAGGGCATAAGTGAATACGGGACCAATGAAGGCTTATTCATGGTGCTGGATGATACTGATTTGGAGGCTGCCATTGCAGCTTCCAAGCGATTAGCTAGCCACAAAGCAGGACTGGTCACCCTTGCACAGTTAGGTAGACTTCAGTCATATCTTTCCACTGTTACGTTTTTATTATCATGCCTTGACTAACACTTCTTCTTGAACATGTATCTCCACTGAAGAAGCTCTCGTTGCTTCTATCAAGACTTTTGAAGAGGAGGAAAGGCTTCGTGCTTCCTTGGGCATTGGTACATTTTGGCTCACTGTGCCTCCATTCCCGTTTTTATGGATAAACTAACTCTTCTTTTCCATCTTATTGCAGAGACTACCTTGACTCAGGTTATCCCAAGTGCAGCGCCAATCACGAGTGGTGACGCGGCTACGCTCCCAAGGCCAGCTGCCGAAGTCCCAGCTCCCCTAGTATCACCAAGAGAAGCTTCACTTAAGCAACCAATGACGGACGCCATAACGGCTCCAGAGGTAGCTCCTGGCTCGGACGATGACGTCTCCTTGTCGGAGGTCTTAAGAAGATCAGCTCTCACGGCTCAGGCAGAAAGGAAGCGCAGGAGGCATGCAGCAAGAGAACGTAAAGCCGCCTTGGATGTAGGTGCAGGCTCGAGCGCTGCTTCCCCTGTCCCTGCTTCTTCGGAGGGTGCTCCGGTCACCCTATCTACCACTCATAAATAGGCGGCACGCGCGGCTCGGGAAGCAATTGAAAAGCCGACCCAAGGTAACGTAATACTGGGTCCTTTTATTAGAGTTTAATCTTTAGATTCTCATATATCATACCATGCAGGGCTAAGTCCGGGTGGGGAGGTGGTAGGCGAGATGATGGCAACTACCGAGCCCGAAGCGGCTACTCTTTCTCAGGAGTCTGGGACTGCTCCAATTGCCGCTCCACCTGTGGTTCCCTGCCATTGCCTGGCATTGCGAGTGTCACGACGGCCCTCGTGGAATCAGGGGACGAAGCCACGGACGGCGAAACCATCCCCTCCGAATGAGATCGAAGAAGTCGTGATGCTTGGCGATGCTTCCGTCACCGTTTTGGCTGATGACTTGTTTGGTAGGTCTTGGGTCACTGCATTCTTTTCGTTTTGTAATCCCTTCGATGACATTTTGTTCCTTTCAAATGTAGGTGTGGTGAGCACTGAGGTTGCGACACTTGAAAAAGCACCACCAGCTGCTATTTTGACTGTCGCTGCCCCTTTGTCTCCTCTTACATCCTCTCAAATGCTAGAAGGTATGGGTTTGCGATTAATTTAAATCAGGGACAACATCTTTCTTGTACTGACTATGTATCATTGTAACATTGCAGGAGTTCTCTTTGATCATCTGTATCAAGTGTTGAACCGCACTTCTCCTTCCAGTCGGAAGTTAGTCTGCCTGCTGGTGCCGGTGAGTATTTTCTCTAACCGATGTCTTTTCTTTTCTTTAATGGGTGACCCTGCAGTTGTTAACTTTAAATTGATTACAACACTACAAATTGAAGGAAGGGACAAGAGTATTGTCGCGCCACCAGTACTCCCAGCTCTTCCACCTGCCGTAACCGGTATAGTAACCTTTATTGCTCTTGCATCTTCTTTGTCTCTTAAGCCAATATCTGACTATTATTTGTTTTGCAGTGGTCGCACCGACTCTAGCTCCGTTCGAGTCTCGCATCATAATGCTGGCAGGGCCCTTTTCTAGACGTCTATCTTCAAAAGGCGCTGTGACCAGCCTGCGTATGTTGAGCGAATACATCGAGGAGCTTAACACGGAGGCCTCTGCATTTGCTACAGATTTTGCTGCCGAGGTTAATCCCAAGCCGGCGACGCTCGTGAACTTCCATAGCGAAGGCGTCGTTGAGTCTTGGGTTAATCACTGCAGGAACATTGAGGCCTGCCTGCATGAGCTTGAGCTTAGGCGTCCTGTTCCGGAGGTGTTGGCTTTGAACTCCCAGCGAGCTACATGGATTGAGCAGAGCGTTCCGTTCCTTCGCCATTTCGAATAAGAAGCAACCCTTAAGCGAAAGGAACATGAGGCGACTTCTGCTGAATCTGTTCAACTGCGCGTTGAGGTTGCAGCAAATGTTGCCCAGCTGAACTCCATCTTTGAAAGCCTTTAACGATGTATCTCTGATGGGCTGGTGCTGAGGAAGAAGCTTGATCTTAGTGAACAGGTTGCGCAGAGTCAGGAGGCTGCTCAGCAGAAAATTGATCAGAAACTTTCATCCTGTCTGCAGCAACGGGCCCAAATTGAAGCAGAGCTGGCCGCGGCGGCTGATCGTGAGAAGGGGTTGAGAAGAGTGCGCGAGCAGCTAGCTGATTTATTGAAGACGCCTCCTTCTCAGTAGCTGTTTTTTTATAGATTGAACACTTGTAATCTTTGAATAACATGTATCCATTTTTATTCTTTTATATGATTCGTCTTTTACTCAATTGAATTCACGAATAAAAGATACACATTTTTTTTTCTACTGTTGCTTTCTTCTCTTTGCTGTGTTGTTGCCATGTGATTTTAGCAAGTGCCCTGTAGATAATATGTAGCTGTCCATCTTGGACTCTTTGTAGGGTGGTGATGGCTTAGGAAACAGGGTTAGGATCTGTCACCTAAGACTTTTCAATTTTATGAGCCATGAGGGTCTCATGAAGATTTTTCTCCCTACGAGTCGTGAGGATCTCATAGGTGTATTTTCTCCTTAGAAATCGTGAGGATTCCTAAGTGTATTTTTTCTTGAGATTCGTAAGGATCTCACAAGAGAATTTTCTCCCTTACAAGTCGGGAGGACTCGTAAGTGATTGTTTCCCTTCTTGCCGATGTTCGACTTCGGAGAATATGGCCCGTGGATAGTCTATCTTGATCTCCCTGCAGGGCAATGATGGCTTAGAAGACAGGGTTAGGATCTGCCACCTAAGACTTTTCAACTTTATGAGCCATGAGGGTCTCATAAAGATTTTTCTCCCTACGAGTCGAGAGGATCTCATAGGTGTATTTTCTCCTTAGGCATCGTGAGGATTCCTAAGTGTGCTTTTCTCTTGAGAGTCGTAAGGATCTCACAAGAGAATTTTCTTCCTTACAAGTCGAGAGGACTCGTAAGTGATTGATGAATTGACCTGCTCCTGAATCAAAGCGTTGCTTTGACGGGGAGGGCGAGGGTTGACTTTGGCTGTTTTCCACGGGGTCAGGGGGTTGACTTTAGCCATTCGGGGTCATGATTGACTTTGGCTGTATAGGGTCAATGATTGAATTTATCTATACGGGGGCAGGATTGACTTTGGCCGTACGGGGACCTCAGGGATTCGT
Source organism: Agapanthus africanus (assembly GCA_030015575.1). Lineage (NCBI taxonomy): Eukaryota > Viridiplantae > Streptophyta > Magnoliopsida > Asparagales > Amaryllidaceae > Agapanthus > Agapanthus africanus. The sequence continues at coordinate 43,420,087 of CM057342.1, forward strand.
GGAATTTCCGTTTTTGGGTCAGGGGTTGACTTTAGCCATACGGGGTCAGGATTGACTTTGGCCGTACGGGGTCAGGGGCTGACTCTCGGTTGTCTGTGCACCGCCGAGTCTTAGAACTGGGAACTTTGCCGCGGCTCCGCTTTGCTGACTTTGCGCCTGTTGTAACGAGACGAATGTCGAGATAGTCTCTAGGTTATCTGTGAACCGTCGAGATCTGGAACTAGGGACTTTTCCATGGCTCCGTTTGTTGATGTCGCGTCCGTATCCTGCTGGAATGAGGATGAACGTTGTTGTGAGTCTCCAGGCTGTAGATGTGGCCGTCGAGACTTGGAACTAGGGACTCTGCCGTGGCTTCGAGATTGATTATCGCGTCTGAATCCTGCTGGAATGAGGAGGAACGCTGTTGATGATCTCTAGGCTGTAGATGTCGCCGTTGAGATTTGACTCTTCGTTTGAAAGAGGTTGGTGGGATGATATGATTCTCTCTTTATTTGTGCCCCTGGATTGTATACATGGATCGATGTGACCTCATTTGTAGGGCAAAAAGTTTCATTTTATCTTTTTTCTTCCTGCGATGCTCTATCATTTCAGCTTTTTGTATCGCGAAAGTCGCGATTGCCCCATCATTTCGGCTATTTTTTTTACTCGCTGCTTTTTATTGCGAGTTGCCCAATCATTTCGGCTATTTCTATATGCATATATTTTACTTGCTGATTTTGTTACAAGTTGCTCTACCATTTCGGCTATTTCATATGCATTTTTGGCTCGTTGATTTTTATCGCGAGTGTGGAATTTGGAATCTGGTGCCAGTCTTAGCATCAGCATCGCTGCGACTGGAATATTGCCAGGAGCGAATCATCATTTGCCGTGAAAGGACTTGGAATTTGATTCCGATTCAGGTATCAGCATCGCTACAACTGGGATATTGCCAGGAGCGAATCATCATTTTACTTTATCGATTCGAACAAAGGTGGCTTAGCAAACAGGGTTAGGATCCTGTCGACTAAGGCTTTTGAACTTTATGAGCCGTAAGGGTCTCATAAAGGTATTTATCTCTACGAGACGTGAGGATCTTGTAGGTGAATTTTCTCCTTAGGAATCGTGAGGATTCCTATGTGTGTTTTCTCTCATAAATCGTAAGGATCTTACAAGAGTGTTTTCTCCTTGCAAGTCGAGAGGACCTATAAGTGTTTGTTCACCGTGTGAGCATATCCCTAGTCACTGGTAGGACTTTATTAGGGAAATGTTTATTCATGCCCATGGATTGTATACAAGGGTCAATATTGAAACGCTTGTAGGGCAAAATCGGGGTGTATGACGGCTTAAGAACAGGTTCAGATCCCTGTAGCTTTAGGCTTTTGAATCTTAAAGGGGAATTCTCCTTACGAGCCGTGAGGGTCTCAAAGGGGAATTCTCCTTACGAGTCGTGAGGATCTCGTAAGTGTTTTTTCTCCTTAGGAATCGTGGGGATTCCTAAGTGTGTTGCTCCCTTGTGAGTCGTAAGGATCTCACGCAGGTATTTTCTCCTTACTGTTGGGTTACTAGGCACACTAATGAGGTTCCACAAGGCATCAACCATGCCAAATTAAAATTTTCCGGCACCGAGAAACCCTAAACTAGATCGTTAACTGGAGTTTAGGCGAAACGAAATGCGAATAAACAACTTTACTCTAAAGTGAAAGAGACTACAACCATTGTAGATCCGGTCCTCCACTTCCTTAGCTGCGATCATCGGATCCCGGACTCTAGCGATGGTTTCGTCGAAGAAATGATCGGGCTAGGTCGTCGACATCGATGCCGAAGATGATCTACGTCGAGGCAACTCAAGATCAAGTTCCAACTTCACCAAGTCATGAAACTTGTGAAGAAAACATCCTATACTACTTGGCAAGTGGTAGAGGATGAAGAAATAGGAAGTGGGTTCACTTTGGATTTAGATTTCTCACTTGGATTGATCACTTGTTAATTTTCAAGCAAGCTTTTTCTTCTTTTCTTCATGAAGAAGAAGAAGAAGAAGAAGAAGAAGAAGAAGAAGAAGAAAAAAATGAATTAAGAGAATAATAATAAATCAAGTGATCTTCATGAAGCTTCAAGAACAAAACAAAGTTAGCCACCATTTTGATTCTTGGCAAAAATAAAAAAAATGAAATAAATAAAGATAACAAAACCCTAACCATTAACCCAAACATGGTTTGAATCAAACATACACCCAAGTTTGCATGTATCATCAAACATGATACAAGCTTGTGCACAAAAATATATCACATATACAATGTGCACAATCAAGTGAGAAAATAATCTTAAGTGAACCAATACTAGTTAATGTAAAGTGATATATCAAATATATAATTATACATTAAATCATTAAATCAACACTTGACTTAATGATCCGGTCATATCGCATATGACCGACTAATAGCCAATGTATCGACTTATCGAATCAATCCTCGATTCGATAACTAGGTTATATCGCATACAACCAATCGATACATTCATCGCGAGAATAGAATACGGTATCACATACACGCATTATTCTCGGTCCCGCACATATCTCATATGCGCTCCTATTTCGTTTCGCTTGAGCCAGGAAACCTCTGTGTAGGACTCTAAAGACTCGTCAATACGCCGGCAGCAGGTGATGATCATATCAAACACCCACAAGCCGCAAGCGGTCTGCTAAACGTAACGGCCACCCGGGTATTGAGCGATCATAAGATCGATGAGCAAGCCCGCTCACACTCCTGTGAATCCAACCAGTAACACTTACCGTACAGTCCGGTCTCGTCGTCTGATATGTCGCATATCTTGCCTAGGGGTGGTAAACGTCAGACCCTAATAGCTCGATAAGTCGTGTCGATATGAGGTCTCTAACAGTTCGAGAAACTACTGGTAACACTTACCAGTAAATCTCAGCAACCCTGCCCAGGGATTTCCGGTTATAGCCAATCGAACACAGCGCAACATCAACTCCCTATACCGGGAGAGACGAATCCCCTCCTATCGCTCATTGCCTCCATGTGATTCGGGACTGTACCCAAAAACCACCGTTTTGCATGCCCTCTTGGACGTGGTAAGGTGGAAATCAAAGCACAGTGGGAATCACACAAGACTCTATGACGATCTCGGGTCAACAGACTACTCTGTACCAGTGTCACCTGAGAACTGCCATCTGATGTAAGGTATAATACCATCTGGGAGTTCTCGGCGAGTCCGTCCAGTGTACCCAGTCTCTACTGAGCACCCGTATATCATCTCTGATGTCAAACACCAATGGATATGGGATCATCCATCGCCCATCTGTATGGGTCGAGAAGGATACGCTAGTCTACTCTGGTATATCGATGCCCCGTCTCGATACACCCATGACTAGGGACCTTGAAGGATGTACTTATGGACTACCATGTCCCCACTAGTATGATCCGCATCATAGTCCAGGTAGTCAAGTACACATCCTAAGGGTTTTACCAACATGTAACAGAGAGACAATCAGTGTACACGTTAAGATAAAGAGCAACCAGATAGCATACTATCATGTCGAGCAAGAAAGTCCTCCCTATATATGTCCAAGCATCCACTACAATATACATCCTATGTATAGTAATGGCCTCTAGGGCATACATATAACTAACAATCTCCCACTTGCACTAGGGCCATCTGTAGCAGTGGTTGTAGTATCTCATGCTCAACCATCCCATAAAAATATCTCTATAGGAAAAGGCCTTTGTGAGTGGATCCGCCATGTTGTCCTCTGAGTCTACTCTCCTTACCTCGATCACCCTGGAGATCAACCATTTCCATGATCAGGTGACACTGCCTTAGAATATGTCTGAATCACTGATGGGACGGACGTTCCTTGGCATAAGCCACAACTCCATTGTCACACAATGGGAGGAACAAAGTTCATCTCATGAACTAATATACACCCAGACAGCCTCTTTGGTAGCATCTTAAGTAGCGATGAATCCAGCCTTTATCGTCTAGTATGCCACGGTATCTAGCTTGGAACTCTTCCAACATACCGTCCCTTTACTGAGGGTAAAGACAATGCCTGTGACTGACATTCATTCGTCCTTATCACCCTGGAACCTTTCCAGTGATTCTCCCCAGGATCGATTGATACCATCTCACTACAACTAGTGAGAATCCTAACATCCATTTAGATCTATCTCATAGATCCAAAACCCAGGATTTAGTAGGTATCACTTTGATCCTATATGGAGAATCATTGTGATAAGCGGAGATTGACCGAGGGTAGCATAGGAAACTCCTTTCCTATCAAGAGTATGTCATCCACGTACTCTACGAGGATCGTCACCATACTCCCTACTACCTTTTTGTTTATATAAGGTTCATCTACCATTTTGATGATGTCAAACTCTTTGACTACTACATCAAAACAAACGTTCCAACTCCGCGATGCCTGCTTTATCCTATAAAGCAACTTGTGCACGTCTCCGCTGCTCCCACTGTCTATGAAGCCCCTCTGGCTGTGTACTTATAGACGCCCTCTTCTAAAACATCATTTAGAAAAGCTGTCATGATACCCAACCACCAGATATCGTAGTCATGGTATGTAGCCGTGGCAAGTAGGATCTGGATGGACTTAAACATAGATCCTTAGAAAAGGTTTCAACATAATCCATACCTGGTCGATGACGAACACCTTTAACAAGTCTAGCTTTGAAAGTCTCAACTTTTCCATCTACACCAAGTAATCTTCTCAAGATATACTTGCTCCTGATGGGGATTTAACCCTTCAGATAAAGCAACCAAAGTCCATACTTTGTTGGTGTATAAGGATTCCATCTCAGATCGAAAAGCATCCAGCCATTCTTACAGAGTCCCTACTCTCGATGGCCTGCTCGAAACTAGTTGGGTCATCATCTCATGATGCAATCCTCGCTCCCATTGTCATAGAGAAACAGAAGTATCTCTCAGGTGGGTGAGAAACACTACTAGATCGGCGGAGAGGCTGAGGTTCGTTGGTATCTACTGAAACCTTTGGTTCTACCAAATCATCTGCTGTAGTTTGTATAGCTGGAACCTTTCCAGTTCTACATAACTGACCTTGCCTCGAGCTTGTCCGGATTTTGCTTTTATACATAGGCCGGACAACCCTAAATCTTAACAAACTTAAGATATGGACTCTTCCCTTTCCATATCACATATGAAGTGGTAAGCAATTGATTTGATTGGAACCCTATTCAATAGGTATGCATCTTCTCAAGCGCATAACTCCCAAAAGGAAATAGGTAACCCAGTAGTACTCATCATAGAGCACACCTTATCATATAGGGTGTGATTGCTCCGCCCCGATACACCAACGTGCTGTGGTGTATACGGAGGAGTAATACTGAGAGAGAATCTCATTCTCATTTAGAAAAGTCCAAGAATTCCGTGGTCAAGTATTCTCCTCCTTGATCTCATCAAAGGACATAATACTTATACCTATATTGGTTCTCTACTTCTAACTTATATTCTGTGAATATCTCAAAAGGTTCTGACTTGTGTTTCAACAGGAACATATGTCTGAATCTAAAGAGATCATCAGAGAATGTAATGAAGTACAAAGAACCGGTCTTGGCACGTGTAGACAGGGGACCTTACATACATCATCATGTATCAGTCCCAAGAGTTCACTAACTCTTTCTCTGTTTCCAGTAAACAGAGCTATGGTCATCTTATCTCCGTGACATGACTGGCAAGTTTCATAAGATGTAAATTCAAACATATTTAAAGATGCATCTATGTGCAACTTAGCTAGTCGGGTCGTATTGATATGACCTAGTCTACAATACCTCAAGAAGAATCCGTTCATTTCTGAACTCTTCCTCTTGTGTGTGTTCCGTATACTAAGAACTGTAGTTTGATTTAGAACATCAATGCTTTTAGATAACGTGCCTGAACTGATCAACTTTATATAGGAAATGTTCAAAACATTTTCCATCAATACAAAATTATATCCTTTCTTTAATAAAGAGACTGATATGATTTTGCATATCAGGTTCGGTATCTAATAGTATTTGTTCAGAATCAATGTATTTGTAATACAGGGTGACAGTGACCAACAGACTTGGCTGCAACACTTGCCCCGTTTTCTGTCTCATGAAACTTATCACCCGTTCTCAGTTCTCTACCTTTCATAGCCCATGTAATGGATTACATTTACGAGATCCTAATCTGGTATCTAATACCTAGGACATAGAGGACACTGAGAAACGGTTCTTTATAATGAACACACCCGAAGATGATGCATCAACATGCACTTTCTTCGTTTGGGCGGCACGGGAATTCTGGTAATCCCCAATTTCCTGCTCTGTCTTATAACAATTATAAGTTGGAGCGGGACCAACGTTCCCCAGCTCAGTATAACAAGCGGGTTCGGTCAATATATCCGTATTATTATCTTGATTAAGGCGTGATATGGTCGCTGCCTGGAGAGAGAGAGAAGAAAACACTCAGCGTGCGCTCTTGCAAGAATAGATTGGTTATTATTTTATCTAATCAGGATGGCTCCCACTGTTTTTATCAAATCTTCCTTCAAACCCTAAAAGGAAAGACTAGCCGGGATTAATTACACACTGCAAGTTCGCCAATCTTTCAGCCAGGCCAGTGTCGGTACTTTGAGGGAGGACCCCGTGCTTTCGCACGAACCTAATTAATGTAAACCTCGTTTTCCCATAGGCGTAACCCCGTTGACACCTTTCTAGACACCTACTTGATCGGCTAATTGTAATGTGTAAAACTCTCCCAGGAGTAACTCTTACTCGCAGCGGGTATCGGGATCCAACTATCTCATAGAAGGTATGCAATCTCATTGCAAATTTCAACACTTGAAATTCCCGATAATTTTGCCCCTAGCGTCCTATGACCTTGACGCAGGCCAACAAACCATAGTGCGCTAGTCAAGTTCAACCTGTCATTTCCTGATTGAATTAAACCCACCCGCACGACCCTTGACGCAGGCCAACAAAGTTGCACGACTACCCTAATCCAATCTGCATCATATGCATAAGCAGATAAATACTAGTTAGCTACCGCACACTACGCCTTGACGCAGGCCAACAAACGTAGCACGAATACTAAGTAGGACTTATCTGAAATGACGGAGGGCTACGACAGGTTTTTCTGAAAACCTATTGCGTAATGAACTTGATATCGTTGCAGGATCTAATGAATTTTGAAATGGAGTGTTTTTGAGGCTTTTCTAGGTTTGCTAAAGGGGTCACTCCCGGTGAAGGGATCGTCGGCCCTTTCCTCGTCGAATGAGGTGCGGGATATATCATATATATCACTGTGCAAAGCAGAAACTATAGAAGCTATCAAAAGACAAACCGAGTGTGTAGCATCTGCCAGTTATTGCTAAAGGGGCCACTCCCGGTGAAGGGATCGTCGGCCCTTTCCTCATCGAATAAGGTGCAAGATATATCATATAAACCGCTGTGCAAAGCAAGAACTGTAGCTACCTGTTTTATTTTTGAAATTCGATTCCACAACATCTTAGATTTCTTTTCTTTCATTAATCAAATTAATGAACTCTCATCATTTAAGTTACCTAAACATCACAGATAAATACGACGTACACTTATGCCATCCGTGTTCGCCTCGATGTCCCCTCGTGCACCGTTAGGTTAGGTGACTAACGGCAGAGCGAGACAGGGCTAGCGCGGGTGTAAAACATAAGTAACGTCTATATAATATATCATATATACTATATACAGTATTTATCACAACATATCAAATGATTACATCACAGATATCGCAGCAGAAGAAACATATGAAATAATGGATATACTAGGACGTCCGTGGTTTCAATACGAGCCAGTATAAAACACGGATTCCACGGTCGCGATGAATAGCCAAACCCACACCCCTAGACCCCTACGAGAGCGGCAAGCAACCCTACCAATTCTAGAGTTAGGAGACCCGGACTCGACTCCTCGAGTTGGTCTCCCACTGGACTCCAGAACCCGGTTACTTGTGCCCTCCTCCTTGGGTCTATCCTAGTGCGGAAAAGTAAATAATATACAATGGGTGACATCTTCCGCAACCTGGAAGTGCCCCAATAAAAGAATATTACATACAAGTTTTTACATGAATGAAAATGAAAAACACCCATCTCACATAAAACCCCCCCGGCTATTCAACCACGATTATCCAATATAACATATCCAGCAATACATAACATCACATGTCATCAACGTAAGTAAACATGTGTATCCCAATTGTCGTTGACATATAGCAACGAAACCGGCGATATCACATATTACACTTACGGTCACAGAAAAGAAAGTGTAAAATTACAACAGTTGGAATCCGCAACCTGCATAGACATCGCATGCCTAATCAAATGAATTCCTTAGACATCGCATGCCTAACAATTATAAACCCCGCATTTTAGTCTCATTTATCGAAAACTCTTTTCAATATCAAGTCGGGCAATTCAACAAGATTCCCGACATCCTGATCGAATGCTCGTCGCAAACTTTAGTAGACGGCCGCACCCCCGATGCCGTCGACGAAGTGCACCAAGGCGGAACACCGTCGGATGTAGCGGATTTGGATGCTGGTGGATAAAGTCCCCGTGAATCTGGTATGAGTGGCACTGCTTCGCATATTCAAGGCAGTCTTGGATCATTGTGGGCCAATAGTAGCCCATCCTTTTGATCTTCAGCTTCATCTTTGGCCCGGCTTGGTGAGAACCGCAAAGTCCGTCGTAAGTTTCTTGGACGACTCTTCTTGCTTCTTCCGGTCCCAGGCATCTTAGCCACAGAGAGTCGAACGATCTCTTATACAGCGTGTCATTGACGAAGGCGAAGGATAGAGTCGTTTCATGAGCTGATGTCTTAAGGTCGCATCTTCAGGTGTTTGATGGGATTTGAAGTAGTCTATAAAGACTTCTCTCCAATCCTTAGCCTTTTCCTTGTCTTTTATTTGTAGGGTCGTTGGCTTGGTCGCTCCCTTTTCTTCGGACAATTCTGGAGATATTTCGGCCGGTGCAAGAACCCGACGGCTTTGCACGACGATCCTCACGTCATCGAGGTTTTCATCGGCCAGTTCTTTTGCGAGCTTGGCTAATGCATCCGCCTTGCTATTTTCCGCGCGTGGTATGCTTTCCAAGGCGTAGGCAGGGATTTGAGTCAGCAATTGTTGTACTCTCTCGCCGTACTTTACCAACTCTGGTTTGCACTGTAGGGTTCCTAGGCACGCTTGTGAGGTCTCCCAAGCCATCAACCATGGCAATTTGAAAAATTATGGTGCCGAGAAACCCTAAACTATGGATCGATAACTAGATGTCTAGGCGAACAATGAACTAGTTAACACTTAACTACAAGATACGGAAATACAACCTTTGTAGATCCGGTGCTCCACCTCCACGGCTCCGCAACGAGGTCCTCTCCGCTGTCCAAATCAAATCCGGGCTCAAGCGTCGGCTTCGTCGGAGAATGGGCAAGCTAGGTCGTCGATGTCCATGCCGAAGATGATCTACGTCGAGGCATCGAAAGATCAAGCTCCAACTTCACCAAGTCCAAAAACTTGTGAAGAGAACACACTCTACTACTTGGCAAGAGGTAGAGGATGAAGAAATAGGAAGTGGGTAGACTTTAGAATTGGATTTCTCACTTGTTTGCTCAATTCACCATTGATGAAGAAAGCTTTTTCTTCTTGAGTTCAAGGAGGAAGAAGAAGAAAAATGATATGATAAGATTAATAAAAAGAAAAGAATAAATCCATTCTTATCATAACATAACCCAAGTTAAGTGTAGAGAGTTGACCAAGGTTAAAGAATGGTTAGGGTTAAGGAGATGAGACAAAAATGGTTGCATAATGAAAACTTCATGAAGCTTCATGATGAAAACAAAACTAGCCACCATTTTTGACTTCTTTTTCCTTTTTTCATTTATCTTTTAAATGAAAATGAAAAGATAAATGAATGAATAAAAGAAAACCCTAATCATTTACTTAACCTAGGTTTAATTCATTACACTTAACAAAAAAGATATGTATCATCAAACATGATACAATCAAGTGCACAAAAATCATATCGCATATGCAATGCGCACACCCGAGTGAGAAAATCCATTCAAAGTGAACCGATACTAGTTAATGCAAAGTAATATATCAAATATATAATTATGCATTAAATCATTAAATCAACACTTGATTTAACGATCCGGTCATGACGCACATAACCGACTGGTATCATTAGTAACATCTTATCGAATCAACACTTGATCCGATAACCCGGCTATATCGCATATAACCGATCAATGTCACATCGCGAGAATCGAATACAGTATCACATACTCGTATTATTCTCGGTCTCGCACATATCTCATATGCGCTCCTATTTCATTTCGCTTGAGCCAGGAAACCTCTGTGTAGGACTCTAAAGACTCGTCAATACGCCGGCAGCAGGTGATGATCATATCAAACACCCACAAGCCGCAAGCGGTTTACTAAACGTAACGGCCACCCGGGTATTGAGCGATCTGAAGATCGACGAGCAAGCCCGCTCACACTCCAGTGAATCCAACCAGTAACACTACCGTACAGTCCGGTCTGATCGTCTGATATGTCGCATATCTTGCCTAGGGGTGGTAAACGTCAGACCCTAATAACTCGATAAGTCGTGTCGATATGAGGTCTATAACTGTTTGAGAAACTACTGGTAACACTTACCAGTAAATCTCAGTAACCCTGGCCAGGGATTTCCTGTTATAGCCAATTGAACACAGCGCAACATCAACCCCCTATACCGGGAGAGACGAATCCCCTCCTATCGCTCATTGCCTCCATGTGACTCGGGACTGTACCCAAAAACCACCGTTTTGCACGCCCTCTTGGACGTGGTAAGATGGAAATCAAAGCACAGTGGGAACCACACAAGACTCTATGACGATCTCGGGTCAACAGACTACTCTGTACCAGTGTCACCAGAGAACTGCCATCTGACGTGAGGTATAATACCATCTGGGAGTTCTCGGCGAGTCCGTCCAGTGTACCCAGTCTCTACTGAGCACCCGTATATCATCTCTGATGTCAAACACCAATGGATATGGGATCATCCATCGCCCATCTGTATGGGTCGAGAAGGTACACGCTAGTCTACTCTGGTATATCGATGCCCCGTCTCGATACACCCACGACTAGGGACTTTGAAGGATGTACTTATGGACTACCATGTCCCCACTAGTATGATCCGCATCATAGTCCAGGTAGTCAAGTACAGATCCTAAGGGCTTTACCAACATGTAACAGAGAGACAATCAGCATACATGTTAAGGTAAAGGGTAACCAGATAGCATACTATCATGTCGAGCAAGAAAGTCCTCCCTATATATGTCCCAGCATCCACTACAATATACATTCTATGTACAGTAATGGCCTCTAGGGCATACATATAACTAACAATCTCCCACTTGCACTAGGGCCATCTGTAGCAGTGGTTGCAGTATCTCATACTCAACCATCCCATAAAAGTCTCTCTCTGGGAACATGCCTTTGTGAGTGGATCCGCTGTGTTGTCCTCTGAGTCTACTCTCCTTACCTCGATCTCCCTGGAGATCAACTATCTCCATGATCAGGCGATGCTGCCTTAGAATATGTCTGGATCACTGATGGGACGGACGTTCCTTGGCATAAGCCACAACTCCATTGTCACACAATGGGAGGAACATAGTTCATCTCATGAACCAACATACACCCAAACAGCCTCTTTGGTAGCATCTTAAGTAGCGATGTATCCTGCCTTTATCTTCTAGTATGCCACGGTATCTAGCTTGGAACTCTTCCAACATACCGTCCCTCCACTGAGGGTAAAGACAATGCCTGTGACTGACATTCAGTCGTCTTTATCACCCTGGAGCCCTTCCAGTGATTCTCCCCAGGATCGATTGATACCATCTCACTACAACTAGTGAGTATCCTAATTTCCAATTAGATCTATCTCATAGATCCAAAATCCAGGATTTAGGAGGTATCACTTTGATCCTATATGGAGAATCATAGTGATAAGCGGAGATTGACCGAGCGTAGCATAGGAAACTCCTTCCCTATCAAGAGTATGTCATCCACGTACTCTACGAGGATCACCACCATACTCCCTACTACCTTTTTGTTTATACAAGGTTCATCTACCATTTTGATGATGTCAAACTCTTTGACTAATTCATCAAAACAGATGTTCCAACTCCGCGATGCCTGCTTTATCCTATAAAGCATCTTGCACACGTTTCCGCTGCTCCCACTGTCTACGAGGCCCTCTGGCTGTGTACTTATAGACGCACTCTTCTAAAACATCATTTAGAAAAGCAGTCATGACACCCAACCACCAGATATCGTAGTCATGGTATGTAGCCGTGACAAGTAGGATCTGGATGGACTTAAGCATAGTTACTGGAAAAGGTTTCATCATTATCCACGCCTGGTCGATGACGAAAACCTTTAACAATTCTAGCTTTGAAAGTCTCAACTTTTCCATGTACACCAAGTAATCTTCTCAAGATATACTTGCTCCTGATGGGGATTTAACCCTTCAGATATAGCAACTAAAGTCCATACTTTATTGGTGTATAAGGATTCCATCTCAGATCGATAAACATCCAGCCATTCTCACAGAGTCTCACTCCTGATGGCCAGCTCGAAACTAGTTGGGTCATCATCTCATGATGTAATCCTCGCTCCCACTGTCATAGAGAAACCGAAGTATCTCTCAGGTGGGTGAGGAACCCTATTAGATCGGCGGAGAGGCTGAGGTTCGTTGGAATCTACTGAATCCTTTGGTTCTACCAAATCATCTGCTGTTGTTTGTATAGCTGGAACCTTTCCAGTTGTACATAACAGATCTTGCCTCAAGCTTGTCCGGATTTTGCTTTTCAGACATAGGACGGACAACCCCAAATCTTAACTGACTTAAGACATGGGCTCTTCCCATACCATATCTCATATGGAGTGGTAGACAACTGATTTGATTCGAACCCTATTCAATAGGTATGCAGCTTCTCAAGCGCATAACTCCCAAAAGGAAATAGGTAACTCAGTAGTACTCATCATAGAGCACACCTTATCATATAGGGTGTGATTGCTCCGCCCTGATATACCATCGTGCTATGGTGTATCCAGAGGAGTAATGCTGAGAGAGAATCTCATTCTCCTTTAGAATAGTCCAGGATTTCCGTGCTCAAGTATTCTCCTCCTAGATCACATCAAAGGACATAATACTTATACCCGTATTTTGGTTCTCTACTTCTAACTTATATTCTGTGAATATCTCAAAAGGTTCGGACTCATGTTTCAACAGGAACATATGTCTGAATCTTGAGAGATTATCAGAGAATGTAATGAAGTTCAAAGAACCAGTCCTGGCATGTGTAGACAGGGGACCTTACATACATCATCATGTATCATCCCAAGAGTTCACTAACTCTTTCTCTGTTTCCAATAAACGGAGCTATGGTCATCTTATCTTTGTGACATGACTGGCGAGTTTCACAAGATGTAAATTCAAACTGATTTAAATATACATCTATATGTAACTCTAGCCAGTCGGGTCGCATTGATCTGACCTAGTCTACAATACCTCAAGAAGGATTCGTTCATTTCTGAACTCTTCCTCTTGTGTGTGTTCCGTATACTAAGAACTGTAGTTTGATTTAGAACATCAATGCTTTTAGATAACGTGCCTGAACCGATCAACTTTTGATATAGGAAATGTTCAAAACATTATCCAACAATACAAAATTTTATCATTTCTTTACTAATAAAGAGACTGATATGATTTTGTATATCAGGTTCGGTATCTAATAACATTCGTTCAGAATCAATGTATCGATAATACAGGGTGACAGTGACCGACAGACTTGGCTGCAACACTTGCCCCGTTTTCTGCCTCATGAAACTTATCACCCGTTCTCAGTTCTCTACCTTTCTGTAGCCCTATGTAACATATTACATATCTGGGATCCTGATCTGGTATCACATACCCAGGACGTAAAGGACACTGAGAAACAGTTCTCTGTAATGAACACACCCGAAGATGATGCATCAGCATGCACTCTCTTCGTTTGGGCGGCACGGGAAATCTGGTATTCCCCAATTTCCTGCTCCGTCTTATAACATTTATAAGTTAGAGCGGGACCAACGTTCCCCAGCTCAGTATAACAAGCGGGTTCGGTCAATATTCCGTATTATTATCTTGATTAAGGCGTGATATGGTCGCTACCTGGAGAGAGAGAGAAGAAAACACTCAGCGTGCGCTCTGTCAAGAATAGATTGGTTATTATTTTATCTAATCAGGATGGCTCCCACTGCTTTTTATCAAATCTTCCTTCAAACCCTAAAAGGAAAGACTAGCCGGGATTAATTACACACTACAAGTTCGCCAATCTTTCAGCCAGGCCAGTGTCGGTACTTTGAGGGAGGTCCCCCGTGCTTTCGCACGAACCTAATTAATGTAAACCTCGTTTTCCCAGAGGCGTAACCTCGTTAACACCTTTCTAGACACCTACTTGATCGGCTAATTGTGATGTGTAAAACTCTCCCAGGAGTAACTCTTACTCGCAGCGGGTATCGGGATCCAACTATCTTATAGAAGGTATGCAATCTCATTGCAAATTTCAACACTTGAAATTCCCGATAATATTTTGCCCCTAACCTCCTATGACCTTGACAAAGGCCAACAAACCATAGGATGCTAGTCAAGTTCAACCCGTCATTTTCTGATTGAATTAAACCCACCCGCACGGCCCTTGACAAAGGCCAATAAGGTCGCACGACTACCCTAACTCAATCTGCATCATATGCATAAGCAGATAAGCACCAGTTAGCTACCGCACACTGCGCCTTGACAAAGGCCAACAAACGCAGCACGAATACTAACTACTACTTATCTGAAATGACGGAGGGCTACGACAGGTTTTTCTGAAAACCTATTGCGTAATGAACTTGATATCGTTGTAGAATCAAATGAATTTTGAAATGGAGTGTTTTTTAGGCTTTTCTAGTTTTGCTAAAGGAGTCACTCCCGGTGAAGGGATCGTCGGTCCTTTCCTCGTCGAATGAGGTGCGGGATATATCATATATATCGCTGTGCAAAGCAAAAACACTTAAAAGCAATCAAAAGACAAACCGAGTGTGTAGCATCTGCCAGTTATTGCTAAAGGAATCACTCCCGGTGAAGGGATCTCGGTCCTTTCCTCATCGAATAAGGTGCAGGATATATCACATATACCGCTATGCAAAGCAAGAACTGTAGCTACCTGTTTTATTTTGAAATTCGATTCTACAACATCTTAGGTTTCTTTTATTTCATTAATCACATTAATGAAGCCCCATCATTTAAATACCTAAACATCACAGATAGATATGACGTACACTTATGCCGTCCGCATTCGCCTCGATGTCCCCTCGTGCACCGTTAGGTTAGGTAACTAACGACAGAGCAGGGCAGGGATAGTGCGGGTGTAAAACATAAGCAACGTCTATATAATATATAATATATACTATATACTGTATCTATCAAAGAACATCACATGATCGCATCACAGATATCGCAGCAGAAGAAACATATGAAATATTGGATATACTAGGATGTCCGTGTTTCCAATACGAGCCAGTATAAAACACGGATTCTACGGTCGTGATGAATAGCCAAACCCACACCCCTAGACCCCTACGAGAGCGGCAAGCAACCCTACCAATTCTAGAATTAGGAGACCCGGACTCGACTCCTCGAGTTGGTCTCCCACTGGACTCCAGAACCCGGTTACTTGTGCCCTCCTCCTTGGGTCTATCCTAGTGCAGAAAAGTAAATAATATACAACAGGTGACAACTCCCGCAACCTGGAAGCGCCCCAATAAAAGAATATTACATACAAGTTTTTACATGAATGAAAATGAAAAACACTCATCTCACATAAAAACCCCCGGCTATTCAAAGACGACGATCCAATATAACATATCCAGTAACACATAACATCACATGTCATCAACGTAAGTAAATATGTCCATCCCAATTGTCGTTGACATATAGCAACGAAACCGGCGATATCACATATTACACTTACGGTCACAGAAAAGAAAGTGTAAAACTACAACAGTTGGAATCCGCAACCACCTCAGACATCGCATGCCTGACCAAATGAATTACTTAGACATCGCATGCCTAACAATTATAAACCTCGCATTTTAGTCTCAAAATCGAAAACACTTTTCAAAATCAAGTCGGGCAATTCAACAAGATTCCCGACATCCTGATCGAATACTCGTCGCAAACTTTAGTAGGCGGCCGCACCCCCGATACCGTCGACGAAGTGCACCAAGGCGGAACACCGCTGCCGCGAGCACCCGAACGGATGCTTTCGGCGACGGGGTTCTCCTACAGTCACTTGGTCGGGGCTATGGAGTGAGACTGTCTATTAAGTTTACCCGGCGAATATCCGCGTACGCTACGTGATTGCGACGGACTTTTGATCACACAACCGATCAAGTGAGACTAAACTGCTATGTTTATAACATTCATTTAGTTATCTCATAACTATTATGAATTCCAATTATTGTATCACATTCCAGATAAACAGAAAATGTTAAACTTTCCGATCGAACAATCGAACACCCAAGTTTTCCCGATACAGCTCAACATATGAAATAAGTCTAACAACATTCCGTTCGTACCTCAGTACCAACGGTCCAGCCGTAGAAGGGTCAAGCCAACGCTTCACATGTGGCACGCCGTACTGCCCCAAACCCGAAGGTTCAAAGGGCAGTTCAAGACGGTCACATAATCGAGTTAAGGTTTGTTGTCTTCTAGAGGGACCATCGCGTTACTTGCACTACTTAGAACGTCGTTAAACTACGGAAAAATCCAACACTTGGAAATTTCCCGACAGGGGAAAAATTGGGTATTTATATCCGGTCGAACTTTTTAACATATTCTAAAATTTATCCGGAAAGCCAAACAGACAAAATTTGATAAACCCGATCGAATCAACAAAGCTCCAAAACATCCCAGATTATTCAACACTTGAATAAATTTTTAAAATAACCAGAGAAGTCAGCACAGAAAACAATGAATTACTGTGCAAAAATTGGATGATGACGTCACATTTGTGCCGCTGATCCGCCGCATTCTGCAAGCATATGCCGCTGATCCGCGCTAATATGTACTGTTCATCAAAAAATTTTTGTGCCGAAATTCTTATATTTCTCTGCTGGTTTTTCTGAATATTTTTAATACTGAAAAATCACTGTTTTTAGAAAAAGTACAGAGAGCACATTTTGGAGTTGGTTTCGGGTTCGTTCCGGTTTCAAATTCTGTCTGGACTTCGCCTAAGGCTCTAGCTAGGCTCTGATACCACTGTAGGGTTCCTAGGCACGCTTGTGAGGTCTCCCAAGCCATCAAACATGGCAATTTGAAAAATTATGGTGCCGAGAAACCCTAAACTACGGATCGATAACTAGATGTCTAGGCGAACAATGAACTAGTTAACACTTAACTACAAGATACGGAAATACAACCTTTGTAGATCCGGTGCTCCAGCTCCACGGCTCCGCAATGAGGTCCTCTCCGCTGTCCAAATCAAATCCGGGCTCAAGCGTCGGCTTCGTCGGAGAATGGGCAAGCTAGGTCGTCGATGTCCATGCCGAAGATGATCTATGTCGAGGCATCGAAAGATCAAGCTCCAACTTCACCAAGTCCAAAAACTTGTGAAGAGAACACACTCTACTACTTGGCAAGAGGTAGAGGATGAAGAAATAGGAAGTGGGTAGACTTTAGAATTGGATTTCTCACTTGTTTGCTCAATTCACCATTGATGAAGAAAGCTTTTTCTTCTTGAGTTCAAGGAGGGAGAAGAAGAAAAATGATATGATAAGATTAATAAAAAGAAAAGAATAAATCCATTCTTATCATAACATAACCCAAGTTAAGTGTAGAGAGTTGACCAAGGTTAAAGAATGGTTAGGGTTAAGGAGATGAGACAAAAATGGTTGCATAATGAAAACTTCATGAAGCTTCATGATGAAAACAAAACTAGCCACCATTTTTGACTTCTTTTTCCTTTTCTCATTTATCTTTTAAATGAAAATGAAAAGATAAATGAATGAATAAAAGAAAACCCTAATCATTTACTTAACCTAGGTTTAATTCATTACACTTAACAAAAAAGATATGTATCATCAAACATGATACAATCAAGTGCACAAAAATCATATCGCATATGCAATGCGCACACCCGAGTGAGAAAATCCATTCAAAGTGAACCGATACTAGTTAATGCAAAGTAATATATCAAATATATAATTATGCATTAAATTATTAAATCAACATTTGATTTAACGATCCGGTCATGACGCACATAACCGACTGGTATCATTAGTAACATCTTATCGAATCAACACTTGATCCGATAACCCGGCTATATCGCATATAACCGATCAATGTCACATCGCGAGAATCGAATACAGTATCACATACTCGTATTATTCTCAGTCCCGCACATATCTCATATGCGCTCCTATTTCGTTTCGCTTGAGCCAGGAAACCTCTGTGTAGGACTCTAAAGACTCGTCAATACGCCGGCAGCAGGTGATGATCATATCAAACACCCACAAGCCGCAAGCGGTCTGCTAAACGTAACGGCCACCCGGGTATTGAGCGATCTGAAGATCGACGAGCAAGCCCGCTCACACTCCAGTGAATCCAACCAGTAACACTACCGTACAGTCCGGTCTGATCGTCTGATATGTCGCATATCTTGCCTAGGGGTGGTAAACGTCAGACCCCAATAGCTCGATAAGTCGTGTCGATATGAGGTCTATAACTGTTCGAGAAACTACTGGTAACACTTACCAGTAAATCTCAGCAACCCTGGCCAGGGATTTCCTGTTATAGCCAATCGAACACAGCGCAACATCAACCCCCTATACCGGGAGAGACGAATCCCCTCCTATCGCTCATTGCCTCCATGTGACTCGGGACTGTACCCAAAAACCACCGTTTTGCACGCCCTCTTGGACGTGGTAAGATGGAAATCAAAGCACAGTGGGAACCACACAAGACTCTATGACGATCTCGGGTCAACAGACTACTCTGTACCAGTGTCACCAGAGAACTGCCATCTGACGTGAGGTATAATACCATCTGGGAGTTCTCGGCGAGTCCGTCCAGTGTACCCAGTCTCTACTGAGCACCCGTATATCATCTCTGATGTCAAACACCAATGGATATGGGATCATCCATCGCCCATCTGTATGGGTCGAGAAGGTACACGCTAGTCTACTCTGGTATATCAATGCCCCGTCTCGATACACCCACGACTAGGGACTTTGAAGGATGTACTTATGGACTACCATGTCCCCACTAGTATGATCCGCATCATAGTCCAGGTAGTCAAGTACAGATCCTAAGGGCTTTACCAACATGTAACAGAGAGACAATCAGCATACACGTTAAGGTAAAGGGTAACCAGATAGCATACTATCATGTCGAGCAAGAAAGTCCTCCCTATATATGTCCCAGCATCCACTACAATATACATCCTATGTACAGTAATGGCCTCTAGGGCATACATATAACTAACATGCACGTCTGCTAATCGTCGTTCACTTAGCTAACGACCAGTTGGGAGTCTCCGAATATGAGGAGGTTTTCAATTCCCATGTTAACAACGATCTCAAGACCTGCTATCAAAGCTTCATATTCGGCTTCATTGTTCATCCTCGGCTCTGTTAAGGAAAAAGCAAAGCGCATTATCCCTCTTTGTGGAGTCATGAAGATAAGGCTTACCCCAGATTTGATTATGGGGGAGTTGTGCTTTCGCTTCTTCATAGAAGATGCTCCATCGAAATAGAGTTCCCATCGGGTATCACTCCCTCCTTTCTCCTCGTCGATCGTGTCAAACGCGTGCTCGTCTGGCAATTCACGGTTCAGGGGAGAGTCGGCAGGTATTGGATGCACCGCGAGGAAGTCAGCGATGGCCTGGCCTTTCACTGCCTTGAGAGGTCGATATATCACCGAGAATTCCATTAAGAGTAGGGCCCATTTAGCTAGCCGTCCCGTTAGAATGGCTTTTGACATCAAATACTTGAGAGGATCCACCTTTGATATGAGATGGACCTCATGTGCCAACGCATATTGCCTGAGCTTCGTTATCGCGAAGATCAACGCCAGGCAGTGTTTTTCAATGGGAGAGTAATTGTTTTCTGCCCCCAGAAGAACTCGACTCAAATAGTAGAGGGCCCTCTTCTTCCCTTGATCATTCTCTTGTGCCCATAGCGCGCCTAAGGAACCTTCCAGGGCGGTTGTGTATAGAATGAGGGGTTTTCTTTTGACCGGAGCGGTCAGTACTGGCGGATTCTGTAGGTATTGCTTGATTTCGTCCAGTGCGCTTTGGCATTTGCGATCCCAAACGAACGGGGTTCCCTTCTTCATCAAGTGAATGTAGAGACGGCATTTGCCAGAGAGGTTAGCTATGAACCGCCGAATATATGCGAGCTTTCCTTGAAGAGACCGCAGTTGCTTAAGAGTTTTTGGCGGAGGCATTTCCATGATCGCCTTGATCTTTGATGGGTCTATTTCGATGCCCCGGTGTCGCACGATGAATCCTAGGAATTTGCCCGAGGAAACTCTGAACGCGCATTTCAGAGGGTTCGTCTTCAAGTTGTATTCCCGAAGACGTTGGAACACTACTTTAGATGCTCCTAATGCTCCTCGTGCGATTTTCTTTTCACCACAAGGTCGTCGATATAGCATTCGACGATTTCATGTATGAGATCATCGAAAATCTTCATCATGGCCCTCTGATAGGTAGCGCCGGCGTTCTTCAGACCGAAAGGCATCACTTTGTAGCATAATATACCCAAAGGGGTCCGGAAAGCGGTATGCTTCTGGACTTCGGGGTGCATCTTTATCTGATTGTACGCTGATGATCCGGCTATGAAGGAAAAGACTTCATAAGTGAACGTGTTGTCTATCATCAGCTCGGTAACCGGTACGAGAAAATCATCCTTCAGGCAAGCTTTGTTGAGGTCTCGAAAGTCCACGCAGATGCGCACTGTCCTATTTTTCTTCATCACTGGGATGATATTGGCAATCCAGTCAGGGTACTCATTTCAAGTTCGAGCCGCATTCTTCTCCGCGCTTGTATGACTGGCTTGATATCCGGAGATATTGCTAATTTGTGGATGGGTTTTTCTGGATTTAATCCCGGCATCTCGGAATAATTCCATGCGAAGCAATCTTTATACTGCATGAGCACATCCTTGAGCGTAGCCACCTTTTCTTCAGACAACAACTCACTGATGAACGTCGGCCGCGGGTCGTTTGTCGTCCCTAAGTCAATCTTTCTGAGGTTATCTGCAGTAGTATGTATCCCATCTTCTACCTCTTTTGGTGTCGGTGGAAACTCTGAGATCACTTCATCATCCTCGTTTTCAAAGCACCAATAGAGGTCATCCATACCCTCGTGCACTCCTTCTTCCGACATCCTTATCATGTGACAGGTACGAGATCGCTTCCAAGACCGATGTTGATCCGGCTCTACTCTCGCTATATGTGTGGCTTTCGGTTCATGCTTCAGTGGCGGGGTTACCCTCCAACTGCTAGATAAAGCGAACCCGCCTTGCTGATACCGGTCTTCTACCCAGACTTTGAATGTGAAGCAGTTTTCGAGAGAATGTCCTATCGCTCGGTGATAGGAGCAATAATCCGGGTGAGAGCCTGCTTTTTTGGGGTGTTTGGACTCCGGGAGCGTAATCATTTGGTGTTTCATGACAAGAACGAATATCTTCCTTGTCTTGTCTTGGGGAAAAGAGTATGCTCGACTTATCTTCTTTATAAGAGACGGATCTCGACTGCTCAATTCTCGATCGCGAGGCTTCTTGGACCCGCTTTGCTGCTGTCGAACATTTTTTCGTTCTTCAGTTTGTTTTTGCCTTTACGTCGAGTCTTCCGTATGACGGGCTGGCGATGAAGAGCATCATCATTCTCCGCAGCCTTCTGAAGGAGGCGCTGCATCCTGGCTTTCTCGTAAATGGCCATTTCGCGGCTATGGTCATCCCGGGCCTTTTGACCCGCTTCCCTTATTAGCTTATCCATCTGTTCTTCGAACAATGGACTTGGCACTTTCATGGCAAGACCTTATTTTGATTCAAGGTTAGCATCTTCTATCAGAGCATCTCCTTCTTCATCAAAGTCATGTATAACGTAGCAGCCATAGAATCGCTCTCGTTTCTTGGATTGAACATATCCAAGCCCGATCATTTCCATTCTCCCATTGGGCAACTTTCGCTGAGTTCCGGGGACGTTCCAGATTCTGTTGTAGAACTGAGCTTGTCGCGCGGCCTGTTTAAAGGGTACGCCTTGGCGTCTTAACAGCCTTTTTAATCTTTCTGTGTAATATCTAGGCAGACGGATGGGCTGGAGCCTGTCAAGTGTAGAGTCGGCACCATGCCAGATTTCTTTCTCCACTTTAGTTTCAACAGACCGATAAAAGAGGATTGCCTTTTCATCTTTTCGCCTGGGAGGGACATAGAACGTCTGCAGTTCCTGTACACTATAGGTGTCAAGTGCGTCGAGCTCTTTGTAATGCTCTTGCGGAACCATGGCGATTTGAAAACTTCGTTCATCGCCTCTAATAAAGGCTTGTATTGATGGCCGAATAGAAAATATCGTATTGACCTCATCCTCAGAGTCGCTGCTGAAGACCAGAATAGGGGTGGACGGTCCCGGCTTGTTGCATTGGGACGGTCCTAAATAGACTATCTCTTCCTCCTCCTCGGTATCGCTCCTGAAGACTGGAATGGTGGTGATATCTTTTTGCTTATTCTCCGGCTTATGGCACCTTTCCTTGTCTTCAAAGTCTGGCAAGAAGTATTTTGTGTTCTCGTATTTGCGGACTTCATTCACGGAGAATGGGTTCAGTTCCCCTGTCACGGTATACTCGAGACCATCTTTGAAATACTTTATACACTGATGTTGTGTAGAAGGGATGATGTTGTGCTCGTGTAACCAAGGCCGGCCGAGCAAAGCGTTGTAGCAAGTCTTGGCATCAATGACGTGGAACTTGATATCAGTGACGAGCAGCCTAAAATGTAATGTCAGTATTACAGACCCGAGCGTCCGTGATGACTGGGAGTCGAACCCGGAGATAGTGATTTTATCCCGAGCGAGGTGTTGAACACTCATGCAGATTTCTTTTAGCACTCTCAGATTGAGAAGGTTGACGGAGGATCCATTGTCGACCAGGATATTCCCTATCTTGATGTCATGACAGTATCCGGTGACGTACAAAGGACGGTTATGCCGGCATGTCCCGAGGAAGAGGTCTTCGTCGCTGAAGGTGATGTCGGCTGTGTGAACTTTTTCCAGCTCGTCCTTCATCTTTTCTTCAGCAAGGAAAGCTTGAAACTAGTCAGGTTCTTATAGTTCCTTGATCAGAGAATCTCTCGCCTCTTTAGATAGCAGGAGGGCATCGAGAATGCTTAGCTGCGAGGGTATTTTCCTCAGGTGTCCCAGAACATTGTAATCCACCTTGTTTTTCTTGGGCGGGTCCTTGGCTGTCAGCCCTTCGACGACTCGATCATCGAGGGTGATATCCTCAGGGATCTTTTCTTTCCCCTTATCCTTTTTGTTCGATCCCTTGTTTGCGGGACCGGGATTCTTTTCAGGTAGCGTGCGATTGCGCAGTTGAATGTTCTCGCAGGTCTTCATCTCTTCTGTTTCAGAGATGGATTCCTTGAAGAGATGACCGAGGGCTATTTCTTCATCCGAATCGCTCCCGAAGGTGAGAACTTATGATCCCTTGCTATTAACCATGTGACAATTGCCGGCAGTTCTTTTACGCTCATCTGTCGTGCTTCTTTGTTCTCGACGAGTTTTGCGCTTCATCCGCTTGAAATGCTGCCGGTGAGCAACGTATCCCTGCTACCAATTTTTAAAGGCGTTAAATTCTTCAGTAGGGTGTGCAATCCTCCGATGGTACAAGCAGTAGTTTGGATGTGCATCCTCTTCGTTAGGGTGTATCCTATCAGGAGTGTTTTCTTCGGAGGGTGGCAGCTTCATTCCCATCGATACGGCTTTGGCAAACCTTTTCCTTATCTTGAACCTACTTTTATTTGTAGTGGATGTGCCTTGATCTGGTGGGAGTGTTTTAACCCTTTCGTCCAGTCATCGGCGTTTGGCTTTTTCAAATATGGCCATTTCGCGTTCTCGATCAGCTTTGCTTTTCAGAAGAGCTTCGGTCAGGAATGCGTCAATCATCTTGTCTGACGGTCCTAGGAGTTCAAGCTCGGGATCTGCCCCCAGTTTCTCTTTATCCGGAGCTTCTTCATCGTTTATTAATGAGTGAGAGATCACATGGCAGCTTTCCACGTAATCCTTAGGTTCATCTGATGAGTCTTCTTCCTCATCTTTGTCGCCATCTCCATCTTCAAGGATGTAGTTGAGAAACTCTTAAAGTGTGACCGGGGTTCACGCCTTCTGGTTATATTCTTCCAATGCATCAATATGTTTTTGCAAGTCCGTGCGCTTGTCACCATGCTTCAAGTGCTTTTTGGTCTTCTCCTTCTTCTTCGAAGACTTTGACGGTTGGGCCTGAGCGTTTTGATTATCGCTACCAATTCTTGGAGTCAGGCACGGATTCAGCATTCCCTCAATGATCTCGGGTTCTAGCGGATTTTTCCACCTGATTGCCGGGCATGTTTGGAGATCCTTTAGCATTCTTTTCGTCTTGGCTGAAAGAGTGACCTCCCATTAAGCTTCTTCTATAAAAGAGCATGATGCCCCCGGTGTGTCCCCCCTTTTAAGAGCGTGCGGCTGAGGCGGGCTTACTTTCCAAGTCTCGGACAGTGCGAATTTGCCCTGTTGGTATTGGTCCTCAATCCAGCCTTTGAAGATGAAGCAATCTTCAATTGGATGGCCTACCACTTGGTGATAGGGATAATAATTAGGATTATTGGCCTCACCGGGTTGCAATAGGCGTTTTGGATCCGGCAAGATGAGCCTGTTGCGCACCACCAGCTCGAACAGTCTCCTCGTTTTATCTTGGGAAAACAAATAAGGGTGCTTCGGTTTCTCATTGAAGAATCGCCGTCTTTCATCTTATCGATCAGTTGGCTTTGGACCACTGGGCTGCTGCTGAGTATTAGCGACGAAGGTCGCTTTCCCTTTCTCGTTTCGAGATTCCAATTTCGAAGAAGAGGGTCTATGACCCATCTGATCCATTTGGGCCAGTTTGTCAATCAAGGCCTGGAAAGTAGTTGGCTTGAAGAACATCATGAATTGTGAAATGGTCGCCTGAGGGTCGAGGGTCCCTACGAACATGCCTACCGCAGACGCTTCTTCGATGCGTTGCTCGCACTACGACCATAGATTCCACCACCGTATCGCACACTGTACCCATGTTTCTCCTGGCTTCACTCTGGCGTTAATTAACGCGGTGATCGGGGTGCGCTCACTAGCGCTGGTGAAACGTTGGGTGAACAGCAATTCCATCTCCGTAAAAGTTTTGACGGAGTCTGTTCCCCTCCGAACGGCGGCCGGGACGTTGGGACGTCTGAGGCGTTAGGTTCGGGGCAGATGCTAATTGGTGCTATCCGTCTACCTCTCCGAAGATGCCAAGTTGATTTATGGCACCATATATCGAAGGTTTAAACGGATGCGACCGATGTAGCAGACTTCGTCAGATTCCCCCTCGTTTGAGGGGTTTTTGATTGTGGGGACGCTCTTCCCTGCAGGCGCAAGCCCCTGCAGTTAATTACGCTACCGCATTGCGGTAACAACTTTCTCCTTCTCCAGATGGTCACTTCGTGTCGTGGGTGTTTGTTTTATTGCCCGTGGATTGTTTACGGAGACTGAGTTATGTCGTCGCCCGTAGGGCGTGGACTAGCCCAAATCCGCATTATCTTAAATTTGGGTTTGGGGGGGGTTTTGGTTTGAGGATACGTCAGCCCTACTCGAGGCTAAGATCAACTCAAACGTTTGTTAAGGATACGTTAGTCTAACTTTGTGACTAAGATCAACTTAACGGGATCGTTTAGATCCGACAAAAGAGTGTTTGGACTCTAATGTTCCAGTTTAGGGACATAGTGGTCCATCGTCTGTATGGCTGTCGGGACCCATCACCTTTCTGACGATGTTGAAGGATTACAACGACAGATGTCAGAGGAGTTCAGAGATGTACCCTTGGGCCGGAGTTAATTTGGGGGATTCGTAGTCCAGTATGTTTGAGGGTTTAAGGACGCGTTAGCCATCTTCGAGGCTAAGATCAACTTAAACGGGACCGTTTAGGTCCAACAAAAGAGCATATGAAAGGGCTCTATTGTTCTAGTTTAGGGACGTTGCGGTCCATGGGTAGTTTAAGGACATTGCGGTCCGTGGGTAGTTTAAGGACATTGCGGTCCGTTGTTAGTTTTAAGACATCTCGGTCAAGGTTAAGGACGTCGTAGTCCATGGGTTTAAGGACCCCACAGTCCGGTATGTGCTCTGGATGCTTCACACGGGTTCACTGCCGTGCTTAGCGAGGACCAGGCTCCGCTCTGGACGTTTTCCGTGGGGTCAAAGAGTGACGTTATCCACGTTCCGCGTGACCAGGAATTTGTATGAGTTTAAGGACCCCACAGTCCATATCATGGGTGGTCGTCGGGACCCGTCACCTCTTTGAAGACATTGAGGGATTACAATGCCAAGTATCAAAGGAGTGAAGAGATGTACCCTAGAACCGGAGTGGCTTGAGCAGTCCGTGGCCCAATTTGAGGTCAGGACTGATTAATTATGTTATGAGCCCATTGGCCCAATTAGTCACGAATTGAGGACTTATGGCCAGCTTGGGCTAAGTCCCATCATGTCTGGAATATTGATTCCTTGTGAGTCCATCGAGGGAGAAGCTTTGCCTCTATCCCTTTAGCCAATTAGGCTATAGACTAGTGTTAAACACTTCAAAGCAATCAGTGTTGAACACTGGGAATGAGTTTGACAAGTTAGTGTTTAACACTAGAAGAATAATTGGTGTTAAACACCAGCAACAAGGCCTTGAAATGATCATAAGCACTAAAACAGCTCAGTGTTGAACACTGGCAATGGGGATCTCAAATTAGTGCCGAATATTAAAACAATTAATATTGAACACTACGAACAAAATTCTTTAATTAGTGTTGAACACTAAGGCCCGATAGCATTTCAATACTGGATTCGAGGGTTTTAACTTAGTGTCAAACACTACAGCAAGAACGGTCACGTGGCCCCACGTGAGAGTGCCTTCCCTTCAATGATTCTGCCGAAATTGCTGTGTCTTTGATAGCGTCACGTGTCAGCACGTGACGGGCATTCAAATGCCTATGTGTTAAGGCTTCTGCTGAAAGTCACGTGGGTCACGTGGGGTGCTGCCTCAAAGGGCTTTCTGTAGGGCTTTTGGGGGGGTCACGTGGTGACACGTGACCCTGCCTCAATGTTGTTTTTTGGAGGATCTGTTACTCCTCTTTCAGGAATTAAATTCCTCGAACTTTTAATTTCAGAGGAATTAAATTCCTATTTCCTTTTGAAGGCTTATATTCTGGAATAGAGTTTAAATCTGAGTTTTCTGTGGGAATTAAATTCCTTGTTTATGCGAAGAACCGAATAGGGTTAAACCCTAACAAAAGCTTTTAAGGAATTAAACTCCCCTTTTCTGAGGATTATGATTAAAGGAATTAAATTCCCACCGTTTCAACAGAACTATGTTCTTAATTAGGGTTCAACCCTGTTTCTTTTTGTTTTGAAGGAATTAAATTCCCATGATACATGGTCGAACCCTAACTTTATTTTGGAGGAATTAAATTCCTATAGTTCTATGAGAGTTAAATTCTCATGCTTGCATTCCTTCTCTATGTTTTGGATCTGCATGGCAGGATCTCGACCCATTGAGAATTAAATTCTCAACCTTAAGGGGAGATGTGCACTTTGCAGATCCTCTATCAAAGAGGGAGGAGATATGCTCTCTCGTTTTATGCCTCAGAGTTAAACTCTGTTGAGAATTAAATTCTTTTTCTTTCCAAAAGGCTTTCCCTTTCTTACTTAGGGTTTTTTGCAGAAGATCTGAGTCTTTTCAAAATATCAAAGCTCTTCTCCTTTCTCTTTTCTTCTCTGCGTATGTATATCTCTTTTTTGTGTCCCTTGGCTCCTATTTATAGGAGAAGCAGCCGAATCAATCAGTCTTTTGTGAATCTTCATTGAGAGATTTGATTTGCGTCCATCATTCATTTTGGGCCTTTGGATTATTAGGTGAATTTTATTCACCATTGGATCTTAAATCCAGAGATTCTCCTTTGTTATTTTGGTTAGATTTAAGGGGGAAATCTTTCCACACCCGAGATTTTCCATAAATAGATGATATTTAATCATCTCTGGATCTTTAATTTGATTGGTCCCAAATAATTACTTTCCTTTGGAAAGATTCGAATTTCCTTCAGAATTTAATTCTGTCGTCAAAAATGGGCTTTGAAAGTCGGTCACGTGTGACCACGTGACCCATGGTCACGTGTAGACACGTGACCCTCTTTGGAATGAAGAATCCTCTTCCTTTCTGCGCTATCTTCCGGTTGCTGTTGTAGCCATCACGTGCTACCACGTGACGCCTGGTCACGTGTGAGCACGTGACCCCTGTCTGGCACTTCTTTCTTTGGTTCAATTGGAGAGCGAGTTTGCTGCTTTGAACGTCACGTGTCGACACGTGACCCTGGTCACGTGGGAGCACGTGACCTCTTCTGAAGCTTTTTTCCTTGACTTGATCAGCGAATCAAAGTGCGCTTTTTCTGTATTTTATAGGTCACGTGTTAACACGTGACTGCTGTCACGTGTAAGCACGTGGCCTCTTTTGAAGCTTTTCCCAGAAGCTTTCCTGATTTTAAATCAGGAAACAAATGCCCCCACAGCGTTGTTCTCACGTGTCAGCACGTGAGTGCAACGCTGTCATCTCTCGCGACCGTTGGATTCCTTTAGGGATCTGGGGAGATGAAACGTTTCCATTGTTTTCTATAAATACTGCTGTCTCTTCATAGGAGCCTTCACTTTGCTCATTCATCTTCTTCCTCTGAGAATTTCCCCTTTGAGAATTTAATTCTCACTTTCAGAGCTTAGTTCTCTGTCTTGATCATTTCCCAGAGTTTAACTCTGTTGACGGATCCTTTCCCTTAGGTAAGAATGTTGAACGGCCAAAGAGCCTTCGTCTTTAAAAGAACTCTTTGGATTTCAAATCTATATTAAGGGTTTCGCAAAGAACCCATTTTTCTTCACGTTTCTCCATAAGAACAGGGAGCCTTCGAACTGTAGATCTCTTAGGTTTTAGGTGACCCTTGGGGAGATGATGACAACATTTCAACTCCATGGACTTTAATTCCATCAAAATTATTTCTGGGAATTTAATTCCCCTTTTTTCTAATAAGGAATTTAATTCCTATGAAGAACTCAATCTCTTCACACAGAGGCTCCTTGGGGTCTCTTGGCCCGAGGCTGTTCTTCTGTAATTAATGCGATGGGGATTTTGTAATGATGCCCTCTGTGGGAATTTAATTCCCTTGATTTTGTTGGGTTCACTGTAGAGCCCGAGACAGATCCTGTTGGGGGAATGTGCATGGCCATCATTTTTTATTAAATGAGGATATTCCTTTTCGTTTTATTGTAACTGTTTGGTCTTATTATTAATGAGCCGTCATCCGGATTCTGTGGGGCCCATGTGTTTTGTAGCTAATGGTCCCAGAAAACTTTGCTGTTGCTTTCTCCCGCTAGTCTTCATGTTCGTGCATGAATATATATCGCTGACCTTCCTTTTAATGGTTTTCTTTTTATTGGATTTCAGGTGCAATGGCTTCTGCTCCACGCTTTCCCTTTTCTCGCTCGGAGGCGGCTTTTCCTCAGTCACCGTCTGATGAGGAAGCGATGGCGATGATTCGGTCTCATGACCCGAACTGCACCAACCTTCTTCAGTGGGGGTCTTGGTACAGTCAGATTATTCAGGGTCGTCGGAGTTTTCTCTGCGCGGTGCCAACGGAGCCTACTTTCCCCTTTTTACCGATGGATCCTCCAAGGACAGCTTTTGCTGTGGAAATGTCCAACTGGACTCCAACGGGGAGGCTTGAGCCTTCGACGACCGGTATTCCGAACCATCCGATTCCGGCCATAGACATCTTGGGGCGGCGTATCTGCCAGGGTGAGGCCCACCCGTGGGGGCAAATTTATAAGATAGGGCTCACTCCCCGGCATCCCACGGGCTACCTTCTCTGGGCTCGCTACATCCTTTCTGCCCATCGGGCGCGATTGCAGAAAGTCGGGCTTTATCAGGCCGTATACGCGTCGCTATTCCATTACAAGTCCCCGCATGCCTGGTGGGTCAAGGCGTTTTTGAACCAGTGGAATCTTCCCACTAATACCTTCATTCTGGGAGATCGAGAGGTTTCGATTTCTCTGGCTGAATTCTATGATATCTCGGGGCTGCCGATAAGGGGTAGTCTGTACGAGGAGTTGTTGCCTCCTGACGAGTACGTTTTTGAGCCCGAGTCCGCCCCAGTTGACGGCCTGTCTGCTGAGAATGCTATTCGCCACAAGCGCCCCAGTTTAATTAAGGCCCTAGGCATCTTCGACCGATTGTTCACCGAGTCCGAAGAGCAGGGCGTTACTTTTAAGAGCTTCATTGCTCGTTTCCTTCGTGAGGACGCCTTATCGAAGACAGCCCCGAAGTTTGCCAACATCGGGGACCCTTTTGGGTTTGGCCCGAAGAGGTTGCCGACCAACGAATCAGATCTACCTCAGTATTACATCCCTATTATATCGCCGATCTCTTTTGAATCCATTGCTGCCCCAGGCATGGACGAGGAGACGTTCTTTGTGGGGTTTGTTAGCGTCTGGCTTAGTTGGTTCGTTATCCCCATGCATCGCCGCTTCATGAGAGCCTCGGTCATCTACCCGGCTCATCGTATTGCTGAGGGGACGAGGTTGGCTATCGGCATCCCGGCCTTGGCGCACCTCTATAACGGATTAGGCACCGCAGCTAATACTTCTACGCCTGGCGTGGACGTAGTGAACTTTTCGCTTCATTATTTCACGTCGTGGATCGAAATGCATGTGCTGGGGTCTTTTGCTATGCATCAGAGGCCCGCTTTTTACGACGCCTATACCTTCCCGCCACTCATGCGACTGGTGGGTGCTTCTGCTGCCGATCCAACTCAATTTGGGGCTATTCGGGTGCTGATTTCCCCTCACGCTACTGCCGGCGGGTTGGTTTTTAATGATCGGGTTCTGTCTACTCCTTCGGGTCCCATTCAGCAACTTTGGGACCAGTCAAGAGACGACGCGCCTTCTCTGAAGCCCCGAGAGGCCATACATTTGTATTCAATTAGACCAGGCTACTTGGTGTTTCGCCAGGATAGTGCAGCTCTTTTTATGCGGTACAATCCGCACCGATTTGCCCGGCAGCTTGGATACGACCAAGGCGTTCCTTTTGAGGCTTTTATAGTCGCTCCGATCCCTTCGCTCGACGCTGTTCGCGATGCCGCCCATCATTTCATGCGGTTGAACACCGGCTCTCATTTCATGGTCCCTGAAGCCGAGTATATGCCCCGATGCGTAGGTGCATTTACGGGCTGGTATCTTCATCGAATCACCCCAATCATTGCTGAAGAAAGAAGGGTT
The DNA here is from genome assembly GCA_030015575.1 of Agapanthus africanus. NCBI lineage: Eukaryota > Viridiplantae > Streptophyta > Magnoliopsida > Asparagales > Amaryllidaceae > Agapanthus > Agapanthus africanus. Next base: position 43,451,744 of record CM057342.1, read on the forward strand.
CTCCTTGGTCACGACTCCCCTCCTCAGGTTTCGGGAGCTAAGCTGCGACCGAGGGTTCCAGTCCGCTTCCCTTTGAGGGAGATTGGCGCCGCCCTCATTCCGGGAGAGTCAGGGGTGGACCTTACTCCAACAGCTGGTATGCCCTTGGGTTCCCGATCGCGGGGTAGACGGGCTCCAGTAGTAGCACCTCTGCCGGCGGCGGTACCGTCCCCCGTGGCGTCGATACCGGCGTCGTCGTCCTCGGTTGTGGCGCCGAGCGAAAGTAACAGGGACGAGAGTGCCGAAGGCGATGTGGGTCAGCGCCGCCCTAAGGCTTCGCGAGGGAGGAAGCGGTTATCTTCAGCGGCCGGCTCTGGGTCTAAACGACGGAGGAAAGTGGCTACTCCCCCGCTTGATTCTGTGGTGGAATCTGAGCCTGTCGTTGAAGACGAACCCTTGGCCTTGCAAGGGTCAGACACGGGGCTTCTCTTCCCGAGTTCGGCTGACGAGGAGGCTGCACAACTGGCTGAGGCCTTACGGCGTTCGAAAGACCCGTCCCATAATGCCAAGGTTCCGAAGAAGTCTTATCCCGCTGTAATTTTTTACGAAGACCCTTCGTGGATTCGGCGGCGATTTATCGGCCCTTTAGAGGAATGGGGGGAAAGGGCTTTGAAGCAGGCCGCTTCAGAAGACGCGGCTGATGCACTCTCTTTGTGGTCTGGCGGTCATGAGTCTACGCTTGAACCCCGGCGAGCCCACCTCCTTGAGAAGGAGCAGCGGCTTGAAGAAGCCATATTGAGGGCTTCTTTGCGTATAGGTACGTTGTGCTTCCTTTGTAGTCTCTCCGACTATTTATGCCTGTGCATATACATCATTATTCTTATTTGGATCATGCAGAATCTTCGACGCTGGGGGAGCTTCCTACGGGCCTATTAAAGCTAAAGCCCGCCGAAACTCCCAATGAAGCCTTGCTGGATGTGGAGGGGGCTGACGAGGCTGCTCCTCTCGTGGTGGAATTTCCAGCGGCGGTTCTTGGCCAAGGCGTGCTTGCCCCTTTGGAGGAGGCTCCTTTGGAGGCCTACGCCCCAATGACTCCTACTGCGAGCGGCCCAAAGGCTGGGAGCGAGGTAGTCGGGACTACTCTCCCTTTGTTGGAGCCTGAGGTCATGACGGAGAACGTTGAAGCTGCTATCCCCCCGGCTCAGAATGGGAGGACTGTTGAAGGTATTCCTCTGTGTTTTAATTTAGCAACCCTTTCATAGTCTGAATCCTTTTATCTTTTCCCAGAATTGCGCGGTTTGGCAGCCACGATCGCGGATCTATCGCCCCGACAGTCATTTCAGCGTTTATTGGAGATGGCAGCTCCGCAGGCGATCTCCCCTCAATGCATTGTCCTCTCGTCTGGGCAAGGTTGGTGTCATTCGCCATTTTTTTTTACCATAGCATTGTTACTATTTTGCGAAATGACATTGATGTCTCTTATAGTTTTGGAAGCCGACGATGAGGTCGAGGTCGTCGAAGGGCCAGGGGAACCTTCGGCTCCTACTTGCATGACTATCGGTGAGTGACATTTTTATTATAATCTCATTCGTTCCGCGTTTAAGAGTTTTACTAACATTTGCCAAACTTGAACAGCCCTGCCAGTTTCCATGGCTCTGGAATCGCGCATTGTGATGCCGTCCGGCCCCTATGCCTTGCGGGCTTCAGAGCGATTGGCCCAATTGAGCCTTGTCTCCCTATCTTCTTTCATCGAGGAACTCCGTGCTGGTAGTACGACCACGGCCGAAGCATTTGCCGCTGAAGCCAACGGCTCTCTTCCTTTTCTCGCCACCTATCATAGCGAGGAGGTGGTGCGGGTCTGGGTGGAGTTCTGCAGGAAGGTGGAGGCTTGTTTGTATGCTCTTGAATGTTCTCGCCTTTCCTCAGAAGCCGTGGCTGCAAAAGCGGAGTTGCGAGGTCTGATAGCACGATGTGCGGCAAACATGACGTCATGTGAAAAGAGGCTTGGCCGCAAATTCTCGGAGAGGGAGCTAGCCTCTAAGGCGCTGGGCGAGCTTCAAGCCAATCTCACAGCCAGGGCCAATAAAGCGTATGAACTGTGGCGGGTGCTACAGGAGTCCATCAAAGAGGTGGTGGCTCTTGATAAAGCCGTCACGTTTACTCGCGAGAGTGTTGAGGCTCATAAGGCTACTGAAAAAGAGCTTGAAGCCCGGCTCGCTTCATATCAGGCCCAGCAAGCTCAGGCAGAGGCGCGTCTTATGGAGATCCTGCGTCACGAAGCCGTAGCTCAACAACAAAATGATGAGCTGGTAAAATTATTGCACCGCCCGCCGGCTTGAGGACTTGTATCTTTTTTTTTCTTTTTTGTGCATACTCATGGATGAGAGTATCTCTTTTTTTTTGTTTTGAATTGTATTTTGTATCCATTTCGGTTTATGAATAAAGGATACAATTTTTCTCTCAGTGATGTGTCCCCTTTTCATTGAATGCATTCTGCGGATATTCTATCTTAATCTTCTTGCAGGACGGCCGTGGCTTAGGATTCAGGGCTAGGATCTGTTTCCTGAGGCCTTTGCATCTTATGAGCCACGAGGGTCTCATAAGGAGTCTTTCTCCCTATAGGTCGAGAGGATCCCATAGGTGTGAGTTCTTCTTAAAGATCGTGAGGATCCTTAAGCGGGTTTTCCCTTGAGAGTCGTAAGGATCTCACAAGAGAGTTTTTCTTCCTTACAGGTGGCGAGGGCCTGCAAGTGCCGGGTGTGATCACCTTTTTCCGTGTTTCACGGGGTTAGGGATCTCTCAAGGTATCGTAGTTTAAAGACGTCGCGGTCAAGGTTAAGGACCTCATAGTCCGTGGATTTAAGGACTCCACAGTCCGATGTTAGTTTTAAGACATCACGGTCAAGGTTAAGGACCTCATAGTCCGTGGATTTAGGGACTCCACAGTCCGGTGTTTGGTTGCAGGGACCCGCCACCTCTTTGAAGACGTTGAGGAATTACAACGCCAGGTATCAAAGGAGTGAAGAGATGTACCCTTAAACCAAGGCGAAATCCGTAGGGAATCGGGGGGGTTGATCGTTAGTTTTAAGACATCACGGTCGAGGTTAAGGACGTCATAGTCCGTGGATTTTAAGGACTCCACAGTCCGGTATGTGCTCTGGATGCTTCACACGGGTTCACTGCCGTGCTTGGCGAGGACCAGGCTCCGCTCTGGATGTTTTCCACGGGGTCAAAGAGTGACGTTATCCGCGTTCCACGTGACCAGGAATTTTGCACTAGATGCTTCACACGGGTTCACTGCCGTGTTAGGCGAGGACTAGGCTCCACTCTGGATGCTTCGCATGGGTTCACTGCCATGCTCTGCGAGGACCAGGATCCGCTCTGGACGTTTTCCACGGGGTCAAAGAGTGACATTATCCGCATTCCACGTGACCAGGAATTTTGCACTAGATGCTTCACACGGGTTCATTGCCGCGTTAGGCGAGGACTAGGCTCCGCTCTGGATGCTTCGCACGGGTTCACTGCCATGCTCTGCGAGGACCAGGATCCGCTCTGGACGTTTTCCACGGGGTCAAAGAGTGACATTATCCGCGTTCCACGTGACCAGGAATTTTTGCACTAGATGCTTCACACGGGTTCACTGCCGCGTTAGGCGAGGACTAGGCTCCGCTCTGGATGCTTCGCACGGGTTCACTGCCATGCTCTGCGAGGACCAGGATCCGCTCTGGATGCTTCGCAAGTGACGTTATCCGCGTTCCACGTGACCAGGAAGTTTGCACTAGATGCTTCACACGGGTTCACTGCCGCGTTAGGCGAGGACTAGGCTCCGCTCTGGATGCTTCGCACGGGTTCACTGCCATGCTCTGCGAGGACCAGGATCCGCTCTGGACGTTTTCCACGGGGTCAAAGAGTGACGTTATCCGCGTTCCACGTGACCAGGAAGTTTGCACTAGATGCTTCACACGGGTTCACTGCCGCGTTAGGCGAGGACTAGGCTCCGCTCTGGATGCTTCGCACGGGTTCACTGCCATGCTCTGCGAGGACCAGGATCCGCTCTGGACGTTTTCCACGGGGTCAAAGAGTGACGTTATCCGCTTTCCACGTAACCAGGAAGTTTGCACTAGATGCTTCACACGGGTTCAATGCCGCGTTAGGCGAGGACTAGGCTCCGCTCTGGATGCTTCGCACGGGTTCACTGCCATGCTCTGCGAGGACCAGGATCCGCTCTGGACGTTTTCCACGGGGTCAAAGAGTGACATTATCCGCGTTCCACGTGACCAGGAATTTTTGCACTAGATGCTTCACACGGGTTCACTGCCGCATTAGGCGAGGATTAGGCTCCGCTCTGGATGCTTCGCACGGGTTCACTGCCATGCTCTGCGAGGACCAGGATCCGCTCTGGACGTTTTCCACGGGGTCAAAGAGTGACGTTATCCGCTTTCCACGTAACCAGGAAGTTTGCACTAGATGCTTCACACGGGTTCATTGCCGCGTTAGGCGAGGACTAGGCTCCGCTCTGGATGCTTCGCACGGGTTCACTGCCATGCTCTGCGAGGACCAGGATCCGCTCTGGACGTTTTCCACGGGGTCAAAGAGTGACGTTATCCGCGTTCCACGTGACCAGGAAGTTTGCACTAGATGCTTCACACGGGTTCACTGCCGCGTTAGGCGAGGACTAGGCTCCGCTCTGGATGCTTCGCACGGGTTCACTGCCATGCTCTGCGAGGACCAGGATCCGCTCTGGACGTTTTCCACGGGGTCAAAGAGTGACGTTATCCGCTTTCCACGTAACCAGGAAGTTTGCACTAGATGCTTCACACGGGTTCATTGCCGCGTTAGGCGAGGACTAGGCTCCGCTCTGGATGCTTCGCACGGGTTCACTGCCATGCTCTGCGAGGACCAGGATCCACTCTGGACGTTTTCCACGGGGTCAAAGAGTGACGTTATCCGCTTTCCATGTAACCAGGAAGTTTGCACTAGATGCTTCACACGGGTTCATTGCCGCGTTAGGCGAGGACTAGGCTCCGCTCTGGATGCTTCGCACGGGTTCACTGCCATGCTCTGCGAGGACCAGGATCCGCTCTGGACGTTTTCCACGGGGTCAAAGAGTGACGTTATCCGCGTTCCACGTGACCAGGAAGTTTGCACTAGATGCTTCACACGGGTTCATTGCCGCGTTAGGCGAGGACTAGGCTCCGCTCTGGATGCTTCGCACGGGTTCACTGCCATGCTCTGCGAGGACCAGGATCCGCTCTGGACGTTTTCCACGGGGTCAAAGAGTGACGTTATCCGCGTTTTACGTGACCAGGAAGTTTGTACTGATTGTATCCGCATTTCGCGGGATGGAGGCTTGACTGTTGGCGATATGTATACCACCGAGCCATGGAACTGGGAGCTGCCGCTGCTCTGCTGTGTTTGAAGTCATGTCCGTTATTACGAGACGAGTGTTTGGATGATCTTTAGGTCGCTTGTGGCCCGTCGAGACCTGGCTTCTTTTTCTGATGAAACCTGGGGGAGAAGTATGATCCCTTTTTGTTTACGCCCTTGGATTGTGTACAGGGTGTGATGGAATTTCACCTGTAGGGCATAAATTTTATTTTTATTTTATTTCTTCTTCCGCGATGCTCTATCATTTCAGCTTTTATATCGCGAAAATCGCGATTGCCCAATCATTTCGGCTATTTTCGCGGTGCCCAATCATTTCGGCTATTTATTTATTTTCTGCTCGCTGCTTTTTATTGCGAGTTGCCCCATCATTTCGGCTATTTTTCATGCCTTCATTTTTACTTGCTGCTTTTTATTGCAAGTTGCCCCATCATTTCGGCTATTTTGTAGGCATGTGTGGCTTGCTAGCTTTTCGTTACAAGCCTGGGTTTTAGGCACCGATTTTGGCATCAGCACCGCTACAACTGGAACGTTGCCAGGAGCGAATCATCATTTGCTTTTGTCGATGACGAACAAAGGTGGCTCAGCAAACAGGGTTAAGGGTCCTGTCGACCAAGGCTTTTGACTTCATGAGCCGTAAGGGTCTCACAAAGGTATTTCTTCCTACAAGTCGTGACGATCTTGCAGGTGTATTTTCTCCTTAGGGATCGTGAGGATTCCTAAGTGTGTGCTCCTCTGTAAGTCGTAAGGATCCTACAAGAGGTCTTTCTCCTTATGGATCGAGAGGACCTACAAGGGTTGGACTTTGCTGGGGAAATGTTTATTCGCGCCCGTGGATTGTATACAAGGGTCAGTATAGAGCCGCTTGTAGGGCAGTATTGGAGGTTGTGGAGGATTTTGCTTAAGAACAGGTTCAGGTTTCTGTAACTTAAGACTTTCAAATCTTATGAGCCGGGAGGGTCCCATAAGAGAATTCTCCTTACGAGTCGTGAGGATCTCGTAAGTGTATTTTCTCCTTAGGAATCGTGAGGATCCCTAAGTGCGCTGCTCCTTTGTGAGTCGTAAGGATCTCACGCAGGTGGTTTCTCCTTACAAGGTCGAGAGGACCCTGTAAGTGTCCTTTAACGAGGTTGCGCCCTTTCGGGTTTTCACAAACACTCGCCGGTAGTCCTGCTGTTTTTACTCACGGAGCCCTTTCGGGTTTTCATCCGTGCCTATTTTGCTTATGGACATACCGTTTTTTTTAATTCTTTTTCACTTTTTTTTTTTACAAGGTCGCGCCCTTTCGGGTTTTCACGAACACTTGCCGGCAGCCCTGCTGTTTTTACTCACGGAGCCCTTTCGGGTTTTCCATCCGTGCCCATTTTGCTTATGGACATACCGTTTTTTTTTATTCTTTTTCATATATTTTTTTTTTCTTTCCTTTTTTTTTTTTTTTTTTTTGTCAGCCTAAAGATGCTGCGGTAGTAGTTTTAGGGACGTTTCGGTCCGTCGTTAGTTTAAGGACGTTTCGGTCCGCCGTTAGTTTAAGGACGTTTCGGTCGTAGATAGTTTAAGGACGTTTCGGTCCGTTGTTAGTTTAAGGACGTTTCGGTCCGGCATTAGTTTAAGGACGTTTCGGTCCGTAGATAGTTTAAGGACGTTTCGGTCCGTAGATAGTTTAAGGACGTTTCGGTCCGTCGTTATAGGAAGGCCGGCTGCTGCTTGTAAAGTCTGAGCCTGGGAAGATAGCGAGCGGACATAGTCGTCGTCATCTATCATTGACCTAGGCTGCAGCTTATTAAGCATGGTATTTCTTCAAGAAGCGGCCGTTTACTGGCCTGAAAGGCCTTTCACCGTGTATGTCCATGAGTAGATAGGCTCCACCCTGGTAGACCTTGTCTATGATGTACGGGCCTTCATAGTTTGGCTCAAATTTTCCCCGCTTGGCGCGATTGGGGATCATAGGTCTTTTGACCACTAGTACGAGTTCGCCTTGGCGGAATGTCCTCGGCCTGGTCAATCTTTCGTACGAGCGCGTCATCTTTGCTTTGTAGGCCTCTAGATGTTGTTGCGCTATGAGCCGGGTTTCGTCGAGGGCATCAAGCTCCTCAAGCCGAAGGTGAGCATTTTCTTCGTTCGTCAGCTCGTGGTGGACTGCTACTCGTAGAGAGAGTAACTCTATCTCGAGGGGGAGAACTGCTTCCGTCCCAAATACCAACGCGTACTGCGTTGTGTTCGTGGCCGTCTTGAATGTAGTTTGATAAGCCCAAAGGGCTTCTTGCAGCCTTTCGTGCCAGTCTCTCTTATTCCTGGAGACGGTCTTTTTTATGATCTTCGTCAAGGTCTTATTGAAAGCCTCGGCCAGACCGTTAGCTCGTGGGTTGTAAACTGAAGAATATCTACAGTCTATATTGTGCTGCTGTGCGAAGCGGCTAATCTTATGGCTTCGGTAGGCCGGCCCATTATCGGAGATAATCCGTCGTGGAGTTCCGAACCGATAGATGACGTGCGTCTTGAAGAAATGGAGGATATTCTCCGTCTTCACTTCCTTCAGTGGTACTGCTTCTGCCCATTTGGAGAAGTAATCAGTTGTCGCCAGGATAAAGCGGTGTCCCCGGGATGATGCTGGCTCAATGGGGCCGACTATGTCAGTCCCCCACATTTCGAATGGCCAACTAGCCAGCGTCGGGTGCAGTGGATTCGGATGTTGGTGGATGAAGTCTCCATGGATCTGGCATGAGTGGCATTGCTTCGCATACTCGAGGCAGTCCTGGATCATCGTGGGCCAGTAATAACCCATCCGTTTAATTTTTAACTTCATCTTTGGGCCTGCTTGGTGAGAACCGCAAAGTCCGTCATGAACTTCCCGAATGACTCTTTCTGCTTCGTCAGGTCCCAAGCATCTCAGCCATAGAGAATCAAATGATCTCTTGTATAGAATGTCGTTGACAAAAGCGAAAAATAAAGCTCGTTTCATGAGCTGATGCCTTGAGGACGCTTCTTCGGGCATTCGGCGGGACTTAAAGTAGTCTATGAAGACTTCCCTCCAGTCTTCGGCCTTCTCATGGTCTTTTATTTGTAGGGTCATCTGCTCAGTCGTTCCCTTTTTTCCGCATGATTCCGGAGATATTTCTGCCGGGGCGAGCACTCGACGGCTTTGTACCACGATTCTGACGTCATCGAGGTTCTCGTCAGCCAGTTCTTTAGCAAGTTTAGCCAACGCGTCTGCTTTGCTGTTTTCCGCGCGCGGTATGTTCTCCAAAGTATAGGAGGGAATTTGGGTCAATAGTTGTTGCACCCTTTCGCCGTACTTCACCAATTCCGGCTTGCACGTTTGATAGTCACCATTTACTTGACTGACGACCAGCTGAGAATCCCCGTATATGAGGAGGTCTTCAATTCCCATGTCGATGGCGATCTCGAGGCCTGCTATCAGAGCTTCGTATTCGGCTTCATTGTTTGTCCTTGACTCTGTTAAGGAGAAGGCGAAGCGCATTATCCCTCCTTGTGGAGTTGCAAAGATAAGGCCTATCCCCGATTTGATGATCGGGCTACCCTGTTTCTGTTTCTTTATGGAGGACGCTCCATCGAAATAGAGTTCCCATCGTGTGCTTCCACCGCCAATTGCGTCAAATGCATGCTCGTCCGGCAAATCACAGTTCAGAGGAGAGTCGGCCGGTATCGGGTGTTCAGCGAGGAAGTCAGCAATGGCCTGGCCTTTCACTGCCTTGAGGGGTTGATATGTTATCGAGAACTCCATCAAGAGCAAGGCCCATTTAGCGAGTCTTCCCGTCAATATAGCCTTTGACATCAGGTATTTAAGGGGGTCCACCTTCGAAATGAGACGGACTTCATGCGCCAACGCATAGTGCCTGAGCTTCGTTATTGCAAAGATTAATGCCAAGCAATGTTTTTCGATGGGCGAGTAATTGCTTTCTGCCCCCAGCAGCACTCGACTTAAGTAGTAAAGTGCTCTTTCTTTCCCCTGATCGTTCTCCTGTGCCCATAATGCGCCCAAAGAACCTTCAAGGGCGGCCGTGTAAAGAATGAGAGGCTTTCCTTTCACTGGGGCAGCCAACACCGGAGGATTTTGCAAGTATTGTTTGATCTCGTTTAGTGCACCTTGACATTTGTGATTCCAAACGAACGGGGTTCCCTTTTTCATCAGGTGGCTGTAAGGACGGCATTTGCCCGAAAGATTAGCGATAAACCGCCGGATGTATGCGAGCTTCCCTTGGAGAGGCCGCAACTGCTTGAGGGTTCTTGGCGGAGGCATTTCCATAATCGCTTTAATCTTTGACGGATCTATTTCAATACCTCGGTGTGGAACGATGAATCCCAGGAATTTACCCGAGGAGACTCCAAACGCGCACTTGAGGGGATTCATTTTCAAATTGTATTGCCGAAGGCGTTGAAATACGGTTTCGAGATGCTTTAAATGCTCTTCGTATGACATGCTCTTCACTACGAGGTCATCGATATAGCATTCGACGATGTTGTGTATGAGATCGTCGAAGATTTTTGTCATGGCCCTTTGATAGGTGGCGCCAGCGTTCTTTAGGCCAAAGGGCATAACCCTGTAGCAGAATATGCCCAAAGGAGTCCGGAAAGCGGTGTGCTTCTGGTCTTCGGGATGCATCTTTATCTGATTGTATCCTGATGAACCATCCATAAAGGAGAAGACCTCGTGAGTGGATGTGTTATCTATCATTTGCTCGGTTACCGGCACCGGGAAATCGTCCTTTGGGCATGCTTTATTGAGATCCCTGAAATCCACGCATATGCGCACCGTTCCATTCTTCTTCATTACCGGGACGATGTTGGCAATCCAGTCGGGATATTGGACTTCCTGGATAAATCCGGAATCGATCAACTTCTTGACTTCGGCGTTGATGCTCATCTCCAGCTCAAGTCGCATCCTCCTTGGCGCCTGCTTGACTGGCTTGATATCTGGGGATATTGCTAATCTATGCACCGCAATCTCCGGATCCAATCCTGGCATCTCGGAGTAGTTCCACGCGAAGCAGTCTTTATGCCGTAGGAGCACGTTCTTTAACGCGGCCACCTTTTCCTCGGATAACAGCTCGCTGACAAATGTCGGTCGCGGGTCGTCTGCCGATCCCAGCTCGATCTTCTCGAGGTTATCTGCGGTAGTATGTATACCGTCTTCCAGTTCTTTCGGAGCGGGCGGAAATTCCGAGATCAACTCATCATCGCTGTTCTCGAAGCACCGGGGAAGGTCATCTTCGTTCTCGGGCTCTTCTTTTAATATCATAATCATATAACAGGTGCGAACCCGCTCCCAAGACTGAGGTGGATCCGGTTCTACTCTTGTGGCTTTGGGCTCGTGCTTTTGCGGCGGCGTTACTTTCCAACCATCGGATAAAGCGAATCTACCCCGTCGGTACTGGTCCTCGACCCAGTTCTTGAAGGTGAAGCAGTCTTCGGTAGGATGTCCTATGGCTCGGTGATAAGAGCAATAACTCGGATGAGAGACCTTGCTAGCTTGCTCAGGATGCCTAGAATCTGGAAGTGTGATCATCTGATGTTTTAGGGCGAGCTTGAGCAACCGTTCCGTCTTGTCTCGGGGGAAGGAGTATGCTCGACTCATCTTTTCCACGAGGGACGAATCCGAGCCGCGCAGTACCCGTAACCCTCTAATCCTGCGTCGTTGTTGTCGGCTTCTTTTCCCGTTTCTTAATTTATTTCCGTCCCCGCATCGGGCCTTTCGTATGACGGGTTGACAATGGTGAACATCTTTATCTTTTGCAGCCTGTGCAGTCTGTTGGAATAGACGTTGCGTCCTGGCCTTCTCATAGATGGCCACTTCGTGGTTGTGGTCTTCCCGAATTTTCTGATCCGCTTTCGTGGTAGGCTTGCCCATTCGTCCTTTAAACAACGGGTTTGGCGCTTCGATCGCGGGGTTTAGTTTTGATGAGGGATTGGCCTCTCCTGACAGGGCGCCTTCTTCTTCATCAGAGGTATATATGGCGTAGCTGCCGTGGGCTCGCTCCCGTTTTCCGGTTCTCGCGTACCCAAGCCCAAGTGTTTCCATTTTCCCATTGGGCAATTTGCGCTGAGTCCCGGGGACATCCCAAATCCTGTTGTAGAACCGAGCCTGCCGCACCGTCTGTTTTAAGGGTACTCCTTGGCGCTTCAATAACTTCTTCAATCCATTTGTATAGTATCTAGGCAGACGGATGGGTTGGAGCCTGTCAAGTGTAACATCCGCGCCGTGCCAGATCTCTTTCTCCACCTTCGACTCTGAGGATTGGTAGAATAGGATCACCTTCTCACCCCTTCGCCTGGGAGGGACGTAAAATGTTTGCAGGTCCTGCACGCTGTGAGCTTGAAGCGCGTCGAGATCCTTATAGTGTTCTTGCGGTACCATGGTGATTTGCAGACTATGGTCCTCGCAAAGGGGTGCCTGTATTGACAGCCGACTGGAGAATACGGCGTTAACCTCGTCCTCCGAATCACTCCCGAAGACCGGTATGGGGGTGGGCGCCCCCAGGTTGTTGCGTTGGGATGGCCCTGTATACACTATTTCCTCCTCCTCTTCGGTATCGCTCCCAAAAACGGGAATGGTGGCGGCGGCTTTGTCCTCTGGGTCGCGACACCTTTCTGTATCTTCGAAATCTGGCAAAAAGTATTTCGCGTCTTCGTATTTGCGAACTTCGTTTACAGAAAACGGGTTCAACTCGCCTGTTACGGTGTACTCGAAACCATCCTTGAAGTACTTCATACACTGATGTTGCGTAGAAGGGATGATGTTGTACTCGTGTAGCCAAGGACGACCGAGCAAGGCGTTGTAGCAGGTCTTGGCGTCAATGACATGGAATTTGATGTCTGTGACGAGAAGTCCGAAGCGTAACGTCAGTATTACAGATCCGAGAGTCCGTGACGATTGAGAGTCGAAACCGGAGATAGTAATTTTGTCACGAGCGAGGTGTTGCACACTCATGCAGATTTCCTTCAACACCCGAACATTAAGGAGGTTGACGGAGGATCCATTATCCACCAGGATCTTTCCTATCTTGATGTCATGGCAGTATCCAGAGACATATAGGGGGCGGTTGTGGTCGCACGTCCCGAGAAGGAGGTCTTCATCACCGAAAGTGACATCGGCCGTGTGCACTTCCTCCAGTTCATCCTTCATCCTTTCAGTGGCGAGAAAGGCTTGGAATTGTTCAGGCTCTTGCAACGCCTTAACTAGTGAGTCTCGTGCCTCCTTTGATAATAGAAGGGCATCAAGAATGCTAAGCTGAGAGGGTAGCTTCCTTAAGTGCGCGAGGATGTTATAGTCTACCTTACCCTTTTTGGGAGGGTCTTTGGTAGTTAGCTCCTTTGTGACCTGGTCATCTAAAGTGATATCTTCAATGACCTTTTCCTTTCCCTTATCTTTTCGGCCGACGGGCCCGAGATTCTTTTCTGGGAGTGTGCGATTGCGCAGCTGAATGTTCTCGCAGATCTCCGATTCCTCCTCTTTCCCCGAGAAAGATTCTTTAAAGAGAGGGCCCAGAGCCATTTCTTCATCAGAGTCGCTCCCAAAGGTGAGAACTTGTGACTCCCTGGCGTTAACCATGCAACAGTTGCCAGTCGTTATGTTGTGCCCATCGACAGTGCTTCTTCGCTCCCGACGGATCTTGCGTTTCATGCGCTTAAAATGTTGCCGATGAGCAACATATCCTTGCCACCATATCTTAAAGGCGTCGCACTCCTCCGTGGGATGTGAGATTTTCCGATGATATGTGCAATAGTCAGGGTGCGTCTCTACCCCATCGTGTGTGTTTCTTTTCGAGGGTGGTAGCTTCATCCCCATTGACATGGCTTTGGCAAATCTTTTTCTCGTCTTGAATATCTTCTTGTCTGCTTCGGGTGCCTTATGCTCTGTCAGGGATAGTTCAACTCTTTCGTTCAGTTGCCCGCATTTGGCTCCTTCCGACGTGGTCATCTCACGCTCCTGGTCCGCTTTACATTTTAGACGAATCTCGTCTAGAAAAGCGTCGATCATTTCATCTGTTGGCCATGCGCGTTCTGGTACAGGCTCTGCCTCCAGTTTCCTAATGCCAGGAGTTTTCCCATCATCGGCAAACGAGTGGGAGATTACATTACAACTCGCCACATATCCTTCGGATTCATCCGACGAGCTTTCTCCATCATCTTCCTCTTGAAAGATGTGGTTGAGGAACTCTTGCAGTGTGACAGGAGTCCGCGCCTTCTGATTGTACTCTTCCAACGCGTCGATTTGCTTTTGCAAGTTCGTGTGCTCTTTTCCAGGCTTCACGGACTTCTTGGATTTCTTCTTCTTTTTCTTCGAAGATTTTGACGATTGGGCGTGAGTATCTGGGCTCTTACCGTGAGTCTTTGTAGTCGGGCGGCGCCTTAGCATCCCTTCGATAATTTGAGGTTCAAGAGGGTCCTTCCATTCGACCGCAGGGCACGCATGAAGGTCTCTCAGCATTCTTTTGGTTTTAGTTGATAGCACGACCTCCCATGGAGCTTCTTCAATAAAAGAACATGTTGCCCCCGGTGTATCCGCTTTCCTAGGAGCATGCGGCTGTGGTGGGTTCACCTTCCACTTTTCGGACAGTACAAACTTCCCCTGGAGGTACTGGTCTTCAATCCATCCTTTGAAGACGAAGCAATCTTCAATCGGATGGCCTACCGTCTGATGGTAAGGGCAATAGTTAGGGTTATTCACCTCGGTGGGTTGCGGCGGTCGCCTTGGATTTGGCAGGTTTATAAGTCTGTTGCGTATTGCCAGCTCGAATAGCCGTTTCGTCTTGTCCCGTGGGAACGAGTAGGGACGCTTCATCTTCTCATTATAATACCGACGTCTTTCCTCCAGTTGATCTGTCGGTTTCGGGGCGTTAGGTTGCTGTTGGGCATTCGCTACAAAGGTTGCCCTCCCTTTACCCTTGTCGTTCCGAGGTTCCGACTTCGGTGTAGGTGGTCTATGACCCATCTGGTCCATCTGAGCCAACTTGTCGATCAAAGCCTGGAATGTGGTTGGCTTAAAGAACATCATAAACTGGGAGATAGTTGCGTGGGGGTCTAGGGTTCCCACGAACATGCCCACCGCAGGTGCTTCCTCGATGCGTTGCTCACATCTCGACCACAAGTTCCGCCAGCGTATAGCGTACTGGACCCAGGTTTCGCCCGGTTTTACCCTGGCGTTAATAAGTGCGGTTATTGGAGTGCGTTCGCTGGCACTTGCAAATCGCTGAGTGAACAACAACTCCATTTCAGCGAACGTTTTGATGGAATCGTTCGGGAGTTCTGAATACCATTCGAACGCTGTTTCTGATAAGCTGCCCACGAACTGGCGAAGCAACAATTTATTGTCACCGCCGGTGTTACCGCAGAGGGCCCGGAACTGGGCAACATGTTGATGGGGATTGCCGGTCCCCTTATACACATGGAATTTCGGTATCGTATAGCCTTGCGGGTATTTGATTTGATCGTACCAGCTCGGATACGGCCGCCCCGTTTTCACGACTTGACCAGCTGCCTCAGTCGCATGATGAACTCGGATTTGCTGGGCTATGTAGTCAGCTAAGTCAGCCTTAGAGATTGCCTCCTCCTTGGCCGTTGAAAGGGCTGGTGGTGGATTTGACGTTTCTCTTCGGTCGTCTTCAAGAACGATCGGGGGATCCTCGGCGGGTGAGTCCTGCTGGATCATCATTCCTATCACGTCTTGAAAGAGAAGGTCCATCCGTTGTATGTTGGATGCTTGTTCAGCAGCCTCTTTGTCCCTTCTCTCCAGTGTTCGGCGAAGGAATTCAGCGTCTGTTTCTTCCTCCCGGCGTGCGTCTGAGGACGTTTCTGGGTTTTCTTTTGGTCCGGTGAGCGCGGCCATAGCATTCATCATTTCTTGAAGCTTTTGTTGCTGCTCCTGGGCTTTCGTCACGGATCGGGTTAGGGGTCGGTGGCCCGTGGAAGTGCGGCTTTCCTCTTTCCCAAAGGCCATGTAAACAGTGTGCACCACCATGCCCCCAGACTTAGGGCGCCTGGGCTTAGTGCTTTCAGTCGTCGCTGCATGCTGTGAGGTCCTCTCTGGCCTCCTCCTTTTGTGAGTCAGTTGATCACCAGCTTTTTGGGGTTTAGCCTGGTGACCGGCTTCAGGTTGGATTTTCAGCTTCTTGTGCTGGCGGGAGAAGTTTGGATCGATGATCGAGTCTCGGGCCTGCCGCCAAGCCTTATAGATTTTGGAAGACAGCCGTTGAGGAGATCGGGGCTGTTCGGGTTTTGTTTCCCCAACCTTTTTCAATGAGGGAGGAGACCTCTTCAGTACTGCCGTGGGGGAATTCCTTCGCACCTTATTTAGCATTTCAAAGCTGTTCCCAGTTGGAACAGCAGCATTGACCTCTGCCACCGGGGCCGCTGGAGTCAGCCCGGAGGGAGAGTTGCCCCCAGCCTTCCTTACTCGGCGCCAATGGCGACGTCGAGCGCGTCGAGCGGGCGGCGTTGGGTCAGCAGTAAGAATGGTTCCTTCTTGCCCCCTGTGTGGATGGGGGGTTGTTGTTGGCGTTAGCCTATCGAAGACCGATGTCCTCTGGGAAGCGGGAGCAAAGGCCGGAGCCGTCAATCTTGTAAAGACTGACTTTTTGGCTGGAGAGGTCGCCTTGGCGATTTCGGGAACGGGAACGGCCACTTTCTTAAAAGCAGCCTTCTCTGAGATTGTAGGCCCCGTGATGAGCTCGCAGGATTCCTGGCCCAATCTAGAGAAGACCGAGGCATCGACGTTGGGCGACTCGTTGAGAGGAGCCGCGGCAGGGGTAAAACGATCAAAGACCGACTTCCCGAGAGTTTTCTTCGTCAGCACTGGAGCGGTAAAGTTTGTCGGCGGGATCATAGTCCCAAAGAACAATCCTGTGGTGGCGCGAGTGACCTGTTCCACTGGCATTGTGAATAGCGAAGCAGCTTGGGGTCCATAGGCTATACCTCCTGGCGAGGCAGAGCGTCGGCTGCAATTGCCGTCTGAGCAGTTGGAGGATTTCGCAGGGGTGGAAGCCATCGATCCTTTGCTTTCTGCAATAAGCGAGATGCCAATTCTCAGTACCTTGAAACCCGAGGGCAACTATTAGCGAACCGCGATTGGTTCGCGAATCACGACACACGAAGTGTGGAGTGGAAAGAGGAAAAGGTCCCACCGGGCGTGCCAGAATCTGTTCCCCTCCGAACGGCGGCCGGGACGTTGGGACGTCTGAGGCGTTAGGTTCGGGGCAGATGCTAATTGGTGCTATCCGTCCACCTCTCCGAAGATGCCAAGTTGATTTATGGCACCATATATCGAAGGTTTAAACGGATGCGACCGATGTAGCAGACTTCGTCAGATTCCCCCTCGTTTGAGGGGTTTTTGATTGTGGGGACGCTCTTCCCTGCAGGCGCAAGCCCCTGCAGTTAATTACGCTACCGCATTGCGGTAACAACTTTCTCCTTCTCCAGATGGTCACTTCGTGTCGTGGGTGTTTGTTTTATTGCCCGTGGATTGTTTACGGAGACTGAGTTATGTCGTCGCCCGTAGGGCGTGGACTAGCCCAAATCCGCATTATCTTAAATTTGGGTTTGGGGGGGGGGTTTGGTTTGAGGATACGTCAGCCCTACTCGAGGCTAAGATCAACTCAAACGTTTGTTAAGGATACGTTAGTCTAACTTTGTGACTAAGATCAACTTAACGGGATCGTTTAGATCCGACAAAAGAGTGTTTGGACTCTAATGTTCCAGTTTAGGGACATAGTGGTCCATCGTCTGTATGGCTGTCGGGACCCATCACCTCTCTGACGACGTTGAAGGATTACAACGACAGATGTCAGAGGAGTTCAGAGATGTACCCTTGGGCCGGAGTTAATTTGGGGGATTCGTAGTCCAGTATGTTTGAGGGTTTAAGGACGCGTTAGCCATCTTCGAGGCTAAGATCAACTTAAACGGGACCGTTTAGGTCCAACAAAAGAGCATATGAAAGGGCTCTATTGTTCTAGTTTAGGGACGTTGCGGTCCATGGGTAGTTTAAGGACATTGCGGTCCGTGGGTAGTTTAAGGACATTGCGGTCCGTTGTTAGTTTTAAGACATCTCGGTCAAGGTTAAGGACGTCGTAGTCCATGGGTTTAAGGACCCCACAGTCCGGTATGTGCTCTGGATGCTTCACACGGGTTCACTGCCGTGCTTAGCGAGGACCAGGCTCCGCTCTGGACGTTTTCCGTGGGGTCAAAGAGTGACGTTATCCACGTTCCGCGTGACCAGGAATTTGTATGAGTTTAAGGACCCCACAGTCCATATCATGGGTGGTCGTCGGGACCCGTCACCTCTTTGAAGACATTGAGGGATTACAATGCCAAGTATCAAAGGAGTGAAGAGATGTACCCTAGAACCGGAGTGGCTTGAGCAGTCCGTGGCCCAATTTGAGGTCAGGACTGATTAATTATGTTATGATCCCATTGGCCCAATTAGTCACGAATTGAGGACTTATGGCCAGCTTGGGCTAAGTCCCATCATGTCTGGAATATTGATTCCTTGTGAGTCCATCGAGGGAGAAGCTTTGCCTCTATCCCTTTAGCCAATTGGGCTATAGACTAGTGTTAAACACTTCAAAGCAATCAGTGTTGAACACTGGGAATGAGTTTGACAAGTTAGTGTTTAACACTAGAAGAATAATTGGTGTTAAACACCAGCAACAAGGCCTTGAAATGATCATAAGCACTAAAACAGCTCAGTGTTGAACACTGGCAATGGGGATCTCAAATTAGTGCCGAATATTAAAACAATTAATATTGAACACTACGAACAAAATTCTTTAATTAGTGTTGAACACTAAGGCCCGATAGCATTTCAATACTGGATTCGAGGGTTTTAACTTAGTGTCAAACACTACAGCAAGAACGGTCACGTGGCCCCACGTGAGAGTGCCTTCCCTTCAATGATTCTGCCGAAATTGCTGTGTCTTTGATAGCGTCACGTGTCAGCACGTGACGGGCATTCAAATGCCTATGTGTTAAGGCTTCTGCTGAAAGTCACGTGGGTCACGTGGGGTGCTGCCTCAAAGGGCTTTCTGTAGGGCTTTTGGGGGGGTCACGTGGTGACACGTGACCCTGCCTCAATGTTGTTTTTTGGAGGATCTGTTACTCCTCTTTCAGGAATTAAATTCCTCGAACTTTTAATTTCAGAGGAATTAAATTCCTATTTCCTTTTGAAGGCTTATATTCTGGAATAGAGTTTAAATCTGAGTTTTCTGTGGGAATTAAATTCCTTGTTTATGCGAAGAACCGAATAGGGTTAAACCCTAACAAAAGCTTTTAAGGAATTAAACTCCCCTTTTCTGAGGATTATGATTAAAGGAATTAAATTCCCACCGTTTCAACAGAACTATGTTCTTAATTAGGGTTCAACCCTGTTTCTTTTTGTTTTGAAGGAATTAAATTCCCATGATACAGGGTCGAACCCTAACTTTATTTTGGAGGAATTAAATTCCTATAGTTCTATGAGAGTTAAATTCTCATGCTTGCATTCCTTCTCTATGTTTTGGATCTGCATGGCAGGATCTCGACCCATTGAGAATTAAATTCTCAACCTTAAGGGGAGATGTGCACTTTGCAGATCCTCTATCAAAGAGGGAGGAGATATGCTCTCTCGTTTTATGCCTCAGAGTTAAACTCTGTTGAGAATTAAATTCTTTTTCTTTCCAAAAGGCTTTCCCTTTCTTACCTAGGGTTTTTTGCAGAAGATCTGAGTCTTTTCAAAATATCAAAGCTCTTCTCCTTTCTCTTTTCTTCTCTGCGTATGTATATCTCTTTTTTGTGTCCCTTGGCTCCTATTTATAGGAGAAGCAGCCGAATCAATCAGTCTTTTGTGAATCTTCATTGAGAGATTTGATTTGCGTCCATCATTCATTTTGGGCCTTTGGATTATTAGGTGAATTTTATTCACCATTGGATCTTAAATCCAGAGATTCTCCTTTGTTATTTTGGTTAGATTTAAGGGGGAAATCTTTCCACACCCGAGATTTTCCATAAATAGATGATATTTAATCATCTCTGGATCTTTAATTTGATTGGTCCCAAATAATTACTTTCCTTTGGAAAGATTCGAATTTCCTTCAGAATTTAATTCTGTCGTCAAAAATGGGCTTTGAAAGTTGGTCACGTGTGACCACGTGACCCATGGTCACGTGTAGACACGTGACCCTCTTTGGAATGAAGAATCCTCTTCCTTTCTGCGCTATCTTCCGGTTGCTGTTGTAGCCATCACGTGCTACCACGTGACGCCTGGTCACGTGTGAGCACGTGACCCCTGTCTGGCACTTCTTTCTTTGGTTCAATTGGAGTGCGAGTTTGCTGCTTTGAACGTCACGTGTCGACACGTGACCCTGGTCACGTGGGAGCACGTGACCTCTTCTGAAGCTTTTTTCCTTGACTTGATCAGCGAATCAAAGTGCGCTTTTTCTGTATTTTATAGGTCACGTGTTAACACGTGACTGCTGTCACGTGTAAGCACGTGGCCTCTTTTGAAGCTTTTCCCAGAAGCTTTCCTGATTTTAAATCAGGAAACAGAGTCGTTGGGAAGCTCTGAGTACCATTCGAACGCTGTCTCCGCCAAGCTGCCGACGAATTGGTGAAGCGGTAGCTTATCATCCCCTCCAGTGTTGCCGCAGAGAGCCCTGAACTGAGCGACATGTTGATGGGGATTGCCTGTTCCCATGTACACATGGAATTTAGGAATCGTGTATCCTGGCGGGTACTTTATCTGATCGTACCATCCTGGATATGGTCGCCCAGTTCTGACGACTTGGCCGGTTGCTTCGCTTGATGAGCTCGTATTTGCTGAGCCATATAATCATCGAGCATGGCTTTGGAGATGGTTTCCTCCTTGGCTGCTGGCAGAGCCGGCAGAGGATTTGATGTCTCTCCTCCATCATCTTCAATTATTACTGGAGGATCTTCGGCTGGAGGGTCCGGCTGGATCATCAGGCCCACCATATCTTGGAATAAAAGGGCCATTTGTTTTATGTTGGCCGCTTGTTCCGCAGCCTCTTTTTCCATCTTCTCAAGAATTCTCCGAAAGAATTCGGCATCCGTTTCCTGCTCATGACGCTGCTCCGAAAATGTCTCCGGGCCTGCTTTTGGTCTAGTGAGTGCAGCCATGGCTGTCAGCATCTCTTGGAGCTTTTGTTGTTGTTGCTCCTGAGCCTTAGTCACTGATCGCGTAAGCGGTCGATGACCTGTGGAGATACGGCTATCCTCTTTTCCGGATGCCATATAGACGGTATGCACCACCATGCCCCCAGACTTAGGGCGTTTAGGCTCAGTGCCCTTAACATTTATCGCAGACACGGGGATCTTCTTCGGCCTTCTCTTTTTATGGACTGGTGACGTTGAAGGGGCCGTTGCAGCAGGCACCCAGGTAGACGACACCTTCTGTGGTACAACAGAATGGTCCTTCTCTTGCCGAACTTTTACCTTCTTCGGTTGGCGGGAGTAATCTTGATCAATCACCGAGTCTTGGACTTGACGCCAGACCTTGTAAATTTTAGAAGACAGCCGCTTAGGGGGCTGCTCCAGCTTCACCTTTGTAATGTTCTCCATAGGTAGAGGAGATCTTTTCAGCACACCATTCGGAGAGTTCTTGCGGACCCTCCTGAGTGGTTCAAAGCTGTTCCTGGTTGGAACAGCAGCATCAACTTCCACAGTTGGAGCTGGCGGAGTCAGTCCAGAGGGTGAACTTGTTAGTTATATGTATGCCCTAGAGGCCATTACTATACATAGGATGTATATTGTAGTGGATGCTTGGACATATATAGGGAGGACTTTCTTGCTCGACATGATAGCATGCTATCTGGTTGATCTTTACCTTAACGTGTATACTGTTTGTCTCTCTGTTACATGTTGGTAAAGCCCTTAGGATGTGTACTTGACTACCTGGACTATGATGCAGATCATACTAGCGGGGACATGGTAGTCCATAAGTACATCCTTCAAGGTCCCTAGTCGTGGGTGTATCGAGATGGGGCATCGATATACCAGAGTAGACTAGCGTATACCTTCTCGACCCATACAGATGGGCGATGGATGATCCCATATCCATTGGTGTTTGACATCAGAGATGATATACGGGTGCTCAGTGGAGACTGGGTACACTGGACGGACTCGCCGAGAACTCCCAGATGGTATTATACATTACGTCAGATGGCAGTTCTCTGGTGACACTGGTACAGAGTAGTCTGTTGACCCGAGATCGTCATAGAGTCTTGTGTGGTTCCCACTGTGCTTTGATTTCCACCTCACCACGTCCAAGAGGGCGTGCAAAACGGTAGTTTTTGGGTACAGTCCCGAATCACATGGAGGCAATGAGCGATAGGAGGGGATTCGTCTCTCCCGGTATAGGGAGTTGATGTTGCGCTGTGTTCGATTGGCTATGACCGGAAATCCCTGGCCAGGGTTACTGAGATTTACTAGTAAGTGTTACCTGTAGTTTCTCGAACTGTTATAGACCTCATATCGACATGACTTATCGAGCTACTGGGGTCTGACGTTTACCACCCCTAGGCAAGATATGCGACATATCAGACGACGAGACCGGACTGTACGGTAAGTGTTACTGGTTAGATTCACAGATGTATGAGCGGGCTTGCTCGTCGATCTTCTGATCGCTCAATACCCGGGTGGCCGTTACGTTTAGCAGACCGCTTGCGGCTTGTGGGTGTTTGATATGATCATCATCTGCTGCCGGCGTATTGACGAGTCTTTAGAGTCCTACACAGAGGTTTCCTGGCTCAAGCGAAACGAAATAGGAGCGCATATGAGATATGTGCGGGACCGATAATAATCCGTGTATGTGATACCGTATTTCATTCTCGCGATGAATGTATCGAATGGTTGTATGCGATATAACCTAGTTATCGAATCAAGGATTGATTCGATAAGTCGATACATTGGATATTAGTCGGTTATATGCGATATGACCGGATCGTTAAATCAAGTGTTGATTTAATGATTTAATGCATAATTATATATTTGATATATTACTTTGCATTAACTAGTATTGGTTCACTTTAAATGGATTTTCTCAGTTGCATTGCACAAGTTGTATATGTGATATACTTTTGTGCACTTGATTGTATCATGTTTGATGATACATGCTAACTTGGTTAAGTGTATGATTAAACTATGGTTAGTTAATGGTTAGGGTTTCATTTGATTTATTTATGCATTTATTTATTTTGTTTTGATAAAAGGAAAAAGAGAAAATGGTTGCTTTCAAGATGAAGCTTGTTGAAGCTTCATGAAGGTTTGACCAAGTGACCATTTTGTCTTCATCTCATTAACCTAACCATTCCCACTAACCATAGTTTATTCTCTACACCTAATCATGGTTTGTATATGATAAGTATTCATATTCTTTTCTTTTTGAATTAACACTTATCATATCTTATCTTCATCTTCTTCTTCTTCTTCACATGAAGAAAAGCTTGCTATCAACAATGGCAACTTGAGAAAATGAGCGAGAAATCCAATTCTAAAGTGAACCCACCTCCTATTTCTTCATCCTCTACCTCTTGCCAAGAAGTATAGGGTGTTCTCTTCACAAGTTTCATGACTTGGTGAAGTGGGAGCTTGATCTTGTGATGCCTCGACGTAGATCATCTTCGGCATCGTAGTCGATGACCTAGCCCGCCCATTTCTCCGATGAAGCCAACGCTAGAGCCCGGGATTTGATTTGGACAGCAAGGGGACTTCATCACGGAGCTATGGAGGTGGAGCACCGGATCTACAAAGGTTGTATTTCCGTTCTTTTAGTTAAGTTGTTAACTTGTTTCTTTTGTCGCCTAAATTCTAGTTAACGATCCGTATTAGGGTTTCTCGGCACCCGTAAAATTTGAAATTGGCATGGTTGATGCCTTGTGAGACCTTCTTAGTGTGCCTAGGAACCCTACAGTGGTATCAGAGCCTAGCTAGAGCCTTAGACGATGCGTAGACAAAGTTTGAAACCCGAACGAACCCGAAACCCTAAAATTTCACGCTCTCTGGACATTTTTCAAAAACTGGGTTTTTCCAGATTAAAAATATGCAGAAAAATCAGCAGGAATATCTAAGAGTTACTGTAAAATTCGATGCCCTAATTCCATCAAGCCGCCGCGGTTCCGCGGCACGAGCATGGCTCGTGCGGCGGTTCCGCGGCCTATTTGTCTTTTCATGCATTGAATTTTGCACAGTAACTCCTACTTTGCAGTGCTGGTTTTCCTAGGAATTTTTAATATTTATTCAAGAGTTGAAATTTCTGGGTTGTATTGAGGACTCGGTGTATCGATCGGATTATTTAACTTTGTCTATGTGGCTTTCCGGGTAATTTTAGAATATGTTAAAAAGTTCGACCGGATATAAATACCCAATTTTTCCCCTGTCGGGAAATTTCCAAGTGTTGGATTTTTCCGTAGTTTAACGACGTTCTAAGTAGTGCAAGTAACGCGATGGTCTCTCTAGAAGACAACAAACCTTAACTCGATTATGTGACCGTCTTGAACTGTCCTTTGAACCTTAGGGTTTGGGGCAGTACGGCGTGCCACATGTGAGGCGTTGGCTTGACCCTTCTACGGCTGGACCGTTGGTACTGAGGCACGAACTGAATGTTTTTAGACTTGTTTCATGTGTTGATCTGTATCGGGAAAACTTGGGTGTTTGAATGTTCGATCGGAAAGTTTAACATTTTCTAATTATCTGGAATGGGATACAATAATTGGAATTCACAAATAGTTATGAGATAACTGAATGAATGTTATAAACATAGCAGTTTAGTCTCACTTGATTGGTTGCCACGGAATTTTGATGCGATCAAAAGTCCCTCGCAATCACGTAGCGTACGCGGATACTCGCCGGATAAACTTAATAGACAGCCTCACTCCATAGCCCCGACCAAGTGACTGTAGGAGAACCCCGTCGCCGAAAGCATCCGTTCGGGTGCTCGCGGCAGCGGTGTTCCGCCTTGGTGCACTTCGTCGACGGTATCGGGGGTGCGGCCGTCTACTGAAGTTTGCGACGAGCATTCGATCAGGATGTCAGGAATCTTGTTGAATTGCCCGACTTGATATTGAAAAGAGTTTTCGATAATGAGACTAAAATGCGGGGTTTATAATTGTTAGGCATGCGATGTCTAAGTAATTCATTTGATTAGGCATGCGATGTCTATGGAGGTTGCGGATTCCAACTGTTGTAGTTTTACAGTTTCTTTTCTGCGACCGTAAGTGTAATATGTGATATCGCCGGTTTCGTTGCTATATGTCAACGACAATTGGGATGCGCTTATTTACTTACGTTGATGACATGTGATGTTATGTGTTGCTGGATATGTTATATTGGATCGTCGTGTTTGAATAGCCGGGGGTTTTTATGTGAGATGAGTGTTTTCTTTTTCATTCATGTAAAAACTTGTATGTAATATTCTTTTATTGGGGCACTTCCAGGTTGCGGAAGGTGTCACCTTTTGTATATTATTTACTTTTTCCGCACTAGGATAGACCCAAGGAGGGGAGCACAAGTAACCGGGTTCTGGAGTCCAGTGGGAGACCAACTCGAGGAGTCGAGTCCGGGTCTCCTAACTCTAGAATTGGTAGGGTTGCTTGCCGCTCTCGTAGGGGTCTAAGGGTGTGGGATTGGCTATTCATCACGACCGTGGAATCCGTGTTTTATACTGGCTCGTATTGAAAACACGGACGTCCTAGTATATCCAATGTTTCATATGTTTCTTCTGCTGCGATATCTGTGATGTGATCATGTGATGTTCTGTGATAGATACAGTATATAGTATATATGATATATTATATAGACGTTACTTATGTTTTACACCCGCGCTAGCCCTGCCCCGCTCTGCCGTTAGTTACCTAACCTAACGGTGCACAAGGGGACATCGAGGCGAATGCGGATGGCATAAGTGTACGTCGTATTTATCTGTGATGTTTAGGTATTTAAATGATGGGACTTCATTAATATGATTAATGAAAGAAAAAGAAACCTAAGATGTTGTAGAATCGAATTTCAAAATAAAACAGGTAGCTACAGTTCTTGCTTTGCACAGCGGTATATATGATATATCCTGCACCTTATTCGAGAAGGAAAGGACCGAGATCCCTTCACCGGGAGTGACTCCTTTAGCAATAACTGGCAGATGCTACACACTCGGTTTGTCTTTTGATTGCTTTTAAGAGTTTTTTGCTTTGCACAGTGATATATGTGATATATCCCGCACCTCATTCGACGAGGAAAGGACCGACGATCCCTTCACCGGGAGTGACTCCTTTAGCAAAACTAGAAAAGCCTCAAAAACACTCCATTTTAAAATCATTTGATTCTACAACGATATCAAGTTCATTACGCAATAGGTTTTCAGAAAAACCTGTCGTAGCCCTCCGTCATTTCAGATAAGTCCTACTTAGTATTCGTGCTACGTTTGTTGACCTCCGTCAAGGCGTAGTGTGCGGTAGCTAACTAGTATTTATCTGCTTATGCATATGATGCAGATTGGATTAGGGTAGTCGTGCGGCCTTGTTGACCTCCGTCAAGGGTCGTGCGGGTGGGTTTAATTCGATCAAGAAATGACGGGTTGAACTTGACTAGTAGCCTATGGTTTGTTGACCTCCGTCAAGATCATAGGACGCTAGGGGCAAAATATTATCGGGAATTTCAAGTGTTGAAATTTGCAATGAGATTGCATACCTTCTATGAGATAGTTGGATCCCGATACCCGCTGCGAGTAATTGTTACTCCTGGGAGAGTTTTACACATTACAATTAGCCGATCAAGTAGGTGTCTAGAAAGGTGTCAACGGGATTACGCCTTTGGGAAAACGAGGTTTACTGTAATTAGGTTCGTGCGAAAGCACGGGGGACCTCCCTCAAAGTACCGACACTGGCCTGGCTGAAAGATTGGCGAACTTGTAGTGTGTAATTAATCCCGGCTTGTCTTTCCTTTTAGGGTTTGAAGGAAGATTTGATTAAAACAGTGGGAGCCATCCTGATTAGATAAAATAATAACCAATCTATTCTTGCAAGAGCGCACGCTGAGTGTTTTCTTCTCTCTTTCTCTCCAGGTAGCAACCATATCACGCCTTAATCAAGATAATAATACGGATATTGACCGAACCCGCTTGTTATACTGAGCTGGGGAACGTTGGTCCCGCTCCAACTTATAATTGTTATAAGACAGAGCAGGAATTTGGGGATTACCAGAATTCCCGTGCCGCCCAAACGAAGTAAGTGCATGCCGATGCATCATCTTCGGGTGTGTTCATTATATAGAACTGTTTCTCAGTGTCCTTTACGTCCTGGGTATATGATACCGGATCAGGATCCCGCATATGTAATATGTTACATGGGCTACAGATAGGTAGAGAACTGAGAACGGGTGATGAGTTTCATGAGGCAGAAAACGGTGCAAGTGTTGTAGCCAAGTCTGTTGGTCACTGTCACCCTGTATTACAATACATTGATTCTGAACAAATGCTATTAGATACCGAACCTGATATACAAAATCATATCAGTCTCTTTATTAGTAAAGAAATGATAAAATTTTGTATTGTTGGATAATGTTTTGAACATTTTCTATATCAAAAGTTGATCGGTTCAGGCACGTTATCTAAAAGCGTTGATGTTCTAAATCAAACTACAGTTCTTAGTATACGGAACACACAAAAGAGGAAGAGTTCAGAAATGAACGAATCCTTCTTGAGGCATTGTAGACTAGGTCATATCAATGCGACCCGACTAGCTGAAGTTACATGAAGATGCATATTTAAATCTGTTTGAATTTACATCTTGTGAACCTTGCCAGTCATGTCACAGAGATAAAATGACCATAGCTCAGTTTACTAGAAACAGAGAAAGAGTTAGTGAACTCTTGGGATGATACATGTTGATGTATGTAGGTCCCCTGTCTACACTTGCCAAGACCGGTTCTTTATACTTCATTACGTTCTCTGATAATCTCTCAAGATTCAGACATACGTTCATGTTGAAACACAAGTCCAAACCTTTTGAGATATTCACAGAATATAAGTTAGAAGTAGAAAACCAAAACACGGGTATAAGTATTATGTCCTTTGATGAGATCGAGGAGGAGAATACTTGAGCACGGAAATCCTGGATTATTCTAAAGGAGAATGAGATTCTCTCTCAGCATTACTCCTCCGAATACACCATAGCACGTTGGTGTATCGGGGCGGAGCAATCACACCCTAAATGATAAGGTGTGCTCTATGATGAGTACTACTGAGTTACCTATTTCCTTTTGGGAGTTATGCGCTTGAGAAGCTGCATACCTATTGAATAGGGTTCAAATCAAATCAGTTGCCTACCACTTCATATTTGATATGATAAGGGAAGAGCACATATCTTAAGTTGGTTAAGATTTGGGGTTGTCCGGGCTATGTCTAAAAGCATAATCCGGACAAACTCGAGGCAAGGTCTGTTATGTAGAAGTAGAAAGGTTCCAGCTATACAAAATTGCAGCTGATGATTTGACAGAACCAAAGGATTCAATAGTTACCAACGAACCTCAGCCTCTCCGCCGATCTAGTAAGGTTCCTCATCCGCCTGAGAGATACTTCGGTTTCTCTATGACAGTGGGAGAGAGGATTGCATCATAAGATGATGACCCAACTAGTTTCGAGCTGGCCATCAGGAGTGGGACTCTGTAAGAATGGCTGGATGCTTGGCGATCTGAGATGGAATCCATGTACACCGACAAAGTATGGACTTTGGTTGCTATATCTGAAGGGTTAAATCCCCATCAGGAGCAAGTATATCTTGAGAAGATTACTTGGTGTACATGGAAAAGTTGAGACTTTCAAAGCTAGACTTGTTAAAGGTTTGCATCATTGACCAGGTGTGGATCATGATGAAACTTTTTCTAGAGAACTATGCTTAAGTCCATCCAGATCCTACTTGCCACGGCTACATACCATGACTACGATATCTGGCGGTTGGGTGCCATAACTGCTTTTCTAAATGATGTTTTAGAAGAGAACGTCTATAAGTACACAGCCAGAGGGCTTCATAGACAGTGAAAGCAGCGGAAACGTGCACAAGATGCTTTATAGGTTAAAGCAGGCATCGCGGAGTTGGAACATCTGTTTTGAAATAGTAGTCAAACAGTTTGACATCATCAAAATGGTAGATGAACCTTGTATATACAAAAAGGTAGTAGGGAGTATGGTGATGATCCTCGTAGAGTACATGGATGACATACTCTTGATAGGGAAGGAGTTTCCTATGCTACGCTCGATCAATCTCCGCTTATCACAATGATTCTCTATAAAGGATCAAAGTGATACCTCCTAAATCCTGGTTTTGGATCTATGAGATAGATCTAATTGGATGTTAGGATTCTCACTAGTTGTAGTGAGATGGTATCAATCGATCCTGGGGAGAATCACTGGAAGGGTTCCAGAGTGATAAGGACGACTGAAAGTCAGTCACAGGCATTGTCTTTACCCTCAGTAAAAGGACGGTATGTTGGAAGAGTTCCAAGCTAGATACCATGGCATACTAGACGATAAAGGCTGGATACATCGCTACTTAAGATGCTACCAAAGAGGCAGTCTGGGTGTATATTAGTTCATGAGATGAACTTTGTTCCTCCCATTGTGTGACAATGGAGTTGTGGCTTATGCCAAGGAACGTCCGTCCCATCAGTGATCCAGACATATTCTAAGGCAGTATCACCTGATCATGGAGATGGTTGATCTCCAGGGTGATCGAGGTTAGGAGAGTAGACTCAGAGGACAACCCGGCGGATCCACTCACAAAGGCCTTTTCCCAGAGAGAGACTTTTATGGGATGGTTGAGTATGAGATACTGCAACCACTGCTACAGATGGCCTTAGTGCAAGTGGGAGATTGTTAGTTATATGTATGCCCTAGAGGCCATTACTGTACATAGGATGTATATTGTAGTGGATGCTGGGACATATATAGGGAGGACTTTCTTGCTCGACATGATAGTATGCTATCTGGTTACCCTTTACCTTAACGTGTATGCTGATTGTCTCTCTGTTACATGTTGGTAAAGCCCTTAGGATGTGTACTTGACTACCTGGACTATGATGCGGATCATACTAGTGGGGACATGGTAGTCCATAAGTACATCCTTCAAGGTCCCTAGTCGTGGGTGTATCGAGATGGGGCATCGATATACCAGAGTAGACTAGCGTATACCTTCTCGACCCATACAGATGGGCGATGGATGATCCCATATCCATTGGTGTTTGACATCAGAGATGATATACGGGTGCTCAGTGGAGACTGGGTACACTGGACGGACTCGCCGAGAACTCCCAGATGGTATTATACATTACGCCAGATGGCAGTTCTCTGGTGACACTGATACAGAGTAGTCTGTTGACCCGAGATCGTCATAGAGTCTTGTGTGGTTCCCACTGTGCTTTGATTTCCACCTTACCACGTCCAAGAGGGCGTGCAAAACGGTGGTTTTTGGGTACAGTCCCGAATCACATGGAGGCAATGAGCGATAGGAGGGGATTCGTCTCTCCCGGTATAGGGAGTTGATGTTGCGCTGTGTTCGATTGGCTATAACCGGAAATCCCTGGCCAGGGTTGCTGAGATTTACTGGTAAGTGTTACCTGTAGTTTCTCGAACTGTTATAGACCTCATATCGACACGACTTATCGAGCTACTGGGGTCTGACGTTTACCACCCCTAGGCAAGATATGCGACATATCAGACGACGAGACCGGACTGTACGGTAAGTGTTACTGGTTGGATTCACAGATGTATGAGCGGGCTTGCTCGTCGATCTTCTGATCGCTCAATACCCGGGTGGCCGTTACGTTTAGCAGACCGCTTGCGGCTTGTGGGTGTTTGATATGATCATCACCTGCTGCCGGCGTATTGACGAGTCTTTAGAGTCCTACACAGAGGTTTCCTGGCTCAAGCGAAACGAAATAGGAGCGCATATGAGATATGTGCGGGACCGAGAATAATGCGTGTATGTGATACCGTATTTCATTCTCGTGATGAATGTATCAAATGGTTGTATGCGATATAACCTAGTTATCGAATCAAGGATTGATTCGATAAGTCGATACATTGGATATTAGTCGGTTATATGCGATATGACCGGATCGTTAAATCAAGTGTTGATTTAATGATTTAATGCATAATTATATATTTGATATATTACTTTGCATTAACTAGTATTGGTTCACTTTAAATGGATTTTCTCACTTGCATTGCACAAGTTGTATATGTGATATACTTTTGTGCACTTGATTGTATCATGTTTGATGATACATGCTAACTTGGTTAAGTGTATGATTAAACCATGGTTAGTTAATGGTTAGGGTTTCATTTGATTTATTTAAGCATTTATTTATTTTGTTTTGATAAAAGGAAAAAGAGAAAATGGTTGCTTTCAAGATGAAGCTTGTTGAAGCTTCATGAAGGTTTGACCAAGTGACCATTTTGTCTTCATCTCATTAACCTAACCATTCCCACTAACCATAGTTTATTCTCTATACCTAATCATGGTTTGTATATGATAAGTATTCATATTCTTTTCTTTTTGAATTAACACTTATCATATCTTATCTTCATCTTCTTCTTCTTCTTCACATGAAGAAAAGCTTGCTATCAACAATGGCAACTTGAGAAAATGAGCGAGAAATCCAATTCTAAAGTGAACCCACCTCCTATTTCTTCATCCTCTACCTCTTGCCAAGAAGTATAGGGTGTTCTCTTCACAAGTTTCATGACTTGGTGAAGTGGGAGCTTGATCTTGTGATGCCTCGACGTAGATCATCTTCGGCATCGTAGTCGATGACCTAGCCCACCCATTTCTCCGATGAAGCCAACGCTAGAGCCCGGGATTTGATTTGGACAGCAAGGGGACTTCATCACGGAGCTATGGAGGTGGAGCACCGGATCTACAAAGGTTGTATTTCCGTTCTTTTAGTTAAGTTGTTAACTTGTTTCTTTTATCGCCTAAATTCTAGTTAACGATCCGTATTAGGGTTTCTCGGCACCCGTAAAATTTGAAATTGGCATGGTTGATGCCTTGTGAGACCTCCTTAGTGTGCCTATGAACCCTACAGAACTGCCCCCAGCTTTCCTCACTCGGCGCCAGTGGCGACGTCGAGAATGACGTGCGGCCGGGATCACCTCTGCTGTTGGATGAGCTTCCTCTTGCCCCTTACTTTGAGGGGAGACTGTTATTGGTGCTAGCCTGTCGAAGACTGACGTCCGTTGAGAAGAGATAGTCAGTCTTGCGAAGGCCGACTTTCGAACAGGGGAAACAGCCTTCATGACTTCGCCTGGAACAGGAGCTGAAACGGCCAGTCTTGTGAAGACCGACCCCTTAGCCGGAGAAATCGCCTTGGTGACTTCAGGAGTAGGAATGGCTAACCGCTTTGGGATAACACCTTCAGGAATTGCGGGCTTCTTCATGGTCCCATCTGAGCTTCGGCCCAGTCTGTTGAAAACTGAGGCAGTGGACTTAGGCGACCCGTTGAGAGGAGCCGCAGTAGTTGCAAGCCGATCAAAGACCGACTTCTTCGGAGCTTCTTGCGATGGTATAGGACCGTTGAAGCTCGTTGGCGGGTGCATGGTCCCGAAGAATAGTCCAGTGGTGGCCTGAGACACCTGTTCCACTGGCATGGTGAAGATGGAGGCTGCTTGGGGCCCGTAAGTCACTCCTCCGGACGGGATAGAGCGACAGTTGCAGTTGCAGTTAGTGCAGTTCGAAGCCATTGATCTTCTATTTTCTGCACGGAGCATGATACCAAATCTTAGTACTTCACATCCAAAGGCAACTATGTCAAACCGCGATTCGTTCACGAAATATAACACACGAAGTGTGGAGTGGAAAGATGAAAAGGACCCACCGGGCGTGCCAGAATCTGTTCTCCGCCGAAAACCGGGAAAGACAAACGTCTTGCCTGAATTTGGGGGCAGATGCTATTTGGTTTGATCCGTCCACCTCTCCGAAGATGCCAAGTTGATTTATGGCACCGTGTATCGTAGGTTTAGACGGATGCGGCCGTTGTAGCAGACTTCGTCAGATTCCCACTCATTTGAGGGGGTTTTGATTGTGGGGACGCTCTTTCCTGCAAGCGCAAGCCCCTGCAGTTAATTATGCTACCGCATCGCGGTAACAACTTTCTCCTTCTCCATATGGTCACTTCGTGTGGTGTGTGTTTGTTTTATTTGTGGTTGCCCGTGGATTGTATACGGAGACTAATTTATGTTGTTGCCCGTAGGGCGTGATTTGTCTAAATTCGTATTTTCTTAGATTTGGGTTTTGGGTTGGGTTTAAGGATCGTTAATCTCATTTGAGACTAAGATCAACTTAAACATTTGTTAAGGATACGTTAGTCTAATTTTAGACTAAGATTAACTTAACCATTTGTTAAGGATACGTTAGCCTAATTTTAGACTAAGATCTACTTAACAAGATCATTTAGATCCAGCAAAAGAGCGTTTGGGCTCTATTGTTTTAGTTTAGGGACTTTGCGGTCCAGTTTAAAGACGTCATAGTCTGTAAAGTTTAAGGACATCATAGTGCATGAGTTTAAGGACCCCACAGTCCGTAGTAGTTTAGAGACATCATAATCTGTAAAGTTTAAGGACATCATAGTCCATGAGTTTAAGGACCCCACAGTCCGTTGTAGTTTAGAGACTTCATAGTCTGTAAAGTTTAAGGATATCATAGTCCATGAGTTTAAGGACCCCACAGTCCATGGTTTGTCTGGTTTTCGGGACCTGTCACCTCTCTAAAGACGTTGAAGAATTACAACGACAAATATCAGAGGAGTGAAGAGATGACCGTTGAACCAATATTGGTTGGGAAATCTGTAGTCCAATTTGGGACTGAGATCAAAGATTCATGAGCATATGGGCTCAATTAATCTAAATAAGGGTTTTGTGGCCACTTTGGGCTCGGCCCACTCAATTAAAATGTTGAGCATTGGTTCTGACAATTGTTTTTGTCCTTTATTGAGTGCTGAGCACTCATTATAGCTCTGGGGCCTTTATTTATAGAACAATTTATGTTCTCTTAGCGCACACGTGAGGAGCACGTGGCGCGCTTGGCGCTGTGCGCCAGACAATGAGCGCATTGCACTTCTGGTGAAGTAGCGCACACGTGAGGAGCACGTGGCACGCTTGGCGCTGAGCGCCAATCAATGAGCGTATTGCGCTTCTGGTGAAGTAGCGCACACGTGAGGAGCACGTGACGCGCTTGGCGCTGAGCGCCAGTCAATGAGCGCATTGCGTTTCTGGTGAAGTAGCGCACACGTGAGGAGCACGTAGCGTGCTTGGCGCTGAGCGCTAGACAATGAGCGCATTGCGCTTCTGGTGAAGTTTGGAGCGCTAAGGCTCTGCAACGCTATGCGTTAATTTTGGAGCGCTGAAGCGCTTCTTTTGATTGGAGCGCTATGGCTCTTTTTAGGCAGTTTTGCGTCCTGAGAATTAAATTCTCTTTCTTATAAGAGATTTTGTCTCATGGATCTAAGAACGAAGTTCTTATTTTTTTATAGGAGATGTTTCAATCTCTTATGTTTTTGATGAAAGGCTTTGCCTTTTTGGATCTGTGATCTTAAGAGAATTGAATTATTCTCCCTCATTTTATAATGAGATTTATAATCTCTGAAAGACAATTTGTCTTATAGATCTATGATCTGAAGATAATTAAGTTCTTCTCCTTATTTTTATGATGAGATAATTTTATCTCTGTTGTGAAAGACCTTGGTCTTATAGATCTATGATCTTAGAAAAAAAAGTAAATTCTTCTTTTAATATGAGATGATTTCATCTCTCTGTTCTTTTTTACCTTGAAGAAAATTTTCTTCTTCTGAGAGCTTGCTCTTTGTCTTTGAAATTTCTCAAAGTTTATTGAGGGGTTCCTCTATATTAGACTTGAAGTCTTAGGGCCTTTATATAGTGAAAGCTGATTTGTTCAATCGGTTAAGGAGATCTTTTCTCTAATTGATTTGGGGATATTTCCCCCGTTGGATCTTTGATCCAAGGGCTTCTGATTTACAGAAGGCAATCTTCTTATTTTTAACAAGATTGGAAAATCTTTTCGCATACAGAATTTATTCTGTATTTTGGTGATTTTTAATCACCATTGGATCATTGATCCAATGGTGCTCTGATTTTCAGAGCACAATCTTTCTTATTTGGAAAGATTATGAGGAATATTTCCTTAACAGAATTTTACTCTGATGATTTTTAATCATGTTCGTTGGATCTTTGATCCAACGTTTGGGAACATTTAGTTCCAGCGCTAGCGCTCTCGTGCTTTGCACGTGGTGCGCTGCTTAGAGTGCAGCGCACTTAGCACTTAGCGCTAGCGCTTACGCGCTTTGCACGTGGTGCGCTTCTTAGAGTGCAGCGCTATTAGCGCTAGCGCTCATGTGCTTTGCACATGAGTGCCGTCTCAGAGTGTTTGACTCTCTCAGCGCTGGCGCTGCTATGAAGCACTGCTTTATTTCAAAATTTGAAATTTGAATAGAGCTTTCCTCTGATTGGGGGAAACCCCGGTGAGGATTTCCTGTTCATTTGTAAATTTGGAATGTTGGAATCATGTATTCTGGAAGGTACTGTATTTGATCGTAGCACGCCGGATATGGTCGCCCAGTTTTGACTGACCTATTTGCGACTTCACCGGTACAGTGAGCTTCGATTTGCTAAGCGTTGTAATCATCAAGAGCAGCCTTAGAGATCGTTTCCTCCCTGGTTGTTGATAAAGTCGGAAGAGGGTTTGATGTTTCCCCTCTGTCGTCCTCAATGATTATCGGCAAGTCTTCAGCTGGAGTTCTTGCTAGATCATCATTCCAACCATGTCTTGGAATAGGAGTGCCATCTGTTTTATATTAGCAGCTTGTTCTGCGGCCTCCTTATCCTTTCTTTCAAGAACCCTTCGCAGGAACTCTGTATCGGTCTCCTGCTCCTGGTACTGTTCACTTGCTGATTTCGGACTTTCTTTTTGCCCGGTGGGTGCTGCTATTTTTGTCAGCATCTCTTAGAGCTTTTGTTGTTGCTCCTGAGCCTTTGTCAATGAACGAGTTTGCGGCCGATGACACACGGAAGCACGACTTTCCTCTTTTCCGGAAGCCATGTAAACCTTATGCACGATCATGCCCCCAGACTTGGGGCATTTGGATCCATCACCTTTGGGATTTGCCGCCAGTGGTGGTAGATTCTCCGGTCTTCTCTTTTTGTGAGAAGTCAAAGTTGAAGGAGACATTGTAACAGGCGCCTTCGTGAAAGAAGTCCCTCACTGCATGGTGGAGGGATGATTTTCCTCTTGTCGAACCTTCATTTTCTTCGGTGACGAGAGTAGTTCTTGTTGATCACAGAATCTTGGACTTTCTGCTAGACCTTATGGATTTGGGAGGACATCCGCTGAGGGGGCTGCTCCGGCTTCGCCTGCGTTATATTTTCAGCAGGAAGTGGAGATTTCTTCAACACCGCGGTTAGGGAGTTCTTGCGCACCCTCCCCTGCGGTTCAAAGCTGTTCTCGGTTGGAACAGTAGCGTCAACTTTCACTATTGGAGCTGGTGGAGTAAGTCCAGAGGGGGAGTTACCCTCAGCTCTTCTCACTAGGCGTCAGTGGCGACGTCGAGTGTGCCTTGCCGATGGGACCACCTCAGTTGTGGAAGCGGCTCCGTCATGCCCCCTGCTTTGGTGAGGGGCTGCTGCTGGTACCAGCCTGTCGAAGACTGACGTCCTTTAAGAAAGAATGACCAATCTTTAGAAGGCCGACTTTCTGGTAAGGGAAGCACTTTTGATGACTTCACCTTCTGCAGGAGTTGGAAGGACTATTCGTTTTGGTATAGCCCCTTCAGGTATCGCGAGCCTCTTTGCGGGCCCACTTTAGCTTCGGCTCAGCCTGTTGAAGACTAAGGTGGCAGACTTGGTCGACCCGTTGAGAGGGGACATGGTGGTTGCAAGTCGATCGAAGACTAACTTCTTGTGAGCTTCCTGTGGTGGCACTGGGGCGCTGAAGTTTGCTGGCGGAAGCATGGTCCCGAAGAACAATCCAGTGGTGGCTTTATTCACCTGCCCCATCGGTATTGAAAAGATGGAGGCCGCATTGGGCCCCTATGTCACTCCTCCAGTTGGGGTGGAGCGGGAGTTACTGTTGCAGTTTGTGCAGCTGGAAGCCATTGATGTTCACTTCTTCTTTCTGCACAGGAACAAGACACCAAATCTTAGTATCTCGAATCCAAAGGCAACCATAGCAAACCGCTATTTTGTTCATGAACACGACATAAGAAGTGTGGAGTAGAAAGAGAAAAAGGTCCCACCGGGCGTGCCAGAATCTATTCACCGCCGAAAGACATGACCAGGACGTTAGTACGTCTGGCCTGAATTTATGAGGCAGATGCTATTTGGATTTATCCGTCCACCTCTCCGAAGATGCCAAGTTGATTTATGGCATCGTATATCGGAGGTTTGGACGGATGCGGCCATTGTAGTAGACTTCGTCTGATTCCCCCTCATTTATGAGGGGGTTTTGATTGTGGGGACGCTCTTCCCTGCAGGCGCAAACCCCTACAGTTAATTATGTTACCACATCGCGATAACCACTTTCTCCTGTTCCGGAAGTTCACTTCGTGTCGTGTGTGTTTGTTTTATTTTTGGTTGCCCGTGGATTGTATACGAAGACTAATTTGTGTCATCGCCCGTGGGCATGGATTGGTCCAAATCCGTATATCTTAGATTTGAGGTTTTTATTTAAGGATCGTTAATCTATTTTGGGACTAAGATCGACTTAAACGTATGTGAGCATTTGGGGGCTCGGTTGGTTTTTTGTTAAGGATAAGTTAGTCCAATTTGAGACTAAGATCTACTTAACAAGGTTTTAGGATCATTTTTGTTTTAGATCCAACAAAAGAGCATTTGGGCTCTGTTGTCTTAGTTTAGGAACATTTCGGTCCATTATCGCCATTTTGGGGGTGGAGTTCTAGTTTGAGGACATCTCGGTCTGTTGATCACCATTTTGGGGGCGAGATTTTAGTTTAAGGACGTTACGGTCCGTTGATCACCATTTTGGAGGTGAGGTCATCTCGGTCCGTTATTAGTTTAAGGACATCTCGGTCCATTGTCTATCTTGCGTCCACGTGTATTTGTTACATGACGGGATGAGCAACGATAATATGGGATGCATCCAGTTTGGGATGTGGTTTGATCTGGGATGTGCACGTCAGTTTGGGAAGTGCACCAAAAAGAAGTTGGTTGTCGGGACCTGCCACCTCTCTGAAGACGTTGAAGAATTACAACGACATGTTTCAAAGGTGAAGAGAGATGTACCTTTGAACCAATTCCCGTGTTTGAGGGAAAAGGGATTATTGGTAAATCCGGGAATCATTAGTCGTATTTTGATACTAAGATTTCTTCAGGGGAATGTGGGACGAATATCGTTTTGGGATATCATCAGTTGGAAGATCGATAGTCGTATTTGGGACTAAAATCAGTTTGAGCACATGTGCTCGGTTGATCTGAATTAGGGAGTTTCTACTCTCAAGGGACCTAACCAACTTGGGCTTGGTCTACTCAGTTTTCTTTTTATTTGAAAAAGAGTGCTAAGCACTTGTTTGGGCTCAGTAAGTTCTGACGCTCACATATAACCATGTGGGCTTTTAATCATGGGGATTGCCCAATAAGTGTTAAACGCTTTACCCCTTTTGTCTTTATATGGAGTGGTAAGTACTCTTTATGGCGCCCATGTGCGAAGCACATGAGGAGCTAGGCGCTGCCTAGTGGGTGCCAAGCACTTTTATTCTGTGGCGCCCACATGAGGTCACGTGAAGCACTGGGCGCTGAGCGCCGCTCAATGAGTGCTAGGCACTCCTGTAGCGCCCACGTGAGGGGCACGTGGGGCATTGGGCGCCGAGCGCCGAGCGCCGCCCACTGAGTGCAAAGCACTCCTGAGTTCTTTTATAGCGCCCATGTGAGAGGCACGTAGGGCAATGGGCGCTGAGCGCCGCCCACTGAGTGCTAAGCACTCTTGAGTTCTTTTGTAGCGCCCATGTGAGAGACGCGTGGGGCGCTGGACGCTGAGCACCGCCTACTAAGTGCTAAGCACTCCTGAGTTCTCGCTTCTTTTTTCTGAATGATCCACAGGATCTTTATCTACTTTTATTTACCTAAAATTTCCAAGAAGAGAGTTCTTCGTACTCGAGAATTTAATTCTCCGTTCTTTCGAAGCTTTCTCTTTTTTTTAAGCTTATGGGAGGGTTCCTCCTCTTTAGACTTCAAGTCTTGGGTCCTTTATATTGTAGAGGCAAGTTTGTTGATTAGTTGAAGAAATCTCTCATTAAGAGATCCCAAATGATTTGGGGATTTTACCCATCGTTGGATGTTTGATCCAAGGACTTCTATTTTACAGAAAATATTTTCTTATTTTTAACAAGATTAGGGAAATATTTACCCAGACAGAATTTATTCTGTAGATCGGTTATTGTTTAATCACCATTGAATTTTTAATCCAACGGTACTCTGTTTTACAGAGGGCAATTTTTCTTGTTTAGAAAGATTTGAGGAATATTTTCTCTAAACAGAGAGTAGAATAATTCTACTGGGCGCCGACGCTCACGTGTTGTGCACGTGGGCGCTGCTTAAGATTTTTGTGTGCTTTGCACACGGACGCTGCTCATATAAGAGTTTTTAACTCTGGCGCTGGCGCCATCGTGGAAGGCACGTGGGACGCTGCCTCTTAAATTTTGAACAGAGCTTTGCTCTTATTATTGGGGGAAACATGGTGCTATCTATCGCTCAGACAACCGTACAAATCATTACCGGGACTATTAAGGTATCACTTCCGGAGTTCATGAGGCCGAAGCCTCCGGTATTCACTGGGACAGATGCAACAGAGGATCCTCAGTCATTTCTCGATAGAATAGCCAGGATTAGTCGTTCCTTGAGGTGTTCTGATACGAGATCGATTGAGCTTGCTAGTTTCCATCTGAAGGGTCTTGCCTAGACTTAGTGTGGGTCGGTTAAGAGAGGCCGAGCTGCTGGTCTAGTCCTATGACATGAGATGAATTTTCGAAGGTCTTTCTTACTCGTTTCTTTCCGCAGAGCGTCAAAGATGCTCGAGCTTACAGTTTTGAGTCTTTGCACAAGACTCCTGGCACGACCGTGGTCGAGTATGATCTCCAGTTCACTCAGTTATTTAGATATACTCCTTATTTGGTTGATACCGAGGAGAAGTGAGTCAAGAGATTTGTGCAGGGTTTTGATACACAGTTGTTCCTCTCTTTTGGTACTAGGGCTGGTAATCAAACGAGCTGGAGACTCCTGGCAAAACGTGGTCGAGTATGATCTCCTATTCACCCAGTTATTTAGATATACTTTTTATTTGGTTGATACCGAGGAGAAGTGAGTTAATAGATTTGTGCGGGGTCTTGATACACAGTTGTTCCTCTCTTTTGGTGCTAGGGTGTTAGGGATATGTATGCCCTAGAGGCCATTATTGTACATTGATGTATATTATAGTGGATGCTTGGACATATATATAGATGACTTTCTTACTCAACATGATAGTATGCTATCTGGTTGCTCTTTATCTTAACATATACACTGGTATTATTATACTGTCTCTCATACACATGTTGATAAAGCCCTTAGGATGTTGGCTTGCCTACCAGGACTATGATGCGGATCATACTACTGGGACCTGGGTAGTCCACAAGCACATCCTTCAATTGTTCCTAATCGAGGGAATATCGAGACAAGGCATCGATATTCCAGAGTAGACTAGTGTGTACATTTCTTGACCCTGTATGGGGCGATGGTTGATCCCATATCCATTGGTGTTTGACATCAAAGATGGTACACAGGTGCTCATCAGAGAATGGGTATACCGAACAGGGCCCGCCGAGAACTCCTAGACGGTACTATACCTATCGTCAGATAGCAGTTCTCTGGTGACACTGGTACAGGTTAATCTGTAGACCCGAAATCGTCATAGAGTCTTGTGTGGTTCCCACTGTGCTTTGATTTCCTCCCTACCACGGCTCAAAGGAGTCATGCAAACAGGTGGATTTTGGGTACAGTCCCGAGTCACGTAGAGGTAATGAACGATAGAAGTGGTTTCGTCTCTCCCGGTATAGGGAGTTGATGTTGCGTTATGCTCGATTGGCAATAACAGTCAGTCCTTGGCCAGGGCTGTTGATGAGATTTACTGGTAAGTGTTATCAGTAGTTTCTCGTACCGTTATAGGCCACACATCGGCATGACTTATCAAGTTATTGGGGTCTGACGATTCCACCCTTAGACTCGATATGGGACATATCAGACGAAGAGACCGGACTGTACGGAAAGTGTTACATATAGGCTTCATGGGAGTTTGGACAAGCTTGCTTGTGGATCCTCTAATCTTTCAATACCTAGGTAGCCGTTACGTTCAGCTAGTACCGCTGACGGCTTGTGGGTAACTGATGTGATCATTACCTACTCCTGGCGTATTGACGAGTCTTTAGAGTCCCACACAGAAGTTTCCTGGTTCAAGAGAAACGAAGTAGGGCACATATGCTGATATGTGCGAGGGCCTGATTAAATACGAGTATGTGATACCGTATTCTAATCTGGCGGTTATTTGTTATCAGTTAGGTTATATGTGATATAACTGGATTATTGAATCAAGTGTTGATTTGATAATGTGATATACAGATAAATGATATTAGTCGGTTATCTGAGATATAACCGGATTATTAAATCAAGCGTTGATTTAATAATATGATATATATTTATATTTGATATAATTATATATTAACTAATATTATTAGCTCACTAATTATTCTTCATAATATATTTATTAATATGTGTGTGTGTGCGCGCGCGCGCGCTTCGCCGAAAAGACGCGACCGGGACGTTGGGACGTCTGGCCTGAATATTTGGGGCAGATGCTATTTGGTTTTATCCGTCCACCTCTCCGAAAGTTCCAAGTTGATTTATGGCACCGTGTATCGGAGGTTTAGACGGATGCGGCCGATATAGCAGACTTCGTCAGATTCCCTCTCGTTTGAGGAGTTTTTGATTATGGGGACGCTCTTCCCTGCAGGCGCAAGCCCCTGCAGTTAATTACGTTACCGCATCGCGGTAACCACTTTTTCCTTTTTCAGATGGTCACTTCGTGTCGTGTGTGTTTGTTTTATTTTTGGTTGCCCGTGGATTATATACGAAGACTAATTTATGTTGTCGCCCGTAGGGGGTGGGTTAGTCCAAATCCGTATTTTCTTAGATTTGGGTTTGGGTTGGGTTTAAGGATCGTTAATCTCATTTGAGACTAAGATCAACTTAAACGTTTGTTAAGGATACATTAGCCTAATTTTAGACTAAGATCTACTCAACAGGACCATTTAGATCCAACAAAAGAGAATTTGGACTCTATTGTTTTAGTTTAGGGACATTACGGTTCAGAAGTTTAAGGACATCCTAGTCCATGACAGTTTAAAGACATCATAGTCTGTAAAGTTTAAAGACATCATAGTCTATGAGTTTAAGGACCTCACAGTCCATGGTAGTTTAAAGACATCATAGTCTGTAAAGTTTAAGGACATTGATCAGTTGAAAATATTGCATTTTTAACACATCAATTTCCCTACTATTTGCACTCATCTAAAGGTGTTCGGTATGAATATAGCACATATTAGCAAAACATCTGTAAAATACCAAATAACTTGTGTTATACATTATAACCGTCATTTTGGGGGAAATTGAGTGTTTATTATTATACGCATGATTTTTGTATATCGGAACACTTGTCTCGAGAATCTGTGCAGGAAATTCCAGGAAAAGAGCCGAAACTGCTTAAAAGTGTTGACAAAAATACGCCAAGTCCAAGACTAGTGATCTGGTAGTGAACAAGAGGGTATAAAAATATTCCAGATATCAGAAAATAACCCTAAAGTCAGCAAAAGAATACCATGGAAGTTTCATGCCCCAAGGCCATCAAAGGGCCGCGGATCCGCGGCCGTAGGGACCTATTGGCGGCGGATCCGCGGCCACGAGGAGGCATCGCCGGCAGAACACAATGCCAGGTTTCTCATTTCACTGGATAAATGTCTTTAAGCCACTCTAAATTCCTGAGATCTCCAGAAGCTTCTGTCCGAACAGCAAAGCTTCTTGTACAAGCTAAACACATCCAAGGTTATCAAGCAAGCCACATAACTACTTAAACCTAGAAGCTTCTTCCTAACCTTCAACCTTCTAATGGAAGCTAGCTAACTAACTAACTCTAGAAGCTTCCACCTAACTATCAAGCTTACAAGTGAAGCTAAACTAAACCTAGCTTCTAAAGGAAGCTAATCCTAATCAAGGCTATAAAAAGGGACCCAAGGCTTCTTGTTGAAGGTTGTTGAAAATTGAGCCAAAATTCCACAAGTTGAGTGACACAACTTGTGCATTCAAACCCAAACCCTAATCCAATCCTAAAAGCCAAATTCAAGATCTCCGAGTACAAATCATGCAAGAAGCCTTCAACCTTTTCGAAGCGACGCCGATCTTCAACCGAGCAAGTGATCCAAGACGATCCGCGACTCACGGAGACGATGCGAAGCTAATTCGACGATCGAGTTCTTTTCTCAAATTCTTGTAGTTCTTGAACGAATTGTAACGGAATTGTTGAATAATAAAAGGTGAAATTTCTCTATCTTGCTTATATCTATATTTGAGCATTATGATGAGTTTTCGATTCTTGATTGATTTCTTTGTCATGATGTTTGAGTAAAAACTCCGCTCGTGGAGGAATCGAGAAAATAGATAGATTATGATGATTACATTCTTGAACGATTCTTAATTCCTATGAGTTTTGTAAACTCTTGTAGATTGAATCATCGAAAATCTAGTTTCGAGCGAGATGCTTTCTTGAATGTTTTCGCTCTTAATTAGAGATCAACGATCGCTAATTCAATTTACTAGAGGCTAGCATTTGAATGATAATCAACGAAAGGACAAAGGATGAGATGTAGAAACCCTAGTTCGTTCAATAGATCCTTAAACCTCGTTGATCGTCATCGATCTAGCAACAAATCATCAATGGATAAGAATACGTAATCACAAGTCTTCATCATCACTATCGATTCGATCGATTCTTATGAGCCCCATTACAAATCTTGATTACTCATTCAAATTGGATATTATCGATTCTTGATTCTTGATTTTTAGTATTTCTTGATATTAGATCTAGATTTTGATAATTCTTGAAATTCAATTTCATAAATCTTGAATCAAATTTTCTTTTCTTTTATACTTTAATTTTCAACTCAACTAAAACAATTACGATCAAATCACACTTTCCCTGTGGACGATCTGCACTCGCTAACGAACCTATAATTGACACCGTTATTGATTGCGGTTTACAAATATCTTTGGTTGTGATCTTTACACATCTTTCTAAACACGACACACAAAGAATCATTCAATCAAATAGCGCCGTTGCCGGGGATAGTGTGCTAATTTGTTCGTTTTTGAAATTTGAGTTGAAAAATTTATTCCATCCGAATTTTTAGATCAAAATTCGCACAAACACTGAACGATTTGTTGTGATTTGTTGCGAGGAAATCTGGAATCGGTGTTTTAGAGGAAAAATTTTCGGAATATTCCAGAGAGCTCAGTGAGGCAACAGAAGCATTGTATAAAATTTTTTTGCAGGGAACTCTCTGAACCGCGGCAGAACCGCGGTCGTAGATTGCATTTCGCAGCGGAAACGCTGCGACATTAGGGTTTCGCTGTACGATTTTCTCTGGTGACTCTCTGACATTCTTATCTCCTCCTTCATCTGCTCCATTAACCAATTTCTGCAGGTTTCTTTGCAAAAATTCGCAGCGCCGCAAAAATAAAAATTGTGCGTGTTTGATCTTGGTTGTTTGCATTTTTAATACAGAAATTAAGGGTCAAAGACCAAATTCAGATTAGGTGGGGGAGTTCATTACCCTTCCTGAGCCCCAAAAAAATCACAAAACTGCATCCGCATTAACCTCATTAACTAAAAAATATCTAGACAAGACTCTAAGGACCGTCGCGCTCACTTAGGACAGAAGGATGTCGTGGGTAATCTATTGCTTATCCGCGTTTCTTTTGTGGTGTCTAAGGCAAGTGTGTCTAAGATAAGTGGTTACTTAATTAGGCCCACTACTTA
Organism: Agapanthus africanus; assembly: GCA_030015575.1. NCBI lineage: Eukaryota > Viridiplantae > Streptophyta > Magnoliopsida > Asparagales > Amaryllidaceae > Agapanthus > Agapanthus africanus. The sequence goes on from CM057342.1 coordinate 43,496,239, forward strand.
TGTAGTGGAGAACCAACCACTGGCACTTACCTGGCCACAGGAGGGACAAAGAGGCAGTAGAGGATTGATCTGCGATTTGTCTTCTGGCAGTTAGGAGCGGTCTAGAGACTTGACCTAGGTAACCACTAGATTTAGGGTTGTGTGTGCATTTTTTGTGATTTGCATTTTTTCAAAAATCCATATCTTTTTCAAAAACAAACACCAACTCATATTTTCTCTAATTATCTTAACGCTGCCACTTGTGCTAAAACGTTTAGTGCATGCTCGGCTGGACACGAGATTCTAGTGCCCGTCTTGTCCGCGTTCCCCCTATCGACTCCGAAGTCGGTAATTCTACGTCTACTTTTTCTTTACCCACCACCACACCCACTTCGATGGACAATTCTCCATCGAACTTCTTTACCACTACTCTGCCACCGTCCGCAGGTGCATAGAATCCACCCCGCATCTCTCTCCAAGAGAGATGTTATCCTATGCGAGGTCCTCTTTCGACCTGTCTCACCATTCCACCAGCCAACAGGGACAATTTTGAAATCAAACCCCAATACATCAATCTTCTACCAAAATATCACGATCTCGAGTCTGAAGACGCATATGTCTTTATTACCAAATTTGAAAATGTATGCGCTATGATGGGTACTTCACAGCTTTCTGTGGATGCTATGCGTCTACATCTTCTCCCATTTACCTTGTGCGATATAGCCGAGAAGTGGCTTTATAACACAACCGCACATTCAATTTCAAACTGGGAAGAATTCGTAAAAGCATTCCTTAAGAAATTCTACCCTAATCATAAAACAGCTCGAGTCCGTAGCGAAATAAATCAATTTACCCAGCTTCCAAATGAACTATTTTCGAAGTGTCTTGAACGCTTCAAGAATATGTTAGTTTAATGTCCACATCACGGAATCCCTAGATGGGATCTGTGCAGAATCATATATGAGGGTATTAATCCTACCACAAAACAGACCCTTGAATCCATGTGTCAAGGCACCTTCATGACTAAACATGATGGTGAAGCCTGGAAATTTATAGAAGATTTCGCTGAAAAATCTTTACAGTGGGAGGGTGTAAACTAACCATCGTCTAGGGGTGTCAATCACCAATCTGATGTTTCCATAGGAGTTAGAGCTGAAATGTCAGCAATGCAAAAGAAACTCGAAACTATCGAAAATAAATTTTTAGCTGCCGCCCTAAATCAAATGTCACTCCCCAAAACTGTATGTGAATGCTGTTCTGATCCATCACATCTTACGGAAGAATGTCCATTGAATTCTCCGTTTCAAGGTCATGAGCATATCAATTCTGCTTTCCAACAATGACCTAGGAACGATCCGTTTTCTTCCACTTATAATCAGGGTTGGAGGAATCACCCTAACTTTGCTTGGAACCAATCACAAAATCAAAACATGGTTCCAAACCAAAACAATTTCCAAATGGCTCTTCCACCACAACAGCAACCACTTCAATTGAGTCAGCACCCCTATCAATCACAAAACTTTCAAATCCGGTCAACACACCTGCATAAAATAATCCTTTGCAGTTGACCGGTACTGATGAATCCTCTTCACTCATGAATTTGCTTCTGACAAATCTTATGCAAGTTTCGGCTGAAATAAAGTCTTCCGTCGATGATATAAAGAAAAACTCTACCTCCCAAGCGGAGAGTATAAAATCGATGGAAGCAAAAATTGCAAGATTAAAAGCCGAAATGAGTGCGAGAGAGAAAGGGAAACTTCCAGCTCAACCTTTACCCAATCCTGGCTATTCACATCATGTGAACGCTATCACCAAGTTGAGATTTGGAAGAGTGTTGTTCCCCTCCGAAAGGCGGCCGGGACTGAACGTAGGGACGTCTTGCCTGAGATTCGGGGCAGATGCTATTTGGTTTTATCCGTCCACCTCTCCGAAGATGCCAAGTTGATTTATGGCACCGTGTATCGGAGGTTTAGACGGATGCGGCCGATGTAGCAGACTTCGTCAGATTCCCCCTCACTTGAGGGGTTTTTGATTGTGGGGACGCTTTTCCCTGCAGGCGCAAGCCCCTACAGTTAATTACGCTGCCGCATAGCGGTAACAACTTTCTCCTTCTCCAGAATTTCACTTCGTGTCGTGTGTGTTTGTTTTGTTTGTGGATGCCCGTGGATTGTATACGGAGACTAAGTTATGCCGTCGCCCGTAGGACGTGGATTAGTCCAAATCCGTATTTACTTAGATTTGGGTTTGGTGTTTTTAGTTTAAGGATACGTTAGCCGTATTGAGGCTAAGATCAACTTAAACGTTCGTTAAGGATACGTTAGTCCTGTTTGAGACTAAGATCAACTTAACGTGGTGATCCATTTAATATATGGCCATCGGGACTCGTCACCTCTCTGACGTCATTGAAGGATTACAACGACAGGTGTCAGAGGAGTTCGGGGATATACCCTTGAACCAAAGTTGATTGGGGGTCTTATAGTCCAATTTGGGACTAAAGTCTGTCTGAAGGTTTAAGGATACATTAGCCAGTTTTGAGGCTAAGATCAACTTAAACGGGATCGTTTAGATCTGACAAAAGAGAATTTGAGCTCTATTGTTCCAGTTTAGGGACATGGTGGTCCATGTTCCAGTTTAGGGACGTGGTGGTCCATCGCCAGTTTATGGACGTGGTGGTCCATCATTAGTTTAAGGACGTTTCGGTCCATCATTAGTTTAAGGACGTTTCGGTCTACGAGTTTAAGGACCCCGCAGTCCGTATTTTAGTTTAAGGATGCATATGTCCGTGGGTTTAAGGATCCCACAGTCCGTATTTTAGTTTAAGGACGTTGTGGTCCATGAGTTTAAGGACCCCACAGTCCGTATTTATGTGTGGTTGTCGGGACCCGTCGCCTCTCCGACGTCGTTGAAGGATTACAACGATAGGAGTCAGAGGAGTTCAGAGATGTACCCTCGAACCGGATGTAAATTGGTTTAGGGGAGCAGCTGTGCTCCGTCAATTTAGTTTGAGGACTTACGGCCATGGTTGGGCTAAGTCCAGTTAAAAAATGTTCGACGCTTTTATTTGTTTTAGGCCTATTAGGCCTGTGCTAGGGCTTGGCCCCTTTTAAATGATGGACAACATCTGCTTTGTTTGGGCTCTGCCCTTTTAATGCATAGCATTTTATTTGGCCTGTTGAGCCTTTTTTAATTGGGCTTGGCCCTTCAGTAAATAATGCAATGCATTTATCAGGCGCTTTGCACCAATCATTGGGCGCAAGCGCATGTGGAGGTGACACGTGTTATGCTCTGGTGAGCGCAAGCGCAACAGCGCAGTGCGCTGCGCTAGTGCGCTGCGCTGTTTCGCTGCTGACACGTGGCGCGCTCTGGTGAGTTGCGCCAATCTAAGAGCGCAACAATGCAGTTTTGCAAATGCAAGGCACTATTAACTTGGGAATCTTTTAGATTCCAGAACCAATGGTTCATAAAAAAGTGCAAAGCACTATTTGATTTCTTGATCTAATTTAGATCAAAGAAAACAAGTATTTCTTGTTTTTCCTTACTCTCAGAGAACCAATGGTTCATAAGTGCAAAGCACTATTTTTATTTTGTTTTTTATTGGAGATCATTGATCTTGTTCTTAGATCAATGATCTATTAGAAGAAATTCTTCTACCTTAAAGGTTTTTACCTTTTTTTCTTTTGAAATTTCTTCAGAGTTCTCTCTGTTTGAAGTTCTTGATTTCTCACAAATGTTGGTCCCTTTGAATTGAGGTCTAGGGTCCTATTTATAGTGCCCATAAATTAGTTAAATTTGTTAAAGAGATCTTTTTCTGAGTGATTTGGGGAATTTTCCCCACCGTTGGATCTTTGATCCAAGGGCTTCTGTTTTACAAAAGAAAATCTTCTTGTTTTAACAAGAACAGAAAGATTTCTTTAAAATCTTAATTCTGTTTGGCGCAAATGCCCCAGCGCGTGACATGTGTCACGCAGCGCAAAGTACAGCGCAACTGCGCTGACACGAGTCATGCAGCGCACGGCGCAGCGCAACTGCGCTAGCGCATCTGCGCTGACACGTGTCGCGCAGCGCACGGCGCAGCGCAACTGCGCTTACGCATCTGCTCTGACACGTGTCGCGCAGCGCATCTGCGCTGACACGTGTCGCGCAGCGCAGCGCTTGCGCAAACTGAAGCGTTGCTTCCTTTAATTTTGTTTTAAATAGAGCTTTTCTCTGATTGGGCACGCTGCCTTGGGCGCTGCGCTGATGTATCAGCGCCTGACACGTGGCGCGTTGCGCCCGGGATTTGAAGCGTTGCTTCAAAATTTGAATTTTGAATTTCAACAGAGCTTTGCTCTGATTGGGGGAAACAAGTGCTTGACAATCATGTTGGTGAGGAGATTGATAATAATGAAAAATCAATCGATGATACTCCGGCTGAGACCTTTCCTTCCACTTCTACTTCTGATTCTGATCCTTGTTCTTCTACCCCACCACCTTCTTACGAGCCTATTCTTCGTTTCCCACAAGGCTCGATGCCTCAGCAAACCTCTTCTAGTCCACCAAAAACGATCCCTACTCCTATTCTTAGATCGTTCCCACACACACCACCTTCTCCAATGTTGGACCATGACCTTATTGCTCAAGCTCCTTACTCGAATCGGTTAAGGAGAAACAGACCAAGTCTACATATAGAGAAGATTATGGAATTGTTCAAACAGGTTAACATCAACATCTCTCTTCTAGATGCTATCCAACAAGTCCCCGCTTGTGCGAAATTCTCAAGGACTTGTGCACTAAGAAGAGGAAGACTAGGAAGAGGAAGACTCAAGTGCCCAAGAAGGTATTCATGTCAAAGACTGTAGACACAGCTTTTCCCCAACAATTACCGAGGAAACGTAAGGATCCTGGCTATCCTACTATTTCTATTTCGATTGGGGATAATCACATCAACCGTGCTCTACTTGACCTTGGCGCAAGTGTTAACCTGCTTCCTTTATCAGTTTATGAGCAGTTAGGGATCGGAGAGTTGAAACCAGCTCCCTGCACTTTCCAGATGGCTGACCGATCAATCACCAAACCTCGGGGTGAATTGGAGGATGTGTTAATAAAAATTGGGGAATTTGTATTCCCTGTGGACTTTATTGTACTTGATACACAGACTGTAGCGAACCCACAGAATCAAATTCCGGTGATTCTTGGTCGCCCCTTTTTGGCCACTTCCAATGCTATAATCAACTGTCGTAATGGTTCTATGATCCTATCCTTCGGGAATAGGTCAATTGAGCTGAACATTTACAAGTTGGGAAGTGTACCCTCCGAACCTTCTGCTCAGGTATGTTCTGTCGAATTAATGGATGTCGACAGCAGCGAATTTGACGATCCTCATGATACTGATCTAGACTCTTTTCATATGTTGTTGTTTGACCCAACTATGTATCATACACATACGGACTCTTCCACCAAGTTGTCCGGGTCAACAACTAACACTGAGTATGAACCGTTTTTGGAGTCTGAAGATCACCCCGCGCTTTGTGATGACATTATTCTTCGGGGTATCGATGAAAGTTTTGAGGAAATTTTCGCTGATGAGCTCGCATTTTTAGCAAATACGGGTGTTGAGATGAATCATCTCCAAAATAAAGAAATTGAACCTCCATCCCTTCTTCTGGACTATAAAGAGGATGCGAGTAATCCATCACAATCAGCTAGTCGTCTCTCCAAAACAAGACGCAAACACATTCTATTCCACCACTTATCTTTTCCCCACTTCTTCTTGGCTCTGTTCAACTTGTTCTTTCACCAGCCTGTGCACTGCACTGATAAAATCTTTGAATGGTTGGTGTTGACCTTCGGTCTTTGCAAAGCTTGGCATTGACCAGTAATTTTTACCCCCTCTTGTGATTTTCAAAGCTTAACATTGTTTAACTCAAGTTGGGGGGGTATAATCTGGCTCTTGAAAATAAAAGTTTTACTCAAAATGGTGAGCCAAAAATAAGTTTGGGGGAGAATTTTCACTTTAATATATTTTTCCCCCGTTAATAAATTTCCTCCCAAGCTTACAGGTTTTTGAGATTTAGCGAATGGCAACAGTGAGGACACTGTTGAAAACAAGTTTGGGGGAGATTTGTGCTTATTTACGCATCACTTTGCATCATACTTTGCATAAGCACAAAACATTAAAAAAAAATTGTGTACATAAATAAGATAATAAAAGATTAGATAGTGAAAAATTATATCCAAAATATTGGAAAAATTTAAGAAAACCAAGAAAATTAAAAAATTTCTTAAACGAAACAAGTAATAAGTAGTTATGAGCCGTTATCCCAAGGGTTAGTAAGATGAAGGAAGTCACTAATCTGAGGATAAAAATAAGTCTGAAAAATAGTTCCTATTCTGGAAGCCAAACATTTGAATGTTGATACCCTACTATACGCACTTACACACGTCTTGAAGCTCGGGATAGTAGAGGATACCTTGAAATGCTCTTGTCTAAAAGCCAAAGTATGAAGGAAATTAAAAATGAATAAAATATAAAATGGTGAAGAAAAAAAAATGAACACTGGTTTTGTTATCGCCAAGACAGCAATACAAAAATATAGCGAGGGTGCTTTATCACCTAGTGCCTTAGACCAACTGGTCTGGAAGTCACTGCTAAACCTTAGGTGGTGCAAGACGAGGAAAACACCTAATAAGCAAGCACATGAGTAATCGGTCGGTTAGTACCTTAAGAAGTATTAACGGTCGCATGAAAAATGTGTGAGCAAATCTATCTAAATATTCATCAAATTAAAAAGTACTGAGGTAGATGGACAAGAGTATGATAGCTTGAATTGAATTTCTGAGTGTAGGGATGTTCTTTACACACGTAGGGTTATATGATCGGTGTTTGGAAGAAAGATAGGAATAAAGAATAAAGACGATGTTTTATTGAGGGATGATGTGATTTCTAACATCTTTTCATAACTATTAAGATAGGGCTCATGACAACCGAAAAGTTAGTATAGTTGGAAACTCTGATTTTCAAAGTATTTCTTTTACAATTCTTATCTTTACATGTAACTTTCACGGTCTTCCTTTTATTATTGGATTTTGTGGGTGCAATCAGCCGAAAACCCTCAGGAGACAACACACCTCCTACTAGGGACATCTAGAGGTTTAAAAGCTTGTTGCACGTGCTCAGTGCAATCATGTTGCCTACGAAAGTGTGCTAGTTAGTTTTTCTTTTTCTTATATTTTCTCCTTCTCTTTTTAATAAAACAGTTTGCTCGAGACGACCAAAATTAAGTTTGGGGGAATTTGATCAGTCGAAAATATTGTATTTTTAACACATCAATTTTCCTACTATTTGCACTCATCTAAAGGTGTTCGGTATGAATATAGCACATATTAGCAAAATATCTGTAAAATACCAAATAACTTGTGTTATACATTATAACCGGCATTTTGGGGGAAATTGAGTGTTTATTATTACACGCATGATCTTTGTATATCGCAACACTTGTCTCGAGAATCTGTGCAGGAAATTCCAGGAAAAGAGCCGAAACTGCTAAAAAGTGCTGACAAAAATACGCCAAGTCCAAGACTAGTGATCTGGCAGTGAACAAGAGGGTATAAAAATATTCCAGATATCAGAAAATAACCCTAATGTCATCAAAAGAATACCATGGAAGTTTCATGCCCCAAGGCCATCAAAGGGCCGTGGATCCGCGGTCGTAGGGACCTATTGGCGGCGGATCCGTGGCCACGAGGAGGCATCGCCGGCAGAACACAATGTCAGGTTTCTCATTTCACTGGATAAATGTCTTCAAGCCACTCTAAATTCCAGAGATCTCCAGAAGCTTCTGTCCGAACAGCAAAGCTTCTTGTACAAGCTAAACACATCCAAGGTTATCAAGCAAGCCACATAACTAGCTAAACCTAGAAGCTTCTTCCTAACCTCCAACCTTCTAAAGGAAGCTAGCTAACTAACTAACTCTAGAAGCTTCCACCTAACTATCAAGCTTACAAGTGAAGCTAAACTAAACCTAGCTTCTAAAGGAAGCTAATCCTAATCAAGGCTATAAAAAGGGACCCAAGGCTTCTTGTTGAAGGTTGTTGAAAATTGAGCCAAAATTCCACAAGTTGAGTGACACAACTTGTGCATTCAAACCCAAACCCTAATCCAATCCTAAAAGCCAAATTCAAGATCTCCGAGTACAAATCATGCAAGAAGCCTTCAACCTTTTCGAAGCGACGCCGATCTTCAACCGAGCAAGTGATCCAAGACGATCCGCGACTCACGGAGACAATGCGAAGCTAATTCGACGATCGAGTTCTTTTCTCAAATTCTTGTAGTTCTTGAACGAATTGTAACGGAATTGTTGAATAATAAAAGGTGAAATTTCTCTATCTTGCTTATATCTATATTTGAGCATTATGATGAGTTTTTGATTCTTGATTGATTTCTTTGTCATGATGTTTGAGTAAAAACTCCGCTCGTGGAGGAATCGAGAAAATAGATAGATGATGATGATTACATTCTTGAACGATTCTTAATTCCTATGAGTTTTGTAAACTCTTGTAGATTGAATCATCGACAATCTAGTTTCAAGCAAGATACTTTCTTGAATGTTTACGCTCTTAATTAGAGATCAACGATCGTTAATTCAATTTACTAGAGGCTAGCATTTGAATGATAATCAACGAAAGGACAAAGGATGAGATGAAGAAACCCTAGTTCCTTCAATAGATCCTTAAACCTCATGGATCGTTATCGATCTAGCAACAAATCATCAATGGATAAGAATACGTAATCACACGTTTTCATCATCGCTATCGATTCGATCGATTCCTACGAGCCTCATTACAAATCTTGATTACTCATTCAAATTGGATATCATCGATTCTTGATTCTTGATTTTTACTATTTCTTGATATTAGATCTAGATTTTGATAATTCTTGAAATTCAATTTCATAAATCTTGAATCAAATTTTCTTTTCTTTTATCCTTTAATTTTCAACTCAACTAAAACAATTACGATAAAATCACACTTTCCCTGTGGACAATCCGCACTCGCTAACGAACCTACAATTGACACCGTTATTGATTGCGGTTTACAAATTTCTTTGGTTGTGATCTTTACACATCTTTCTAAACACGACACACAAAGAATCATTCAATACGACATCATAGTCCATGAGTTTAAGGACTCCACAGTCCGTAAAGTTTAAGGACATCATAGTCCAAGAGTTTAAGGACCCCACAGTCCGTGGAATGTCTGGTTGTCGAGACCTGTCACCTCTCTGAAAACGTTGAAGGATTACAACGGCACATATCAGAGGAGTGAAGAGATGTACCTTTGAAGCAATATTGTTTGGGAGATCTATAGTTAAGTTTGGGACTAAGATCAAAGATTTATGAGCATATGGGCTCAATTAATCTGAATTAGGGATCTGTGGCCAACTTGGGCTCAGCCCATTCGGTTAAAATGTTGAATATTTATTTGGGCTCGACCCTTTTTATTTATCAATGCTGAGCATTGGTTTGGGTTCTGACAAGTTTTTGTCTTTTTTTGAGTGTTGAGCACTTATTATGGCTCTGGGGCTTTATTTAAAGAACACTTTGTGTTCCCTCAGCGCACACGTAAGGAGCATGTGGTGCGCTTGGCGCTGAGCGCCAGTCAAAGAGCGCGGAGTGCTTCTGTTAAGTAGCGCACACGTGAGGAGCACGTGGCGTGCTTGGCGCTGAGCGTCAGTCAATGAGCGCAGAGCGCTTCTGTTAAGTAGCGTACACGTGAGGAGCACGTGGAGCGCTTGGCGCTGAGCGCCAGTCAATGAGCGCAGAGCGCTTCTGTTAAGTAGCGCACACGTGAGGAGCACGTGGTGCGCTTGGCGCTTGTCACCAGATTTGGAGCGCTAAGGCGCTTCTTATGAAGTAGCGCACACGTGAGGAGCACGTCACGCGCTTGGCGCTGAGCGCCAGACAATGAGCACAGAGCGCTTCTGATCAATTTTGTGATCTGAGAAATAAGTTCTCGCTTATAAAAGACTTTGTCTCATGGTTCTAAGAACAAAGTTCTTATTTTTATAGGAGTTATTACAATCTCTTTTATTTTCTTTGTGAAAGATTTTGTCTTTGTAGATCTATGATCTGAAGAGAATGAAATTCTTCTCCCCCCTTTTTATGATGAGATGCTATGATCTCTTTTTTGTGAAAGACCTCTGTCTTATAGATTTATGATCTGAAAAAGAACTATGTTCTTCTTCCTGGATGAGGTGTTTTTTTATCTCTCCGTTTTTACCTTGAAGAAAAGTTCTTCTTCTCAAAGCTTGCTCTTTTCTTTGAAATTTCTCAAAGCTTTTGGGGGATTCCTCTCTATATGAAACTTATGGGGAGTTTTTTCTTTTTCGATCCCAGACTTGAAGTCTTGGGGCCTTTATATAGGTTAGGCTGATTTGTTGAATCAGTTAAGGTGATCTTTTCTCTAATTGATTTGGGGATGTTTCCCCCGTTGGATCTTCGATCCAAGGGCTTCTGATTTACAGAAGGCAATATTCTTGTTTTTAACAAGATTGGGAAATTTTTTCCCATACAGAATTTATTCTGTATTTTGGTGATTTTTAATCACCATTGGATCATTGATCCAATGGTGCTCTGATTTTTAGAGCATAATCTTTCCTGTTTGGAAAGATTCTGAGGAATGTTTCCTTAACAGAATTTTATTCTGGTCAATTGATGATTTTTAATCATGTACGTTGGCTCTTTGATCCAAGGACCGAGAACATTTTGTTCTATCGCTAGCGCTCACGTGCTTTGCACGTGGTGCACTGCTTAGAGTGCAGCGCTCTTAGCGCTAGCACTCACGTGCTTTGCACGTGGTGCGCTACTTCAAAGTCTAGCGCACTTGGCGCTAGTGCTCATGTGCTTTGCACGTGAGCGCTGCCTCAGAGTCTTTGACTCTCAGCGCTGGCGTTGCTAGCGCCAGCGCTCTCGTGCTTTGCACATGAGCGCTGCATCAGAGTCTTTGACTCTTAGCGCTGGCGCTGCTATGAAGCGCTGCTTCATTTCAAATTTCAAATTTTGAATAGTGTTTTGCTCTAATTAGGGAAATAAATGCCCCCCTACCGTTGCGCTCACGTGGCCTACACGTGAGTCTAGCGGTGGCAGCATCTCTTCCATTGGATCAACTCAAAAGTTGAAATGGCTTTCAGTGCCTATAAATAGAGCCTTTGGCCCTTGAGATGACCTCTGTTCATCTTTTTTCTTGTTTTTCTGAAAATTAATTCTCTTTTAGAGCATAGCACTCTGTTTTAAGAACTCTCCTAGAGACAGAACTCTGTCAAATTTTTAGGTAAAGATCAAATCTTTTGAATATATTATTTTATAATTTAGGGTTTCACCTATTAACAGAGCTTTGCTCTTTTCAAATCATATAGATTTTTAGGGTTTCTCAATAGATCTTTGCTCTTTATAGATCTAAAGAGATCTTTCTTAGGGTTTCTTACCCTATTAACAGAGTTTTGCTCTTTCAAATCATGTAGATTTGTTAATCTTTTATGAAGAACTCTTAGAGTTTGTTCATAGATCTTGAGGATCTCAGAATTTTTAATTCATTAAAAGCTTTACTTTAAGTTTTCTGATGGGTTATTCCATCATCTTTACAGAGCATGGCTCTTCAGAATTTTTCTTGAGGAGTTTTTATTCCTTTCATCATCATAGCTGACAGATGTCACTCTGTTGTAGAGCGCTGCTCTCAAGGGAGATTTACTCCTTGGCCTAAGGGGTCCTCATTAAATGAGAATCCTTTTAGAATTTCCCCATTTAATGACTGTCTCATCATATGATGAGACTGTTTTATTAATGATGAGCCATCATCTGGATTATGTGGGTCCCCTTTGGTCCCTTTCCACTGCATTGCAGTGCGGTACGAATTTAAAGTACCAAGTGACAGAACTTAAAGTGTAGCATTGAAGGCTAATTTTTTGTTCTTTTTCGTGCAGGTACTATGTCTATCAACATTTCTTTCTCGTTTTTCCATTCGAAAAGCGGATTCCCTGAAGCACATGTGGACAGGGAAGTCTTTGTGTTGATCAAAGATCACGACCCAGAGCAAAAGAATCTTCATTTATGGGGAACATGGTACAGTCAGATCATCAGGGGTCGGCAGAGCTTTTCTTGCGTGGCACCTTCAGAGCCTATTTCGACGTTCCTTATGCCGATGCACCTCCAGCGAATTATGTCATGGAGGAGGTCAACTGGACCTCAGAGGGTTGCCTTCAACCTTCTATGGCCGCGATACCCGTACAGCCGGCGGCGGCTTTGGATACTCTAGGTTGGCGTATATGCCAGGGCGAGTCGCGCCCTTAGGGACAACCATACATGATAGGCCTAACTCCTCGTCATCCAGCTGGGTATTTGCAGTGGGCTCGCTACATTTTGTCGGCCAAGAGATCGATGCTACTGAAGCTTGGGTTGTACCCCGCCGTTTATGCGTCTCTCTTTCAATATTCCGCGCCTCCTGCATGGTGGATCAAGGCTTTCCTGGAGCAATGGAATATTCTGTCCCACACCTTCCTTTTGTCGGATCGAGAAGTCTCAATATCTTTAGAGGAATTTGCAGAGATCTCTGGCTTACCCGTTAAGGGAGAACACTACGAAGAGCTGCTTCCTCCGGACGAATATATCTTTGCCACCAAATCAGTGGTAATGGGCCTTACCCCGGAGAATGCCATTCAACACAAATTCCCGAGCTTGATCAAGGTGTTGAATATATATGAAAGTCTATTTCTGGAGTCTGGAGGGCATGGAGTCAGCTACGCAGACTTCATCGCTCGCTTTCTTCGTCCGGAAGCCTTATCAAAGCAAGTTGCGCTGTTCGCCAAGCTTGACGATCCGTTTGGTTTTGATTCGGATAACCAACCAACGGCGGAGGCAGATTTAAAAGGTTTCTTTAGTCTGGCTGTTCCTGTCATTTCCCTCGCGGAGCTTGCTGCTCCGGACGTCGATTAAGAAACGTCGTGCTGGGGTTCATTGGCTTAAGGCTAAACTGGTTCGTGCTTCCAATGCACCCTCGCCATATGAGGCCATCAGTCTTTTACCCAGCCCATCGTATGGTTGCGGGAATGCAATGGCTATCGGAATTGCTGGATTGGCACACCTGTACCATGGTCTCAGCTTAGCGGCGGATACCACTCTGCTAGGGGTACAACCCGTCACTTTCTTGCTGCATTATTTTACGTCATGGATCGAGCTGCACGTTCTTGGCGCTTTTGGTGCCCATAAACGACCTCGTTTCTACAACAGTTACAACTTCTCTCGGATTATGCGCCTAGTTGACGCGTCTGTTTTAAATCCGTCACAGCGGGAGGCTAGGGGTTTGCTCTTTCGTCCGCGTACGGTTGGGGACAACATGACCTTTGTCGGTAAGGTTTTTATCGTTGGCAAAGAATCTGCAAAAACGTTGCAGACTCTGCGCGATACTTTTAAAGATGGGGCCTCTAACTTGAATGCTCGGGAGATTCTTCATTTATATTCCATCAGGCCGGGCTTTCTCGTGTTTAGGCGGAATGATTCAGCATTGTTCATGAGGTACAACCCGCACCGTTTCACCCAGCAATCAGGCTACAATCAAGGCGTCCCGCTCGAGGCCTTCCTAGCTGAGCCAGTTGCCACAGAAGACGGCATTCACAACGCATTACACCATTTTATGCGATTTAACACCGGCTCCAATTTCTTTATCGATGAGCCGAGTTGCATTCCGCGAATCTTGAACGTATATGTGGCATGGTATCAACATTCGATGGGCGCCGTCATTAGGGAAGAAAAGCGATTGTTGCTTGATCGCAAGGTACCGCCCCCACTGGTAATCCAGCTGTTCCTTTTAAGCGACGAACCATCGTTCGTCCTCCCTTAAGAGAAGCTGCTACGGCTATGGTACCATGCGTTATGCCTGAGCTGCCCCTACCCCGTGCGCCTGTAGAAGCGGTAGCTGTGGCGTCTCCCGAGTTTGGTGTGGGTATGGAGATTAGAACTCGTCATCTAAAATTGCCCACCAAGCGCAAGCTTGTGTTATCAGCTGCCGGCGCTCGCTCGCAGAAGAAAAAGAAGTTGATACTTTCTGCGGACGTTGTATTTGGCCAGGAGCCCCATGATCCTTACAGCGAGGACTTGAGAGAATACGGGACCAATGAAGGTTTATTCATGATGCCAGATGATACCGATCTGGAGGCTGCTATCGCGGTTTCAGCGCAATTGGCTCGCAATGAGGCAGCGCTGATCACCATTGCTCAATCAGGTATACTTCAGTCTTATCTTTCCATGGTCATTTTAATTACTATGCTTTGACTAACGCTTTCTTCTTCAACATGTATCTCCGTCGAAGAATCTCTTGCGGCTTCCCTCAAGACTTTCAAAGAGGAGGAAAGGCTTCGCGCTTCCTTGGGCCTCGGTATATTTCGGTTCATTTTGCCTTCGTTCCCTTTTTCTTCATGGGTATTCTGATCCTTCTTTTTCATCTTATTGCAGGGACTACCTTGACTCAGGTTATCCCGAAGTGCAGTGCCGATCCCGCATGGTAGCATGGCGACGCTTCCAGGGCCAGCTGTTGAAATCCCAGCTCTCCCAGTATTGCCGAAAGAGGCCTCGCTTAAGCAGCCGATGACGGGCGCCATAACGGCTCCAGAGGTAGCTCCTAACTCGGACGATGACGTCACTTTGATGGAGGTCTTGAGGAGGTCTTTTCTTACCGCCATGGCTGACAAGAAGCGCAGAAAGCGTGCAGCGAGGGAACGTGATGCCAGCTTGTCTACGGGTGCAGGCTCAAGTGTTATTCAATCATCACTATTTCCTCCGAAGATGCTCCAGCTGCCCTGTCTACCGTTCATAGACAGGTTTTGCGCGTGGCTCGGGAGGCAATTGAAAAGCTGCCCCAAGGTAACATAATACTGGGTCTTTTATTATAATTTGATCTTCAAATTCTCATATATCATATCCTGCAGGGCTAAGTCTTGGCGACGAGGCAGCAGGTGAGATGACGGCAACCACCGATCCTGAAGTGGCCACTCTTTCTCAGGAGTTCGGGACTACCCCAATTGCTACTCTTTCCCCTTGCGGTTCCCTGACATCGCCCAGCATTGCGGGTGTCACGACGGCTCTCGTAGAATCGGGAGATGAAGCCACTGGCGCTGAAACCATCCCCCCAAATGAGACCGAAGAAGTCGCGACGCTTGGTGATGCTTCCGTCGCAGTTTTGGCTGATGACCAGTCTGGTAGGTCTTAGGTCGCTCCATTCTTTTCGTTTTGCAATCCCTTTGGGTCCTTTCTGATTACATTTTGTTTATTTCGAATGTAGGTGTGGTGAGCGCAGAGGTTGTGCCACCTGAAGAAGCATCATCAGTTGCCGCTCTGACGGTCTCTGTCCCTTCGTCTCCTCTTACATTCTCTCAAATGCTGGAAGGTATGGGTTTGTGATTTATTTAAATCGAGGATAGCATCTTTCGTGTACTGACCATGTATCATCGTAACCTTGCAGGAGTTCTTTTTGACCATCTGTATCAAGTGCTGAACCCGTACTTCCCCTTCCAATCGGAAGTCGCTTTGCCTACTGGTGCCGGTGAATATCTGTTCTAACCGACGTCCTTTCTTTTCTTTAACAGGTGACCCTGCCATTATTAACTTTAAATTGATTACAGTACTACAAATTGAAGGAGGGGACGAGAGAATAGTCGCGCCACCAGTACTCCCAGCTCTGCCACCTGTCGTAGCCGGTATAGTAGCCTTCATCGCTCTTGCATCTTCTTTATCTCTTAAGCCGATATCTGACTATGATTTATTTTGCGGCAATCACACCGACTCTATCTCCCTTCGAGTCTCAGATTCCCATGCCGGCAGGGCCTTTTGCTAAACGCCCTTCTTCCAGGGGTGCTGCGAATAACCTGCGGATGTTAAAGCGAATTCGTCGAGGACCTTGACGCCGAGGCCTTTGCTTCTGCTGCAGATTTTGCCGCTGAAGTTAATCTCATATTGGCGATGCTCATGAACTTCCATAGCGAGCGTGTCGTCGAGTCTTGGGTTAACTACTGCAGGAAGATCGAGGCTTGTCTGCATAAGATTGAGCTCAGGCGTCCCGTTCCAGAAATGTTGGCTATGAATTCTCAACGGGCTGCATGGGTTGAGCAGAGCGTTTCCTTCTTCCGCCATTTCGAACAAGAAGCGACCTTGAGGCGAAAAGAACGCAAGGAGGCTTCAGGTGAATCCGCCCGGCTGCATGCCCACGTTGAAGCAAACGCTGCGCAATTGAGATCCGTCTTCGACAATTTGCAACGATGCATTTCGGACGGGCTAGCACTAAGGCAAAAGCTCGACCTTCTGGAGCGGGTTATGCAGAGTCGCAAAGTTACTCAACAGGAAATCGATGAGAAACTTTCGTTTTGTTTGCAGCAACGTGCTCGAGTCGAAGCGGAGCTGGCTGCAGCGGCTGATCATGAAAAAGAGTTGAGAGGAGTGCTCGAGCAACTGGCTGATTTATTGAAAACGCCTACTTCTCGGTAGCTGCCTTTGTATCAATTAAACATTTGTAATCTTTGAATAACATGTATCCATTTTTTATTCTTTTATATGATTCGTCTTATACTCAATTGAATTCATGAATAAAAGATACACATTTTTTTATCTCCCACTGTTGCTTTCTTCTCTTTGCTGTGTTGTCGCCATATGATTTTAGTAAGTGTGGCCTATAGATAGTAGGTAGCTGTCCATCTTGGACTCTTTGCAGGGTAGCGATGGCTTAGGAAATAGGTTTAGATCTGCCGCCTAAGACTTTTCAATTTTATGAGCCATGAGGGTCTCATAAAGATTTTTCTCCCTACGAGTTGTGAGGATCTCGTAGGTGTATTTTCTCCTTAGGAGTCGTGAGGACTCCTAAGTGCGTTTTCTCTTGAGAGTTGTAACGTTCTCACAAGAGAATTTTCTTCCTTACAAGTTGAGAGGACTTGTAAGTGGTTGATGAGTTGTCCTACTCTCGAGTCAAAGCATTGCTTCGACAGGGAGGTCGAGGGTTGACTTTGGCCGTTTTCCACGGTGTCATGATTGACTTTCGCCATGTTCTACGGGGTCAGGGTTGACTTTGGCCGTGTTCCACGGGGTCAGAGGTTGACTTTGGCCGTTTCCATGGGGTCAGGATTGACTTTGGCCGTTTTCCACGAGGTCAGGATTGACTTTAGCCGTGTTCCACGGGGTCAGGATTGACTTTGGCCGTTTTCCACGGGGTCAGGATTGACTTTAGCCGTGTTCTACAGGGTCAGGATTGACTTTGACCATGTTCTACGGGGTCAGTGGTTGACTCTAGGTTGCCTGTGCACCGTCGAGTCCTGGAACTGGGAACTTTGCCGCGGCTCCGCTTTGCTGACGTTGTGTCTGCTGTAACGAGACGAATGTCGAGGTGGTCTCTAGGTTGTCTGTGAACCGTCGAGATTTGGAACTAGGGACTTTGCCATGGCTCCGCTTTATTGACATTGCGTCTACTCTAACGCGACAAATGTCGAGGTGGTCTCCAGGTTATCTGTGAACCGTCGAGATTTGGAACTAGGGACTTTGCCATGGCTCCGAGATTGATTGTCGCGTCTGAATCCTGTTGGAATGAGGAGGAACGCTGTTGTGGATCTCCAGGTTTTCTGATGTGGCCGTCGAGACTTGGAACTAGGGACTCTGCCGTGGCCCCGAGATAGTCTCTAGGCTGTCTGTGAACCTTCAAGATTTGGAACTAAGGGACTTTTGCCATGGCTCCGTTTGTTGACGTCGCATCTACTTCTGGTTGGAATGAGAAGGAACACCATTGTTGATCTCTAGGTTG
This sequence comes from Agapanthus africanus, assembly GCA_030015575.1. Lineage (NCBI taxonomy): Eukaryota > Viridiplantae > Streptophyta > Magnoliopsida > Asparagales > Amaryllidaceae > Agapanthus > Agapanthus africanus. The sequence goes on from CM057342.1 coordinate 43,514,023, forward strand.
TACATGTTGCCATCAAAACTTGGCTCTCTTTCTGATGGAGCCTGGTGGGATGATATAGTTCCCTCTTTGTTTGTGCCTCTGGATTGTATACAGGGATCGATGTGAGGGCAAAAGTTTCATGTTATATGTATTTTTTTTTGTTTTCTTTCCGCGATGCTCTATCATTTCGGCTTTTTGTATCGCAAAAGTCGCGATTGCCAAATCATTTCGGCTATTTTTCTCGGTGCCCAATCATTTCAGCTATTTTTTTCTTTACTCGCTGTTTTTTATTGCGAGTTGCCCAACCATATCGGCTATTTTGTACGCATATATTTTTACTTGCTGATTTTGTTGCAAGTTGCCCCATCATTTCGGCTATTTCATATGCATTTTTGGCTCGCTGATTTTTCGTCACGAGTATGAACTTGGAATCTGGTGCCGATCTTAGCATCAGCATCGCTGCGACTGGAATATTGCCAGGAGCGAATCATCATTTGCCGTGAAAGGACTTGGAATTTGATTCCGATTCAGGCATCAGCATCGCTATAACTGGGATATTGCCAGGAGCGAATCATCATCTGCCTTCGTCGGTTCGAACAAATGTGGCTTAGCAAAACAGGGTTAAGATCCTGTCAGCTAAGGTTTTTGACTTCATGAGACGTAAGGGTCTCATAAAAGTATTTCTCCCTATGAGTCATGAGGATCTCATAGGTGTACGTTCTCCTTAAAAGTCATGAGGACTTCTAAGTGGTGTTCTCTCTTATAAGCCGTAAGGATCTCATAAGAGCATTTTCTCCTTATAAGTCGAGAGGACTTACAAGTGTTTGTTCATCAAACGAGGGCATTCCTTGTCGTTGGTGGGACTCGGCAAGGAAATGATTTTTTTATGCCCGTGGATTGTATAAAAGGGTCAGTATGGAACCGCTTGTAGGGCAATCTGGGAAAGGTGATGGCTTAAGAATAGGTTCAGATCCCTATAGCTTAAGGCTTTTGAATCTTATGAGCCGTGAGGGTCTCATAAGAGAGTTCTCCTTACGAGTCATGAGGATCTCGTAAGTGTTATTTCTCCTTAGGAATCGTGGGGATCCCTAAGTGTGTTTCTTCTTTGTGAATCGTAAAGATCTCACGCAGGTAGTTTTCTCCTTACAAGGTCGAGAGGACCTTGCATGTGTCTTTTAACGATATTGCGCCCTTTCGGGTTTTCACAAACTCGCCGGTATCCCTGCTGTTTTTACTCACGGAGCCCTTTCGGGTTTTCATCCGTGCCCATTTTTCTTGTGGACGTACCATTTTTTTTGCGTCAGCTTTAGGATGCTACGGTTCGTAGTAGTTTACAGACATTTTGGCCAGTCGTTAGTTTTAGGACGTTTCGGTCCATTGCTAGTTTAAGGACATTACGGTCCGTTGTTAGTTTAAGGACATTACGGTCCGTCGGACGTTTTCGAGACGAGGTTTTTTCGGATACTACTTATAGAGTTTGGGCTTGGGAAGATAGCAAGCAGACATAGGCATCGTCATCTATCGTTGACCTAAGCCGTGACTCGTCAGGCGTAGTATTTTTTCAAGAACCGATCGTTTATTGGCCTGAAGGGTCTTTCGCTATGCATATTCATGAGCAAGTAAGCCCCACCTTGGTAGACCTTGTCTATGATGTACGGGCCCTCATAATTCTGCTCGAATTTCCCCCGTTTGGCACGATTGGGGATCATAGGTCTCTTGACCACTAGCATGAGTTCGCCTTGGCGGAATGTTCTCAGCCTAATCAATTTTTCGTATGAGCGCGTCATCTTTGCTTTATAAGCCTCCAAGTTTTACTGCGCCATGAGCCGGGTTTCGTCAAGGGCGTCGATCTCCTCAAGCCGAAGATGGGCATTCTCTTCGTCTGTCAGCTCATAGTGAATCGCCACTCGTAGGGAGGGTAGCTCTATCTCCAAGGGGAGTACGGCTTCAGTGCCGAATACCAATGTATACGGCGTTGTATTCGTGGCCGTTTTGAACATGGTCCGATAAGCCCAGAAAGCTTCACGTAGTCTCTCGTGCCAGTCTTTCTTATTTCGAGACACCGTCTTCTTTATGATCTTCGTTAAGGTCTTGTTGAAAGCCTCAGCTAGAGCATTAGCTCGAGGATTATAGACCGAAGAGTATCTCTAGTCTATATTATGCTGTTGTGCGAAGCAGCTGATTTTGTGACTTCTGTAGGCTGGCCCGTTATCGGAGATAATCCGCTGCATAGTGTCGAAGTTATAGATGATGTGTGTCTTGAAACAATGGAGAATATTCTTCGTCTTCGCTTCTCTTAACGGTACTGCTTCTGCTCACTTGGAGAAGTAATCAGTTGTCGCCAGTATGAACCGATGTCCTTTGGACGATACTGGTTCTATGGGCCCAATTATGTCGGTTCCCCACATTTTGAACGGCCAGCTAGCCATTGTTGGATGTAGCGGGTTTGGATGCTGGTGGATGAAGTCTCCATGAATCTGGAACGAATGGCATTTCTTCGCATATTCAAAGTAGTTCTAAATCATCGTGGGTCAATAGTAGCCCATTCTTTTGAGCTTCAGCTTCATCTTTGACCCGGCTTGATGAGAACCGCAGAGTTGTCATGAGTTTCTTGGACGACTCTCCTTGCTTCTTCTGGTCTCAGGCATCTTAGCCACAGAGGGTCGAACGATCTCTTATACAGAGCATCATTGATGAAGGCGAAAGACAGAGCTCGTTTCATGAGCTGATGTCTCGAGGATGCATCTTCTGGCATTCGACGGGATTTATAGTAGTCTATAGAGACTTTTCTCCAATCCTTAGCCTTTTCCTGGTCTTTTATTTGAAGGGTCATTTGCTTGGTCGCTCCTTTTTCTTCGTACGACTCCGGAGATATTTCTGCTGGCGCAAGAACCCGACAGCTTTGTACAACGATCCTCACGTCATCGAGGTTTTCGTCAGCCAGTTCTTTGGCGAGTTTGGCTAACGCATCCGCTTTGCTATTTTTTGTACGTGGTATGCTTTCCAGAACGTAGGAAGGAATTTGAGTCAGTAATTGTTGTACTCTCCCGCCGTACTTTACCAACTCGGGCTTGCACGTTTGATAGCCGCCGTTTACTTGACTAACGACCAGCTGGGAGTCTCCATATATGAGGAGGTTTTCGATTCCCATGTCGACAGCGATCTCAAGACCTGCTATCAAAGCTTCATATTCGGCTTCATTGTCTGTCCTCGGCTTTGTTAAGGAGAAGGCAAAGCGCATTATCCATCCTTGTGGAGCCACGAAGATGAGGCTTACCCCCGATTTGATTATGGGGGAGTTGTGCTTTCGCTTCTTCATGAAAGATGCCCTATCGAAGTAGAGTTCCCATTGGGTATCACTCTCTCCTTTCTCCCTGTCGATCGTGTCAAACGCGTACTCGTCTGGCAATTTGCAATTTAGGTGTGAATCGGCAGGTATCAGATGCTCAGCGAGGAAGTCGGCAATGGCCTGGCCCTTTAATCCCTTGAGAGATCGGTATGTTATCGAAAACTCCATCAATAGGAGGGCCCATTTAGCGAGTTGTCCTGTTAGTATGGCTCTTGACATCAAATATTTGAGAGGATCCACCTTTGATATGAGATAGACCTCATGCGCCAAAGCATAATGCCGAAGCTTTATTATAGCGAAGATTAATGCCAGGCAATGTTTTTCGATAGGGGAGTAATTGTTTTCTGCCCCCAGGAGAACTCGGCTCAAATAGTAGAGGGCTCTCTCTTTCCCTTGGTCATTTTCCTGTGCCCATAGCGCGCATAAAGAACCTTTAAGGGTTGTTGTGTACAGGATGAGAGGCTATTCTTTGACCGGAGCAGTCAGTACTGGCAGATTCTGCAAGTATTGCTTGATTTCGTCCAGTGCACTTTGACATTTGCGATCCCAAACGAAAGGAGTCCCCTTCTTCATTAGATGATTGTAGGGGCGGCACTTGCCGGAGAGATTGACTATGAATCGTCGGATATATGCGAGCTTTCCTTCAAGAGATCGCAGTTGCTTGAGAGTTCTTGGCGAAGGTATTTCCATAATCGCCTTGATCTTTGACGGGTCTATTTTGATGCCCTGGTGTCGTATGATGAACCCTAGAAATTTGCCCGAGGGAACTCCGAATGCGCATTTGATAGAGTTCATCTTTAGGTTGTATTTCCGAAAACGTTGGAATACTACCTTCATATGCTCCCAATGATCCGCGTGTGATTTGCTTTTACCACGAGGTCGTCAATATAGCATTCGACGATTTCATATATGAGGTCATCGAAAATCTTCGTCATGGCCCTTTGATAGGTAGCGCCGGCATTCTTCAGGCCGAAAGGCATTACTTTGTAGCAGAATATGCCCAGAGGAGTCTGAAAAGCGGTATGCTTCTGGTCTTCAGGATGCATCTTTATTTGATTGTACCCCGATGAGCCGTCCATGAAGGAGAAAACTTCATGAGTGGACGTATTGTCTATCATCAGCTCAGTAACCGGTATGGAGAAGTCATCTTTTGGACAAGCTTTGTTAATGTCCCGAAAGTCCACGCAGATGCACACCGTCCCATTCTTCTTCATCACTGGGACGATATTGGCGATCCAGTCAATGTACTGAACTTCTTGGATGAAGCCGGAGTCGATAAGCTCTTAACTTCGGCGTTGATGCTCATTTCAAGTTCGAGCCACATTCTTCTCGGCGCTTGTTTGATCGGCTTGACGTTCAGAGATATCGCCAATTCGTGCACGGCTATTTTTGGATTTAGTCCTGGCATCTCAGAGTAGTTCCATGCAAAACAGTCTTTATACTGCACGAGCACGTCTTTAGCTACCTGTTCTTCGGACAGCAGCTCGCTGACGAACGTAGACCTTGGGTCGTTTGCCGTCCCCAAGTCGATTTTCCTTAGGTCGTCCGCAGTAGTATGTATTCTATCTTCCAGCTCTTTTGGCGCCTGTGGAAGTTCTGAGATCAACTCATCTTCACCCTGATTTTTGAAGCACCGGGAGAGGTCATCTACATTATCATGCTTTCCTTCTTCCGACATCATTATCACGTGACAGGTACGAGATCGCTTCCAAGACCGATGTTGATCCGGCTCTACTCTATCTGCATATGTGGCTTTCGTTTCATGCTTCTATGGCGGGGTTACCCTCCAACTGCTGGATAAAGCGAACCTACCTTGCTGATACTGGTATTCTACCCAGTCTTTAAATGTGAAGCAATCTTTGAGAGGATGTCCTATTGCTCGGTGATAGGAGCAATAATCTGGGTGATGAACCTCGTTTTCTTGATCGGGGTGTTTGGACTCCGGGAGCGTAATCATTTGATATTTTATGACAAGACCGAATATCTTCCTTGTCTTGTCTTAGGGAAAAGAATATGCTCAACCCATCTTCTTTATAATAGACGGATCCAGGCTGCCCAATTCTCGATCGCATGGCTTCTTAGACCCGCTTTGCTGTTGTCGAACGTTTTTTTCGTTCCTCAGTTTGTTTTTGCCTCCACGTCGAGTCTTCCGTATAACGGGTTGGCGACGAAGGGCATCATCATTCTCCGTAGCCTGCTGAAGGAGGCACTGCGTCCTGGCTTTCTCGTAAATGGCCATTTCGCGGCTATGGTCATCCCGGACCTTTTGACCCGCTTCCCTTATTAGGTTGTTCATATGTTCTTCGAACGACGGACTTGGCACTTTCATGGCGGGACCTCGTTTTGGTTTAGGATTAGTGTCTTCTAATAGAGCATCTACTTCTTCATCAAAGTCATGTATAACGTAGCATCAATGGAATCGCTCCCGTTTCTTGGGTTGAACATGTCCAAGCCCGATCGTTTCCATTCTCCCATTGGGCAATTTTAGCTGAGTTCTGGGGATATTCCAGATCCTGTTGTAGAACTGAGCTTGTCGAGTAGGCTGTTTGAAGGGTACGCCATGGCGCCTCAACAGCCTTTTTAATCCTTCGGTGTAATACCTGGGCAGACGAATGGGTTGGAGCCTATCGAGCGCAGGATCGGCACCATACCAGACTTCTTTCTCCACTTTGGTTTCCATGGATCGATAAAAGAGGATCGCCTTTTCATCTCTTCGCCTGGGAGGGACGTAGAACGTCTGCAGTTCTTGCACACTATAGGTATCAAGTGCGTCGAGGTCTCTGTAAAGTTTTTGCGGAACCATGGCAATTTGCAAACTCCGTTCATCGCCAGTGAGGGCTTATATTGATGGCCGAACGGAAAATACTGCATTGACCTCATCTTCAGAGTCGCTCCTGAAGACCAACATAGGGGTAGACAGCCCGGGCTTGTTGTATTTGAGCGGCACCGAATAGACTATCTCTTCCTCCTCCTCGGTATCGCTCCTAAAGACCGGAATGGTGGCGGCGGCTTTGTTCTTCGGTTTATGGCATCTTTCCGTATCTTCGAAGTCTGGTAAGAAGTATTTTGCATCTTCGTACTTTCAGACTTCATTCACAGAGAATGGGTTCAGCTCCCCTGTCACGGTGTACTTGTCACGTCCCGCTTCCCAGAGTACGCTAAGATGGGTACGTGACATAGCCAACCATGCTACCTGTGGATAGGAAAAATCCTTCCACAGTCATATTACGGCTGTAGAGATATCAAGAACAGGAAAGTAAACTAACTATCTAGTACATGTCCATAAGCCAGAGTAAAAGAGTCAAGAAATAACAATATGCGGAAGCCAAAAGATACAATAATGAAACACCTGGAAGTGAAACTACATACCGACAGGAACTTCACTGTTCGTCTAACAGCGGCAATACTCCTGATCAGTCTGCAACAAGGTAGAAGGATCTGGGCCATGCAAAACCCAGACGTCAGCGCGTCATGTCATCAAGCAATAAAATATAAACAGGGTAACAGGCAATGCCAATATAATCATGAATGAAAAGAAGATGCAACAGTAATGTAAATCAGGGCAGTGAAGGGTAGTGTGCAGTGAGTAAACTAAACTGTTCTATTGGGTTATCTACTCTCAAGTCTTTGAAATCAAATTGATGAATCATCGATGTAACTCGATAGTATCCCGTGCATACCCGGGACCACGGTCAAGATTCTCGGGCTGAATCCGAGACATGCCGCTAGGCACTAAAACAGGAAATATGTACAGATGAATAATGTCAGCAGCATCATCCCAAGGCTGGCCTAGCCTTTAAAACTGATCAGTAAAGGTAGTATACTGTCGAGTTACAAGTCAGGTTTCATCATTGATTTCCCCATAACCCCAAGTTATATGTGTATGTCAAGTCAGGTATCCAGTAATCAAGAACAAATGCCAACACAGGATCAGGTAAGAGCAGGTTTGTCTGGATAGACAACAGGAACGGTCCGTGAGGACTACATGTCAGGTTTGTTGGCATTAGACACGAGATCAAGTAACGGGTCAAGCCATGGTACATCAGGTCGAGTCAAGTAGTGTACGGTACCATGTCGGGTCAGGTAATATGTGTAGCAAGTCATGTCAGGGTATACCAGATATCATGTGGGTGCTCATAATCAAACTAACATAAACAAGATTATAAATGAACCAGTATGAATACTATCAGAACAATAAACTAGAACATGATATGCAAATAGGTACAGATTAAACTACTTAGTTGTACGGTCATCCGTTTGGTTTAAGTAATAGTTTTAACAGTTCAAGAATGCAGTGTTACACATGTGGATGATAAAATCATAAAAAATAAGCATTAAAACAATTTATAGGTGCAACTGAATGTGAATAAGGCTAAATGTATGCAATCGGTCGTCCGATAGGGTAAAACTACAAAAAGGGTAATGTGGCTATAAACAATCGTAATTATGTGATCTAAAATATAAATGGGGTTACGTTTATGGTTCCCAAACTAAATAGGGTGCCATTTATAAAACATGGGTATCAATATTACAGTGTTATATATTCAAGCGATCTATGGGTACAATGATATATATATTCTAAATGAAATGGATGCAGACGGTATCCGAAATTATAAAACTATCACATGGTGACATGGGATGTACCACTAAGCAATACGTGATGGAAATACTGGTATGGATGCAGTATAACGGAATCTAACATTCAACAATCTAGGTTTCCATGTTCTAGATCTTAAAATAATACAAACGGATGCAAACGGAACACCAAAATGTTATAAAATGATGCACGGAGTACTATATTTAAACTATAGGTATTATATATGTTAGAATAGGTATAAAATGATTTAAATAGCATATGGCAAGATTAACTTGCCTCGACGGATCGCGAAGCGGTAAACGGAACGTCACGCGTCGGCGGGAAAAGTCGTGACGCGCGCACGGTACACGGAATGAGTCCAAACAACGAACAGTGGGATCACACGGGTCGGATGTCCTCGCTGGGTCGTCGAGATCGTCGATGGCCCGACCGGATTCCGGCGATCTAAAAACAACAGTGAATAAAAGAGAACAAAAAATGCACAAAGAAACAAGAAGAGAAGAAGGGAAAGAAAGGAAGAGGAATGAGACTAAACTGGCTTACTGGGTTGTAGTGGGGTGATCTGGTGATGGCGAGGTGAGGAGACGACGACGAGGCGATGGGCACGGGCGAAGAAGGAAGGCGGAAAAGAAAAATATAATGGGGAAGATGAAGAGGGAGGAGAGAGACGTGCTAATATTTAAGGGTAACAAATCTTTTATGCATATACAGAGAGAGAGAGAGAGAGAGAGATATAAACTGTTTAAAAATATAAAATATATATTTTTTTTAGAGAGAGAGAGAGAAAATCAGGAGAGAGAGAGAGGGACGAGACAGAGAGAGAAAGAGAGAATCAGCAGAGAGACGAGACAGAGAGAGAAAGAGAGAATCGGGAGAGAGAGAGAGAGACAAGACAGAGAGAGAAAGAGAGATTCGACAGAGAGAGAGAGAGAATCAGGAGAGAGAGAGACGAGACAGAGAGAGAAAGAGAGAATCAGGAGAGAGAGAGAGAGAGACGAGACAGAGAGAGAAAGAGAGAATCGGGAGAGAGAGAGAGACGGGAGAGAGAGAAATTTTAATTTTATTAAATGATTATAAAATATTTATATAGTTAAAGAAGATTTGAATAATATTATAATATTAGTCCGTTTTGAGATTTTGGCAAATACAAATTTACTCCAAAACACGCCCGGGTCGGGTCTAAAAATTCAGATTTAAAATATGAAAAATATATGTGACTTCAGAATTTCAAAACGAGTGCTCAGATAACGAAAAAGCATACCCCCAAAAATGGAAGCACGTACGTGCGCGTAGCCATCCAAACACGCCCGTTTCACTGAACGGGACGAGAACAAGATGCGCGGATGCTACCACGGGGTTAGGGGTATCATGCAGGCTATGAAATGCAATTTTAAATTATTTTACGTGATTTAAATTGTTATATGCAAAAGATGCGATACTAGATAAAATGCCAGTATGCAGTATACATGAGATGCACGTATCTATATAACAAGTCAGGGTAATCTATAAATATGAATCAACCAGTTCAAGCAAACGGGTCGGGTCGAATGCAATATAAAAGTAAACTACCATTCGCATTCAAACATGATAAATCAATAAAATACCAAAGACAAACAAATACGGAAACATAAATTGGTATAACTGAACTCGGTTGTTACATTATACCCAACTACAAAAAGAATTTCGTCCTCGAAATTCCAAGAACAAGAAAGGATAAACAATCAACACTCTACAAGAATAGATGTGGAAACTTCTGTCGGATTTTATCTTCTCGTTCCCAAGTTGATTCTCCATCTGAGCGATTACCCCAAGAAACAAGTACAAGAGGGATAACTTTGTTCTTAAGAACCTTTTCTCTTCGATCCACAATCGACATCGGTCGCTCCTCAAAAGTCAAATCTTCTCGGACAGTCGGCTCCGAAAGATGCAGCACGTGTGTTTCATCTCGAACATACTTACGGGGTTAAGATACGTGAAACACATCGTACACATTCGCCAAGGACTGTGGTAACGCCAAACGATACGCTACCACACCAACACGCTCCAAGATCTTAAAGGGTCCAACGAATCGAGAACTGAGCTTTCCTCGACTTCCAAAACGAATCACCCCTCTAGTCGGTGATATCTTCAAGAATACCAAACCGCCCACGGCGAACTCTAGCGGTCTTCTCGACGTATCTGCCCAACTCTTCTGTCGGTCTTGAGATGCTTTCATATGATTTCGAATAGCGCTAACTTTCTTAACCGTCTGCACAACCTGATCCGGTCCCAACAACCTTCTTTCACCGACATCGTCCCAACAAACAGGTGAACGGCATTAGCGACCATACAAAGCTTCAAATGGGGTCATCTGAATAGTTGCCTGGAAACTGTTGTTGTAAGAAAACTCCACCAAATGTAGATGATCCTCCCAAGAACCCTTGAAGTCCAACATGCATGCTCTCAACATATCCTCAAGAGTTTGAATCGTTCTTTCCGACTGGCCATCTGTTTAAGGATGATAAGATGTGCTAAACTTCAATCGAGTCCCCAAACTTTCCTGTAAGCTCCTCCAAAAGTGTGATAAGAAACGAGTGTCACGGTCGGACACGATGCTCACCGGTACTCCATGCAATCTTACAATCTCCTGCATGTACCGTTCAGCCAAAACTTCTGTTGATTGACCAACTCGAAAAGGGATGAAATGAGCTGCCTTGGTCAATCTATCAACAATCACCCAAACTGCATTGTGGCCCTTTGGACTCCGCGGTAAAACCGTCACGAAGTCCATGGTTATATGTTCCCACCTCCACTGAGGAATCGGAAGTGGTTGCAATAAACCAGCAACCCTTTGATGTTCAGCCTTAACTTACTGACACACCAAGCACTTTGCTACAAAGCGGGCAATCTCCCGTTTCATGCCTTCCCACCAGAAATACTGTCGTAGATCACGGAACATCTTTGTGCCTCCTGGATGTACGGAATATGCTGAACTGTGTGCCTCCTTCATAACTTCTTCGTGAATATTTTCCTTTGGCATACACAAACGACTGCCATATCGTAACGAACCATCTTCATGAATCAATAAGTCCGTTCGAAGTCTAGCTTCAACCTGTTCTCGAAAATTTTGCAATCTAGGGTCCTGTAACTGCGCTGCTTTAATATTCTCGATCAACAACGACTATACTTGCAGCTGCATCAACTGTCCCCCAAGAATGCGGTAGCACAATCTCCAAATCAAAATTTTGAAAGTCTTCAATAAGTTCCTTCTGTGCAGTCAACATCTGAATTGCTGGCAACCGACTAAGCGCATCTGGCACGACATTAACTTTCCCCGAATGGTACCTAAGATCAAGATCGTAGTCAGCCATCATCTCCAACCATCTACGCTGCCTCATATTTAGCTCCTTCTGAGTGAACACGTACTTTAGACTTTTGTGATCGGTGAATACTTCGACCATTTCGCCCGATAGGTAGTGTCTCCAAATTTTCAAAGCGAAGATCACAGCTGCAAGCTCCAAGTCATGAGTTGGGTAATTCTTCTCATGGGTCTTCAACTGTCTCGATACGTACGCTATAACCTTCCCATGCTACATCAAAACACATCCCAATCCTTTCCCAGATGCGTCGCTGTGAATCACCAATCCTCCGGAACTGTCTGGCACGGTCAGAATAGGAGTGGTTATCAATCTCTGCTTCAACGTCTCAAAGGCTGACACACACTTCTCCGTCCACACAACAGGTTCCTCCTTGCGCGTAAGCTTGGTCAACGGCTCCGCCGAACGAGCAAAGAAATTGTCCACGAACCTTCTATAGTATCCTGCAAGTCCAAGAAACTTCTGATCTTTACAACGTTCTTCGGAAACGGCCAGTCTTGAACTACTGCAATCTTCCCTGGGTAAACGACGATTCCATCTCCAGCTACGATAAGTCCCAAAACTTTACTTCTTCAAGCCAAAACTTGCACTTGCTCATCCTTGCATAAAATCTTTCTTACCTTAATGTCTGCAGTGCGATCTTTCAAGTGTTTTGCACGATCTTCCTTACTCCCTGAGTCGACCAGAATGTCATCAATAAACATCACTATAAACTGGTCCAAGATTGGTGAAAAGATTCGGTTCATCAAGTTCACAAATATTGCCGGTGTATTCGTTACTCTGACGGGCCTCACTAATACTCGTAATGTCCATACTGAGTTCGGAACGCAGTCTTGCAAATATCTTCTGCATTCACTCGGACCTGATAATATCCGGATCGCAAATCCAGCTTTGAGAATACCCTCGCGCCACTAAGCTGCTCAAATAGTTCGCCAATGTGAGGGATCGGGTACTTGTTCTTAATAGTCACCCGGTTTAAATCTCGATAATCGGCGCACGTCTTCCCTGTGCCACCTTCTTCTTTACTAGAAGAACTGGAGCTCTCCAAAGTGAGTTGCTGCTGCGAATCTACTCCTTCGCTAGCAATTCGGTAACTTGCTTCTTGACTTTCTTCCAACTCCACTGGTGGCATCGGGTAATACGCCTTGGAGATTGGCGCTGCACCAGGAACAAGCTCAATTGCGAACTCCACTTCTCGCTTCGGCGGTAAACCTGATATGTCTTCGAACACGTCCATGAAACTCTCGAATATAGCCGGCGCTTCTTCCTTATCCACTGCCATTGACGAAAGAACCTTGTTTGTCGGCCTAACCCTAACTCGACTAGCCCGACGAACTGTTTCCTCCAGCAAAACAACTTCCGAATGTCCGGGAATCTGGAGAATCACTTTCCTTTCCTTACAATCAATATGAGCATGAGAAGTGCCGCAAGCTCCATTCCCAAGACAACAACAAAAAAGGGAACGCACTAGGATTGAATAGTCCTAATGCGGGGAAAACAAGAACAAGTAAGATACCGAGATGACTTCATCCGAAATCAAGATACCGAAGAGGATTAAGCACGGGAAACATGATTCAAGCTGGCGATAAAACAATAGCTGGTAAGCAATGAAACCGAGAAAAATAAGGTAATACAATGATCATGAAATAAGGAAGTGAATCAAGACCAGAACTCCAAGTTACTCAAATAGAGTACCGCATTGTAACCATGCTGCAGTTCATGGGTACAATTACATAACTCCACTCAAATCGCCCAGATCCTAGTATCAGAATCAAGGAACAGCGAGGGACAATAGTGAACCCAAAAGGTTTCAAGCCGAGATGCAAAGTCATTTGCATATCGTCAAGAAAAGGATCAAAAGAAAGATATGATTCAAGAATCACGATAACAAGGTGGCAGGACATGTTCCTAATCACGAGTATTCTGATTCGTGTATTGGGTCCAATACCCAACTATAAAAAAATCAAACCCGATTAACCTATATCCCATGGCTCTGATACCAAAAGAACCATGTCACGTCCCGCTTCCCAGAGTACGCTAAGATGGGCACGTGACATAGCCAACCATGCTACCTGTGGATAAGAAAAATCCTTCCACAGTCACATTACGACTGTAGAGATATCAAGAACAGGAAAGTAAACTAACTATCTAGTACATGTCCATAAGCCAGAGTAAAAGAAATAACAATATGCGGAAGCCAAAAGATACAATAAATGAAACACCTGGAAGTGAAACTACATACCGACAGGAACTTCACCGCTCGTCTAACAGCGGCAATACTCCTGATCAGTCTGCAATAAGGTAGAAGAATCTGGGCCATGCAAAACCAAGACGTCAGCGCGTCATGTCATCAAGCAATAAAATATAAACAGGGTAACAGGCAATGCCAATATAATCATGAATGAAAAGCAGATGTAACAGTAATGTAAATCAGGGCAGTGAAGGGTAGTGTGCAGTGAGTAAACTAAACTGTTCTATTGGGTTATCTACTCTCAAGTCTTTGAAATCAAATTGATGAATTATCGATGTAACTCAATAGTATCCCGTGCATACCCGGGACCACGGTCAAGATTCTCGGGCTGAATCCGAGACATGCCGCTAGGCACTAAAACAGGAAATATGTACAGATGAATGATGTCAGCAGCATCATCCTAAGGCTGGCCTAGCCTCTAAAAATGATCAGTAAAGGTAGTATACTGTCGAGTTACAAGTCAGGTTTCATCATTGATTTCCCCATAACCCCAAGTTATATGTGTATGTCAAGTCAGGTATCCAGTAATCAAGAACTAATGCCAACACAGGATCAGGTAAGAGCAGATTTGTCTGGATAGACAACAGGAACGGTCCATGAGGACTACATGTCAGGTTTGTTAGCATTAGACACGAGATCAAGTAACGGGTCAAGCCATGGTACATCAGGTCGAGTCAAGTAGTGTACGGTACCATGTCGGGTCAGGTAATATGTGTAGCAAGTCATGTCAGGGTATACCAGATATCATGTGGGTGCTCATAATCAAACTAACATAAACAAGATTATAAATGAACCAGTATGAATACTATCAGAACAATAAACTAGAACATGATATGCAAATAGGTACAGATTAAACTACTTAGTTGTACGGTCATCCGTTTGGTTTAAGTAATAGTTTTAACAGTTCAAGAATGCAGTGTTACACATGTGGATGATAAAATCATAAAAAATAAGCATTAAAACAATTTATAGGTGCAACTGAATGTGAATAAGGCTAAATGTATGCAATCGGTCGTCCGATAGGGTAAAACTACAAAAAGGGTAATGTGGCTATAAACAATCGTAATTATGTGATCTAAAATATAAATGGGGTTACGTTTATGGTTCCCAAACTAAATAGGGTGCCATTTATAAAACATGGGTATCAATATTACAGTGTTATATATTCAAGCGATCTATGGGTACAATGATATATATATTCTAAATGAAATGGATGCAGACGGTATCCGAAATTATAAAACTATCACATGGTGACATGGGATGTACCACTAAGCAATACGTAATAGAAATACTGGTATGGATGCAGTATAACGGAATCTAACATTCAACAATCTAGGTTTCCATGTTCTAGATCTTAAAATAATACAAACGGATGCAAACGGAACACCAAAATGTTATAAAATGATGCATGTGGTACTATATTTAAACTACAGGTATTATATATGTTAGAATAGGTATAAAATGATTTAAATAGTATGTGGCAAGATTAACTTGCCTCGACGGATCGCGAAGCGGTAAACGGAACGTCACGCGTCGACGGGAAAAGTCGTGACGCGCGCACGGTACAAGGAATGAGTCCAAACAACGAACAGTGGGATCACATGGGTCAGATGTCCTCGCTGGGTCGTCGAGATCATCGATGGCCCGACCGGATTCCGGCGATCTAAAAACAACAGTGAATAAAAGAGAACAAAAAATGCATAAAGAAACAAGAAGAGAAGAAGGGAAAGAAAGGAAGAGGAATGAGACTAAACTAGCTTACTGGGTTGTAGTGGGGTGATCTGGTGATGGCGAGGTGAGGAGACGACGACGAGGCAACGGGCGCGGGCGAAGAAGGAAGGCAGAAAAGAAAAATATAATGGGGAAGATGAAGAGGGAGGAGAGAGACGTGTTAATATTTAAGGGTAACAAATCTTTTATGCATGTGCAGAGAGAGAGATAGAGAGAGATATAAACTGTTTAAAAATATAAAATATATAAAAAAAATTTAGAGATAGAGAGAAATTCAGGAGAGAGAGAGGGACGAGACAGAGAGAGAAAGAGAGAATCAGCAGAGAGAGAGAGAGACGAGACAGAGAGAGAAAGAGAGAATCAGGAGAGAGAGAGAGAAAGAGAGAATCAGCAGAGAGAGAGAATTAAGATAGAGAGAGAGAAATTTTAATTTTATTAAATGATTATAAAATATTTATATAGTTAAAGAAGATTTGAATAATATTATAATATTAGTCCGTTTTGAGATTTTGGCAAATGCAAATTTACTCCAAAACACGCCCGGGTTGAGCCTAAAAATTCAGATTTAAAATATGAAAAATATATGTGACTTCAGAATTTCAAAACGAGTGCTCAGGTAACGAAAAAGTATAACCCCAAAAACGGATGCACGTACGTGCGCGTAGCCATCCAAACATGTCCGTTTCACTGAACGGGACGAGAACAAGATGCGCGGATACTACCACGGGGTTAGGGGTATCATGCAGGCTATGAAATGCAATTTTAAATTATTTTACGTGATTTAAATTGTTATATGCAAAAGATGCGATACTAGATAAAATGCCAGTATGCAGTATACATGAGATGCACGTGTCTATATAACAAATCAGGGTAATCTATAAATATGAATCAACCAGTTCAAGCAAGCGGGTCGGGTCGAATGCAATGTAAAAGTAAACTACCATTCGCATTCAAACATGATAAATCAATAAAATACCAAAGACAAACAAATACGGAAATATAAATTGGTATAACTGAACTCGGTTGTTACAGTACTCGAGACTATCTTTGAAATACTTCATACACTGATGTTGTGTAGAAGGGATGATATTGTACTCGTGTAACCAAGGCCTGCTGAGGAAAGCGTTGTAGCAAGTATTGGCGTCAATGACGTGGAACTTGATATCAGTGATGAGCAGCCCAAAGCGTAACGTCAGTATCACAGACCCGAGCGTCCGTGATGACTGGGAGTCGAACTTGGAGATAGTGATTTTATCTTGAGCGAGGCGTTGAATGATCATGAAAATTTCCTTTTGCACTCTCACATTTAGGAGGTTGATGGAGGACCCATTGTCGACTAAAATCTTCCCTATCTTGATATCATAGCAGTATCCGGTGATATACAGGGGACAGTTGTGCTCGCATGTTCCGAGGAGGAGGTTTTCATCGCCGAAAGTGATGTCGGCTGTATGAACTTCTTCCAGCTCGTCCTTCATCTTTTCTTCGGTAAGGAAAGCTTGAAACTGCTCGGGCTCTTGGAGTGCCTTAATCAGGGAATCTCGTGCTTCTTTGGACAGGAGAAGGGCATCCAATATGCTTAGCTGCGAGGGTATCTTCCTCAGGTGTGCCAGAGCGTTATAATCCACCTTGTTTTTCTTTGGTGGGTCCTTGGCTGTCAGCTCTTTGACGACTTGATCATCGAGGGCGATATCCTCACGGACTTTTCCCTTCCCTTTTTCTTTTTTGTTCAATCCCTTATTTGTAGGTCCAAGATTCTTTTCAGGCAACATACGGTTACGCTGCTGAATATTCACAGTTCTTTATCTCCTCCTCTTTTCCTGAGGTGGATTCTTTGAAGAGAGGGCCGAGGGCTATTTCTTCATCAGAATCGCTTCTGAAGGTGAGAACTTGCGATCCTTCGGAATCAACCATGTGACAGTTACCGGCAATTCTTTTGCGCTCATCGGTCGTGCTTCTCTGTTTTTTACGAGCATTGCGCTTCGATCGCTTGAAATGTTGTCGGCGGGCGACATACCCTTGCCACCATTTTTTAAAGGCCATGCATTCTTTAGTAGGGTGTGCAATCCTTTGATGGTATAAAAAGTAGCTAGGATGTGCATCCGCTTCGTCAGGGTGTATCCTGCCGGGAGTGTTCCCTTTGGAGGGTGGCAGCTTCATTCCCATTGACAGGGCTTTAGCGAATCGTTTCCTCATCTTAAGCTTAATTCTGTCTGCGGTGGATGTGCTTTGATCTGGTGGGAGTATTTTAAACCTTTTATCTAGTCGCCGGCGTTTGGTTTTTTCAAATATGGCCATTCCGCGCTCTCGATCAGCTTTGCTCTTTTGACAGGCCTCGTTCAGCAGCATGTCAATCATCTCGTCTGACGGTTCTACGAGTTCCAGTTCAGGATCTGCCCCCAGTTTTTCTATATCAGGAACTTCTTTGTCATTTATCGAGTGAGAGATCATGTGGCAGCTCACCACATAGTCTTCAGGTCCTTCTGAAGAATCGTCTCCTTCATCAGCGTCATCGTCTTCATTCTCAAGAACATACTTAAAGAATTCGTCCAACGTGATTGGGGTCTGTGCCTTCTGGTTATATTCTTCCAGTGCATCGATGCATTTCTGTAGACCTGTACAACTGTCTTCGGGTTGGATGGGCTTCCTGTCCTTCTTATTTTTCTTTAAAGACTTTGGAGGCTTGACTTGAATGTTTTCTCCACCTTCACCAACTTTCAGCGTTGGGCGTGCCTTCAGCATCCCCTCAATAATCTCGGATTCCAGCAGGCCCTTCCACCTAATCGCTGGACATGCTTGGAGATCTTGCAGCATTCTTTTCATTTTGGCTGAAATAGCGACCTCCCATGGAGCTTCTTCTACAAAAGAGCATGATGCCCCCGGTGTGTTCGCCTTTTTAAGAGCGTGCGGCTGGGGCGGGCTTACCTTCCAATTTTCGGATAGAGAGAATTTGCCTTGCTGGTACTGGTCCTCAATCCAGCCTTTGAAGACGAAGCAATCTTCGATTGGATGGCCTACCACTTGGTGATAGGGGCAATAATTGGGATTGTTGGCATCACCGAGCTGTAATGGGCGTTTTGGATCCGGCAAGGTGATGAGCCCGTTGCGCACCGCCAGCTCAAACAGTCTCCTCGTTTTATCCCGGGGAAACGAATAAGAGCGGTTCAGTTTCTTATTAAAGAATCGTCGTCTATTTTCCTGGCGATCAGTTGGTTTTGGACAACTGGGCTGCTGCTGAGCATTGGCGACGAAGGTCGTTTTCCCTTTCCCCTTTTCGCTCCGCGGTTCCGACTTCGAAGAGGAAGGTCTGTGGCCCATTTGATCCATTTGGGCCAACTTGTCAATCAAGGCCTGAAAGGTAGTCGGCTTGAAAAACATCATGAACTGGGATATGGTTGCCTGCGGATCAAGATTTCCCACAAACATGCCCACTGTAGGAGCTTCCTCTATGCGATGTTCGCACTTTGACCATAGATTCCGCCACCGAATGGCGTATTGAACCCATATTTCTCCCTGTTTCACTCTAGCGTTAATTAGTGCGGTGATCGGAGCGCGCTCGCTAGCGCTCACGAATCTTTGTGTAAATAGTAGCTCCATTTCTGCAAATGTCTTAACGGAGTCATTCGGGAGCTCAGAGTACCATTTAAACGCTGTCTCCGACAAGCTGCCAACAAACTGGCGAAGCATTAGCTTATCGTCACCTCCGGTGTTGCCGCACAGAGCCCTGAATTGAGCCACGTGTTGGTGTGGATTTCCCTTCCCCTTATATACATGGAATTTATGGATCGTATATCCTGGCGGGTACTTTATTTGATCGTACCAACCCGGATAGGGTCGACCAGTTTTAATGATTTGGTTAGCCGCTTCGCTCGCCTGATGAGCTCATATCTGTTGAGCTATATAGTCATCCAGAGAGGCTTTGGAGATGGTCTCCTCTTTGGCTGCTGATAAAGCCGGAAGAGGGTTCGATGTCTCCCCTCTGTCGTCTTCAAGGACAATCGGTGGGTCTTCAGCTGGAGGATCCGGCTGTATCATCATCCCGACCATATCTTGGAATAAAAGCACCATTCGTTTTATGTTGGCCGCTTGCTCCGCGGCCTCTCTGTCTTTCTTTTCGAGGATTCTGCGGAGGAACTCAGCATCGGTTTCTTGTTCATGACGCTGCTCTGACGATATCGCCAGGCTTTCTTTTGGCCCAGTGAGTGCGGCCATCTATGTTAACATTTCCTAGAGCTTCTGTAGTTGCTCCTGGGCCTTTGTTACGGATCTGGTGAGTGGTCGATTACCCGTAGAGATACGGCTATCCTCTTTCCTGAATGCCATATAGACAGTGTGCACCACCATGCCCCCAGATTTGGGGTGTTTAGATTTAGTGCCCTTGA
The DNA here is from genome assembly GCA_030015575.1 of Agapanthus africanus. Taxonomy (NCBI): domain Eukaryota; kingdom Viridiplantae; phylum Streptophyta; class Magnoliopsida; order Asparagales; family Amaryllidaceae; genus Agapanthus; species Agapanthus africanus. Next base: position 43,533,665 of record CM057342.1, read on the forward strand.
GATTCATCGCAGACACGGGAATTTTCTCCGGCCTTCCCCTTTTGTGAGCGGTCAAAGTTGAGGGAGCCGTTGCAGCGGGCACCCAAGTAGACGACACTTTATGTTGTACGACAGGGTGGTCCTTTTCTTGCCGGACCTTCATTTTCTTTGGTTGGCGGGAGTAGTCTTGGTTAGCCACAGAATCTTGGATCTTTCGCCGGACCTTGTGAATTTTGGAGGACAGCCACAGAGGGGGATGTTCTGGCTCTACCTTTGTAATATTTTCCACAAGTGGAGGAGATCTTTTCATCATGGCAGTCGGAGAGTTCTTGCGGACCTTCCTGAGTGGTTCAAAGTTATTCCTGGTTGGAACAGCAGTATCAACTTCCACCGTTGGAGCTGGCGGAGTAAGTCCAGATAGGGAATTGCCCTCAGCTTTTCTCACTCGGAGCCAATGGCGATGTCGAGCGTGTTGAGCAGACGGTACTGGCTCAGCTATGGGGGTGGCTTCTTCATGCCCCCTGCTCTGATAAGGGGCTGTTGTCGTCGTTAGCCTGTCGAAAACTGACGTCCACTGAGAGGGGATGACCAACCTGTCGAAGGCAGACTTTCGGACAGGGGTAGTAGCCTTGGTGACTTCGTCCGGAACGGGAGTTGGAGCATCCAGTCTTGCAAAAACTGATCTTTTAGCAGGAGAAGCCTCTTTGACGACTTCTTTCACTGGAGCAGGGATGGCTATCCGTTTCAAAATAACTCCTTCAGGTATCGCAGGCTTCTTCACGGGCTCATTGGAGTTTTGGCTTAGCCTATCAAAGGTTGAGGTGCTAGACTTGGACCACCCGTTGAGAGGGGCCGTGGTAATTGTAAGCCGATCAAAGACCGACTTCTTCGGAGCTTCTTGCAACAGCATTGGGGCATTGAAGCTCATGGATGGGAGCATGGTCCCAAAGAACAGCCCAGTGGTTGCTTGCGTCACCTGTTCCACTGGCATCTTGAAAACGGAGGCCGCCTGAGGCCCGTAAGTCACTCCTCCTACGAGGACAGAGCGGGAGTTGTTGCAATTGTTGCAGTTGGTGCAGTTGGAAGCCATTGATCTGCACGGGAGCAAGACACCAAATCTTAGTACCTCGAATCCAGGGGCAACCATAGCAAACCGCGATTCGTTCGCGAAACAAGACACACGAAGTGTGGAGTGGAAAGAGGAAAAGGTCCCACCAAGTGTGCCAGAATCTATTCTCTGCCGAAAAGACGCGACCGGGACGTTGGGACGTCTGGCCTGAATTTTGGAGGCAGATGCTATTTGGTTTTATCCGTCCACCTCTCCAAAAATACCAAGTTGATTTATGGCACCGTGTATCGGAAGTTTAGACAGATGCGGCTGATATAGCAGACTTCGTCAAATTCCCCCTCGTTTGAGAGGTTTTTGATTATAGGGACGCTCTTCCCTGCAGGTGCAAGCCCCTACAGTTAATTACGCTACCGCATCGCGGTAACCACTTTCTCCTTCTCCAGATGGTCACTTCGTGTCGTATGTGTTTGTTTTGTTTTTGGTTGCCCGTAGATTGTATACGGAGACTAATTTATGTTGTCGCTCGTAGGGCGTGGATTAGTCCAAATCCGTATTTTCTTAGATTTGGGTTTGGGTTGGGTTTAAGGATCGTTACTCTTATTTGAGACTAAGATCAACTTAAACGTTTGTTAAGGATACGTTAGCCTAATTTTAGACTAAGATCTACTCAACAGGACCATTTAGATCCAACAAAAGAACATTTGGACTCTATTGTTTTAGTTTAGGGACATTGCGGTCCAGAAGTTTAAGAACATCATAGTCCGTGACATTTTAAAGACATCATAGTCTGTAAAGTTTAAAGACATCATAGTCTATAAGTTTAAGGACCTCACAGTCCATGGTAGTTTAGAGACATCCATAGTCTGTAAAGTTTAAGGACATCATAGTCCATGAGTTTAAGGACCCCACAGTCCGTAAAGGTTAAGGACATCATAGTCCATGAGTTTAAGGACCCCACAGTCCGTGGAATGTCTGGTTGTCGGGACCCGTCACCTCTCTGAAGACGTTGAAGGGTTATAACGACACATATCAGAGGAGTGAAGAGATGTACCCTTGAACCAATATTGTTTGGGAGATCTGTAGTCAAGTTTGGGACTAAGATCAAAGATTTATGAGCATGTGGGCTCAATTAATCTGAATTAGGGATCTGTGGCCCACTTGGGCTCGGCCCATTCGGTTAAATTGTTGAACATTTATTTGGGCTCGACCCTTTTTATTTAATAATACTGAGCATTGGTTTGGGTTCTGACAACTTTTTGTCTTTTGTTGAGTATTGAGCACTCATTATGGCTCTGGGGCTTTATTTAAAGAAAACTTTGTGTTCCATCAGCACACACATGAGGACCACGTGGCGCTCTTGGCGCTGAGCGCCAGTCAAAGAGCGCAGAGCGTTCCTGTTAAGTAGCGCACACGTGAGGAGCACGTGGCGCGCTTGGCGCTGAGCGCCAGTCAATGAGCGCAGAATGCTTCTGTTAAGTAGCACAGAGCGCTTCTGTTAAGTAGCGCACACGTGAGAAGCACGTGGCTCGCTTGGCGCTGAACGCCAGTCAATGAGCGCAGAGTGCTTCTGTTAAGTAGCGCATACGTAAGGAGCACGTGGTGTGCTTGGCGCTTGTCACCAGATTTGGAGCGTTAAGGCGCTTCTTATGAAGTAACGCACATGTGAGGAGCACATGGCGCGCTTGGCGCTGAGCGCCAGACAATGAGCGCATAGCGCTTTTGATCAATTTTGTGATATGAGAAATAAGTTCTCGCTTACAAGAGACTTTGTCTCATGATTCTAAGAACAAAGTTCTTATTTTTATAGGAGATGTTACAATCTCTTCTATTTTCTTTTGTGAAAGACTTTGTCTTTGTAGATCTATGATCTGAAGAGAATGAAATTCTTCTCCCCCCTTTCTATGATGAGATGATATGATCTCTTTTTTGTGAATGACCTTTGTCTTATAGATCTATGATCTGAAAAAGAACTATGTTCTTCTTCCTGGATGAGATGTTTTTTATCTCTCTATTTTTACCTTGAAGAAAAGTTCTTCTTCTCAGAGCTTGCTCTTTTCTTTGAAATTTCTCAAAGCTTGTGGGGGGGTCCTCTCTATATGAAACTTATGGGGAGTTTTTCTTTTTTGATCCCAGACTTCAAGTCTTGGGGCCTTTATATAGGGTAGGCAGATTTGTTGAATCAGTTAAGGAGATGTTCCCCTCCGAAAGACGGCGCGACACGGATGTCTTGCCTGAGATTCGGGGCAGATGCTAATTGGTGCTATCCATCCATCTCTCCGAAGATGCCAAGTTGATTTATGGCACCGAGTATCGAAGGTTTAAACGGATGCGTCCGATGTAGCAGATTTCGTCAGATTCCCCCCTCGCTCGAGGGGTTTTTGATTGTGGGGACGCTCTTCCCTGCAGGCGCAAGCCCCTGCAGTTAATTACGGTACCGCATCGCGGTAACAACTTTCTCCTTCTCCAGATGGTCACTTCGTGTCATGGGTGTTTGTTTTGTGTTCGGTTGCCCGTGGATTGTATACGGAGACAAATTTGTGTTGTCGTCCGTAGGACGTGGATTAGTCCAAATCCGTATCTTTCTTAGATTTGGTTTTGCGGTGGGTGTGTGTTTAAGGATACGTTAGCCTCGTTTGAGACTAAGATCGACTTAAACGTTCGTTAAGGACACGTTGGTCTAATTTTAGACTAAGATCGACTTAACGGGATCGTTTAGATCCGACAAGAGAGCAATTGGGGGGCCCTATTGTTTAGTTTAATGACATTGCGGTCGATAAGTAGTTTAAGTATATTGCGGTCCAATATTAGTTTTAAGACATTGCGGTCGAGGTTAAGGACGTCATAGTCCGTGGATTTAAAGACTCCACAGTCCGGCGTTAGTTTTAAGACATCACGGTCAAGGTTAAGGACTTCATAGTCCATGAGTTTAAGGACCCTACAGTCCATTGTTAGTTTTAAGACATCCCGGTCAAGGTTAAGGACGTCATAGTCCGTTGTTAGTTTTAAGACAACCCGGTCAAAGTTAAGGATATCATAGTCCGTTGTTAGTTTTAAGACATCCCGGTTAAGGTTAAGGACATCATAGTCCATGAGTTTAAGGACCCCACAGTCAGTGAAATGTATGGTTGTTGGGACCCGTCACCTCTTTGAAGACGTTGAGGAATTACAACGACAAATATTAAAGGAGTGAAGAGCTGTACCCTTGAACCAAGGTAGATTAAATGATCTGTAGCCCAATTTGGAACCAAGACCAATTAATTATATTATGAGCCCATTGGCTCAGTTAAGTCTGGATTGAGGACTTATGGCCAACTTGGGCTAAGTCCAATTAAGTCTGGAATATTGGTCCTCTATTGGTCCATTAGACATATTCAATTGAAGGGGAGGCTTTGCCTCTAGAAAAGTAGCCAATTGGGCTAAAACTAGTGTTAAACACTAACGACCAACAGTGCTGAACACTGGAAATAAGATTACCAAATTAGTGTTAAACACTAAAAATTGTGATTCTAAAATTAGTGTTAAACACTAACAGATAACGGTGTTAAACACTGGCAACAAAATTGTCCGATTAGTGTTAAACACTGAAAGAGGGAGGGATCACGTGGGAGCACGTGATGGAATCAAAAAGTGGGGCCAGATCCCCTTCATTTTGTTCTGCAGATAAGTGTTTAACACCTTTAATTCTCACAGCCATCACGTGTGGGCACGTGATGGGTGCTCATGCCCTGGTTTATTAGAATATTCATTAGGGGTCACGTGGTAACACGTGAGAGCGCCCAGAGCTTCTGTTCTGTGGATCTTTACAGGGGTCACGTGGGGACATGTGACCCTGGTTCTTGCCTGTTTAAAGATCTGTTTGTCTTTTTAAGAATTAAATTCTTCATAGGGTTAAACCCTAGCTATAACTTTGGAGGAATTAAATTCCTATTTTCGAAGAATTATATTCTTAGGTAGGGTTAAACCCTAATTTTCTTTTGAAGGAATTAAATTCCCATATATGTAAAGAATCAAGTTCTGGCATAGGGTGAAACCCTAATTTCTTTTTTAAGAGGAATTTAATTCCTGCGAGTTTGAGAGAATTAAATTCTCAATTAGGGTAAAACCCTAGTTCTGTCCATCTTGAAGGAATTAAATTCTTATAACTTTTGGAGAATTGAATTTTCACATAAGGTTAAACCCTAATTTTATCTTGGAGGAATTAAATTCCTATAACTTTGTGAGAATTAAATTCTCAAAACTCAATTCCTCCTCTATATTTTAGATCTGCATGGCAGGATCTCGACCCGATGAGAATTAAATTCTCAATCTATGGGGAGATGTGCACTTTGCAGATCTTCAACCAGAGAAAGAACTAAGTTCTTCTCTTTTTTTTTATATAAGAGTTAAACTCTTAAATTGAGAATTAAATTCTCTTTTTGAAGCTTTGATCCCCTTTTTTTTACCTAGGGTTTTTCTTTGTAGAGAGTTAACTTCTCCTTTCTTTTCTCTCTGAATTTTCAAGATTCCAAAGCTCTATATCCCTCAAAACTCTATCTTGGCTCCTATTTATAGGAGAAGGAAAAGAATCAATCTGTTGAGTAAATCTTTCATTAAAAGATTTGATTTGTTTTCATCATTAATCCGGGCCTTTAGATTATTAGGTGTATTTTATTCACCGTTGGATTTTAAATCCAAAGACATTCCTTTTGTTATATCGGTGAGATTTAGGAGAAATCTTTCCTTGTCCAAGATTTTTCCATAAATTGGTGATATTTAATCACCCTGGGATTCTCAATCCAGCGGTTCTCCATTTTGGAAAGATTTAAATGATCTTTTTCATAATTTAATTCTGTTGAACAGTAGGGCTTTTAAAGCCAGTCACGTGTGGCCACGTGACCTTTGGTCACGTGTGAGCACGTGACCCCCGGTCACGTGTGAGCACATGACCCCCGGTCACGTGTAAGCACGTGACCCCCTGAATGGACTCCTCTTCTGTGCTCTGTGCTTTGCCGCTGCTTTAACCATCATGTGCTAACACGTGACCACTGGTCACGTGTGAGCACGTGATGCCTCTTCTGAAGCTTTTTCCTGATTTTTAATCAGGGAACAAATGCCCCCACAGCGTTGCTCTCACGTGTCTGCACGTGAGTGCAACGCTGTCACTTTTTTGACCGTTGGATCTGCCTTGGGAGTAGGGTAGATGAAACGTTTTCCATCCCATCCTATAAATGCCAATGTCTTTTCAGAAGCGCCTCCACTTTGCTCATCTTCCTCCTTTGAGAACTTTCTTCTTTTGCAAATTTAATTCTCTTTTTCCAGAGCTTAGTCCTCTGCTTCAAACATTTTCAAGAGTTTAACTCTGTTGAAGGATTCCCTTTTCCTCAGGTAATGCTTTTGAACGAATGAAGAGCTTTCACAGAAATCACCATGAGATTTTAAATCTACACCAAGGGTTTTCCCTTGAACAAGAACACACATTCTTTTATTTTAGGTTCTTTAAAAAGGAAAATCTCTCAATCCTTAAACGACAGATCTCGCTAAGGTTTCTCTGGCCTTCAGGGGGTTAATGATGGCAGTTGTCTTTTTTTTCCATGGAATTTAATCCCATCTCAAAAATATTTCTGGGAATTTAATTCTCCTTTTCAAAAGGAATTTAATTCCTTTGAAGAACTTAGTTCTTCCCAGAGAACTTCATGGGTTTTCTTGCCCTGAGTCATCTTCTTCACAATCCAGAAGAAGTTTGCACTGTTGCTCTTTGGGAATTTAATTCCCTTGATTCTGTTTGATTTATCACAGAGCCCAAGATGGATTTGTCTTTTAGGGGATTGTGTAGGGTCGCTTGAAACCCACTGCCTATTTAATGAGAATCTTCCCTTCATCTCATTATAATTGCCTGGCCTCATTATTAACGAGCCGTCATCCTGATTCTGTGGGACCCATGTGTTTTGTAGCCAATGGTCCCATAAAAAAAATCTGCTGTCGCTTTCTTCAACTGTCTTTATATACATATATATATTTATACTCATATATATATATATATATATATATATATATATATATATATACTGCTGGCTTCGCTTTTAACAGTTTTCCTTTATTTTACTTCAGGTATAATGGCTTCCGTTCCGTACTTTCTTTTCACTCGCTCGGAAGCCGCTTTTCCCCAGTCGCCGTCTGATGAGAAAGTGATGGCAATGATCAGGGCGCATGACCCGAACTGCACTAGCTTACTTCTATGGGGAACTTGGTACAACCATATCATCAGGGGTCGCCGGAGTTTCCTCTGCGAAGTGCCGACAGAGCCCACCTTTCCGTTCTTACCGATGGTTCCTCCGAGGACGGTCTTCGCTGTGGAGATGCCAAATTGGACTCCAATGGGGCGGCTCGAGCCTTCGACAACCGGTATTCCGAACTATCCGATCCCAGCTATAGATATTCTGGGACGACGTATTTGCCAGGGTGAGGCCCAACCATGGGGACAAATCTATAAGATAGGGCTCACCCCTCGACACCCCACGGGCTATCTTCTCTGGGCTCGCTCCATCCTTTCTGCCCATCGTGCGCGGCTGCAGAAGGTCGGGCTTTACCAGGCGATATATGCGTCGCTCTTTCACTACCAATCTCCGCATGTCTGGTAGGTTAAGGCATTCTTGAACCAGTGGAATTCCCCACCAACACTTTTATTCTAGGGGACCGCGAGGTCTCGATCTCTCTGGAAGAATTTTATGAAATCTCGGGCTTATGCTATTGAAACTACTTGCTTTAAGTTGGTTTTTCCTGCACTCTACTACTTTTCTTGGTTTGGATTTCTGGGTTTTCGGTTTACTTAGATTACGTACGCCTCGAGACGTTCGTAGTTTAAGTGCCGGTCATGTTCCATACTTTCGGATCGTGATAAAGTTGGTATCAGAGCGTTAGGTTTTACCTTCGGAGCGTAGGATGACCCTTGGTTGATGGAATAGGTGACTAAAGTAGAGTGACGTACCGTTGGTATGTTCCGCGGCATATTTACGATACGCTACTCCACTTATGAAGCCTTAGGATGTACATTTCCTTGTTCAGTATTATATTCCTTCCTAATCTAGCCTCATCGGTACCAGTTTGGTTTTGCTGCTACGGTTACAGGCAGGGAGAGCTACGGCTAGAGTTGCGGTCAGCACAAGCTCGTCACGAACGAGGACTGACCAGGGCGAAATTCCGGCGACACACGATTGCAGAGATGTGTCTTTTTACTGTGTTTCCGTGCCACGAGCGATTGGCGGATCGCCTTTATGAGGTTACTCGGAGGTGCTGATCGACACTAGAGGATTGAGCCAATGATAGAGGCCAGCCAGATTTTGATGACCGTTGGTGTGTTGCTTACTCCTGATGATTGAGGCACCGTTCAGCATGCAGACGAGTGAGCCAGTTGTTGCTGCGAGCGACGAGATATCGCCCCATATATTGGAGCTATTGCAGTACAGATTGTACTAAGAGATGATAGAAGGTCACTAGTCACCCGAGGATGAATGACTAGGACATGTGGTTCGTTCGCCTACCCGATGAGAGGTCATCAGATAGATTGATTCCAGCTAGAAACGACTTCACGCAGAGACGTGAGGGTCGACAGAGACGATCGAATGTCGGAAACCTATTATTCCAAGTTTAAAGTAGTCGGAAAGACATGCAGGCAATTCTATGGTCTCTCTAGAAGAATGAAACCCTAACTCGACTTAATGACCGTGTGAAAGCCTTTGAACCTTCGGGTTTGCGACAGTTCTACGGCGCCATTAGTGAGGCTTGGGTTTGCCCTTCTACGGCTGGACCACCGATGCTGTGGTATGTATTCGATACTATTAAACTGTACCAAGATGTTGAGCTCTTGGGGGATTATGAGGTTTTGACGAATCGATCGAATGGTTCGACTTAATTCGGATGCTAGGTGGTGAGATGCATTCTTGGGAGACTCCAGATACGATGATAGCCGTTGGAGCTCAGTCCATGCAGCCACGACGAGACGAGTCCGAAGCGGTCGACATTAGAGAAAAGTGGAGTAAAAGGTTCGCACCAGATCTAGATGAGATGACGTTCCACTCTGCCGACATCAGAGATGCGATGCGCATGCCGAGGCATGGTACTTGGACTTACCTTCCAGAAGGAGTCGCGATGGGTATGCAGCCGTTCCAGAGCAAGATGCAGATATAGGAAAGGACGATGACTTTCGGACAGTTGGCAGAGACGAGGCATGGAGTAGACCGTGAGCAGGATTCCTTCCAGGACACTGCTGCAATGATACTTGCACCCAGGATCAGATGTGTCATGTACATTCAGAGAGCCAGAGGCCGACGCCAGTGATATGCTGTCTAACGAGTGGTCGTGATGATTGACCGGGAGATGACAAGAGATGTGCAAGAACTGGATCATCCCCGTTAGCACACCTGACAGGGCCGATGAGCCGATGGACCGAGAGATTGGTAATTCACAGTGAAGACCTTAACCCAGGAGTGGTCATGGTTACGCACACCAGCAGGACATAGTTCATAATCATCGACGAGACATCCCACTAGTGACCGTGACGGTTGGCCGAGATTCTTAGAGGATGCGCTTGAGCAGTATTATTCCGCCATTATTGATTACGATGTTTTGGGTGATTTATTCGTATGATTTGATTTTGATGATTGAGGATTTACGATCTTTGCACAGTGTTGCACTTGATATCGTTTTCGTGCTTTAGTTTCACATGTTTGTGATTTTACGGTTTTAAACAGTTGAGTTGGTTTTGTGCGTATGCATGCACACGATTTCGTTCCTACACTCGGTATAGTTTATATATGCTTGCAGTGCAGTGATACGCCTTTTGTGTACTTAGATGCACCGGACTTCGATTTCGATTGTGATACTCGATATTTGTTTTGTGCACCTTGTGCACCTGATTGATTTTGCGCACGTTCGGCGCTTGATATTGGATTTCATGATTTCGTGCACGATGGATGCACCTGATTTGGATTTTCGCGCATGTTGGGCGCATGTTTTGAAGGGTGATTTTGGTGCACACCCGAGGCACTAAATCGAGATTTTTTTCGTGCATGTCAGATGCACTTGATTTTGCTGTCAGGCACACATGTTGCCTACGACAGATGTTTCGTGCACACCCGATGCACTTAGATATTGTTTCTGTGCGCATGTATGGCACATTCATGGATTTTGATTTCCGTACGCACCAGACGCACGTAGTATTCATGTGCATATTTTGGGATTGATTTCTTATAGAGCAGTACGTTTTTATGATATTGCTATATGTTTTCGTACTGAGCAGGACTAGTCAGAGGACAGTACCTGAATATATTTTGCATGCATTGATAGTTATTGAAGGGATTTCCAAAAAGCGAGTTATAGCCTCAGTATTTACCTACGTGTCTGATATGACACGAAATGTTTAAAACAAGGAGACCCTTCTAAATTTTTTCCAAAACGGCGGAACGTACATTTCAAACAAAGGTATATATGTATATAGCTATTTTCTTATGATAGACGTCCGCCACTGTGCAGTGTTATACGCGTTGCACAGCGACTTAAGAGATTTGGCATGCATTTCCTTTAGATACTTACAGATATAGATTCGATGTTTACATGTATAGTTTCGAGTTATATCATATTGGTTTGATTTGGATTTGGCATTGATGTCTTCTCCATGACTCCGATGATTGGGGGATGCTTGACGGAGTATTGATTTGTGTTATATACTCATTTTTTTTTCAAGCGCATGCACTGCGCTACGATTTGTTTTATGTATTTACAGTTTCGGAGCCCCGACGACTTGATGGTTTTTCTTAGATGTTTTAGTATTTGGGGAAGTTTGAATTTAAATTCGGGGACCGAATTTCTTTAAGGGGGGAAGATTGTAGCGTTTTGAAAATCGTTTTGGTGAAATTTCGAAAAATCGGTAAAATAAAGGGGTTTTCTGTAAAAAGTCAAAATACAAATATCTTATTATAAAAATTAAATATACATATTCTAGCTATGTAATTGCTATTATTTGGTGTTTATTGAGCCGCTGGTGAAATTTCAAATTTTCTGAAAAAAATATTATTTTATTATTATTTTAAGCCGTCACTAATACATTTAATTAGGGAAAATTACAAATTGGAATGAGTTGAAACAAATTTTGTGCATCATAAAACTTTAAACAAAAATTTATCATGTGGTTTTTGGAACGAAATCATTTGCCAAAACGGTTTAGAAATTATTGAAGAAAAAAGGCTTTTTTTTAGCGTAAATGGAGGTTTGGGGTATTGTATTTATCATTTTTCATCACCCCACACCCGTGCCCACACCCACACACCCCCACTTACTTCTCCCCTTAGCTAAATTCAGCAGCCCCCATTTTTTCCCCACTTGAATTTCAAAGGAAAAGAAATGAAAGAAAAGAAAAGAAAATGGATAAATTAGTTAGACTTTTGACCTTGAATTGACTTTGACTTTCTCCCCATTTTTCTCCACCTCCCTCTCTCTCCTCCCCCACTCATTTTCTGGCCAAAATCTGAACCCCAACAGCCCTTCATTCTTCATCTCCTTCTCTTTAAAAAAGTTCTTCAAAAATGCTTGAAAAATCCACAAAAAATCAAGCAAAAATCCAAATCAAAATCCACCTCCTACCCATTTTCCCTTGGCTACCATAGCATGGATCTAGGGATTTAGATTTCAATTTGGGAGGCTAAGTGTGCTTGTGGGTTCTTCAAATTATTTGGGTATAAATTCTAACCTTTTTGCTTAATGTGTTGTTAATTGCTTAGGTTAGCTTAATTAATTGTTTAATTAGGTTTTTTAATTAGTTTTAGGTGCATGATTTAAAATTCAAGAGAGGGGTTTGATTTTAAATTGGTATTTTGTGTTGTGAGATTTAGTTTATGTGATATAATTGACATATTAATGTTATGCTAAATCCAATTTAAGTTGCTAGTTTGCATATTTGTTAATTTAAAAGTGATAATTATATAATTGGTAAACTAGTTTTTTTAAATAATTATATTCTTATGAGATAAAATTCAAATTTAGGTTTCATGTCATTATAAAGATTATATTGAGTGGTTTAATGCTTTTTGTTCATGGAAATCCAACATAAATTGTAGTTTGTGCATTTTTTTGCTTTGAAATTGTTAAAAAGGGTATTTTGTAAACTAGAATATTAGGGTTTTTGGAATTTAATGAGATTAAATTCCGGAAATTGTTTCTATGACTTATTTAAGATATTTAATAAATTTATTGGCCTCTACATTCATTTAAACAACATGTTTTGTACAAAAACGGTGAATTGTGCTCGCTAGATTTTCAGAAAAATGACTTTTTGAGTGAAATTGGCGTTTTTGTGAGTTTCAACCTAGTTTATATTAAAATTAGTGTTCGTGAATGTGCAAATGAGTGTATTTGGGTTTTTCTCGATGGTTTGGCGTTTGTACGCCGACGTCGAGGGTTTTTGGGTTGATTTGTGAAAGCAACCATAGGTTTTGACCTATGTGGGATTCGTGCGTCGTTTTGATCATGAGTCGGATTTTAATGAGATATGGTGCATTATGATATGTAGGTACCCCCATGTGGACTTCGAGACGACAAGTAAGCGCGTGGCGACGTCGGCACCGGCTAGCGAGGACCAGGTGAGTAGATTTATATCTACGGGGAGAAGTCGGGTGGATGGCGTATAGCACCCCCGCAGTCCGTGGTGGTGTATACGGATGCGTATACACACCAACATTTATTATATGTTATTTAGGATTAATAACGATGCTTAGAATGGATATTGGTGTGTTGGACTATTTTTAGTGTTGCGAACCCTAGGGTAGTGTTGCACTACACATACACACATACATACTTGCATACATTCCTATTGATATGTGCTCATGGGATTCTTTATAGTTATGTGTTCACATGGGTATGGGACTATGTGTTCACATACGGATTGAGGATGATACTTGGGATTGAGCTGAGTCGATGAGATTTGATTTGAGGCCGTGAGATCGGTAATATAGCAGGGTTCGTATCTTAGATACGACATGACGTTGTAGCGGGTCCTTGACGTAGTGTTTCACACATGTCCATGCACACGTAGGCGGTATCAGTATGGTACTAGACGTAGATCAGTACCCCGATCATGATATTTGATAAAGAGGATACCAGGTGAATAGTATGATGAATGTGATATTGACCCGTACCCAGATTGGGATGCCGTACGACGGATTTACGTACGAGCTATATTGATGATTGATCCGCACTCTTGACTTGGGATGCCTGATTATAGATATGGTATCGAATATGATATTATTGAGGCGGGATCACCGACTATACATATACAGGTATGTATATGTATCGACTCAGATGATAGGCGGTTTCCTTACCTGTAGTTCAGCTTGTTAGTTCAGCCGTATAGTTTAGTGTAGTTGTTAGATTAGATTAGACTTCTTACCTATTTCAAAAACTAACGAATCGTGGGCATTTTTAAAGACAGCTCAAGGGAATCTACGGATATTTCAAAAACGACGTATCTTTTCATAAAAACACCGTAGCCCCTATTTTCAAAACCCCATGATTCGTGTTATTTCAAAAGGCACCATTTGTAGGACTTATATTAGATTATTGCAGATTAGTTATCGTTGTGTCTAGTATTCAGCTCCCGCACATTATTGCTGTTCGCTCTGCCTCGCATACTTATTGTGCTGCATATTCCATTATTGATATCATGCTGTTAGGACACCAGCACCATTACCGATGATGCGTATGTACCACGTACACCTACTTGCCGGCTCACACACATCTTCATCGGTAATTGCCATGTCACGTACACTTTAGAGAATATATTTGCTTGACTTAGCTTGTTAGCTAGTAGTTTTGACATGATATTAGTGTACTTTCCTTATATGCCATATTAGACATTTCAGTTATTACTTGCTACTTCATGCATATTGTTATTCATTGTTATACCGCACGCATGGATTCTCATGCCTTTATTCACTAGTTTATGTGCTATTGAGGTTTTGGACTCGGATTTCCTTGATATTTCTGGATTTGGGAACCGTGGAGATTTCAAAAGAGAATATGTAATTGTTTTAAAAACCCGGTTACCCTGGATATGATATTTCAGTGCGTCCACCATGTGTTTTCTCGGTGCTGAGAGCGACATGTGAGACCCGAGTTCGAGGAGTGGAGGAACCGTTTCGGGTACATGGTGGACCCGGTAAGGTACCCCGGGGCAAGAAGCTCGTGGTGATGACGATGAGCCTGGCAGGGGGAGACTACCTACCGGTGATATTACCCGACGCGTCGGATATCCGGAGGATACCGTCGTGGTCTTGAGATGGATGGTAGGGGCCGGTCTGGACTGGCGGCGCCCTAGATATTGTGATTTAGATATTGAGATTTTGAGACATTGAGATTTATATTTTGTGTCGATGCTAGACACCGTTGGTGCTGATTTCAGTTATGATACCTCATTTGAAAAAAATACAAAGGAAATCTCACTAATTTATGAAACAGTTTCTTCATTTACATGTATGCTGTTTTCATGCATTCATACCTCACTCATATGATATATTGCTACCTGAGGCACTGACACGGGCACATGTGATTACACTCGGGTTAGATATTACCCTAGACATTGTCATAGGCTGCCTGTTATACATATATTTGAGGATATATTATGATCATTGACCTAGGATTGCGTTATTTATGCGATTTCTGTGCGTAGATGTTCTTCTATTCACGAGTTGGCAACTCACCCCCGTTGTGCCCCAGTTTCTTGCAGGTTTTGCCGTACAGGTTTCATTACGGCTTTGCGGGCTCAGTTTCATTCGGGTGACTTGCTAGTAGGTGGGTTTTTCTTGTATCGTACCCATCATATTACCTTGTATAATATTATTCAGTTTTATCTAGTAAATTCCATCAACCAAACATGTACTTATTGAGATAGAGACCAGTATTGTTTATTCTTTCGACCTTAGAGTCGCTCGTTACATTTCTGGTGGTTTTGAGTTTCCTTTTGAGTTTTGATCCTTGCCGTTGGCGTTGTATATTATATTGCTTGTGTGGTTGTGACCGTCGATTGACGAAGACCTAGCTCCCGCTTGGGGATGCCTTTTTCTTGATTTCGTATACTATTCATGTTGTATCCCGTTTGGGGGCCAGTATTTACAAAGGAGACTCTGCCGAAATTTTCAGTAAATTTTTGATGTTTTTAAAAACCGCATAATTCGGCTTATGCTATTGAAACTACTTGCTTTAAGTTGGTTTTTCCTGCACTCTACTACTTTTCTTGGTTTGGATTTCTGGGTTTTCGGTTTACTTAGATTACGTACGCCTCGAGACGTTCGTAGTTTAAGTGCCGGTCATGTTCCATACTTTCGGATCGTGACAGGCTCTTCCTGAGGGCGGCCCAGAGGCTGGGATGGAGGTAGTCGGGACCATCCTCCCTTCGTTGGAACCCGAGGTCATGGCGGAGGCCGTTGAAGCTGCTATCCCCCCGGCTCAAAATGGGAGGAGTGTCGAAGGTAACCTTCTACATTTTAAATTAGCAATCTTTCTGTTATCTGAACTCTTTTGTTTTTTCAGAATTGCGCAGACTAGTGGCCTCTATTGCCGATCTGTCTCCCCGGCAATCGTTTCAGCGTCTGCTGGAGATGGCCGCTCCGCGGGCGATATCTCCTCAACGCATTGTCCTCTCATCTGGGCAAGGTTAGCGTCGTTCTCCATTTTTTTATTATAGCATCGTTGTTAATTTGCTGAATGACATTGATGTCTTTTACAGTTTTGGAGGCTGATGACGAGGTCGAGGTCGTTGAAGGGCCAGGGGAACCTTCAGCTCCTACTTGCATGACCGTAGGTAAGTGACGTTTCAATATGGTCCTACTTGTTCCTTTGCTTAAGAGTTTCACTAACATTTTTCAAATCTGAACAGCCTTGTCAGCTCCCACAGCGCTGGAGTCGCACATCGCCATGCCACCCGGTCCTTACGCCTTGCGAGCCTCATAGCGCCTGGCCAAGTTAAGCCTTGTCTCCCTGTCGTCTTTGATCGAGGAGCTTCGTGCTGGCAGCGCAATCACAGCTGAAGCATTCGCTGCCGAAGCTAACGGTTCTCTTCCTTTTCTTACTACATACCATAACGAAGAAGTGGTGCGAGTCTGGGTGGAGTTCTGTCGGCAGGTAGAGGCATGCTTGCACGCACTTGAGTGTTCCCGTCTTTCTTCGGAGGGCGTGGCTGCAAAGGCGGACTTGCGGGGGCTGATAGAGCGGTGCGCGGCAAACATGGTATCATGCGAGAAGAGGCTCGGCCGTAAATTCTCGGAGAGGGGGCTGGCCTCTAAGGCGTTGCACGAGCTCCAGGCCAACCTTACAGCCAAAGCTAACAAAGCGTATGAACTCTGGCGAGTACTCCAAGAGTCTATCAAAGAGGTGGTGGCCCTTGATAAAGCTGCCGTGTTCACTCGCGAAAGGGTTGGGGCTCACAAGGTTACCGAAAAAGAGCTCGAAGGCCGGCTTGCCTAGTATCAGGCCCAGCAGGCGGAGGCGGAGGCCCGTCTTCTGGAGATACTGAATCACGAAGCCGTGACCCAGCAAAAGAAGGATGAGCTAGTGAAATTGCTAAATCACCCGCCGGCCTGGAGACTTGTATCTCTTTCTTTCTTTTTGTACATACTCCTGAATGAGAGTATATTCTTTTTGTTTTTTCATGAATTGTACTTTGTATCCATTTTGGTTCATGAATAAAAGACATATTTTTTCAATGGCGTGTCCCTGTTTATTAAATGTATTCTGCGGATAGTCTATCTTGATTTCTTTGCAGGGCAGCGATAGCTTAGGATTCAGGGTTACGATCTGCCTCCTAAGACTTTTGAGCTTTATGAGCCGTGAAGGTCTCATAAAGAGTTTTTCTCCCTACAGGTCGAGAGGAGCCCATAGATGTAAGTTCTCCTTAAGAATAGTGAGGATTCTTAAGCGGTTTTTTTCTTGAGAGTCGTAAGGATCTCACAAAAGAGTTTTCTTCCCTGCAGGTCGTGAGGACCCGCAAGTGCTGGGTCCGGTCGCCCTTATCCATATTTCACGGGGTCAGGGGTTGCTTTGGGATGTTTTTCAGGGTACCGTAGTTTAAAGACATCGCGGTCAAGGTTAAGGACATCGTAGTCCATGGATTTAAGGACTCCGCAGTCCAATGTTAGTTTTAAGACATCACGGTCAAGGTTAAGGACATCATAGTCTGTGGATTTAAGGACTCTACAGTCCGATATTAGTTTTAAGACATCACGGTCAAGGTTAAGGACATCATAGTCCATGGATTTAAGGACTCCATAGTCCAACGTTAGTTTTAAGACATCACGGTCAAGGTTAAGGACATCATAGTCCATGGATTTAAGGACTCCACAGTCCAATGTGTGGTTACTGGGACCCGTCACCTCTTTGAAGACGTTGAGGAATTACAACGATAAATATCAAAGGAGTGAAGAGATGTACCCTTTAACCAAGGTAAAATCAGTCTAGAATCATCATGGTTGATCGTTAGTTTTAAGACATTACGGTCGAGGTTAAGAACATCATAGTCCGTGGATTTTAAGGACTCCACATTCCAATGTTTGCTCTGGATGTTTCACACGGGTTCACTGTCGTGCTCTGCGAAGACCAGGCTCCGCTCTGGATGTTTTCCGCGGGGTCAAAGAGTGACGTTATCCGCGTTCCACGTGACCAGGAATTTTGCACTAGATGCTTCACACGGGTTCACTGCCGTGTTCGGCGAGGACTAGGCTCCGCTCTGGACGTTTTCCACGGGGTCAAAGAGTGACGTTATTCGCGTTCCACGTGACCAGAAATTTTGCTCTGGATGCTTCCTACGGGTTCACTGCCGTGTTCGGAGAGGACCGGGCTCCGCTCTGGAAGTTTTCCACGGGGTCAAAGAGTGACGTTATCCGCATTCCACGTGACCAGGAATTTTGCTCTGGATGCTTCCCACGGGTTCATTGCCGTGTTCGGCGAGGACCAGGTTCTGCTCTGGACGTTTCCCACGGGTCAAAGAGTGACGTTATCTGCGTTCCACGTGACCAGGAATTTTGCACTAGATGCTTCATATGGGTTCACTGCCGTGCTCGGCGAGGACTAGGCTCCGCTCTGGACGTTTTCTACGGGGTCAAAGAGTGACGTTATCCGTGTTCCACGTGACCAGGAATTTTGCTCTGGATGCTTCCCACGGGTTTATTGCCGTGTTCGGCGAGGACCAGGCTCCGCTCTGGATGCTTCACATGGGTTCACTGCCGTGCTCTGCGAGGACCAGGATTCGCTCTGGACGCTTTCCACGGGGTCAAAGAGTGACGTTATCCGCGTTCCACGTGACCAGGAATTTTGCTCTGGATGCTTCCCACGGGTTCACTGCCGTGTTCGGCGAGGACCAGGCTCCGCTCTGGATGCTTCACACGGGTTCACTGCCGTGCTCTGCGAGGACCAGGATCCGCTTTGGACATTTTCCACGGGGTCAAAGAGTGACGTTATCCGCGTTCCACGTGACCAGGAATTTTGACTTTGTCTGTATTTCACGAAGTTGGAATTTGACTCTCGGTCAGCTGTACGCCGCCGAGTCATGGAACTGGGAGTTGCCGCTGTTCTGCTTTGCCTGATGTTGTGCCTGCTGTAATGAGACGAATGTTGAGACGATCTCTAGGTTATTTGTGGCCCGTCGAGACTTGGCCTCTTCTTCTGATGAAACCTGGGGGGAAGAGTATGATCCCTTTTTCGTTTGCGCCCCTGGATTGTATACAGGGGTTGATGTAATATCACCTGTAGGGCATAAATTTTATTTTTTATTTTATTTCTTTTCCCGCGATGCTCTATCATTTCAGCTTTTATATCGCGAAGGTCGTGATTGCCCCATCATTTCGGCTATTTTTTGCGGTGCCCAATCATTTCGGCTATATTTTTTTTATTTTACTTGCTGCTTTTTATTGCGAGTTGCCCAATCATTTCGGCTATTTTTCATGCATACATTTTTACTTGCTGCTTTTTATTGCAAGTTGCCCCATCATTTCGGCTATTTCATATGCATTTTAGCTCGCTGATTTTTATCATGAGTGTAGAACTTGGAATCTGATGCCAATCTCAGCATCAGCATTGCTACAACTGGAATATTGCTAGGAGCGAATCATCATTTGCCATGAAAGGACTCGGAATTTGATACCGTTTTAGGCATCAGCATCGCTACAACTGGGATATTGCCAGGAGCGAATCATCATTTGTCTCTGTCAATGTCGAACAAAGGTGGCTTAGTCAACAGGGTTAGGGTCCTGCCGACTAAGGCTTTTGACTTCATGAGCCGTAAGGGTCTCACAAAGGTATTTCTCCCTACAAGTCATGAGAATCTCGTAGGTGTGTTTTCTCCTTGGAAATCGTGAGGATTCCTAAGTGCGTGTTCCCTTGTAAGTCGTAAGGATCTTACAAAAGGGTTTTCTCCCTGTAAGTCGAGAGGACTCATGAGGGTTGTTCACCGTGCGAACATATCCCTAGTCACGGATGGGACTCGGTTAGGGAAATGTTTATTCGTGCCCGTGGATTGTATACAAGGGTCAGTATGAGCCGCTTGTAGGGCAATATCGAAGTTTGTGGGGGTTGCTTAAGAACAGGTTCAGGTCTCTGTAACTTAAGACTTTCAAATCTTATGAGCCATGAGGGTCTCATAAGAGAGTTCTCCTTACGAGTCGTGAGGATCTCGCAAGTGTAATTTCTCCTTAGGAATCGAGAGGATTACTAAGTGTGTTGCTCCTTTGTGAGTCGTAAGGATCTCACGCAGGTGGTTTCTCCTTACAAGGTCGAGAGGACCCTGTAAGTGTCTTTTAACGAGGTTGCGCCCTTTCAGGTTTTCACAAACGCTCGCCGGTAGCCCTGCGGTTTTTACTAATGGAGCCCTTTCGGGTTTTCATCCGTGCCAATTTTGCTTATGGACATACTGTCTTTCTTTTCTTTTTTTTATTCTTTTCTTTTTTCTTTTTTTCCTAACGAGTTTGCGCCCTTTCGGGTTTTCGCAAGGCTCACCGGTAGCCCTGCTGTTTTTACTCACGGAGCCCTTTCGGATTTTCATCCGTGCCCATTTTGCTTATGGACATACCGTTTTCATTTCTTTTTTTATTCTTTTTTATTCTCCCTTTTTTTTTATCAACTTTGGGATGCTGCAATCCACCGTAGTTTCTTGACATCTCGGTCAACAGCTAGTTTTAGGACATAGTGGTCCGCTGTTAGTTTAAGAATGTTTCGGTCCACTGTTAGTTTAAGGACATTTCGGTCCGTTGTAAAGTAAGCCGGTTACTACTTATAGAGTTTGGTCTTAGGAAGATAACGAGCGGACATAGTCGTCGTCATCTATCATTGACCTAGGCCATGACTCGTCAAGCGTAGTACTTCTTCAGGAAACGAACGTTTATTGGCCTGAAAGGTCTTTCACCATGCATGTCCATGAGTAGATAGGCTCCACCGTGGTAGACCGTATCTATGATTTACGGGCCTTCATAGTTCAGTTCGAATTTCCCCCGCTTGGCGCGATTGGGGATTATAGGTCTTTTGACCACTAGTACGAGTTCGCCTTGGCGGAATGTTCTCGGCCTAGTCAATCTTTCATACGAGCGAGTCATCTTTGCTTTATAAGCTTCCAAATTTTGTTTCGCTATGATCCGGGTTTCATCAAGAGCATCGAGCTCCTCAAGCCGAAGGTGAGCATTCTCTTCGTCCGTTAGCTCATAATGGACTGCCACTCATAGAGAGGGTAACTCTATCTCGAGGGACAGTACTGCTTCTGTACCGAATACCAACGCGTATGGCGTTGTGTTCGTGGCCGTCTTGAACGTAGTTCGATACGCCCAGAGGGCTTCTTGCAGTCTCTCGTGCCAGTCCTTCTTATTTCGGGACACCGTCTTCTTCACGATCTTCATCAAGGTCTTGTTGAAAGCCTCAGCTAGACCGTTAGTTCGGGGATTATAAACTGAGGAATATCTCCAGTCTATATTGTGTTGTTGCGCGAAGCGGCTGATCTTGTGGCTTCTGTAGGCTGGCCCGTTATCGGAGATGATCTGTCGCGGAGTTCCAAACCGATAAATGACGTGCGTCTTGAAGAAATGGAGGATATTCTCCGTCTTCACTTCCCTCAGCGGTATTGCTTCTGCCCATATGGAGAAGTAGTCAGTTGTCGCCAAAATGAATCAATGTCCCCTGGACGATACTGGTTCGATGGGGCCGATTACGTCAGTCCCCCACATTTCGAACGGCCAGCTGGCCACTGTTGGATGTAGAGGATTTGGGTGCTGATGGATAAAGTCCCCATGAATCTGGCATGAGTGGCATGGCTTCGCATATTTGAGGCAGTCCTGAATCATCATGGGCCAATAGTAGCCCATCCGTTTAATCTTCAACTTCATCTTCAGGCCTGCTTGGTGAGAACCGCAGAGTCCGTCGTGAACTTCCTGAACGACTCTTTTCGCCTCTTCAGGTCCCAGACATCTCAACCACAGAGAATCAAACGACCGCTTGTACAGAGTATCATTGACGAAGGCGAAAGACAGAGCTCGTTTCATGAGCTGATGTCTTGAGGACGCATCTTCGGGCGTTCGGCGGGGTTTAAAGTAGTCTATGAAGACCTCTCTCCAATCCTCAGCCTTTTCTTGATCTTTCATTTGCAGAACCGTCTGCTCAGTCTCTTCCTTTTCCTCGGATGATTCCGGAGATATTTCTGCCAGTGCGAGGACTCGACGGCTTTGTATCACGATTCCCGTCCCCTTATATACGTGAAATTTGGGGATCGTATATCCCGACGGGTACCGTATTTAGTCATACCATTCTGGATAGGGTCGTTCTATTTTAGCGCTCTGCCCAGCCGCTTCATTCGCTTGGTGAGCTCGTATTTGCTGAGCGATATAATCATCCAGAGTGGCCTTGAAGATAGTCTCCTCCTTGGCCGCTGAAAGAGTTGGAGGAGGGTTTGACGTCTCCACTCGGTCATCTTCGAGGATAATCGGAGGATCTTCAGCTGGAGGATCCGGCTGTAACATCATCCCGACCATGTCTTGTAATAAGAACGTCATTTATTTTATGTTGGCAGCTTGTTCCGCTGCCTCTCTGTCCTTCTTTTCGAGGATTCTCTGAAGAAACTCAGCATCAGTTTCCTGCTCACGGCGCTGCTCCGAGGATGTCTCCGGGCTTGCTTTCGGTCCCGTAAGTGCGGCCATGGCTGTCAGCATTTCTTGGAACTTTTGTTGTTGTTGCTCCTAAGCCTTAGTCACTGATCGCGTAAGCGGTCTATGACCTGTGAAGACATGGCTATCCTCTTTTCCGGATGCCATATAGACGGTATGTACCATCATGCCCCCAGACTTGGGGTGTTTGGGTTCAGTGGTCTTGCAGTTCGTCGCAGACCCAGGGATTTTCTCTGGCCTTCTCCTCTTGTGAGCGGTCGAAGTTGAGGGGGCCGTTGCAGTGGGCACCCAAGTAGCTATCGCTTTTTGTGGTTTGATAGGACGGTCCTCTTCCCGCTGAACTTTCACCTTTTTCTGTCGGCGGGGATAATCTTGATCAATTACCGAGTCTTGGACTTGACGCCAGACCTTGCAGATTTTAGAGGACAGCCGTTGAGGGGGTTGTTCCGGCTTCACCCTTGTAGCGCTCTCCATAGGTGGAGGAGATCTTTTCAGCACAGCGGTCGGAGAGTTCTTGCGGACCCTGCTTAAGTGGTTCAAAGCCGTTCCCAGTTGGAACAGCAGCATCAATTTCCGCCGTTGGAGTCGGCGGAGTCAGTCCAGAAGGAGAGTTGCCCCCTGCCTTCCTTACTCGGTGCCAGTGCCATATCCCTAGTAGGAGGAGTGTTGTCTCCTGAGGGTTTTCAGCGGATTACACCCACAAAATCCTATAATAAAAGAGAGATGGTGAAAGTTATATAAAGATAAGAACTATAAAAGAAAGAACTTGAAAATAAGAGTTTTCAACTATACCAGCTTTTCAGTTGCTATGAGCCCTATCTTAATGGTCATGATAAAATGTTAGAAATCACATTATCCCTCAATAAAACATCGACTTTAGTTTTCATTCCTACCTTTCTTCCAAACATTGATCATATACCCCTACGTGTGTGAACTGGACATCCCTACACTCAGAGAATTCAATTCAAGCA
Source organism: Agapanthus africanus (assembly GCA_030015575.1). Lineage (NCBI taxonomy): Eukaryota > Viridiplantae > Streptophyta > Magnoliopsida > Asparagales > Amaryllidaceae > Agapanthus > Agapanthus africanus. Next base: position 43,556,839 of record CM057342.1, read on the forward strand.
ATCATACTCTTGTCCATCTACCTTAGTACTTTTTAATAGATATTTAGATGGAATTTGCTCACACATTCTTCATGCGACCGTTAATACTTCTTGAGGTACTAACCGACCGATTACTCATGTGCTTGCTAATTAGGCGTTTTTTCTCGTCTTGCAACACCTAAGGCTTAGCAGTGGCTCCCAAACCAGTTGGTCTAAGCCACTAGGTGATAAAGCACCCTCGCTATATTTTTTATTGCTGCCTCGGTGATAACAAAACCAGTGTTCATTTTTCTTTTCACCATTTTATCTTTTATTCTCCACTTTTATTTTCTTCATACTTTGGCTTTTAAACAAGAGCATTTCAAGGTATCCTCTACTATCCCGAGTTTTCAAAATGTGTGTAAGTGCGTATAGTAGGGTATCAACGTTCAAATGTTTGGCTTCCAGAATAGGAACTATTTATCAGGCTTATTTTTATCCTTAGATTAGAAATTTCCTTCATCTTACAAACCCTTGGGACAACAGCTCATAACTACTTATTACTAGTTTCATTTAAGAAAACATCTAACTTTCTTGTTTTTCTTAAGCTATTCCTATCTTTTAAATATAATTTTTTTTTACTTTCTACTCTTTTATTATCACAATTTTTTGTGTGTGCTTATATATAGTATAATGCAAAATAAGGCGTAAATAAGCACAGGAACGCTGAAAAACGACTTCTTGGGAGCTTCTTGCGATGGTACAGGAGAGCTGAAGCTTGTTGGCGAGAGCATGGTCCCGAATAATAGCCCAGTGGTGGCTTGAGTTACCTGCTCCACTGGCATAGTGAAAAGGTAGGCCGCTTGGGGCCCGTAGGTTACTCCTCCAGATGGGACAGAGCGAGAGTTGCTGTTGCAGTTAGTGCAGTTCGAAGCCATTGATTTCTTGAAGAGCTTGAATATTCTGCCCCCTACGTCGACCTTGGTCTTTGGCATGTGCCAGTTGTTTGAGGACCGATTCCGTCGGCAAGGCTGCTGCTTGGGGAGCCTGCCTATGGACTATAGACATCCTCTAGGCTTCCTCCATCGGCGTTGAGGCACCGAGAGTGGGAGATGGGAGCATCGACCCAAAAAGAAGCCTGTTGATTTCTTGAAGAGCCGGATTGCAGAGATTTGAGGCTGCAAGTGACCCATACTTGACTCTGCCGGATATGACAGAGCCTGAGTTGCTAGGGTGGGAGCAAATGCCATTTTTCATAGAGACGAAATGCCGGCTTCAATATCCACTCCCCTAAGGGCAACCAAAAACATACACACCGCGATTATTTGATCGCGGGAAAACATGACATATGAAGTGTGGAGTGGAAAGAGGAAAAGGTCCCACCGGGCGTGCCAGAATCTGTTCCCCTCCGAAATACGGCGCGACACGGACGTCTTGCCTGAGATTCAGGGCAGATGCTAATTGGTGCTATCCGTCCACCTCTCCGAAGATGCCAAGTTGATTTATGGCACCGTGTATCGAAGGTTTAAACGGATGCGTCCGATGTAGCAGACTTCGTCAGATTCCCCCCTCGCTCGAGGGGTTTTTGATTGTGGGGACGCTCTTCCCTGCAGGCGCAAGCCCCTGCAGTTAATTATGCTACCGCATCGCGGTAACAACTTTCTCCTTCTCCACATGGTCACTTCGTGTCATGGGTGTTTGTTTTGTGTTCGGTTGCCCGTGGATTGTATACGGAGACTAATTTGTGTTGTCGCCTGTAAGACGTGGATTAGTCCAAATCCGTATCTTTCTTAGATTTGGTTTTGGGGGGGTGTTTAAGGATATGTTAGCCTCGTTTGAGAATAAGATCGACTTAAACGTTCGTTAAGGACACGTTAGTCTAATTTCAGGCTAAGATCGGCTTAACGGGATCGTTTAGATCCGACAAGAGAGCAATTGGGGGGCCCTGTTGTTTAGTTTAATGACATTGCGGTCGACAAGTAGTTTAAGGACATTGCGGTCCAATGTTAGTTTTAAGACATTGCGGTCGAGGTTAAGGACGTCATAGTCCGTGGATTTAAAGACTCCACAGTCCGGCGTTTGTTTTAAGACATCACGGTCAAGGTTAAGGACTTCATAGTCCATGAGTTTAAGGACCCCATAGTCCGTTGTTAGTTTTAAGACATCCCGGTCAAGGTTAAGGACGTCATAGTCCGTTGTTAGTTATAAGACATACCGGTCAAGGTTAAGGACATCATAGTCCGTTGTTAGTTTAAGACATCCCGGTCAAGGTTAAGGACGTCATAGTCCATGAGTTTAAGGACCCCACAGTCAGTGAAATGTATGGTTGTTGGGACCCGTCACCTCTTTGAAGACGTTGAGGAATTACAACGACAAATATCAAAGGAGTGAAGAGCTGTACCCTTGAACCAAGGTAGATTAAATGATCTGTAGCCCAATTTAGAACCAAGACCAATTAATTATATTATGAGCCCATTGGCTCAGTTAAGTCTGGATTGAGGACTTATGGCCAACTTGGGCTAAGTCCAATTAAGTCTGGAATATCGGTCCTCTATTGGTCCATTAGACATATTCAATTGAAGGGGAGGCTTTGTCTCTAGAAAAGTAGCCAATTGGGCAAAAACTAGTGTTAAACACTAACGACCAACAATGCTGAACACTGGAAATAAGATTACCAAATTAGTGTTAAACACTAAAAATTGTGATTCTCAAATTAGTGTTAAACACTAACAGATAACGGTGTTAAACACTGGCAACAAAATTGTCCGATTAGTGTTAAACACTGAAAGAGGGAGGGATCACGTGGGAGCACGTGATGGCATCAAAAAGTGGGGCCAGATCCCCTTCATTTTGTTCTGCAGATAAGTGTTTAACACCTTTAATTCTCACAGCCATCACGTGTGGGCACGTGATGGGTGCTCATGCCCTGGTTTATTAGAATATTCATTAGGGGTCACGTGGTAACACGTGAGAGCGCCCAGAGCTTCTGTTCTGTGGATCTTTACACGGGTCATGTGGGGACACGTGACCCTGGTTCTTGCCTGTTTAAAGATCTGTTTGTCTTTTTAAGAATTAAATTCTTCATAGGGTTAAACCCTAACTATAATTTTGGAGGAATTAAATTCCTATTTTCGAAGAATTATATTCTTAGGTAGGGTTAAACCCTAATTTTCTTTTGAAGGAATTAAATTCCCATATATGTAAAGAATCAAGTTCTGGCATAGGGTGAAACCCTAATTTCTTTTTTAAGAGGAATTAAATTCCTGCGAGTTTGAGAGAATTAAATTCTCAATTAGGGTAAAACCCTAGTTCGTCCATCTTGAAGGAATTAAATTCCTATAACTTTTGGAGAATTGAATTCTCACATAAGGTTAAACCCTAATTTTATCTTGGAGAAATTAAATTCCTATAACTTTGTGAGAATTAAATTCTCAAAACTCAATTCCTCCTCTATGTTTTAGATCTGCATGGCAGGATCTCGACCCGATGAGAATTAAATTCTCGACCTATGGGGAGATGTGCACTTTGCAGATCTTCAACCAGAGAAAGAACTAAGTTCTTCTCTTTTTTTATATAAGAATTAAACTCTTAGATTGAGAATTAAATTCTCTTTTTGAAGTTTTGATCCCCTTTTTTCTTACCTACGGTTTTTCTTTGTAGAGAGTTAACTTCTCCTTTCTTTTCTCTCTGATTTTTCAAGATTCCAAAGATCTATATCCCCCAAAACTCTATCTTGGCTCCTATTTATAGGAGAAGGAAAAGAATCAATCTGTTGAGTAAATCTTTCATTGAAAGATTTGATTTGTTTTCATCATTAATCCGGGCCTTTAGATTATTAGGTGAATTTTATTTACCGTTGGATTTTAAATCCAAAGATATTCCTTTTGTTATTTCGGTGAGATTTAGGGGAAATCTTTCCTTGTCCAAGATTTTTCCATAAATTGGTGATATTTAATCACCCTGGGATTCTCAATCCAGCGGTTCTCCATAAGTTCTTCTCCATTTTGGAAAGATTTAAATGATCTTTTTCAGAATTTAATTCTGTTGAACAGTAGGGCTTTTAAAGCCAGTCACGTGTGGCCACGTGACCTTTGGTCACGTGTGAGCACGTGCCCCCGGTCACGTGTGAGCACGTGACCCCCCTGAATAGACTCCTCTTCTGCGCTCTGTGCTTTGCCGCTGCTTTAACCATCACGTGCTAACTCGTGACCACTGGTCACGTGTGAGCACGTGATGCCTCTTCTGAAACTTTTTCCTGATTTTTAATCAGGGAACAGGAGATCTTTTTTCTAATTGATTTGGGGATGTTTCCCCTGTTGGATCTTCGATCCAAGGGCTTCTGATTTATAGAAGGCAATTGTCTTGTTTTTAACAAGATTGTGAAATTTTTTCCCATACAGAATTTATTCTGTATTTTGGTGATTTTTAATCACCATTGGATCATTGATCCAACGGTGCTCTGATTTTCAGAGCATAATCTTTCCTGTTTGGAAAGATTCTGAGGAATGTTTCCTTAACAGAATTTTATTCTGGTCAATTGATGATTTTTAATCATGTTCGTTGGATTTTTGATCCAAGGGCCGAGAACATTTTGTTCTATCGCTAGCGCTCCCGTGCTTTGCACGTGGTGCGCTGCTTAGAGTGCAGCGCTCACGTGCTTTGCACGTAGTGCGCTACTTCAGAGTCTAGCGCACTTGGTGCTAGCGTTCATGTGCTTTGCACGTGGGTGCTAGTGCTCATGGGCTTTCCGCGTGGGCGCTGCCTCAGAGTCTTTGACTCTCAGTGTTGGCGCTGCCAGCGCTCTCGTGCTTTGCACGTGAGCGCTGCATCAGAGTTTTTGACTCTTAGCGCTAGCGCTGCTATGAAGCGCTGCTTCATTCCAAATTTCAAAATTTGAACAGAGCTTTGCTCTAATTGAGGAAACAATATGATATATATATTATATGAAGCATGGCATGGATTTTCTATTTTTATGAAAATAGAAATTGAGGTGGAAAAATGGGGAGACTTTTTGTGGTATGGAGCAAAGCATAGCTTATTCTTTTTTATATTCATTTGCTTGCACTGTTGAAGCATGTCTATAATTTTTAATTATTGAAAATTGTATGCTTCAATAATGGGTGAGCAAAAGAAGAGCTATTCTACACTTCATTCTTCACTTGAGTTATTTTCCTCATTTGAGCTCCTTGCTCTCTAGCTCTCTCCATTTTCTTCACTTCCTCCTCCAAGCTCAATCCCTCACATGAGTTGTGAACTCTTGAGCTTGTGAGAACCCTAGTGAGCAAAAAAAAATCCACTTCACCATCATACACTTAATTAACACTTGAGTGTAGTGTGTTTTCTTCACTAAAGAGTTTAGTGAAGAGATAGTTTGGATTAGCGGATTTCGGGTAGATCATCTTCGGCACGAAGGTCATTGAAGCAAGTTCGTTCAACCTTCAAGTGGAGCCTAGTGGAGTCGTAGAGACTAAAACCCGGAGCTTTAGAAGAGAAGGACACGTTCTACAAAGGTTGTAGCTTCCTTTTCTTTATAATGTTTTTGTGATATCATAGTTAAACCCTAATCATATAGTGTAAGATCTTGGTTAGGGTTGATTAGCATCCCGAAATTTTTCAAAATGGCATGGTTGATGCTAGTAAAACCCAGTGGTGGTGCTAACAAACACTTTCATGGTATAAGAGCCAAAGCTAGAAGATTATACAGTATTATTAAGATTACGAAAACGAAACAACTCCGAAACCAAAACCCAAAAAACCTAGTTTATGTTGATTTTCAAAAGAACTTTGAAATTTTTTTAAACATGTGCAGAATGTTACATGTGATGTAACTAGAACACCAGAGAAAAACGAACACATAAAATGGTAGTTTGGCCGGCGAGAATGCCAAAATGGCCGACATCGTCGGTTCTTTAGTGAAAGAATGGGTTCGTTTTTGTTTGGTGTTCTGTGTTGTTGGGTTTAAGGTTTGATGGTTATGTTTGATTAGCCCAGTTTGCATGTGATGTTAACTTTCATATTGGTGCTATTCGGAGTGTTTCGTAGTCGTAATTTTTACATCGTTTCGGGTTTAAGTTTGATATGTGATACAATACTTGGAATCCGTAGTTAATTAGTTTTGTGAAAACTAGTTTGTTTGTAAATCTAGCATGTTAGTCTCTATTGATCGATTGCCATGAAGTTTTGATTTGGATCGAAGCTCCGCCGCAATCGCGTATCGTACGCGAATACTCACCAGATAACTTTACTAGGTAGCCACGCCCCATAGCCCCGACCAAGTGACTTTAGGAGAACCCCATTGCTCAAAGCATCCACTCAGGTGCTCGCGGCCAGTGTTCCGCCTAAGTGCACTTGGACGACGGCATCGGGGGTGCGGCCATCTACTAAAGTTCTCAACGAGTATTCGATCGGGTAGTCGGGAATCTTGTTGAATTGCCCGACTAAGTTATTGAAAAGTGTTTTCGATATGAGACTAAAATGCAAGGTTTATAGGGTTAGGCATGAAATTCGGAATATGAGATATTCCGGATTTATGATGTCTAAGGAAATGCGGATTCTAATTATTGTAGTTTTTCATTTCTTTTCTGCGACTATAAGTGTAATATGTGGGGTATCCTAAATCTCGTTGGTATATGTCAACGGAATTTGGGATACGCATATTTACTTACGTTGATGACATGTGATGTTATGTGTTGCTGTGATATGTTATATTGGATCGTCGTGAATGAATAGCCGGGGTTTTTTGCGTGAGATGAGATTTTTTCAATTTTCATTCATGTAAAAATTTGTATGTAATGCTCTTTTATTGGGAAACATCCGAGTTAAGGATGATGTCACCATTGATGTATATTATTTACTTTTCCGCATTAGGACAGACCCAAGACGGGGAGCACAAGTAACCGGGTTCTAGAGTCCAGTGGGAGACCATCTCAAGGAGTCGAGACCGGGTCTCCTAACTCTAGAATTGGCAGGGTTGCTTGCCGCTCTCGTAGTGGTCTAGAGATGTGGGTTTGGCTATTCATCACGATCGTGGAATCCGTATTTTTCATTACTGGCTGAATTTAAAACACGGACCTCCTAGTATATCCAATATTTCATATGTTTTACTTCTGCTGCTGAGTTCTGTGATGTGATCATATAACTGTGTGAGACGAATGCTATATATATGATATATATAATAAACGTTGTTTATGTTTTGCACCCGCGCTAGTCCAGCCCCCGCTCTGCCGTTAGTTAAGTAACCTAACGGTGCATGACAGGGCCCCATGACGAATGCGGATGGCATAAGCGTACGTTCTATTTTCGTTTCTTTTTATATGATGTTTAGGGAAACATAAATGATGGGACTTCATTAATGAGATTAATGAAAAGGAAAAAAAAACTAAAGATGTTGTAGAATCAAAAGTTTTTAAAAAGATAGCTCTAGTTCTTACTTTGCATAGTTGTATTTCTTGATGAATATCCAGCACCTCATTCGATGAGAAAAGAGCCGAGATATCTTCACCGGGAGTGACCTCTTTAGCAAAACTAGCAAATGCTACATCCCACTCGGTTTTGTTTTTATAGCTTCTTTAGTTCTTGTTTTGCATAGTGGTATTCCTTAATGAATATCCAGCACCTCATTCGATGAGGAAAGAGCTGAGATCCCTTCACCGGGAGTGGCCTCTTTAGCGAAACTAGCAAAAGCTAAAAAAACACTCATTTTCAAATCACTAGATTCTACAACAATATCAAGTTCATCACGTTAAAAAAATTTCAAAACCAGCCGTAGCCCTCCGTCATTTCAGATAAGTACTATTAAGTATTCGTGCTGGGTTTGTTGGCATGCGTCAAGGCGGAGTGTACGATAGCTAATTAGTACTTATCTGCAGCATGTGATGCGATTGTATTAGGGTAGTTGTGCGACTTTGTTGGCCTGCGTCAAGGGTCGTGCGGGTGGTTTAATTCAATCATGAAATGAACGGGTTGAACTTGACTAGCGCCCTATGGTTTGTTGGCCTGCGTTAATGTCATATGACGCTAGGGGTAAAAACAATTATCGGGAATTTCAAGTGTTGAAATTTGCAATGAGATTGCATACCTTCTATATGATAGTTGGATCCCGATACCAACTGCGGGTAAGAGTTACTCCTGAGAGAGTTTTCCACTTTACAATTAGCTGATCAAGTAGGTATCTAAGAAAGGTGTTAACAGGGTTATGCCCCTGCGAAAACGGGGTTATTTAATTAGTTCCATGCAAAAGCATGGGGAGACTCCCTCGGAGTACCAATACCTGCCTGGCCGAACGATTGGTGAACTTATAGGGTGTAATTAATCCCGGCTAATTTTACCTTTTATGGTTTGAAGAAAGATTTGATAAACAACAGTGAGAGCCATCCTGATTAGATAAGATAATAACCAATCTAATCTTGCAAGCTAAAGTGTTTCCTTCTCTCTCTCTCTAGGTAGTGACCAATGACACGCCTTAATCAAGATAATAATATAGATGTATTAACCAAACCCACTTATTATACTGGGCTACGTTCCGCTCTATTTTATGACTGTCATAAGTCTGAGCAAGGAATAGGGGAATACCCGGATTCCTACGCCACCCGAACGAAGAAGGGGCATACTGATGCATTTTCTTTGGGTGTGTTCATTACCGAGAACTGTTTCTCAGTTTGCTTTACGTCCTGGGTATTGGATACCGGATCAGGATCCCACATATGTAATTTGTTACTTGGGCTAAAGAGAGGCAGAGAACTGGAAAAGGGTGATAAGTCCCTAGTAGTAGGGAATGGTGCAATTGTTGCAGCCAAAGAAGTTGGCGAATATCACCTAGTGTTACCAACTGATAATGCATTGATTCTGAATGACTGTTACTATGTACCAAAGATGATGTGCAATATTATATCAGATCCTTTGCTAACTAAAGAAGAATATAATTTCACATCAGAGGATAATATTATGAACATTTTTCTCAATCAAGTGTTGATTGGGTTTGGCACGTTATGTAATGGTATATACATTCTAAATCAAACGACAGTTCTAAACGTACAGAACACACACAAGAGGAAGAGTTCGGAAATGAACGAAGCCTACTTGTGGCATTGTAGACTAGATCATATCAATGCGACAAGACTAGCTAAGCTACATAAGATGGATATTTGAATCCGTTTGAATTTACATCTTATGAAATTTGCGAGTCATGTCTCAAAGGTAAAATGACCAAAACTTCATTTACTGGACACGGAGAAAGAGCTACTGAACTCTTGGGACTCATACATAGTGATGTATGCGGTCCTATGTCTACTCATGCCAGGAATGGTTCCTCATACTTTATTACATTCACCGATGATCTCTCAAGATTCGGACACGTGTTCTTGTTGAAACACAAGTCTGAACCTTTTAAGAAATTCAAGGAATATAAGAACGAAGTAGAGAACCAGACAGGTAAAAGTATTAAAATCCTTCGATCTGATTGGGGAGGAGACTACTTGAGCACGGAATTCCGAGACTACTTAAAAAAGAATGGGATACTCTCTCAGCTTACTCCTCCGTATACACCACAACACAACGGAGTATCGGAGCGGAGGAATCACACCCTATTAGATATGGTGCGCTCTATGATGAGTGTTGCTGAGTTACTTATTTCTTTTTAGGGTCATGCACTTTAGACAGCTGTGAACCTATTGAATATGGTTCCCACCAAATCCGTGCCTACCACTCTATATGAGATATTGAAAGGAAAGAGACCATGTCTTAATTATGTTAAGATATGAGGTTGTCCGACTTATGTTAAAAAGCAAAATCCGGACAAGCTCAAGGCAAGGTCGGTTTTGTGCAAGTTTATAGATATCCTAAATATTTGTGAGGGTATATCTTCTACCACACCGAGGAACAAATTGTTTGTTTCTTGAAATGCCACATTTTTAGAAAATGAATTTCTTGTGAAAGAAATTGGTGGTAATGAGGTAGAACTGGAAGAAGTTCCATCTACACAAACTGTAACTGATAATTTGGTAGAACCGGAGGATTCAATAGTCCCCGACGAACCCCGGCCACTCCGCAGATCTAGTAGGGCTGCTCATCCACCTGAGAGATACTACGATTTTCTCGTAGACGGTGGGAGCAAGGATTACATCATGGAAGATGATGACCCAACTAGTTTCAAGCAAGCCATCACAAGTGGAGACTCTACGAAATGGCTGGATGCTATGCAATCTGAGATGGAATCCATGTACACTAACAAAGTATGGACTTTGGAAGTTGCTCCTGAGGGGGTAAAACCCATCGGGAGCAAGTGGATCTTTAAGAAGAAACTTAGTGTATATGGAAAAGTTCAGACTTTCAAAGCTAGACTTGTAGCAAAAGAATTTCGTCAACGACCTAGTGTCGACTATGATGAAACATTTTCTCATGTCGCTATGCTTAAGTCCATTAGGATCCTACTTGCTATTACTGCATGCCATGACTACGAAATCTGGCAGATGGACGTCAAGACCGCTTTTCTAAATGGTGATTTAGAAGAGAGCGTGTATATGACACAGCCAGAGGGCTTCGTAGATGGTGGGAGCAGCGGAAGCGTATATAAGCTGCTTAAATTAATCTACGGATTAAAGCAGGCATCGCGGAATTGGAAGATCTGTTTCGATGAAGTTGTCAAAGAGTTTGACTTCATAAAAAACGTAGATGAACCTTGTATATACAAGAAGGTTGTAGAGAGTAAGGTTGTCTTCCTCGTATTGTACATGGATGACATACTCATGATAGGAAACGATATTCCTATGCTACACTCGGTCAAGCTCTTCTTATCACACAAGTTCTCCATGAAAGATCTTGGTGATACCTCCTACATCCTGGGGATTAAGATCTATTGAGATAGATTTAAACGGATATTGGGATTGTCCCAATCCAGGTACATAGACACTATACTAAAGAGGTTTAGTGTGGAAGATTCTAAGTGTGGTAATTTACTCACTTTCTCAGGAATCACTCTCTCCAAAGAGATGTCTTCCAAGACTGATTTGGAGAGGGCTCGCTTGCAAGGGAAACCTATGCTTCTGCAGTCGGGTCAATCATGTATGCGATGTTGTATACCAGACCGGATGTAGTTTACTCACTAGGTGTAGTGAGTATGTATCAATCAGATCCAGGGGAGAAATACTGAACAGCTGTGAAGAACATTCTTAAGTACTTGAGAAGAACTAAAGAGATATTCTTGGTGTATGGTAACGGTGAACTCCAGGTGGAGTCCTTTGCCGATTCGAGCTTCCAGAGTGATAAGGAAGACAGTAAGTCGGTCTCGGGTTTTTTCTTTACCCTCAACGGAGGGTCGGTATGTTGGAAGAGTTCCAAGCAAAATACCGTAGCAGACTCGACGATGGAGGCTGAATACATCGCTGCCAACGATGCTGCCAAAGAGGCTGTCTGGACTAAGAAGTTCATAGCTGAACTTGGTGTGGTTCCTTCCATTAAGCATCCAATACCTTTTATATTATGATAACAACGGAGCTGTGGTTTTAGCCAAGGAACCCCGGTCCCATCAGAGATCCAGACATATTCTTAGGCGGTATCACCAGATCCGGGAGATAGTTGATCGCCGGAAGATCGAGATCAGGAGAGTTTACACGGAGGATAACACAACGGATCCACTCATGAAGGCCCTTCCCCAGACGCGGTTCGAGAGACTATTTGGGATGTTGGGTATGAGATACTACAACAACTGGCCTTAGTGCAAGTGGGAGATTGTTAGGGATATGTATGCCTTAGAGGCCATTATTGTACATTGATGTATATTATAGTGGATGCTTGGACATATATAGAGAGGATTTTCTTGCTCGACATGATAGTATGCAATCTGGTTGCTTTTTATCTTAACATATACACTGGTATTATTATACTGTCTCTCATATACGTGTTGATAAAGCCCTTAGGATATTGGCTTGACTACCAGGACTATGATGCGGATCATACTACTGGGACCTGGGTAGTCCACAAGTACATCCTTCAATTGTTCTTAGTCGAGGGAATATCGAGACAGGGCATCGATATTCCAGAGTAGATCAGTGTGTATGTTTCTTGACCCTGTATGGGGCGATAGTTGATCCCATATCCATTGGTGTTTGACATCAAAGATTGTACACAGGTGCTCATTAGAGAATGGGTATACTGAACAGGACTCGCCGAGAACTCCTACATTGTACTATACCTATCGTTAGATAGCAGTTCTCTGGTGACACTGGTACAAGTTAGTCTGTAGACCCGAGATCGTCATAGAATCTTGTGTGGTTCCCACTTTGCTTTGATTTCCTCCCTACCACGGCTCAAAGTAGTCATGCAAATAGATGGATTTTGGGTACAGTCCCGAGTCACATGGAGACAATGAGCGATAGGAGGGGTTTCGTCCCTCCTGGTATAGGGAGTTGATGTTGCGCTATGTTCGATTGGCTATAACAGGAAGTCCCTGGCCAGGGTTGTTGATGAGATTTACTGGTAAGTGATATCAGTAGTTTCTCGTACCGTTATAGGACACACATCGGCATGACTTATCAAGTTATTGGGGTCTAACAATTCCACCCCAAGACTCGATATGCGACATATCAGACGAAGAGACCGGATGTACGGTAAGTGTTACCTATAGGCTTCATGGGAGTTTGGACAAGCTTGCTTGTTGATCTTTTAATCGCTCAATACCTGGATAGACGTTACGTCTAGCTAGTACCGCTGACGGCTTGTGGGTAACTGATGTGATCATTACCTACTGCTGGCGTATTGACGAATGTTTAGTGTCACGACCCGCAAGGTACGGAACGCGACCGGCCCTTAGATTACGAGACGTCTCAAGGCGTTCGTAAAATAAGTAAGCCGAAGCCCAGAATACAAAACCCAATTAAGATCTTTAGAGTGAAGGAAAACCAAATTATTTAGCATTTACTTCATTACCTAATCAAATTGCCTTTTTAAAATAACTTTCCTTTTCCCCAAAATTCCAGCAGAATCTCACATGTAAAATCAGCCTCAATGGTGCAAGCAGATATATAAAGGAATAACAGTGCATAAGAAATAGCATGTCGACTCAAGTGAGTTCGACCCAGATATATCACAAAATAAATCCCCAAGTCTCACAATCTCACCTCTAGGTCAATATACAGTAATCCAAATAAAACAGGTACAACTGAAATGATAGTAGCAGTAGATGGAGTGTTCTACATACAACAAATATATAAGGTGGTACAACCTGATAATAACCCACCTAAGAGCAAAAGCCTCGGGTCCAGGCAAAAAGTGCAAAAGAAGCAAAAGTATCCGCCGCCACCGTGCTGACGGAGTGGACCTGCAGAAAAGCTGTGGCACAACGGGGGTGAGTTGCCAACTCGTGAGTAATAAATAACATCTACTAAGGCTATCGTATGTATGCACACAAGTATCCTGGCATCCCTAAAGCAGGTATGGCTACAAGTTCTAGCAAGTATGTATGCATCGACAAGGTGCTAGCAAGTATAAATGTGTCACATGCATGTAATACAGGTATGCATGCTACATGAAGGTGCTATCAAGTATGTATGAGAATTATCCTTTCCTTTGTTTTGAAACTTTCCTTTTTAAATATCAGCGTAATATCCAAGAAATCAGTAAAAACCGTGTCCAGCAACGACACCTCAAAACTATCCAAATCCCATATATCCATGTCCGGCACCTCTGGCCTCAGCCATCCGGCTGATCTACATCAAAATCCATGTCTCAAACCAGCGGCCACGGTCGGCATCCTCTGGATATCCGCCGTGCCAAATGAAGTCACCGGTAGGTAGTCCGTCCCCCATCCAGGCTCAACGCCATCTCCTGCGATCTTCTTGCCCCGGGGTACCGTACCGGGCCCACCATGTATCCGTGACGGTTCCTCCACTCCTCGACACGGATCTCGAAAACCACAGCAAACTCATGGTGGACGACACTTTACATCACTAGAAAACCGTAACGTTTTATCTTTTAAAACAGTTATCAGTTTTGAAATCTTGCGGCTTTCCCCCAAAATCCAGAAATATCATAAATCTCATGAACTCATCATAATGCATATGTCGATGATTATTAATGCTTATGGTATCAATTTGCAATGCATGGTTACACTAGGCATGAGCAGATGATATGATAACATATATGCACGAGTATTGTAATTCTTATGGTTTCATTTTAAACATTCATTTTAATATCACATTCCTAGGCAATTAACATGTTTCAGATTTATAGTCATCTAGTGTTGTGACATGGCAATTACCAGGGTGTGTGTGTGTGTCCACATGAATAGTGCTCGTGCTGCATATAAACCTGGTAATGGTGCATGTGTCCTATCATGAATTTGCATATAAGGGTATGATATGTAAATATGACTGCGGTAATATTATGCCAGTTTTATTATTATCACTCTAATGTCATAAGTACTATCAAGTTTACCAAATATCAGTTTATTAAATCTAACGGGCGACTCGCGCCATCCAAACGATCGTCCCCCGTAGATGTTAAATTTACTCACCCGTGATCCTGCGCTAAGTGTGTCCGACCACCTGCTTGCCTTTTCCTGCTGCGCTCGAAGTCCCTGCCGGCGAACCTAGAATTCACAAGAGTCACCAAATAAGGAAAAATCCTGCAAAACGTGATATATCGATAACAGGAATACGCGTGCGTCGTGGGGGAGTTGGGTCCCCGTGTTCTATATGTGTGTGTCTACTAGTCTCACCATGCTACAGTCCTCCCAAATTTATTCTGAAAAGTTCGGGTCAACAGCAGATTCAATAGAGGCCAAAAAGTCAATAAAACTACTAAATTACGCCAAGTCGGGTAAATCGGGTGTCTTGGTGAAATCTGGGGAAATCCTCTGGTTGACTGGCCTCACTAACACCTAAAAGGGTTATTCTAACTAACACAACTTCCACTTTGCCAATAGTTTCCTTAATTCTCTCAAAATCACTACTAAACCAAGAAATACACACCAATTAAGCTAGATTACTAAAATTTTAGCAATTTAGGCTAATCATCTAATTTTAATGACACTAATAGGCTTAAACAGATTAGTTAACACCAAGAAGGGGTTCATAAAGCTACAAGCACTCTAAAATGGCTAAATCTACCATCACCACACCATTCTAGCAATAAAATTCTATTTATCACTAAAACTAGCTAATCAAGCACATAATCTACACAATATGGGAAAAGTTTAGGAGTTATACCCCCTAGGACCCTTGCAACCAAGGAGAAGGAGAAGAAGAAGAGAGTAGGTGCATCAAAACGTGGCTGGAATGAGCTGAACTTCACCAGAGCTGATGCTGATGTGCTGCTGTTGCTGTTGCTGTTGCTGTTACTGGGGCTGATATGGTGTGGTATGGTGTGGTGTGTGGTGTGGTATGGTGTGGTGTGTGGGCTGATATGGTGCTGAAATGGTGTGCTGCCTTGGCTGATGCTGGTATGGTGCTGATATGGTGCTGATATGGGCTGATATGGTGCTGATATGGGGCTGATATGGGCTGATATGGTGCTGATATGGGGCTGATATGGGCTGATATGGTGCTGATATGGTGCTGAAATGGCTGTTTGGGCTGAAAATGAGCTGATATGGTGTGGTATGGTGTGTGGTGTGGTATGGAGTTGGGAGGGGGCTGAAGGAGCAGCTGTTGCTGCTGCTGTCTGCAGAAATTAAAAGGCTGAAGTGGTGAAAAAAAACAAATGGCTGAAGGCTGATGTGCTGATGCTGTTTTCTGGTGTTTTTGAAGCAGAAAAAGTGGCTGGAACTGATGTTTTTGTGGTGTTTGTGTTGCTGGTTTGAGTGTGAGAGAGGGTTTTAAGGTTGGGGCTGCTTGTAATGATGATGATTGGAGCTGATGGGCTGTTTTGGGAGCTGAAACAGCTGCTGTTGCAGCAGTTAGAGTGAAGAGAAGGGCTGGAATAGGCTGCTGGATATCATCAACTGCTGTAGCAGCACAAAGTGGTGGCTTGGGGCTGAATTGATGCAAAATTTGGGCTGAGCTGATGTGTGAGTGAGAGAGGGATTGAGTGTGAGAAGAATTGCCAAGCTTGAAGTGAGAGAGGTGACAAATCCTTAAATCATCATGACCCATCACACCCCATCTCTCTCTCTCTCTCAAGTCAACCTTAAACCCCCCAAAACCCCATGGTCAAAGCCAACCATCTCTAACTAAGCTAATTAGCTCTAAACAACCCTATTAACTTAACTAAGGACCTAACCCATCATGGTCAAATTAAACATAGCTAACCTACAAGCCCAAATGTGTGGCAACCATAGTCTTAACCCTAGTTAACGTGCACAAGTGTGTGTGGTTGCGATAAAATTCCACAAAAATAACCATAAATCCAGATAAATTACTAGAATCCCGTTTTGGTAAGCTTTTTACCGAAAACCCCAAATTAACACTTAATTAACACTAACCCTAAAACTCAAGTGTTACAGTCTTCCCCCCTTAAGAAAATTCGTCCCCGAATTTAAATATGCAACTACGCGTACCTGCAAAAAGGTGAGGGAATTTCTTCCGCATCTCTCCCTCGGCCTCCCAAGTGATATCTTCGCTGCTCGGGCTGCGCCACAGAACTTTCACAGACGGCAGGACCCTTGATCGAAGTTTCTTCACTTGCCGATCCAAAATCTCAACTGGCCGCACGGTGAACGAAAGGTCCGGCTCAAGCTGAACTGTCTGATGCTGAATCGTGTGGGAAGGGTCATGAAGATAACGGCGTAGCATCGATACGTGGAAGACTGGATGAACATCTGAGAAACTGGGTGGAAGAGCCAAACGATAAGCAACAGTGCCGACACGCTCGAGGATCTCGAAGGGACCTATGAATCTAGGGCTAAGCTTCCCCTTTCGCCCAAAACGCATCACGCCCTTCATCGGAGAGACCTTTAGAAAAACATGGTCGCCAACTGCGAACTCTAATCTGCGACGGCGCCTGTCTGCATAGGATTTCTGTCTGCTCTGAGCTGCTCTCATCCGGTCTCGAATCAACTGTACTTTTTCGGTCGTCTCCTGCACAATCTGCGGTCCGAAGATACTGCTCTCGCTCAACTCGGTCCAACAAATGGGCGTTCTACATCTCCTCCCATACAATGCCTCGAAAGGTGCCATCTGGATAGTATCCTGGAAGTTGTTGTTATAGGAGAACTCTACTAGAGGTAAATGACGGTCCCAGCTACCGCCGAAATCTAAAACGCACGCTCTGAGCATGTCCTCGAGTGTCTGAATGGTCCGCTCTGACTGTCCGTCGGTCTGCAGGTGAAATGCTGTGCTAAAGCTCAAACGAGTGCCCAAAGCCTCCTGGAGTCTCTGCCATAGTCGGCTGGTAAACTGAGTGCCTCGATCTGACACAATACAAGTCGGTACGCCATGTAGCCGCACGATCTCGTCAATGTAGAGCTGAGCATACTGAGCGAAGCTGAAAGTGGTCTTCACTGGCAGGAAGTGAGCCGCTTTCGTCAATCTATCCACGATCACCCAGATGGAATCGTACCCTCGACTGGTCCTGGGTAGACCCACAACGAAATCCATCGAAATCTACTCCCATTTCCACTCTGGAATGGGTAACGGCTGTAGCTCTCCTGCGGGCCTCTGGTGCTCGGCCTTGACTTGCTGACAAGTCAGGCAACTCGATACGAACTCCGCAATGTTTCTCTTCATTCCGTCCCACCAGTAGGTCTCTCTCAAATCATGGTACATCTTGGTGGAACCGGGGTGGACACTATATGCCGATCGGTGTGCCTCCTCAAGGATATCGCGCCGCAATCCCTCAGCATCTGGTACGCACAGTCTAGATCCAAATCGTAAAATCCCCTGATCATCAATCATGAACTCGGAAAATCTGCCCTGTCCCATCTGTGCCATGATCTCTGAACAACGGTCATCGCTGCGCTGTGCCTCATATATACGGTCAAGCAACTGTGGGCGCGCACGAACATGCGCCAGCTGTCCTCATGTCGGAATGAACTCGAACTCGACTCGGCTGTCGCATAGAATCTGCCAATCCGCTGACGTTTGCCTCTGCACTGCGCGCAAATAGGATAGACTGCCCCCGGGCCTCCTGCTCAAAGCATCCGCTACAACATTCGCCTTACCCGGGTGGTATAAGATCTCACAGTCATAGTCCTTCACCAACTCCATCCAACGACGTTGTCTGAGGTTCAGGTCTCGCTGCTGAAATATATATTTTAAGCTCTTGTGGTCTGTGAATATTTGGCACGACTCGCCATATAGGTAATGTCGCCATATCTTCAGTGCAAAGACCACTGCAGCCATCTCCAAATCGTGAGTAGGGTAGTTTTGTTCGTGCTTCTTCAACTGCCGAGAAGCATAAGCGATCACCCGGCCATGTTGCATCAATACGCATCCTAATCCCACTCGCGAAGCATCACAGTAGACCACAAATCCGCCTGATCCCGAAGGCAAAGATAATACCGGCGCCGTAGTCAATCACGTCCGCAGCTGCTGAAGACTGCGCTCGCACTCCTCCGTCCAAACGAAAGGAACTCCCTTTCGGGTCAGACCGGTCAAGGGCGCAGCTATACGGGAGAAGTCCTGAACAAAACGCCTGTAGTAGCCTGCCAGGCCTAGAAAACTACGGATCTCGGTAACCGATGTAGGTCGGGGCCACTGCTGAACGGCCTCAATCTTCTTCGGGTCCACACAAATTCCATCTCTCGTAATCACGTGACCCAAGAATCCGACGCTGTCCAGCCAGAATGCGCACTTGGAGAACTTTGCGAACAGCTGGTGCTCCCTCAGAGTCTGTAACGTAATCCGCAGGTGCTGCTCGTGCTCCTCTCGGCTCCGGGAGTACACCAAAATATCGTCGATGAACACGATGATGAACAAGTCAAGGTACGGCCTGAATGTACGGTTCATCAAATCCATAAATGCTGCGGGGGCGTTGGTGAGTCCGAACAACATCACCAGAAACTCATAGTGGCCATAGCGTGTACGGAAGGCTGTCTTCGGTATATCCTCCTGTCGGACTCGCAGCTGGTGGTATCCTGATCGTAAGTCGATCCTCGAAAAATAACCCGCGCCCTGGAGCTGGTCGACCAAATCATCAATACGCGGCTTCGGATATCTGTTCCGAACGGTCACCTTGTTCAGCTGGCGATAGTCGATACATAAGCGCAAACTTCCGTCCTTCTTCTTGACAAACAGGACCGGAGCACCCCACGGAGAAACACTGGGTCGAATAAGTCCCTTATCCAGCAAATCTTGCAGCTGAACCTTCAACTCTCTAAGTTCCGCCGGGGCCATCCGATAAGGCGGTATAGAAATAGGCCCCGAGCCAGGAATCAAATCAATACAGAACTCGACATCGCGCTCAGGTGGCAGTCCTGGCAGCTCATCAGGGAAAACATCGGGGAACTCGCATGCAATCGGAACCTGGTCCAATGGAACATCCGTAGCTCTGGTATCACATACACAGGCTAGAAATCCCCGACATCCCTTCCTCATCAGCTGACCAGCGCGAAGGGAAGAAATCAAAATGTGAGGGGCGACACCACGGTCCCCCTGCACGACAAAAGCTGACTCGCCGGGAAAACAAAACCTAACTGTCTTCTCTCGGCAGTCCACCGTCGCATAGCACGTGGCTAACCAATCCATGCCCAAAAGAATGTCGAAGTCCAACATCTCCAGAAGGATCAAGTCGACAGGAAACTCTCGCTCGCCAATACGAACGGTACAGGATAGGAACACGTGCCTAGCAACAAAAGTCTCTCCCACCGGAGTGGTCACAACAAGCGGCTGATCAAGCAAACTGGACTCTCTACCTAAACTCGGCACGAAGTGGGTGGAAACGTATGAGTGCGTGGATCCGGGATCGAACAATACGTGTGCATCAATAGAACATACTGATAGGGTACCTGTAACGACGGCATTGGATGCCTGCGCATCCTGGGGTGTCAATGCAAAAACTTGGGCCTGACCTCCTCTAATAGCGGGCTGACCTCGGCCTCGGCCTCCTCGTCCCCTCTGGATCGGTGTGCCGCGCCCACGGCCTCTGGGTGCGCCTAACTGGCGTGGAGCATCGCCTGTGGCAGGTAGTAGAGCTCTCTGAGGAGGGGGCGGTGATGGAGGTAGATTCACATGCGGAACTGTCGCCGCACCCTGTCGCCTCACTAGACAATCTCTAATACGATGGTGCAGACTCCCGCACCTAAAGCACCCTGGCGATGACTGCTGACCCTGTATACGATCCGTACAACTGACCTCGTCCGAACCCTCTGCCGGCCCTATCTCTCGGAATGAATCTGGCATGCTGCCTCTGATCTAGTGTGCCAGTACGAATCCTCTTCGGCCCCGGAACGGCCGACATCGCTGAAATACGTGTCTCCATCCGCAATGCTGTATCCATAGCTGCCGAATAGGTATCGAAATGCTGAGCGCCAATGGCAAGATATAGCTGGGCATCCAGTCCCTGTATGAACCTCTTCACTCTTTTCGCTTCGGTATCTACCAGGTACGGGGCATATCGGGACAACTGCGTAAACTGAACGTCATACTCAGACACCGTCATCCCAGGTGTCTTGACCAAGGCCTCGAAACTATGAGCTCTGGCGTCGCGAATGCTCTCCGGAAGGAAACGGGCAAGGAAAACTGCTGTGAACTCGGTCCAGGTCATGGGCGGTAGACCTGCAGCTCGACCTCTCAGAACTGACTCCCACCATATCTGTGCGAGACCCTCTAGTTGGAAACTCGCAAGCTCTACCCAGCGATCATCGGAACATCTCAGCGAACGGCAGATCCTGGCCAAGCTGTCAAGGAACGTCTGCGGGTCCTCTGCTGCATCGGTACCCGTAAAGACTGGAGGTCTCAGCCTCATGAACTCCTGTAGTGAAACCGGAATGGTCGCGGTGGTAGTAGTAGGAGCAGGTATCATAGTGGTCTGGGATGTAGTAGGTACGTCCTCCGGCCTCGGTGCACGACCGGCTGCGACTAGGGATCCTACCATCTGACGTAGCTCCTGCATACTCCCCATCATCTGACGCAACTCTTCCATACCAGTCTCAAGCCTATCCATACGGCCTGGGGAAGGTGGATCGGTCTGTCCCTGTGGCGTAGGCATGCCACCCTGCTCAGTCCTAGTCTCGGATGAGCCAGCTCGAATCTCGTCTCGGGCAGCAGCCCTCTGTGCTCTGGTAGCCCTCTGTGGCATAGCGACTGGTACAGGAAACAGGACAATGAGAACAGCGCAAGAGAATCACAGGATACATGGAATCGAAGAAGAAATTCTCAAGCAAGCATGTCCTAAAGTCACCTAAGCGGAGTATCGCATCGCAAGTATGGCGCGGACATACGCACTCTACGCTACTCTGCTTAAGTCACTTACTCCATCTACTAAGGGTCATCCTACACTCAGAAAGGTGGAACCTACGCTTTGATACCAACTTTGTCACGACCCGCAAGGTACGGAACGCGACCGGCCCTTAGATTACGAGACGTCTCAAGGCGTTCGTAAAATAAGTAAGCCGAAGCCCAGAATACAAAACCCAATTAAGATCTTTAGAGTGAAGGAAAACCAAATTATTTAGCATTTACTTCATTACCTAATCAAATTGCCTTTTTAAAATAACTTTCCTTTTCCCCAAAATTCCAGCAGAATCTCACATGTAAAATCAGCCTCAATGGTGCAAGCAGATATATAAAGGAATAACAGTGCATAAGAAATAGCATGTCGACTCAAGTGAGTTCGACCCAGATATATCACAAAATAAATCCCCAAGTCTCACAATCTCACCTCTAGGTCAATATACAGTAATCCAAATAAAACAGGTACAACTGAAATGATAGTAGCGGTAGATGGAGTGTTCTAGATACAAAAAATATATAAGGTGGTACAACCTGATAATAACCCACCTAAGAGCAAAAGCCTTGGGTCCAGGCAAAAAGTGCAAAAGAAGCAAAAGTATCCGCCGCTACCGTGCTGACGGAGTGGACCTGCAGAAAAGCTGTGGCACAACGGGGGTGAGTTGCCAACTCGTGAGTAATAAATAACATCTACTAAGGCTATCGTATGTATGCACACAAGTATCCTGGCATCCCTAAAGCAGGTATGGCTACAAGTTCTAGCAAGTATGTATGCATCGACAAGGTGCTAGCAAGTATAAATGTGTCACATGCATGTAATACAGGTATGCATGCTACATGAAGGTGCTATCAAGTATGTATGAGAATTATCCTTTCCTTTGTTTTGAAACTTTCCTTTTTAAATATCAGCGTAATATCCAAGAAATCAGTAAAAACCGTGTCCAGCAACGACACCTCAAAACTATCCAAATCCCATATATCCATGTTCGGCACCTCTGGCCTCAGCCATCCGGCTGATCTACATCAAAATCCATGTCTCAAACCAGCGGCCACGGTCGGCATCCTCTGGATATCCGCCGTGCCAAATGAAGTCACCGGTAGGTAGTCCGTCTCCCAGCCAGGCTCAATGCCATCTCCTGCGATCTTCTTGCCCCGGGGTACCGTACCGGGCCCACCATGTATCCGTGACGGTTCCTCCACTCCTCGACACGGATCTCGAAAACCACAGCAAACTCATGGTGGACGACACTTTACATCACTAGAAAACCGCAACTTTTTATCTTTTAAAACAGTTATCAGTTTTGAAATCTTGCGGCTTTCCCCCAAAATCCAGAAATATCATAAATCTCATGAACTCATCATAATGCATATGTCGATGATTATTAATGCTTATGGTATCAATTTGCAATGCATGGTTACACTAGGCATGAGCAGATGATATGATAACATATATGCACGAGTATTGTAATTCTTATGGTTTCATTTTAAACATTCATTTTAATATCACATTCCTAGGCAATTAACATATTTCAGATTTATAGTCATCTAGTGTTGTGACATGGCAATTACCAGGGTGTGTGTGTGTGTCCACATGAATAGTGCTCGTGCTGCATATAAACCTGGTAATGGTGCATGTGTCCTATCATGAATTTGCATATAAGGGTATGATATGTAAATATGACTGCGGTAATATTATGCCAGTTTTATTATTATCACTCTAATGTTATAAGTACTATCAAGTTTACCAAATATCAGTTTATTAAATCTAACGGGCGACCCCCGTAGATGTTAAATTTACTCACCCGTGATCCTGCGCTAAGTGTGTCCGACCACCTGCTTGCCTTTTCCTGCTGCGCTCGAAGTCCCTGCCGGCGAACCTAGAATTCACAAGAGTCACCAAATAAGAAAAAATCCTGCAAAACGTGATATATCGATAACAGGAATACGCGTGCGTCGTGGGGGAGTTGGGTCCCCGTGTTCTGTATGTGTGTGTCTACTAGTCTCACCATGCTACAGTCCTCCCAAATTTATTCTGAAAAGTTCGGGTCAACAGCAGATTCAATAGAGGCCAAAAAGTCAATAAAACTGCTAAATTACGCCAAGTCGGGTAAATCGGGTGTCTTGGTGAAATCTGGGGAAATCCTCTGGTTGACTGGCCTCACTAACACCTAAAAGGGTTATTCTAACTAACACAACTTCCACTTTGCCAATAGTTTCCTTAATTCTCTCAAAATCACTACTAAACCAAGAAATACACACCAATTAAGCTAGATTACTAAAATTTTAGCAATTTAGGCTAACCATCTAATTTTAATGACACTAATAGGCTTAAACAGATTAGTTAACACCAAGAAGGGGTTCATAAAGCTACAAGCACTCTAAAATGGCTAAATCTACCATCACCACACCATTCTAGCAATAAAATTATATTTATCACTAAAACTAGCTAATCAAGCACATAATCTACACAATATGGGAAAAGTTTAGGAGTTATACCCCCTAGAACCCTTGCAACCAAGGAGAAGGAGAAGGAGAAGAAGAAGAGAGTAGGTGCATCAAAACGTGGCTGGAATGAGCTGAACTTCACCAGAGCTGATGCTGATGTGCTGCTGTTGCTGTTGCTGTTGCTGTTACTGGGGCTGATATGGTGTGGTATGGTGTGGTGTGTGGTGTGGTATGGTGTGGTGTATGGGCTGATATGGTGCTGAAATGGTGTGCTGCCTTGGCTGATGCTGGTATGGTGCTGATATGGTGCTGATATGGGGCTGATATGGGCTGATATGGTGCTGATATGGGGCTGATATAGGCTGATATGGTGCTGATATGGTGCTGAAATGGCTGTTTGGGCTGAAAATGAGCTGATATGGTGTGGTATGGTGTGTGGTGTGGTATGGAGTTGGGAGGGGGCTGAAGGAGCAGCTGTTGCTGCTGCTGTCTGCAGAAATTAAAAGGCTGAAGTGGTAAAAAAAACAAATGGCTGAAGGCTGATGTGCTGATGCTGTTTTCTGGTGTTTTTGAAGCAGAAAAAGTGGCTGGAACTGATGTTTTTGTGGTGTTTGTGTTGCTGGTTTGAGTGTGAGAGAGGGTTTTAAGGTTGGGGCTGCTTGTAATGATGATGATTGGAGCTGATGGGCTGTTTTGGGAGCTGAAACAGCTGCTGTTGCAGCAGTTAGAGTGAAGAGAAGGGCTGGAATAGGCTGCTGGATATCATCAACTGCTGTAGCAGCACAAAGTGGTGGCTTAGGGCTGAATTGATGCAAAATTTGGGCTGAGCTGATGTGTGAGTGAGAGAGGGATTGAGTGTGAGAAGAATTGCCAAGCTTGAAGTGAGAGAGGTGACAAATCCTTAAATCATCATGACCCATCACACCCTATCTCTCTCTCTCTCTCAAGTCAACCTTAAACCCCCCAAAACCCCATGGTCAAAGCCAACCATCTCTAACTAAGCTAATTAGCTCTAAACAACCCTATTAACTTAACTAAGGACCTAACCCACCATGGTCAAATTAAACATAGCTAACCTACAAGCCCAAATGTGTGGCAACCATAGTCTTAACCCTAGTTAACGTGCACAAGTGTGTGTGGTTGCGATAAAATTCCACAAAAATAACCATAAATCCAGATAAATTACTAGAATCCCGTTTTGGTAAGCTTTTTACCGAAAACCCCAAATTAACACTTAATTAACACTAACCCTAAAACTCAAGTGTTACATTTAGAGTCCCACACAGAAGTTTCCTGGTTCAAGCGAAACGAAGTAGGGCACATATGCTGATATGTGCGGGGGCCTGATTAAATACGAGTATGTGATACCGTATTCTAATCTGGCGGTTATTTGTTATCAGTTAGGTTATATGTGATATAACCGGATTATTGAACCAAGTGTTGATTTGATAATGTGATATACATATAAATGATATTAGTCGATTATATGTGATATAACCGGATTATTAAATCAAGTGTTGATTTAATAATATGATATATATTTATATTTGATATAATTATATATTAACTAATATTATTAGCTCACTAATTATTCTTCATAATATATATATATATATATATATATATATATATATATATTATATGAAGCATGGCATGGATTTTCTATTTTTATGAAAATAGAAATTGGGGTGGAAAATGGGGACACTTTTTGTGGTATGGAGCAAAGCATGGCTTATTCTTTTTTATATTCATTTGCTTGCACTATTGAAACATGGCTACAATTTTTAATTGTTGAAAATTGTATGCTTCAATAATGGGTGAGCAAAAGAAGAGCCATTCTACACTTCATTCTTCACTTGAGTTATTTTCCTCACTTGAGCTCCTTGCTCTCTAGCTCTCTCCATTTTCTTCACCTCCTCCTCCAAGCTCAACCCCTCACATGTGTTGTGAACTCTTGAGCTTGTGAGAACCCTAGTGAGCAAACAAAACCCCTACTTCACCATCTTACACTTAATTAGCACTTGAGTGTAGTGTGTTTCCTTCACTAAAGAGTTTAGTGAAGAGGTAGCTTGGATTAGTGGATTTCGGGTGGATCATCTTCAGCACGAAAGTCATTGAAGCAAGTTTGTTCAACCTTCAAGTGGAGCCTAGTGGAGTCGTAGGGACTACAACCCGGAGCTTTAGAAGAGAAGGACACAATCTACAAAGGTTGTAGCCTCCTTTTCTTTATAATTTTTTTGTGATATCATAGTTAAACCCTAATCATCTAGTTTAAGATCTTGGTTAGTGCTGATTAGCATCCCGAAATTTTTCAAAATGGCATGCTTGATGCTAGTAAAACCCAGTGGTGGTGCTAACAAACACTTTCGGGCTGGTAATCAAACGAGCCAACTCGTATTCGGCTTGCTAAGAGCTCGTTCAAGCTCGGCTCGTTAAGTATCCAGCTCGAGTTCAGTGACAGCTCGAGTATATCTGCATATGCCCAAATACAATTGCATCCATGATTCATTAACCCAAAATCCATAATATAAGTCTAGTGAGTAGTGACTAGTAAATAACTTAATGGTTAGTAGCTACCCGTTAGACCCAATACCCATTAACTTAAAAATAATCTTATATAAAAAAGAAAGTGAAAAAACCCTAGAGGCTAGAGTTCAGATCCACTCTAGACTTCAGAGACTTCCTTTCTACCTCAAATATCTCACATCTCTCTCTCTCTCACTTTTTTCTCCCCGTCTCTAAATTTCTTTAAAGTTTTGATTTTTAAGCTAAAGGTCTCACTTTTGAAGGTCGGGAGTCGATTGAGCAAGGTATTTTGAAGAACCCTTCTCGTTTTCTTCGTTTTAGGTGTTTGTTTTTTCGATTTCTGCATCGTTTGATGATGATGAGAATCTATAATATGAATTGATGATTTCTTGTTGTATTTTAGGATTTAATTATTAAGTCTTGATTAAATATTTCGGGATCTAAGTTAAGTGAAATCTTTGAATTGTTTGATTTCTGTTTTGTTTTATCATTTGTATAAAGGAAAAGCTTTGATTGTAGAAAAAAAGTTTTTTTTAAAAATAAATTTGATTAATTGAACTCGACATGAGCTGAGCTTGTTTAATCGAGACAGACCTGAGCTGAACATCTCCAGCTTGATTCGGACCCGAGCTGGACTTGGGTCGACCCAAAAAAACCCGAGCCGAACTCGATTTGAGCTTGGCTCGCTCAAGCTCGGCTCGTTTACACCCCTAATTAGTGCCCAACACTTTGAAAATATGCAGCGGCGATGGAAGTGGCCACGCTGATAGGGAAGCGTATTGCTGAGACTGCGGATGTCCCGGAACCGAAGCGGGTTCATCCTAGTATATCAATTTCCGGGCAATTTGGTAGAGGTATGGCAGGCAGAGGTCGTGGCGGATTCTTTCTAGGCCGTGGCAGTAGTAGAGATTTGATACGGGGCCAGTTATATACCTTTTATCTACAGGGTCAGCAGCCATCGCCAGGGTGTTACCAGTGTGGGAGTCCATACTATCTCGTCAGATATTGTACCGTGAGACATCAGGGCGAGGCAGTAGTTCCACAGGTCACCTTGCCCCCTTCATCTCCTCCTCCGCGTGTATTGCCTCCTCCACCCGTCGCTACTTCGCGCCAGTCAGATGCTCAGAGAGGCCGTGGTCGTAGCAGTCATGTTCAGAGGGGATGGGACGGCAGAGGCAGAGGGCATCGGGGTTCTAGTAGGGGTCAGGCTCAGGTTATTGCCTTGACTCCTCAGGATGTGCAGGTATCAAATGTCATTGTGACGGATACTCTTTTCTTGTGTTCTTTCGATGCGCGTATATTGTTTGACCCTGGATCCACACACTCATATGTATCCTTACACTTCACATCGAGATTGGATCGAGATTCATCTTTATTAGATCAGCTTCTAGTTGTGATTACTCCTGTAAGAGAGTCTTTTATCGCCCGACACATGTTCAGGACTTGTTTCGTTCGAATTGGGGATAGGGATTCTTTTGTCGATTTGATCCTTATCGATATGTTAGACTTCAACGTCCTCCTCGGCATGGATTGGTTAGCCACTTGTTATGCGTTTGTGGACTGCCATGAGAAGGCGGTCGGATTTTGTTTTCCGGATGAGCCAGTTTTGGTTATGCAGGGGGACCGCCGTGACACCCCTCACAGTATGATTTCTGCCCTTTGCGCTAGTCGATTTTTGAGGAAAAGATGTCGGGGATTCTTATCTTATATTCAAGATGCTGGAGCCACAGAGGTCCCGTTGAACCAGATTTCGATTGTGAGAGAGTTCTCTAATATGTTTCCTTATGAGTTACCAGGGTTGACGCCAGAGCGTGATATAAAGTTCTGCATCATTTGATCCCTGACACGGGGCCTATTTCTATACCTCCCTATCAGATGGCCCTGGCAGGGCTTAAGGAGCTCAAGAATCAATTGCAAGATTTGCTTGATAAGGGACTTGTATGACTGAATGTGTCGCCTTGAGGAGCTCCTGTTCTATTTGTTAAGAAGAATGACGGCAGTATGAGATTGTGTATTGATTATCGTCAGCTGAACCAAGTTACGGTGCGGAATATGTATCATTTACCTCGTATTGACGATTTGTTCGTTCAACTCCAGAGAGCGGCATACTTTTCGAAGATTGATTTGTGATCGTGTTACCATCGGTTGCGAGTCCAGAATGATGACATTCCGAAAACTGCTTTCGGACGCGCTATGGGCATTACGAATTCTTGGTGATGTCATTCGGGCTCACCAATGCCCTAGTGGCGTTCATGGATTTGATGAACCGGATCTTCAAGCCATTTCTCGACCAGTTTATCATCGTATTCATAGACGATATTTTGGTCTACTCTAAGAGTCGAAAGGAGCATGAACAGCACTTGCATTGCAGACATTGAGAGAGCACCAGCTGTTTGCCAAATACTCGAAATGCGCTTTCTGGCTTGATAGTATGGACTTCTTGGGTCACGTTGTTACAAGATATGGTATACGAGTGGATCCAAAAAAGATCGATGCAGTATAGCATTGGCACAGACCCGTTTCAGTGACCGAGGTTCATAGCTTCTTGGGCTTGGCCGGTTTATACCCTCATTTCTTACAGGATTTCTCTCGTATCGTTGCACCGATGACACTGGAAAGGAGTTTTGTTTCTGTGGACTGAGGCATGTGAGCAAAGTTTTCAGCAGTTGAAGACTTATTTGACGACTGCACCAGTTCTATCTTTGCCTTCAGGCTCAGGCGGTTTCGTTGTTTATTGCAATGCTTCTCGAGTAGGTCTAGGTTGCGTGTTGATACTGCATGGCAGAGCTCATAAAGGACTATGATTGTGAGATCCTTTATCATCCTGGTAAGGTAAATGTTGTAGCTGATGCTTTAAGTCGGAAGCCCAGAGGTAGCTTGTTTCATTTGAGCATAGTACAGAGGCAGTCGACTGTGGATTGGCAGGTTTTATGAAACAGTGGGGTACAGTTTGAGTTCACATCTGCAGGAGGACAGCTTGCTCATGCGCTCGTCCACTTTTACTTGATCGCATCAAGGATGCACAGTTCAACAATACCCGTTTATCTGAGATTATGGAGCAGGTTCGGCAGGGAAGAGATTCGGAATTTGCGATTGATAGCGAGGGAGTGTTACGGTTTGGAAATCGTCTATGTGTATCCGACTCTAAGGAGCTGAGACGCGAGATCTTATAGGAGGCACATCAGTCAGCGTATAGCGTTCATCCGGGTTCCATCAAGATATATCATGATTTGAGAGATGGTTACTGGTGGGAGAGGATGAAGTGGGATGTTTCTAATTTTGTTTCGAGATTCCTGACTTGTCAGCAAGTCAAGGCCGAGTATCAGAGGCCGGTAGGAGAGTTGCAGCCCTTGCCCATTCCGGAGTGAAAATAGGAACAAATCTTTATAGTCTTCATTATAGGTCTATCTAGGTCCAATCGAGAGTATGACTCCATTTGGGTGATCATAGATCGGTTGACGAAAATGGCTCATTTCCTCCCAGTAAAAACCACTTTCGGGTATGCTCAATATGCTTAGCTCTATATTGATGAGATTGTGCGGTTTCACTGCGTGCCGACTTGTATAGTTTTCGACAGAGGTACTCAGTTTACCAGCCGTCTTTAGCAGAAACTTCAAGATGGCTTAGGTACCCGTTTGAGTTTTAGTACCGCTTTCCACCAGCAGACCGATGGTCGGTCAGAGCAGACTATTCAGACACTCGAGAATATGCTCCGAACTTGTGCGTTAGATTTGGATGGTGGTTAGGACCTTCACTTGCCCTTGATCGAGTTCTCCTACAATAATAGTTTTCAGGACGATTCAGATGGCACCTTTTGAGGCCTTGTATGAGAGAAAGTGTCGATCGTTGGTCTGTTGGACTGAGCTCACTGAGAGCAGGATTTTAGGACCTCAGTCAGTGCAGGAGACTACGGAGAAGATCCGGTTGATCCAAGATAGGATGAGAGCAATCCAGAGCAGGCAGAAGTCGTATGCCGATCGTCGCCGCCGCAGACTTGAGTTCGCAGTGGGTGACCATATTTTCCTACAGGTCTCTCCGATGAAGCGTATGATGAGGTTTGGAAAGAAAGGGAAGCTCGGTCTCATATATGTAACAACCGAGTCCAGTTCTACAAATTTCTGTTACCGTATGTGTGGTGTATGGTATTTATTTCATTTATCCTGCTTTGACTGTTACTAGTTATAATTTACCCCGACATGTCATATTCTGCATATAACAATTTAAGTCATCTAAAATAAATTAAAAATAACTGACATAGCCTGCTTGGCACCCCTAACCCTGTGGTAGCGTCCTTGCATCGTTTTCTCGTCCCGTTCAGTGTAACGGACGTGTTTGGACAGCAACGCGCACATGCGTGCGTCTGTTCTTGGGGGTATGTTTTTTAATTATATAATCCTTCATTTTAATTTTGGAACCTGCCAATATTTTTCATATTTCAAATTCAAATTTTGGACCTGACCCGGGTGTAATTCTGAATTATTTGGTATCCCGCCAATTCTGTTTAATTAAATAATTAATTTTCTTAATTTATTTTTTTACCAGCATAAAATTGTTACGTGGGTATAAATCTTTCAAGTTAAAGAATCCTGTTAAAAGTTATTTAAATATCTTTTATATTTTTCTCGCAACCAACACATTTATTCCAGCCAATCAAACCCGTAAATCTTTCACAATTTTCTTTCCTCCAACCAATCACGTTTCACTTTAACCCCTGGGCCCCACATTTTCTCTCCCCCTCTCTTTTCTCCTTCTCTTTCTCTCTCTCTCCTACGCTAAATGCCAACTTTCTTTCTCCTCTTCATTTTCTCTCTCCTCTCGATCTCTCTCTTCCTCTCTGTCTCTCTCCTCTTCTCTCTCCTCTCGCGATTCTCTCTCTCTCTCCCCGCGTCTCTCTCTCTCTCCTCTTCTCTCTCCTCTCGCGATTCTCTCTCTCTCTCCTCGCGTCTCTCTCTCTCTCCCCCCCCCTCTCTCTCTCTCTCCTCTTTATAATTTCTTTCTTCTTCTTCATTATACAACAGAACCCATCCCAGAAAAACCTTAGCCGCCTTCCTCCTCTCGCCGTTGCCCTAGCGCCGACGCCATCGTCGTCGTTCATCGCCGTTGCTCACCTTCATCACCTCTACCTTCTCTCCTTCCTCCTTCCTTCTCTCCCGATCACCCTGCAACTAGCAGTCGCGCCCCTGCACGCATCTGCACTACCGGAAGCCGCCGCCGGTGACCTCGTCCCCGTGCCCTAGCCTTGGTACACCCATGTGAGCCTTATCTCTGCACCTGCTTCCTTCTTTCCTCCTTCTTTCTTCTTCTCCCATTCTTTATGCTCTCAGTTGGTTTTCTTTAACTGCCGGTGGTCGCTGCAGGTATCTCGTCGGAGCTCCGTCAACGCCGTCGACCCTCACAATCCCTCTCCAGACCACTGTAAGCCTCCTTCCCTTCATTCTTCTTCTCTTTGTCTCTTTTCTCATTCATGCAGTTCTTGAAATATTGATGTTCACTGTTCTGGTTCGCCGGAATCCGACCGTGCCGGCGACGTTTCCCGACGACCCAGCGAGGACCTGCGACCCGTGTGACTCCACTGTTCGTCGTTTGGGTTCATTCCGTGTACCGTGCCCCGACGACGCGTAACGTTCCGTTTTCCGTATCGCGACCCGTCGAGGCAAGTGAAACTTGCTACATGCTATTAAAACTATTCTTATGCTAATTTATTTATTTCCTATTAAATCTCTAAATAGAATCGAAAGTATTGGATTTCAAGTTAACCGTATAAAGTTCCGTCAAATATTTTATGATCTCGGACTTGAAACTTAACTGTTGTATCTAATTATTTATACCTAGTAATCACCTGTAACTGTTAGACCACACGATCAAAATTGTTTTATAACCATGATACCCCTTGTCTCTAGCATTACCCAAATCGGACAACCGTGTGCATCTTTAACCGGATAGTTACAATTGCATCCGTATTATACATGTCGTCGCATCCCCAGATTACTCAATGCTTATTAACTTGGTTTTAGCATTCATATCCATCATACTGCATTCATATAAAGCTGACACCATCTTTTAAACACACACTGATAACCGTACGGCTAATTAGTTAAATCTGCATTATTG
The DNA here is from genome assembly GCA_030015575.1 of Agapanthus africanus. Taxonomy (NCBI): domain Eukaryota; kingdom Viridiplantae; phylum Streptophyta; class Magnoliopsida; order Asparagales; family Amaryllidaceae; genus Agapanthus; species Agapanthus africanus. Next base: position 43,589,199 of record CM057342.1, read on the forward strand.
CTTAACCTATTGCATGTATTGTGTTGTTGATAACTATGCTTGATTATTTATAATCATGATTATGCTAGCTGTTTATGAGCACCCACATGTTATCTTTACACCCTGACATGACTTGTTACACACATATTACTTGACTCGACATGGTACCGTACACTACTTGACTTGACCTGATGTACCATGGCTTGACCTGTTACCTGACCTTGGGTCTAATGCCAACAAACCCGACATGTAGTCCTCACGGACCGTTCCCGTTGTCTATCCAGACAAACCTGCTCTTACCTGATCCTGTGTTAGCATTAGTTCTTGATTACTGAATACCTGACTTGCCATACATAACTTGGGGGTATAGGGAAATCAATGATGAAATTCTGACTTGTAACTCGACAGTTGCTTGCTTTTACTGATCAGTTTTAGAGTCTAGGCCCGCCTCGTGACGATGCTGCTGACATCGTTGGTATGTACCCTTTTCCTGTTAGTGCCTAGCGGCACGTCTCGGTTTTAGCCCGAGAGTCTTAGACCGTGGTCCCGGGCATGCACGGGATACTATTGAGTTACATCGATGATTCATCAAATTGATTTCAAAGACTTGAGAGTAGAAAACCCAATAGAACAGTTTTGTTTACTCACTGCACACTACCCTTCACTGTCTTGATTTATATTGCTGTTACACCTGTTTTACCATTCATGATTATATTTGCATTGCCTGTTACCCTGTTTATATTTTATTACTTGATGACATGACGCGCTGACGTCTGGGTTTTGCATAGTCCAGATTCCATACCTTTGCTGCAGTCCGAGCAGGAGTACTTCAGCCAGCAGGCTGAGCAGTGAGGTTTCAGTAGTAGTTAGTTCTTTATTTTCTGCATTTTATTCCTGATGTGAGCCCGTATTATGGGACATACATTCCAGTTATTTTGTATTGGATCTTTTGCTTCCGCATTTTTATTATTCTTGACTCATGTTATCTTGGTTTATGGACATGTATTAGATAGTTATATTTTGTTCTTGATATCTCTACAGCCGTAATGTGACTGTGGATGGATACTTCCTACCCACAGGTAGCATGGTTGGCTATGTCACGTGCCCAAGTTAGCGTACTCTGGGAAGCGGGGCGTGACATGGTTCTTTTGGTATCAAAGCCATAGGTTAGTCGGGTTGATTCTTTTGTAATTGGGTATTGTACCCAATACACGAATCAGAATACCCGTGTTTAGGAAACATGTCCTGCCACCTTGCCGTTTTGCCGTTCTTGAATCTAAGTTCTTCCTGATTATATCTTTTACGGTGTGCAGACTTCCTTTGCATATCGAATCGAAACCTGATTCCTTGTTATCTCTAGAGCTTAGGCGACTTGGGTGGAGTTATGTAATTATAGCTATGATACCGCCGTATAGTTACAATGCGGTACTCTATTTAAGTAACTCGGAGTTCTAGTCTTGATCTACATTTGAATCTGTTATCATGCTAATCTTTGGGTGTTTTGATTTCAGGAGTATGGCAGACAAGAATCTGAAGACGTACCAAAGGCGTGTTGACGAAGCCGCCATGCTTGGAGTGATACGGGAAATGCTGGAGAATCAAAAGAGGCAGACCGAGCTGATCCAACAGCAAGCTGAATCGTTTTAGGAAGGTTTGCGGACCGTTCAGCAGTCCATGAACAATGTTGGAGCTAAGCCAGTTGATCGTGTAGGGACCGTAGCAGATTTCAGGCGTTTAGGACCGTCTGTCTTTACTGGTTTGGAGGAGCCGTTGCCAGCAGAGCAGTGGCTAGTTGACACGGAGAACTTACTTATTGCGGCGCAGATCCCAGATGATAAACGAGTCGATATGGTGCGTATTCAGTTAGTGGACTATGCCCGTGAATGGTGGCTTGTGGAGGAGACCCGCTTGCCCAAGCCGATCAAGTGGGCGGATTTTTCGAAGAGTTTCCTGGAGAAGTTCTTCCCGCGGACTGCACGAGAGGAAATGGAAGAGAAGTTCATCAGTCTGAAGCAGAATGGTGCACCCGTAGATGTACATGCAGCTGAGTGGACACAGCTCAGTAGATTCGCTGGACCTTTAGTTACCAACGATGCAGACAGGGCAAGGAGGTTCATGCGCAGCTTGGATGTGGACATCCAGAGGCAGATTGTCTCCCTGGGTTTGACCACTTTCTCACAGGTTCTTACGGCAGCCCGAGAACAGCACAGCTTATCTGGAAAGGCTGGTAGTTCACTGCAGACAGCAGTTACAGTGAGGAAGCCGACATTTGTACCAAACCGAGCTCATGGACGCAGAGGTATTCCAGTGGACCGTCGTGGTGTAACACCGATGAAGAAGCCTGCTGTCGTTGATCAGAGGAAGCACGTGGTTTGCAGCTATTGCCACTTACCCGGACATTTGCAAAAGGAATGTCGCAGGATGCGGGGACTTTGTCTGGTTTGTGGATCGGCGGATCACACTGTTAGTTCTTATCCATCGAAGCTACGCACAAGGGATGATATTCAGAAGCCTCCGCAGAAACCATTTCAGGGACAGAAGCAGCTGACTCAAGGACCTAATCAGGCTTGAGCTTTTACCTTGACGGCTGAGGAAGCTAAAGCTTCAGGAGAAGTTGTTTCAGGTATTCTACTCATTCATGGTTTTTCCGCATTAGCGTTATTTGATTCTGGTGCATCCCATTGTTTTATGTCGTCCAAGTTTATAGCTACACACTCGATTACCTGCATGACCCTGTCTAGTTTCTGGGACATACACACTGGGAATGGGAAAATCATATCTAGTAGGGAGTGTAAAGATTGTACAGTTGTTGTTTCCGGACGGGAGCTTTTTGCAGATTTCTTGGTGATTGATGCGGGCAGCTACGAAGTCGTATTGGGAATGGACTTTCTTGGCACTTTCCACGCTCACATTGATTGTAGGGCAAAGAAAGTAATTTGCCAGATTCCCGGACATCCCGAGTTTACCTTCACTAGAGGAAGCAGTTCTGTCGGGCCAGTCGAGTTTAGGGCTAGGCCGACAACTAATATTCTTGCATCAATGGAGGTTGATAAAAGTGAAGAGCCAGCTGTTGTTCACGATTTTATGGACGTGTTTGAAGATATATCGGGATTACCACCGAAGCGAGACGTGGAGTTCGCAATTGATCGTATTCCTGGTGCAGCGCCAGTATCTAAAGCGTATTATCCAATGGCACCAGTGGAGTTGGAAGAAGTCAAGAAACAGCTTGCTGAATTGCTTGAGAAGGGTTGGATTCGAAGCAGTAACTCGCCTTGGGGAGCTCCAGTTCTTCTAGTTAAGAAGAAAGATGGCACGAGAAGGATGTGCATCGACTATCGAGAATTAAACCGGGTGACTATTAAGAACAAGTACCCGATCCCTCGCATTGGCGAACTATTTGAGCAGCTTAGTGGCGCGAGGGTATTCTCGAAGCTGGATTTGCGATCCGGATATCATCAGGTCCGAGTGAAAGCAGAAGATATTTGCAAGACGGCGTTCCGAACTCGGTATGGACATTACGAATACTTAGTAATGCCCTTCGGAGTAACGAATGCACCGGCGATATTCATGGACTTGATGAACCGAATCTTTTCACCATTCTTGGACCAGTTTATTGTGGTGTTCATCGACGACATTCTGGTCTATTCGAAGAGTATTGAAGAGCATGCTGAACATTTGAAGATCGCACTGCAGACATTGAGACAAGAGAAATTGTATGCAAAGATGAGCAAGTGCGAGTTTTGGCTGGAGGAAGTAAAGTTTTTGGGGTATGTTGTGTCTGGCAATAGAATCGCCGTCGATCCAGAAAAGATTGCAGCAGTTCGAGATTGGCCGATTCCAAAGAATGTTGCGGAGATAAGAAGTTTTCTTGGAATTGCCGGGTATTACAGAAGATTTGTGGAGAACTTTGCTCGTCTGGCGGAGCCGTTAACCAAGCTTACGCGCAAGGAGGTACCTTTTGTGTGGACGGATAGGTGTGCGTCAGCTTTCGAGACGTTGAAGCGAAGATTAATAACCGGCCCTATTCTGACCGTGCCAGACGGTTCTAGAGGATTGGTGATTCACAGCGACGCATCTGGAAAAGGTTTGGGATGTGTTTTGATGCAGCATGGGAAGGTTGTAGCGTACGCATCGAGACAGTTGAAGACCCATGAGAAGAGTTACCCAACTCACGACTTGGAGCTTGCGGCTATGATTTTCGCTTTGAAGATTTGGAGACACTACCTTTTGGGCAAAAGGGTCGAAGTTTTCACGGATCATAAGAGTTTGAAGTGTGTGTTCACGCAGAAGGAGCTTAATATGAGGCAGCGTAGATGGTTAGAGCTGATGGCTGACTACGATCTTGATCTTAAGTACCATCCAGGGAAGGTTAATGTCGTACCGGATGCGCTCAGTTGGTTACCAGCAATTCAGATGTTGACTACGCAGAAGGAACTCGTTGAAGACTTTCGAAGATTTGAGTTGGAGGTTGTGCTACCACATTCTTCGGGACAGTTGATGCAGCTGCAAATACATTCGCCGTTGATCGAGAATATTAAAGCAGCGTAATCACGGGACCCTAGATTGCAAAAGTTTTGAGAACAGGTTGAAGCCGGACTACAAACAGATTTACTGATCCATGAAGATGGTTCGTTGAGGTATGGTAACCGTTTGTGTGTGCCAAAGGGGGATATTCGCGAAGAGCTTATGAAGGAGGCACACAGTTCAGCTTATTCCGTACATCCAGGAGGCACGAAGATGTACCGAGATATACGATAGTATTTTTGGTGGGAAGGTATGAAACGGGAGATTGCTCGCTTTGTGGCAAAGTGCTTGGTGTGTCAGCAAGTTAAGGCTGAACATCAAAGGGTTGCTGGTTTATTGCAACCACTTTCGATTCCTCAATGAAAGTGGGAACATATAACCATGGATTTCGTGACAGCTTTACCGCGGAGTCCAAGAGGCAACAATATAGTATGGGTGATTGTTGATCGTTTGACCAAAGTAGCTCATTTCATACCTTTTCGGGTTGGTCAATCAACAGAAACTTTGGCGGAGCGGTACATGCAGGAGATTGTAAGATTGCATGGAGTACCGGTGAGCATCGTGTCCGATCGTGACACTCGGTTCTTATCACACTTTTGGCGGAGCTTACAGGAAATTTTGGGGACTCAATTGAAGTTTAGCACAGCTTATCATCCTCAAATTGATGGCCAGTTGGAGAGGACGATCCAAACTCTTGAAGATATGTTGAGAGCGTGCATGTTGGACTTCAAGGGTTCTTGGGAGGATCATCTACATTTGGTGGAGTTTTCTTACAACAACAGTTTCCATGCAACTATTCAGATGGCTCCATTGGAAGCTTTGTATGGTCGCAAGTGTCGTTCACCTGTTTGTTGGGACGATGTCGGTGAACGAAGATTGTTGGGACCAGATCTGGTTATGCAGACAGTTGAGAAAGTTAACGCTATTCGGAATCATATGAAAGCAGCTCAAGACCGACAGAAGAGTTGGGCAGATACGTCGAGAAGACCTCTAGAGTTCTCCGTGGGTGATTTGGTATTCTTGAAGATATCACCGACTAGAGGGGTAATTCGTTTTGGAAGTCGAGGAAAGCTCGGTCCTCGATTCGTTGGACCCTTTGAGATCTTGGAGCGTGTTGGTGAGGTAGCGTATCGTTTGGCGTTACCACAGTCCTTGGCGAATGTGCACGATGTGTTTCACGTATCTCAACTCCGTAAGTATGTTCGAGATGAAACACATGTGTTGGATCATTCGGAGCTGACCGTACGAGAAGACTTGACTTTTGAGGAGCGACCGGTTGAAATTGTGGATCGAAGGGAAAAGGTTCTTAAGAACAAGGTTATCCCTCTTGTACTTGTTTCTTGGGGTAATCGCTCACATGGAGAGTCCACTTGGGAACGAGAAGATGAAATCCGGCAGAAGTTTTCTCATCTTTTCTTGTAGTTGTTTGTCGTCTATCTTTTATATTCTTGGAATTTCGAGGACGAAATTCTTTTTGTAGTTGGGTATAATGTAACAACCGAGTCCAGTTCTACAAATTTCTGTTACCGTATGTGTGGTGTGTGGTATTTATTTCATTTATTCTGCTTTGACTGTTACTAGTTATAATTTACCCCGACATGTCATATTCTGCATATAACAATTTAAGTCATCTAAAATAAATTAAAAATAACTGACATGGCCTGCTTGGTACCCCTAACCCTGTGGTAGCGTCCTTGCATCGTTTTCTCGTCCCGTTCAGTGTAACGGACGTGTTTGGACGGCAACGCGCACGTGCGTGCGTCCGTTCTTGGGGGTATGTTTTTTAATTATATAATCCTTCATTTTAATTTTGGAACCTGCCAATATTTTTCATATTTCAAATTCAAATTTTGGACCCGACCCGGGCGCAATTCTGAATTATTTTGTATCCCGCCAATTCTGTTTATTTAAATAATTAATTTTCTTAATTTATTTTTTTACCAGCATAAAATTGTTACGTGGGTATAAATCTTTCAAGTTAAAGAATCCTGTTAAAAGTTATTTAAATATCTTTTATATTTTTCTCGCAACCAACACATTTATTCCAGCCAATCAAACCCGTAAATCTTTCACAATTTTCTTTCCTCCAACCAATCACGTTTCACTTTAACCCCTGGGCCCCACATTTTCTCTCCCTCTCTCTTTTCTCCTTCTCTTTCTCTCTCTCTCTCCTACGCTAAATGCCAACTTTCTTTCTCCTCTTCATTTTCTCTCTCCTCTCGATCTCTCTCTTCCTCTCTGTCTCTCTCCTCTTCTCTCTCCTCTCGCGATTCTCTCTCTCTCCCCGCGTCTCTCTCTCTTTCTCTCTACTCCTCGTTTCTCGCGTCTCTCTCTCTCTCTCCCCTCCTCCTCTTTATAATTTCTTTCTTCTTCTTCATTATACAACAGAACCCACCCCAGAAAAACCCTAGCCGCCTTCCTCCTCTCGCCCTTGCCCTAGCACCGACGCCGTCGTCGCCGTTCATCGCCGCTGCTCACCCTCATCGCCTCTACCTTCTCTCCTTCCTCCTTCCTTCTCTCCCCAGCACCCTGCAACTAGCAACCGCGCCCCTGCATGCATCTGCACCGCCGGAAGGCCGCCGGTGACCTCGTCCCTATGCCCTAGCCTTGGTACACCCCTGTGAGCCTTATCTCTGCACCTGCTTCCTTCTTTCCTCCTTCTTTCTTCTTCTCCCATCCTTTATGCTCTCGGTTGGTTTTCTTTAACTGCCGGTGGTCGCTGCAGGTACCTCGTCGGAGCTCCGTCGACGCCGTCGACCTTCACGATCCCTCTCCAGACCACTGTAAGCCTCCTTCCCTTCATTCTCCTTCTATTTGTCTCTTTTTTCATTCATGCAATTCTTGAAATATTGATGTTCACTGTTCTGGTTCGCCGGAATCCGACCGTGCCGGCGACGTTTCCCGACGACCCAGCGAGGACCTGCGACCCGTGTGACTCAACTGTTCGTCGTTTGGGTTCATTCCGTGTACCGTGCCCCGACGACGCGTAACGTTCCGTTTTCCGTATCGCAACCCGTCGAGGCAAGTGAAACTTGCTACATGCTATTAAAACTATTCTTATGCTAATTTATTTATTTCCTATTAAATCTCTAAATAGAATCGAAAGTATTGGATTTCAAGTTAACCGTATAAAGTTCCATCAAATATTTTATGATCTCGAACTTGAAACTTAACTGTTGTATCTAATTATTTATACCTAGTAATCACCTGTAACTGTTAGACCACACGATCAAAATTGTTTTATAACCATGATACCCCTTTTCTCTAGCATTACCCAAATCGGACAACCGTGTGCATCTTTAACCGGTTAGTTACAATTGCATCCGTATTATACATGTCGTCGCATCCCTAGATTACTCAATACTTATTAACTTGGTTTTAGCATTCATATCTATCATACTGCATTCATATAATGCTGACACCATCTTTTAAACACACACTGATAACCGTACGGCTAATTAGTTAAATCTGCATTATTGCTTAACCTATTACATGTATTGTGTTGTTGATAACTATGCTTGATTATTTATAATCATGATTATGCTAGCTGTTTATGAGCACCCACATGTTATCTTTACACCCTGACATGACTTGTTACACACATATTACTTGACCCGACATGGTACCGTACACTACTTGACTTGACCTGATGTACCATGGCTTGACCTGTTACCTGACGTTGGGTCTAATGCCAACAAACCCGACATGTAGTCCTCACGGACCGTTCCCGTTGTCTATCCAGACAAACCTGCTCTTACCTGATCCTGTGTTGGCATTAGTTCTTGATTACTGAATACCTGACTTGACATACATAACTTGGGGTATGGGGAAATCAATGATGAAATCCTGACTTGTAACTCGATAGTTGCTTGCTTTTACTGATCAGTTTTAGAGGCTAGGCCCGCCTCGTGACGATGTTGCTGACATCGTTGGTCTGTACCCTTTTCCTGTTAGTGCCTAACGGCACGTCTCGGTTTCAGCCCGAGAGTCTTAGACCGTGGTCCCGGGCATGCACGGGATACTATTGAGTTACATCGATTATTCATCAAATTGATTTCAAAGACTTGAGAGTAGAAAACCCAATAGAACAGTTTTGTTTACTCACTGCACACTACCCTTCACTGTCTTGATTTATATTGCCGTTACACATGTTTTACCATTCATGATTATATTTGCATTGCTTGTTACCCTGTTTATATTTTATTACTTGATGGCATGACGCGCTGACATCTGGGGTTTGCATGGCCCAGATTCCGTACCTTTGTTGCAGTCCGAGCAGGAGTACTTCAGCCAGCAGGCTGAGCAGTGAGGTTTCAGTAGTAGTTAGTTCTTTATTTTCTGCATTTTATTCCTGATGTGAGCCCGTATTATGGGACATACATTCCAGTTATTTTGTATTGGATCTTTTGCTTCCGCATTTTTATTATTCTTGACTCATGTTATCTTGGTTTATGGACATGTATTAGATAGTTATATTTTGTTCTTGATATCTCTACAGTCGTAATGTGACTGTGGATGGATACTTCCTACCCACATGTAGCATGGTTGGCTATGTCACGTGCCCAAGTTAGCGTACTCTGGGAAGCGGGGCGTGACAATATATGTAGGTCCCTTCGAGATTCTTGAGCGAATCGGTACTGTTGCCTATCGTCTAGAACTTCTGTCCAGTTTTCCGGATGTACACCATGTGTTTCACGTATCTATACTTCGCAAGTACCTTCATGACCCATCTCACGCGATTCAGTTTCAGACGATCGGAGCGCGATTTATCTTTCACTGAGTAGCCGATAGTCATCCTGGACCGGCAGGTGAAGAAATTGCGAACGAAGGTATTGACATCCATGAAGGTTCTGTGGCGTGGCCTACACAGTGAAGAGGTCACTTGGGAAGCCGTGAGTGAGATGCAGAAGAAATTTTCTCATCTCTTCGAAACTACGCGTAGATAGATTTTAAATTTGGAGACCGAATTTATTTAAGGTGGAAGATTGTGACATCTTGAAAACTTTTTAGATTTAATTATAATCTAATTAAGGATATAACATGTGTTATTAAATAAATCATAGTTAATTATTATTTTTTTATTATATATTTTCTATATAAAATATATATACACACATATATATACTTATTAACATAGAACTAATATATGTTAAATTAAACTAAACATTAAAATTGCTGCCATGAAAAATAAACCTTAGATTTAGTTTTCTTAAACATTTAGCAAATCTAAATTTATTTTTAAAAATAAAAATAAAATAATAAAATAGCATAGCATGGGAGACATGAAGGTATATAAAATAATAAAATAGCATAGCATGGGAGACATGAAGGTATCTGTAAGGATGGTTGAATATAAAATTGAGAATGGTTTGGATATGGCTAAGATTAGCCATTCTTCTCCTCCTTCTTTTTTTCTTCTTCACCTTCTCTTCATAATCCTTTTCTCTAACTCCCACAAACAAATCCCACACACATAATAATCACTACAAAGTTACAACTTTCTCTTTCAAAACTCTTATGAAGGCTAAGTTTTCACCCTTGAGTCCACTTGCAAGCTTGGGACTTCCCACAACACTAATCTAAAGGTAAAAACATCAATTTTAATCAAGTTTTAGCAAGTACTTGCCATAACAACTCTAGTTTTAAGCTAAAATTTAAGTCTTGGGTTGTTTTCAAAACCTAAAGTGGGGTTTGAGGTAAAATTGAACTTGTGTGAATTCTTTAGTAACCACAACTTAAATTAAGATAGATAAAGGTATTCTAGTACCATTTATCTTATTGTTTTAACACCAAGACTTCACTAATCCACCTTGATGTTTTCAAAGTGCTAAAACTAATTAGTTTGTAGAAGTTAGGGTTCAAATTAAATCTTCTCTCACTCCTGTACTCACAGAGATAAATTGTCACGCCCCATCCCCAATACAGAGAGTATTGTCCGCTCTGGCCGAAACCGCACGGTTTTGTCCTTCGGAGCGAACCGGACCCTACTAGGGGCCACTTCCCAGAAGGTCACTCATCCCAAAACTTCCCTGACTTGAGCACGCTTAACTACGGAGCTCTCAAGCTCCTGTAGTGCCGGTTCACTTAAAAGGCGCATCTGTATTGAAGAGTGGTATCATTCCATTTATAGTACAGATCTGCCCTCTTTCAGAATGTATTCCGAAAATTCCCCATTGTTCTACAGTGGGTCTCACGGATTCAAGAGGTGGTCCCCGCCCACTTAACATGACACTTGGCGTGGCACTTTGTTCCGTGTGACACTTTGTTCCGTGAGAAAGAACCGGGTCCCGACATTCTCCCCACCTTTGAACAATGGTTCATCCTCGAACCACAGACCTGCTATTGAGGGACCATCTCTGATACCATTCTGTCTTGCCCTACCCCCAATACAGAGAGTATTGTCCGCTCTGGCCGAAATAGCACGATTTTGTCCTTTAGGGCGAACCGGACCCGACCAGGGGCCACTTCCCAGAAGGTCACCCATCCCATAATTTCCCTGACTCGAGCACGCTCAACTACGGAGTTCTCAAGCTCCTGTAGTGCCGGTTCACTTAAAAGGCACATCTGTATTGAAGAGTGGTATTATTCCATTTACAGTACAGATCTGCCCTTTTTCGGAATGTATTCCGAAAATTCCCTATTGTTCTACAGTGGGTCCTACGGATTCAAGAGGTGGCCCCCACGGATTCAAGAGGTGGCCCCCGCTCACTTAACATGACACTTGGCGTGGCACTTTGTTCCGTGAGCAAGAACCGGGTCCCGACATAAATTAAAATTTCTGGGAGCTTGCTATAGAACCATGAGTGTACCCTAAAAACCCGGACCCATTCCTTGATACTGTGGCTGCCAAAATAATCGATTTGGCCGCAATTTGCGGTTGGACTAAGGAGTTAGGGTTTGTATTTTTGTTAGGGTCTCTCTGAGCCTCAAACTTGATTTCTGGTATATTTAATTTCTTCTCAAATCGCGTATACAAAGATCTAGGAGTTTTTTACTTCTAACAATGTTTTAGCATACGATACAGATATTTTGACTCTCGATTTAGTATTTCCGTTAGTTAACATCTATTCAAGGTAATCCTAGGTGATTGTTGCACACATATAGTACACGAGGGTCGCACGTGTTAACCTATGGGAGTTTGATTCGCTTTGCGTGTGTGTGTACGTCATATTGGAAATCTAGCCTCTCAAGTGCGAATGTTTTTATTCGATATTAGGGTCGGTTGCGGGGACTTCAGAAGCGGCAAGGAAGGGGAAGGAAGTAATTGGATTCGAGTAGATCGAGATCGTTCCGATGAGTAGATTTAATATCTACGGGGGAATCGACTGCATGACGTTAAACGTTGATATCTAAACTTACGGTATGCATTGCTATTCATATTATATGTTGGACTATCATTATTGTGTACTTGTTCACTTGCTACACCTAACACATGTTAGGACACATGCACCATTACCAATGACCTTTATGTCGCACGTGCACAAACTTATATACACACACATCATTGGGAATTGCCATGCCACGTACACTATAGAACTTGCCGTGTTGCTTTGTATTACGCTATATCCTTGTATTAGTTAGATTTTTGCTCACCACATACTAGCATGCATCATACCGATATTATGTTCTTTTATCATTATTACCATGTTCCTTACACGATGTTGTTTTCGTGGGATTTCTGTTTTCATGAGATTTGAGAAAACCGCGGAAATGATTTTATAAAACTTGGATTCGTTTTCAAAATTTCGGTTTTCTTTTAGATATGATAATTTGACGTCCACCATGAGTTTTCTGGTACTTATGGTATGATTATCCGAATCGAGACAGGAGGAGAGACCAATTACGGATACATGGTGGACCCGGTACGGTACCCAGGGACAAGAAGCCCGTATAGAAAGGATGGTGAGCCTAGCGAGGATAAGGCTGGTCGGTGATAGTATGGAAACTCGGCGGATATCCGGATGATACCGACCAGAGTTATATGTTTCAGATGGATATAATGGTCGATCCGAGAGACGACGCCTGAGGTATTTGGATTTCACGTGTCGATATTTAACACAAGATTTATGATTATTCATTGATGGTATTCATTTTTTTACCTTATTAGAATTGTTATGATATGTTTCACTTTATGCATGCTACATCCATGTTATTACACATCGCTTACTTCGCATATGTCATATCCATACCACCACACTTCATTATAACTTCATATGTAGGATTGTTATCGTTCGTTTTTGCGTGTGATTGCTACTTATGATGCTATTTATTACTCACGAGCTGGCAACTCACCCCCGTCATGCCACAGTTTCTTACATGGCCAACCGTTCGGAGTAGTCGCGGCTTAGGGCATACTTTTACTTTTGGACATGAACTTTTACTTATGTGGGTTATGAGTGTTCTTATGCCCGTCTTCTTTTATACTTGTACATTGTATCTAGTATAATCTATCTACCACATGTATATTTGACTTAGAGACGGAACTAAGAGATTTGTATTATATTGACTCTGGGCGTCGTGCAGCCGGCCGGTGTAGTTATGCTTTTGTTATTACTTTCTTTTCTTTGTTTGCTTTATTCTTTGCCAGAGACGTCGTATATTTTACTGCGTGGTTTTGTTCCGCCAAGTGGGCTTTGAGATTTCTCCCAAGTGGGGATGCTCGTATATATATCGTATATATATCGGTTTTTATCAAAATTTACAAAGAAGGTACTGCCGAAAATTTTAACGATAACTTGTTTTCAAAAACGTTTTCCAACAACTCTTTTACGCTTTAAATTAACATTTTCTAAGAAAACTTCACCTCTTTATCTTTACTTACGATTTAGATTCTGTCTTCCAGCTTACTTACATTGCGTTACACATTTAGACGTCGCGTGATTTAAGCGCCGGTCACGTTCCTCGTTCGGGTCGTGACAGTTATGCTTACCGTACATGTTATTCGCTTACGCTTTATTCATTTTATCCGATATATTACGCTTACATTATCATTCGTGTTTCTATTATTATATTTGTTGATACTGTTATATACTACCCGTCTGTGCTATGACTAGTTCACACAGACTAAATGGGATACGAGAATATGATGTGATATGATATCAATCATACGAGATTGAGTGTATATATATATATATATAGAAAAAATATGAGAAAAAGAATTATGATTCGGACAACGTGGATATAGGCCGGGGATCCATTATATATATATATATATATATATATATATATATATATATTTGATCAATCCATAAGGGATTGAGGGTAGTTGACACAAGATGTCTCTACAGATATATTTGTGATCAATCCATGAGGGATTGTGGGTAGTTGACACAGGACGTCTTTACGGATATATGTGAGAGATCGATATAGATATCCTGCACTGTGATGGATATATTATATATATGTGAAGGATCGATATAGATGCGCTGCACTGAGATGGATATATTATATATATGTGAGGGATCGAGATAGATATCTTGCACTGATGAGATATATTATGTTGTATACATAGTAGCCGGATAGGACTGGTCAATGAGACAGTACTGAACAGTATTTTCATATATCGATATATACTGAAGAGGGTTTTATAAAGAGTTATAGTCTCATATTTTGCACGTGCCTATGATCAGCACAGAAACTTTCAAAAGAAAATTACTTCTACATCATTTTCAAATAAATAAGAGCGGGACGTATATTTAAATGAAACATCTATTTTCTTTACACATCAATGTCCGCCACTAGTGCCGTGATATAGACCTCATACGGTTATTTTGAAAAAATTCAACATACATATATCTTTCAGCTATTTTTATTGGATTGCATAAGGATGTGTGTTATACATATTATAACCTTGCTTTTATTTATGTTTGATCGTGTGCTATAGATATTGTAGTACGGCTACGGTGATCGTGATTTGACACCGGTATATTGGTACGCAGTGAGTTACCGTTTATTGATGATGGATCATCATTACGTTGCGTAGTATTGCGTTTATTTCCATGACTTACATGCTTTCATATGCTAATGGTTATGTTATGTCCATACCGGGTTTGATGTTGTTTAGTTGATATTGACATGATAACCACACACAGATTCATATATAGGATAGCGGCACATGAGTTGTACATTGTCACGCCCCGCTTCCCAGAGTACGCAAGATTGAGCACGTGACATAGCCAACCATGCTACCTGTGGGTAGGAATTATCCATCCACAGTCACATTACGGTTGTAAGGATATCAAGAACAAGATAATAAACGAATCTAATACATGTCCAAATCCATAATAACAAGAATCAATAAACAATGAGTGCGGAAGCAAATGATCCAATACAATAAATAAACAGTACGTCCCATAATGCGGGCTCACATCTGGAAATGAAATGAAAATAAATAAACTAAACCCTAAGGAACTCACAGTTCAGCCTGCTGGCTGAAGTACTCCTGCTCGGTCGTCGACAGTGGTACGGGATCTGGGCCATGCAAAACCCAGACGTCAGCGCGTCATGACATCAAATATATAGTATAGACATGGTAATAAACAATGCAGGTATGAACATGAATAAAACAGCACCAAGAAATAGCAGAACAGGGTAGTGTGCATTGGTGACTAAACTGTCCTATCAGGTTTCTACTCTACAGTCTTTGAAATCAATTGATGAATCGTCGATGTAACTCAATAGTATCCCGTGCGTGCCCGGGACCACGGTCAAGGTCCTCGGGGCTGAATCCGAGACGTGCCGCTAAGCAGTAATAGGTAGCTGGATGGATGAGTGATGTCAGCATCATCACTCCGGGGCTGGCCAAGCCCGTAAGACTGATCAGAACAAGTATCGAACTGTTGAGTTACAAGTCGGTTTCACCTTTGATTTCCCCATACCCCCAAGCTATGTATGTCAGGTCAGGTATTCAATAGTCAAGGACTAATGCCAACAAAAATCAGGTAAAAGTAGGTCTGTCTGGATAGACAGCAGGAATGGTCGGGTTTGTCGGCATTAGGCATGAAATCAGGTAACAGGTCAGGTCACGTTTCAACAGGTTGAGTCGATATGTACAGGGTGTCATGTCCGGTGTATCAGTACATGTGTCAGGTGTATCAAGATCGGTCAATATGTAATGCAATCAAATGTATGCTGATAACAGGTATAGTAACGAATAAGGAACAACAGCAGGAACAGCAAATAACAATATTATTCCATGTAAACACAGTGATGCTTTGTATTCTCTTATCAACAGGTTCAAGCACCCTTGGGGTGCAATAGTCACAAAGTGAAACAATATCAACAACATACGTAATGAAGCTACATGAATTTAAACTGAAGCATAATAATTGTCTCATGGGTGATTTAACAAATGAAGTGAGGACGATCTACTTGGTTTAGTTAGTTAATGTGTGAATTAATAGCAGACCGGTTAATTACAAGCAACTACTATATTTATTTAATGTTACGGATAATTGTGACCATCAATTCTAAGTTATAAAAAGATATCGATGTTACTAATAGCTGTGTGGTTATAATATGATGATTAAGTTTGTAGCAAGACTTGATCTTGTGTACTAGCATGTTAAAGCAAGTATTCGGATACTTGCCTCGACGGTTTCGCAAACCGGAAAGCACGGATGCAAAGTCGGCAGAAAACACGAGACGGGTGCACGGGCCACAGATCGAGTCCCAACAGAGAACAACGGGATCACACGGACCAGGGTACTTCGCTGGAGCGTCGGGTTCAAAAGACGGCACGGTCGGATTCCGGCAAAAGTCATCGGCAACGAGTTAGCAACATGATATACGTAATAAGATCAGCGGGGGGGATTTTGCACAAAAGGAAAGATGAGGAAGGCTTACCGGGAGACACCAGGGGTAACCCCGGCGGGCTCGACGGCGCTGGAACGCCGGCGAGGCAGCGACGGCGGCTGCGAAGGCCTGAACAGCCACTGGGTTCGCTGGAGAGGGGGTGCGACGAGTAGAGGAGGGTGGTGGTCGGCTCTGGTGATCGAGGGGGGAAGGAGGTGGCGCGGGTGACGTCGACGAGGGTCGACGGCGCGGTTCCCGGCGACCCGGGATTGGTGCTAGGGTCGGATCGGGTCTGGTGGTGGTCCGGCGAGGGAAGGAGGAAAGCGACGACGAGGTCGGGACGAGGAGGAAGAGAGGGAGTCGCGGGCGTCGTTGGTGACTGGAGGCTGCGTCGACGATGAGACCTGCGGCGGTTGGTGGCGTCGGGGTTGGGTGCAGGCGCGGGACGAGACGAAGGAAGGAGGTAGGAGGGTGCGGCTAGGCTCGTGGTGGCGAGGGCGGCGACGGCGAGGTCGCGGGGAGGTCGACGGCGATGTCCGGAGGTGGCTAGGGTTAGGGTTCGGGGTTCGCGTGGGTTTTCTCGTGATGGGGAAGATGAGGAGGCGGCTGCATGAAGGATATAAATAGGAGGAGAGAGAGAGTTGTTAGAGAGGGAGAGAGAAAGAGAATGGAGAGAGAGACAGAGAGAGGCGGAGAGAGATAGAGAGTGGAAGGGGGCCCACGAGGGTACAGTCCCTCGCGCTGATTGGCTGGAAGGGATAAAAGGAAAAATTTGAAATGATTTTGAAGGATTTAACGGTTAAAAGAATATAATCGTATATATATTTTAATTTTATGATATTTCATTAAATGGGCCTTTTTGGCGCTAAATGAAACATCTCCAAATCGCGCCCGGGTTGCGCCCAAATGTTCCAAATTCAAATTATCGGATTTTAAGCTGTTTCCAAATTTTGAAAAGAGGTGTTTTGTAATTAAAATGCATGCCCCCAAGTCGGACACTTGCACGCGCACGTAGTCGTCCAAACTTGCCCGTTTCACCGAACGGAACGGAATCTCGACACGCGGACGCTACCACGCGACTAGTGGCGACGAGTAGGCCAATATGGATATTTTTAATTTCATTTTAGGAGTTAAAATTTGTTATGTGCCAAAATGACTTAGCCGGTTAAAATTCTGCAAAAAGCACCAAACAATCAGGATAATTAGGAAAAGAGCAATATATAACTCTCAACTAGTAATAGAGATAGTATTATTGGGCTCGGGTGTTACATACATGAGGGCTTATCATCACCTAGTTCATTGCTCGAACTTTAGTTTCGAAGCATGCCATTTTACCCTCCTTGATGTACACATTTATATTGTTTAAATGTTTCACCACTTATCCTTGTGATTTTTAGCTCATTATATAATACTATTCACGAGTTGGCAACCCACCCCCGTTGTGTCGTAGTTTTGTGCAGGTATGACCGCTTGGATCAGTAGTGACTAGTTTGGTACATCTTCTGTCTTGTAGGCGTGATTGCACATCTTTTTAGGTGTTGGGTTATTTTGTTTCTACATTTGCCTTGTACCTATTGTATCTAGAAGTACTCCATCAGAGGCCAAGTCTAGTTATTGTCGAGACCTTAAAGTTGTATATTTTGTGTGGTCGGACTCATTTGGAGTCGACTTGATGTATATCTATTCTGTTTACTTTCCGCATTTTGATCCTTCGCCTGAGACGCCGTGTGTGTGTGTGTGTGTGTGTGTGTGTGTGTGTGTTGCGTGGTTATTGTTCCGCCATTGGGCGTTAATTTTGCTCCCGTGTTAGGGATGCTTTATTATTATATTATTGTATCTGTTTTTATTAAAATTTACAAAGGAGGTGCTGCCCGATTTTTAAACGATAGTAATGTTTTCAAACCAAATTTGATTTCATGTTAGTAAAACCTTTCTAAAACTTCACCTCCGCTATTTCTTGTAAAGATTATTTAGATTCCTGGCTGTTGGCTTACTTAGGTTAATGTGGGGTCCTATAGACTTGACATGATTCAAGTGCCGGTCACGTATCATTTCCGGCTCGTGACAAACGAGTCGAGCTCTTAACGAGCGCTTGATGAGCCGATCTTTGAAACTCAATTTTTTTTCATGCACAATCTCTTCAAATCTGAGCTCGTGTTTTTGATTTATAGAAATCTTATAAGACTTCAAAGAAGAACCATCTTAGGAGAAGATTTGAGTTGTTTAAAGGTTTCAAAGTTGGGGTTAAAGGGTTAAGAGCAAAGGCTAAAGTTTTCTTCAAGTCGAAGGCAATAAACTGGGGCTTGATGTAAAGAGAGGAGTAAAAACAAAAAATTATGTATAAAATATCGGATGTTGGATTGGGTATTCGGTATTATTAGATTATTGGGTATAAACTTAATATTTAAAACATATATTACTAGTATTTTACACGTGCGATGCACGCTAGTAATAGAGAGATATTTATAGAGTTGGTTATTAGGAGAGATAGTGAGGAGTAGTTAGTCGAGAGGGGGGGAGTAGTTAGCAATTTTTTTTTTTAAATCTGTCATTGAAATTGGATTATCAATTTTGAGACCCTTCCTTTTAGCATTATAACATTAGAGATAAAGGGTAAATTGTCAAAAACCCAAAGCATTTTTTTCTGTTGTAAAAAAACCTGGTCTCGAAAAGGTAGTCAAAACATCCGTAAACCCCGTAACTGTCATATCTAGTAGTTGCCTGCTATATTTAGTTTCTTGTGATATATAAGCAGCAACCAGCGATATCTAAGCAGTTGACTGCGATATCTAAACATTTCCTGCGATCTCTAAATAGTTTGTATGAATTAGTTAGATATAGCAGTCTATTGAAAAAAAATTCAGGGGATTTGACTACCTTTTCGAGACCGGGGGTTTTGATAGCAGAAAAAAGTGTTTGAGGTTTTTTGACAGTTTATTCTATTATAAATGAACTGTCGAGCTGTTAACGAGGTTCAGCTTGAGTTCGGTTCGTTTACTTAATGAGCTAGGATTTTGGCTCAAGTTCGGCTTATTAACAAACGGACCGAACTTGAATGAGCCCTTATCACGCCGAACCCGAGCCATCTCGGTTCGATTAACACCCCTATTTGAGGGTGTATGTGAAGAATACAGGTGGTTTGAAGAAATATAAAATTCACTTAGGGTGGTTATGGATAAAATCCAAAACTCAAAAGGCCATTACTCGAGTCGAGAGAAGAGGGAGAGAGCGCGAGCAGCGATCGAGGACGAAGAAGCCTTAATTTGTAGGTAATTTCGAGCCCCAATTATATTAAAAATCATCAATATTGCTTATTTTATGCAGTATGTTTACTTAATTTTGGGATTGTTCTATAAATTTTGTTCATTTTCATGTAGCTAAGAGTTTTTCTTAGTTTGGAAGGGAAATTAACCTCATTTGATTTAAATTTGATTAGAGTTCTAAGTGTTATATTGAAATCTCAAGTTATAAGAACAAAATGAGTATTGAAACCCTAGCTAGGGACTATGGTTCATATTTGAAGGATATTGGCAAACCTAGGTAGAAGCTTGTGGGGGCACGTGCCCCCACTGAGCTTCTACCAAAAAATGAAGACATGCTTGTAAATTTTAATCAAACCTCATATTAAGATGCTAATAAAGATGCTAGGATTTGGGAGTGAAGCTGCAAACAACATTATTTGATTAGGATTTTCTTCTTTCATCTATTCATTGTTCACTTCTTAATTCCGCTTTTTCTCTCTCATGCTCATGTTGCAGAGGCATTTCCTTATCTCTGTATATTACATTTATCTGGAGACATTTTAGTTTGTTACTAGATGAATCAGTTGTTTGAGTCAATACTTCCAAAAAAAAGCCGATTTTTTAACCCAAGGAGCCAAAACTTTGACACTTCTACCTTCATTACTTAATCATGATCCCAAGATTCCCACTTGATCCCAACTTTGTATCTCTGATCCGTCAATATGTAAAGCATCGAATATTTCAGCAAACAGTATGATCTTTAAGTTTTATGATCGAATTTGTCTAAAATTCAAACGTTTGATTTTAAGTTTGTATTATATATGTTTTTAAAATATATTATTTAGTTGGAATTTTCAATATATCTTAAAAAAAAATTGTGCCCCCACGGACCAAGATTCTTGGATCCGCCACTATGATGCACACAATGATTCAGTTTTTTTTATGCTTGAACAATAAATTATAATGCTGTCATCGTTGAATTAAAACCAAAAAATTCCCATGTTTTGTAGCTTGTAGTGTTTCGATGGGCTATAACTTGCAGTCTAGAACAATGTTACCAGGAACGCGGAATTAATGTTTAGGTTGGCGGAACGAAAATGTGAACATGGAACGCCACTTGGCATGGAATGTGGTATGATAGTTACCGTTTTGGACATGGAGTGTTTTTGTTACCATTTTGTTTGTGTGTGTGTATATACATAATTTTTTTATTTTTCCGCTATCCATTGAAGGTTTTTTTTTAAAAAAAGAGTTAAATATTTTCAGCATAATTTAACACAAACCCAAATATATACTTATTTAACTTAAGTTTTTAATGGATTAGATCGGAACGATAATTCTTCCGTTCCGGAACGACAAATTTCCCTGAATGGGAACGATGGTTCCAAATCACTGTTCAGTGACTTCCAATAACGCAGGTCTTAAATACTAAGGAGCATAGCCTTTGCGGTAAAACTTTTTTTCTCCAAAATGAGAGGTCATCCATTCGATTCCTAGAGGGGGTCACATCCTCGAGTAAAAAAAAAAGCATGTAGTAAATCTTTTTGTAGCAATCACTCGTCCATTACTGGCATCAAACCTCTCTCTCATGATGCAAAGGAGAAAATGGTTTTAACAGTCATGGCTAGATATGCTATGAACCCCCGTAATTTCACTATCGGTTCAATTTTGCGATGCAGCAAATGCTCGAAGTCATTCATTTCTGTGTCTTTCGCAAAAATTTGATTGCCTATGTAGCACCCGTTTTTTTTTTCTATAATCAAAGTCTTTATTAAGGATGTAAACGGATTCGGATAATCCAAGCTGACTCTGATTTTTGATATCTTTTCCATTGCTCCTCTGATCATAGACTTTTGCTACTCGATCATTAGGGTTTACAATGCGAAACAAGAAATTAGATCTTTGGATAGGCATATCAGCTATTGACAATACAATGTGTTATGCTTTGTTATCTACTCTTATATGATTATTTGATGTAAGTGGCGACAATAAACCACTTTCAACAGATAATTTTACAATCTTACAACATATCTAACAAAGATTACAAAAATCTTTACTGAGTGCAATCCACAATTCTCGCTATTGTTCATTTAGAATGCAAATAGTAGAAGACACCAAGCCATTGTAGGGAAGATATAAGAAAAAATCCTCGGCCGCTTCATTTCTAAAAATATTTCGTTGCTCCACTGATCTAGTTGATGTCCTATTGCTAAAATTTCTATGACAAGGTAAGCCCTCCGCTGGTTCCACCCGGGGGGCTGATCGATATCCATAGCAGCGAAATTGTGATCGAAAGAAGCCCTGCCCAGACATAGAGAATTGTCGGCGTCCTTCCCCTCCTCCCCATCAACCCCTTAGCAAACGGATACATATGAGACAGCACCCAAAAGCTAAAGAAACCGCCTCCGAGCAGCTTGCTCCATTGTGGTATCTCACTATATATCGTCCGCGAAAGCCCAATAACAAGCGCGACAAGATTGACTACAATGATGGTCAGCGGTGGAATGAAGAGACTTGTCCACTTGATAACGTACAACTCCGCGTAAATGTCGTCCTCATCTTCGTTCGCAGACTTGGAAGTGAGTGTGAACGAAATCTCAATCCCCGCGAGTACTTTCAGAAGCCCCTGAAGCACCGCAGCAAGGTGAGCAGATGTTCCACCAATAACCCAAAACTGTTCGTTTCGCCACAATTCTTCGAGTCCGATGCCGGACCACTTGACCTCAAGAAGAGAAAGAAGACAGAGACAGATAGTAATCGTAAGGAGGTAGACTAAGAAAGTAATGTTGAGAGTTTGGACGATGAAGTGGCCGGAGAAGAGGGAAAGAGCCGGGAGGTAGCAGTACATAGTGAGGAAGATTGAGGTGAAAGGGTAGATGCCGACGTTGAGGTAAGCGATTCGTTGGAGGAATTTGAGTCTCTTTGAGGCTAAGAAGGCGTTGTTGCGGGAGAAGAAGATTTCGACCGAGCCGGTCGCCCAGCGAAGGACTTGCTGGAGGCGATCGGTTAGATTGATAGGGGCCGTGCCACGGAATGCATCACGCTTAGTTACACAGTAGACGGAGCGCCATCCGCGGTTGTGCATGCGGTAGCCTGTCACCACATCCTCCGTTACCGAGCCGTAAATCCAGCCGACTCGTCCTCCCCACTCGGTCTTGTCCTCGTACCTACAATCGCAAATAGCATTAGATAAATTTCTATGTTTCGATAACCTTCATGAAACTGTCATTACTCACCAACATGAAATGACTGAAACAGCCTCTGCTACAGTCGGTGCATCAAGAGGCTGCCGGGGTTCAAGCAGCGCGCCAGGTGGTCTTCCGTTCTTCACCGAAGGATGATCTGCAAGCGGACGCCCCTGAAACTCCGCTACGGGTATCGAGTCAAGAAACATTTGCGAATTCCCAAACCTGACCGGAGTCACAAGATCTGGGTGCGTGTTCGATGCCTGTGCCACGTCTCTAACCTCACCATCCAGCCCTGCACTCGCATTTTGGGCAGGGATCGGAGCAGCAGGTACTTTAAATTGCCCGTATGTCCCATAGTATTCATTAGCACGTGGTGGGTTAAACCCGTACAATGCATATCGACGAAACAAGCATCCGGTGCCCACATACATGGGGCCCTGTAGCCCGTCGAGCGCACGCATGTTGCCATCGAAAAATACAGTGTTATGATTTGCATAGCGGTCTGAAGGGTCAATGCCTTCGAACCGCTGCGGGAATTGTATATAGCAGATTCGATCGCCACCTCGGTCCATCATAAAGCACATTCCTTCCCTGATTGCAAGAGAATTGTAAATGTAGTGATCACAGTCGAAATTTAGAATGAATGGACCGTTGGAGAGAATCGCAGATGCTCGAACCAACGCATTCATCGCTCCAGCCTTCTTGTTATGATCGTAACCCGGGCGTTTTTCTCTAGACATGTAGACAAACATTGGAATTCGAATGTCTATCCCGGTGAAGTCAAGGAACGGGTGGTCCCCGGGGTTTCCATAGACGGGATCGTGGTGAGGGGTCTTGATCATGACCTGGAGAATGCCGGCGTGGTCCCCTTTTGCGTGGTCGGGTGCGGATTGGTACCAGGTGCCGGGCCAGTGGGTCCCATCGGCCATCCATGTGGCTTTCGTGACTTTTACGGAGTCGACGGGTTCGCCTTTTTCTCGAGCTAGCTTTTTCTCCCTTTTCTCTTCGCGCTTGTTGATACCGTCACATCTTTTTTTGATCTTTTCCGGTAGGCCGTTGATTCTCACTTTGAATTCATCGTATTCCCTCTTGATCCACCTGTTTACATGTTGATTCAAGCATGATGAGTTGTGCTGAAAAATGTTATGACTAAATTAACAGGAAACTAGCATCACTCTTGCCTACTTAATCAAGTCTGTTTCATTCATTTTTCCAGGATAATCATTCACCAGAGACGTCGAAAGTGTTTCCGTACCTCCGATCTTTAACGAAGTCGGGCCGCTTCTTGTTCTTCGTGGGATCGCCCTTAATCGAAAAGTAGCTCTCCGGATTCCTTGGCTCGATCGCATGTTTCCTACAGAAAGGAACCCACACCTCAGCAAAAGACGAAGCCTCGGCCATAGCCTCAAACGTAAGAATGGCCCCGCCATCATCCGATATATAGCAGGCAAGCTTCTCAACAGGGTACTCAGTCGCCAAAATCGAGAGTATGGTATTTCCAGTAACAAGAGGAGGCTCTTTTTCAGGATCCGCAGTCGAAATAAACACATCCATGCCGGGGAGGTCAGAGCGGCCGTTGGGATTTGATGGCGATGGAGATTCAAATTTTTCTTTCAGGGCCTCGAGATCGGTGGCTCGGTTAATTGGGTTGAGCTTAGGGAGGATGTCGAGGAGCCAGGAGAACGCGAACCAGATTTCGCAGACGATTGACATTCCCCAGAGCCACATTGCATCCCAGTTCGGGTTGGTTATTCGCCATGATAGGAAGAAGGCGAGGACGACTAATCGGATAACCACCAGCAGCCTGCCAGATGAGCAAATATTGTTGGTAAAAAAATGAGAATATGGATAAACTTCATAGTTTGAGGTTAATTTTACCATGGGCTGTAACTTGATGTCATCGGTTAATAATTTTTCATTGAGCCAGAAACTTATGTGAATGTGAGACGGTGTTTGACGTTGGAGGGATACAGGTTTGCTCTTATTCCTACGGTTGGATCTATAGGAATTAATAGCTAATTCTGTCGGTACAAATATTACAGTGTAAATTAAGAAGCTATAAAGATAAATGTTCCATAATCTACATCTTTCAACATCCTCAATATTTCATTGCATATGACAAAAACCTGATGAATAATTGTTTGATCATTCAAAAATCGTGGTACCTATAAGGGCTAAGAATCCCTGGTGGGATCCTAACCTTCCTCGTAAGCGGCTTCCATGGCTTCTCGATAAAATCATCCATACTCATCCCCCCGACCACATCATCGTCGTACCCCCCACCATCCTGCGGCCAGAACGCGTTCCCAATCCCATAAGTCCCTTTACTCCCCTCGAACAGCCACCTGCTGTGATCGAAATCACCGGTCTGGCTCCTCATCAGCATCGACATGTTTGGTTTTATTACCGACATTCTCCTGTCAAGCTTCCCTGAATCGTTTCCTCCGCTCCTGGCGCGCTGCTTGGGCTCGGACTTGGAGTTTGGGACGAAGGGCTGGTTGTCGGGGGTCGAGGGCATTAGGACCGTATAGTTCATGTAGTCGTTGGGCCCGCCCGATGAGGTGGAGTTGAGTTCGGGGCCTAGATCGATGTCATCGCGTGACAGGCTCTCGATTCGCCCGCTGGAGGCTCGGCGGGCGAACTTAATCGGCGATTTCTTTGTTGGTGATGACATTTTCCTTTGTTGTTGGTTTTTTTAATTAAAGTTTTGATCTATGTAGGCATTTTTTTTTCTTTTTTGAAGGAAAAAATTGTTCTTTAGCATGAAAAAAAATTGTTCTTTAGCATGAAAAACTGTTGAGAGCTTAATTTTATTTTTTTGTTGCTTGTGGTGAGGAGGGAATTGTGGAGGAGGGAAAGAGAGGTTGCATTGGCAAGGAGCAAACACCGGAGAGTTTTGCTGGGGTGATTATTATGACTAAACACTGTTTTTTTAAATTTTCATTTTAGTTTTAGTTGTGGGTTACTAAGCAGAAGATTCATGACAAAGTTCAAGCTGTTTTTTTATTTTTAAATAGAACTTGCGGCCATTGCTTGCCCTCAATATTGCTAATCTATTCTTTTCTAACTTTGCTAATCAGCCCTCAAAATTGCTAATATATTCTTTTCTAACTTTGCTAAAAATAAATTAACAAGAGTCGGTTTGTCTATCAACTTTGTAGTCATTAGAACTATTTGGATATTTGGAACGGATGCAAGTAATACTGTCAATTGTTTAAAAGAAGATCTTTTTTCTTCCTGCACACATCCCGAAGGGTCGGCTAATTAATCAATAGTATTTTGCAGCCGATATTGCCAAACTCTTATTTGATAAATCCACACCAAAATTGATATATGAATAAAATTAATCCTGATTACTTCAGCCTTTAATTCCCTCTCTTTCAAATCGCATCCTATCGTCCCGTCTCTGCCTGCAACCCATCACGCGCCGAGTTGTCACCCTCAGCCTCTCCTCCTCCAGCCTCACCGTCCCGATTCCCTCCCCTCCCTCTCCATCTCCTTCCTCTCCCACCTCCGCCTCCTCTTTCTCTCCAACAACCTCCGCCCTTTCATCCAACCCGATCCTCTTGTTCCGGCGTTCCTCGATTTTAGCAGATCTGTTGGTCAAGATCGGCGGCATGTTCGGAGGCGAGATCGGCGCCGTCAAGTACCAACTTTCCGACAAGGACCTCGACGTCCTCATCTCGATCTCATCGGAGGAGGATCTCCGTAACATGATGGAGGAGCTTGATCGCGTTGCCGACGAGCCACGAGACTACGAATCTTCATGCAAGGTTGCAGATCATTGTGATTTCGCTGACGAAAACCATCTTGTGATCGACACGGGACAGTGCTACATCGATACCGTGAACGGGATCCAGATCGGGATTAAGAAGAAGGACAACATAAAAAGACAAAAATTAAAAGCTGATATAGCTAGTGATAATTTTGTCCATACACAAGTTTTGGTGTTGATTTATCAAATAAGAGTTTGGCAATACGGCCACCCTTTGCACATGGGATACACGAATAAACTCTTCAGTAATTTTGTCTACTCTCATATCTATGATGCTAACATATTCCTATTTGCATTGCTCCCGCAAAAAGTAGATTTTGCGGAAATTGATAAGATAAAAAAGAAAAAAGAATTGTTATATCTATATACTCTTAATATATTTATGTCTTATTACCTTGATATTTTACTAATTTATTATCTTTAATAGATTTGATAAATTATTTATTGTTTTTTAAAATACTTTTTCAAGAGCATGATATTTTTTTGCCACTTGTCAAGTATACTTTATAATATTTAACAAAAAATTATTCTAGAAATTCTTTTATTAAGTCATTAGAAAGAAACCAATCAAACCATCCCGTTCGCAAAGGCGGGAGAAATGAGATATAGAAAGAAAACAAAAGTATAAGAAATTGTTTTTATTGGTCAATCACCTTTTCTTCTTATTATCCTTCTCAACGAATATTTGTTAGAATTGACATGCGGCTCAATGAATGTTGGTTAGTTTAATTAGAAATCAAAAATTAAGTACCCCTTAAAGCTGTGATTATAATAGTAAATATAGAGATAGAGATATGTAAAATATATAGATAAATTTAAATTTTTTTTGAAGTATTCTGATGATGCTCTATATTGGCGATCGCCCAGATCGGGACACGCGGCAGATGACGTGTCCTAAATCTCAGAAGAAAGGGTCCATAGGGGCCGACCAGGCCGCCCCTGTACCCGATCTGCAAGCACAAGCTGGCTCTCCTCAGAGCCCCCTGCGGCCTCTCAGCTCGCCCCGAGCTACCACAGGACCAAGATGTCACGGCCCTCCCGCTCGTTCCGAGCTCTCCCGCCGAGACCATCTTCCTCGGTCCTTCCGACCAACTCCACCACTCACAGGCGTAACCGCCACTCCGCAAATCTCGCCATGCGCGGGTTCTCCGCCGGCAACATCTCACGTTCCACGCCATCACGGTCCCCATTAACGGGCGATCCGCTTATTACGCAGGCGTGACGTCGGGAGCGTAACTGCCGGAGAGATTCTCGTGCCTGCCACTGCGTGTTGCCGCCACTATATAAACCCCCATCACAGAGGGTTCAAGTAAGCTTTCTTCACGCCACTTAGCCATTACTCTGCTCGGATCTTGTGCTAACTTGATCATCGGAGGGTCCTCGGTGGTACCAAACCATCCCGGGACTTCCTTGCAGGTACTCGGCGCAAACTCCTCAAAACCACCAATCTCCTCAAAACCCATTGAGACCCGCACGCAACAGGAGATCACCTCCAAGATCCACCGGAAGATCGACGGAAGACAACATCTGACGGAGACCCGAAAAGGACCTCCATCAGCTGGCGCCGTCTGCGGGAAATTAAACTCCACACAAAACAAAGTTGGTCTTCCGATCTCCATCCACATGGGATGCGATCATCCTGAAGATTCAGGTACCAGCCGCCGCCTCTCCCTCACCGGAGGCGCGGATGAACCTCCTCCGGCGACCGTCATCAACGCCCTCGCCGGCCGAATAGACCGACTACAGTCTATCGTGGAGACGCTCGTCTGCGTCCAAACGGCCGGGCCAGGGCCCCAGATCGTCGCTCCTCCGCCTCCAGAAGACTCTGCCCCCGTCGGCACGGCTGACCACCGGCAGGCTACGTCCCATGGCCACAGATCTCACGGGCCGATACTCTCTGAGGCCCACTAGGCGCCCCACAGCTCCACAACAAGATCCGCCGCCAGAGCGCCTCGCCTCGAGCCTCCTCGTGACCCTCACCCCCCTGAGGAGATGTCGGTCACCTCGCCTGTCCCCAGGCATAACCGACACCCTCCCTCGACGGGGTCGCACAGAAGGGGCTCGCCACGGCGGCTCAAGGGCCACCTCGCCGGGGATCTGAGGAACCTCATCAAGAGGAACCGGGGCTGCGCCCAGACGCAGATCTCCCACAGCAGAGGCCAGGGATCACAAGGCGCCGAATTCTCGGGGTACCACGGCCGACCCGACGCCCTCGAGAAGAAGATCGAGGGCATATGCCGAGAAGGTCACCTCTCAGGCGACGGGGCTAAGTACGTTGCCGACTCGCTCACCAAGCCATTTACCGAGGGACTGCTCACTGTTCACGTCTCCTCGCGCAACAAGCCTCCGAAGGTCTCTCTGTTCGATGGGAACACCGACCCGAAAGACCATTTGGATGCTTTCACCACGGGGATGAGCTTCCAGGACCATTCCGAAGCCGCCCAGTGCAGAGCCTTCCCAGCCACCATCATCCGCTCCGGTCGGGACTGGTTCCGAGGACTCGAGCCTCGCTCAATCTCG
The DNA here is from genome assembly GCA_030015575.1 of Agapanthus africanus. NCBI lineage: Eukaryota > Viridiplantae > Streptophyta > Magnoliopsida > Asparagales > Amaryllidaceae > Agapanthus > Agapanthus africanus. The sequence continues at coordinate 43,618,220 of CM057342.1, forward strand.
ATCTTTGACGAGCTGGCTACTCAGTTCCTCGGCCACTTCATCGGAAACCGTCGGCAGAAGCGCACGATCGACTACCTCTTCACAATTAAGAGCGGGGACAAGGAGACGTTCAAAGCTTACGTCGCCCGCTTCTACAACGCCCTCCTCGAGGTCCCCGAGCACCGGGACGAGACCGTCATCACGGCGCTCAGATCTGGTCTTACGCACAAGGAGTGGTTGCGCTCCTTTGCATTGGCGCAGCCTAAGACCATGGCCGAGGTCAAGACGTGGACCGAGCGCGAGGTCCAGCTCGAGTCCGAGGTGAACGCGAACCTCCCTCGAGCAGAACGGTCCGACCAGAAGAAGAGGGCTCGGGAAGAGAGGCCGGAGCGTCAGCAGCACTATCACCCGAAGTTTCAGGAGTACACCCCGCTCAACGTCTCCCTCGCAGTGTTACTAGAGGAGGCCCAGGGCGAGGGGTTCTTCAAGTTCCCTCCAATCCCGCGTCAGGCCTCAAAGTGAACCCAGGGCCCCTACCGCGCCTTCCACCGGACGCTGGGCCACGCCACGAAGGATTGTAAGCAACTCCGGGACTACATCGAGGAGCTCATCCGATTAGGGCACCTCGCCGCCTACTTGAGGGATAAGCGGCAGGCCGACCGCGAGCAGGAGCAGCGTCCCCTTCCCGCCGAGCTAACCATCGGCCAGATCATGCTCGTTTCGGCAGATGACCAGTTCGGCGCCCAGGGAGCCCCGTACCCGGTGCCGAGCACGGAGACCAACAAGCCTCCGGGGAGCCCGGGCCACGCTAATAAGGTCATCTATTAGCATGTACTTTTTTTAAGGGCAATGTAAACTCTTCCTAGGGTCTGTTGTTAATTTAATAAAAGATCAATGGAACATTGCGAGAAAGAAGGAAAGGTCTTATTTATTCAAAAAGGTATTATGGGCTCCTCAGCCATACATACAAAAAGAAAAAGAAAATTACAGCAGCGGGGGAAGGGGGTGCAGGGAGCACTGCTCATAGTACTCGGTAAAAATCTCCGCCAGTCGAGGCCTCGCAAGATCCAGCCTCTGCCCTCGATTCCCCCCGAGCGCGTTGACCTCGAGCCTTAGTTCGTAGCACTCACGGACGAGTGTCACCGAGCGAGCCAGCCGACCCGCGGAGATCAGGCCGAAGCGTCTCAGAGACCGCAGCTTGTCTACGGCCTCGTCGTAGAGTTGCTCGGACAGGGGGTTGTAAAGCCCCGGCGACGCCCTCCAGATGGAGTACATCAGCAGCTGCAGCAGAGGGGAGCGCCGGGGGAGCAGCCGGCCGAAGTGGTCTTCGATGCTCCCATAGACTAACTGCACCGTGTCCTCGGCGCAGTTCTGGTCGTAACGGCATACGTCTTCGAAGTGGATGATTTCGGGGATGGTAAAGGGGAAGTCTTCCATTCTCAACGATCTGTTTATGAAGAAAGGAAGGACCAGCGCTCCCTCAGCTTTATATAGTCCACTGCGTCCCAACGGAACTCAACAGTCGCCCGTTTTCGCCCACAAAGTCGCTGCCACGTGGCGATCATTGAGCCTTCTCTGGAGGAATCAAAACGACGCGACTCTGGCGCTTCGCCTCCCCACACATTCAATGCGCATGCTGCGCGCACGTTTGCCGCGACCATTCCTGTTCCCCATATCTGCAAAGGGATGGTCGGACGAAACCTTATGAAGAATCGGCCAAGCATCTACCATGCCCGGCTATCCCTGGTCGGTAGCTTCCCTACACGCAACGCCGGGGATCAAAGCCCTCGCCAAGAGGCAACCGCGCAGCTTCACTGCCCGGTTATTCTTAGCAGGCCTCCTACGGCCCCTCTAACGCTAAGGATCAAAGTCCTCCTTAGAGGCAGTCGAGCGGCTTCCCTGCTCGGTTATCCCTGACCGGTAGCTTCCCTACTCGCAATGCCAGAATCAAAGCATTTGCCAAGAGGCAACCGTGCAGCTTCACTGCCCGGTTATCCTTAGCAGGCCTCCTATGGCCCCTCCAACGCTAAGGATCAAAGTTCTCCTTAGAGGCAGCTCAGCAGCTACCCTGCTCGGCTATCCCTGGCCGGTAGCTTCCCTACTCGCAACGCCAGGGATCAAAAAGTCCTCCCGGAGGCAGTCGAGCACAACCCTCGCCCGGCTATCCCCGGCTGGTAGCTTCCCACCACAACCGACAGGGATCAAAAAGTCCTCCCAGAGGCAGTCGAGCCCGACCCACGCTCGGCTATCCCCGGCTGGTAGCTTCCTACCACAACCGACAGGGATTAAAAAGTCCTCCCAGAGGCAGTCAAGCCCGACCCTCGCTCGGCTATCCCCGGCTGGTAGCCTTCTACCACAACCGACAGGGATCAAAAAGTCCTCCCAGAGGCAGTCGAGCCCGACCCTCGCTCGGCTATCCTTCAGGACAAAAGCCCTCACCAAGAGGCACCGGGCAGTAGCCCTGCTCGGCCAAGGGTCCTTGGTAGGCTTCTTACAGCCCCTCCCGCGCTAAGGACCAAAGTCCTCCTTTGAGGCAGTCAAGCCCGACCCTTGCTCGGTTATCCCCGGCTGGTAGCTTCCTACCACAACCGACAGGGATCAAAGTCCTCTCCAAGAGGCACTGGGCAGTAACCCTGCTCGGTCCCCGTCCTGAAGGATCAAAGCCCTCGCAAGAGGCAACCGAGCGGCTACCCTGCTCGGTCATCTCCGGCTGGTAGCTCCCTACCCATGACGCCAGGGATTAAAGCCCTCGCAAGAGGCATCTGAGCGGCTACCCCGCTCGGTTATCCCCGGCTGGTGGTTGCCTACCCATGATGCCAGAGATCAAAGCCCTCGCCAAGAGGCAACCACGCAGCTTCACTGCCCGGTTATCCTTAGTAGGCTTCTTACAGCCCCTCTAACGCTAAGGATCAAAGTCCTCCCAGAGGCAGCCGAGCGGCTTCCCTGTTCGACTATCCCTGACCGGTAGCTTCCCTACTCGCAACGCTAGGGATCAAGGCCCTCGCCAAGAGGCAACCGCGCAGCTTCACTGCCCGGTTATCCTTAGCAGGCCTTCTACGGCCCCTCCATCGCTAAGGATCAAAGTCCTCCCAGAGGCAGTCGAGCCCGACCCTTGCTCGGCTATCCCCGGTTGGTAGCTTCCTACCACAACCGACAGGGATCAAAGCCCTCGCCAAGATCAACCGAGCAGCTTCCCTACTCGGTCATCCCCAGCAGGCATCCTCCTGCCCAACAGACGCTGCGGGTTTGTAGCCCTCATAACGAGGCCACTGAGCCCCTTTATGCTCGGCACAACTACGGCGGACATCCCTCTGCCCATCACATGCAGCGGATCCGAAGCCACAACAAAATACATCAGGTCTATCCAAGTCTGAGTGATCCCCCCTCGACTTCGGGGCCATGGAGATGCCTCCTTCTCAGCAGCGCTTGGCACACTTGGCAAGTGATCGAAATCAATTCGACGACGATCGCTAGACAGATAGCCGACCTGACATGGAAGCCCAACAGTGCAAGCAAGGATATTTTACGAGCATTCTTCACAAACAGAAGATAAAGTGCAAGCCGATGAAACAAAATTTTTTACTACCAAAAGCGAATTCTACGAAGGGTATTTTGGGCTCCCCAGCCTTACAGACTGCCCGGAGGCTTACAAAAATTCCAGAAACGGCAAAATAACAGGAGGAGGAAGACGGGGGCTTTAGGCTTCGGGGCCAGGCACGACCTCGGGGTCCTCGATATCTACCACGAGTCGAGCAGGGTCCTCGGCCATCTCCTCGTCAGGAATCTCTACCCCTGCTCATCGGCGTCCGCGAAGGGGTATTCGGTCCGGAGCTCTTCATCAGCGAACTCCGGCATCCGGACCTTAACAGCGTCGAGGGCCTCGTGCTAGATGCGGGTGGTGGCCACGGCTAAGTCATTGTAGAAGTCCTTCGACTTCTTGTAGCCCTCCACCGTCTTCTCCGCCGAGAGGTCGGCCCGCTTCATCGCCTCAACCGCCGCCTCCAGCTCCTTCCGGAGGGTCCTCACCGTCTTCTTCATGTTGCCGGCGAGCACCTGAGCGTCCTCAAGCTTGACTCGGCGGCCACGGCGGCCTCGCGGTGCCGGGCAATCTCCCGTTTCCCGGCCTCCACCTCGCCCTCCAGGGCGGCAACCCTCGCCATCGCCGCCTCCAGCTCCCGCTTGGAGCTATCTTCTAGCGAGGTAAGCTGGTCCGCGGCCTTCATCGCCGGGGATATCACCTCGGCCTCCATGCGTACGGCAAGGGCGACGTGCTGGATGACCTGAAAAAATAAGAAAGAGGTAAGGAAGACGAAAGAAGCACCAAATCTCACAAACAACCGAGCATTTACCTGCATGCCCTGCTGGGCGATGGACGCCATCTGGGCCCTGAAGATCCCCCCGGGGACCCTACCCCCTGCCGACTTCTCTATTTCGTGCAGCAGGCTATCCGCGACAGATAGCCCCGAGGGCACCGCGAACTGGAGACCCTCCTCCTCCACCATGATCGGCGAGGGCTGGCTCCGAGGAGACCTCCGGGGACCCCTCTTGAGTGGCTTCGATGGAGAGCCAGTCTCCTCCTCCGAGACCGGGTCCTCAAGAATTCGAGCCCGCTTTCGGCCCGGCGCTCTACTAGGCCCCGGGGCGGGATCCGCCCCCGAACGCTCAAGGGACGCGGCCACCGGAGGCACTGGGACGGAGGCCGAAGGAGCGGCAAGCTTCGAATGGGAAGAGCTGGCGCCTCCAGCCCTCGTGACTTTCTTCGGCTGGCGCATGGAGGCCTGGAGCTCGTTCGTGTCCATGGGTCCTGCACAAAACCAAATGCAAAGAAGTCAGCGACACATGCAATATAAAAGCCAAAAAGCAAGCCTAACTTACCGACGAATTCGACGGGGCTGAGCCCGGCCCAACTCAGGATTCTCTCAGACAGCAGCATGTCAAATCGGGGGACGGGCTCCCACGACGCCACTCTCACCGCGGCGGGGTCATTGGACTGGTTCCCCGGCAAGCATTTTTCCCTCGACCACTTGGTGGGCACAGGCCAGTCCTTGCCCTCGGGCGGCGCGACGAAGAAAAACTTCTTCTTCCAGACGTGAATGGAAGAAGGCAGGACTACAACTCCTGTCCCGGCGGCGCCCCCTGTCGCTTTCTAAAAGAGAGGTAGACCCACCTCGGGTCGCTCGCTCGATCCCCGGGATGATTTTTGAAAACAAGGGAAGAATCGAGAATGGAGAGGCTGAAGGGAACCGCCTGTAGCTTCAGGCGGATCAGGAACCCGAGGAGAATCCTCCATGAGTTCGGCACTAACTGGCCAGGGGCTAACTCGAAGAAGTTCAGCGCTTTAACGACCTCGGGAGAGAAGGGCAGACGCATTCCACCCCAAAAAGCTTCCAACTACAGGGCGATCTCCCTACCTCGTACTTGGTCTGCCCTCTCTCCCTCCTTGGCCAGACGAAGCGTATAACGTGAGGGAATGTGGAAGCGAGCCCGAGCATTGGCAAGCTCGTCCTCACGCCTCACCCAACACGACGCGCCGGGGGCAGCGTCTACCGCCTCCTCCCTGGGGGCTGCCCCCACTGCACGATCCCGAGAAGAGGATCTGATCCCTGCTTCCCGGGAAGACTCAGGCTCAACTAGAGGGTCCTTAGAACCTACTCCTACGACATCTACAGATTCTATGAAAGAAGACATCTAACCTAGAGAAGAGGGATCCTCGGGAAACGAAAGCAGAAGAAAGAAGACGAGCGCCGAGCAACCAGGACTTAGAGCGAGGAAATATAAAGGAGTAGGGGCCCTGGAGTGGGCCCCACCCTTATTTATTACTGCAATTGCCCTCATCCAACGGCGTCCTTCATCCCCCGCCAAAACGCCTCCTTGCGTCCAACGGCCCCGATCGCTCCACTTGTCGCTCCCACATTGTGCCGCATCCCATCAGACGTCACAGGTCTGCACACGTCGCGTCGGCCAACCGACGCTTGACACGTGGGCCGTCGCTTCGGTGACAGAACGCACGAACCGGCGCACCTTCCTTAAATGCAGAGATCTCCCACGTTCCACGCTATCACGATCCCCATTAACGGGCGATCCGCTTATTACGCGGGCATGACGTCAGGAGCGTAACTGCCGGCGAGATTCTCGCGCCTGCTATTGTGTGCCGCCGCCACTATATAAACCACCATCACAGAGGGGTCAAGTAAGCTTTCTTCACGCCACTTAGCCGTTACTCTGCTCGAATCTTGTGCTAACTTGATCGTCGGAGGATCCTTGGTGGTACCAAACCACCTCGGGACTTCCTTGCAGGTTCTCGGCGCAAACTCCTCAAAACCACGAATCTCCTCAAAACCAATTGAGACCCACAAGCAACAGGAGATCATCTCCAAGATCCACCGGAAGATCGACGGAAGACAACATCTGACGGAGACCCGAAAAGTACCTCCATCATATTTTTAGTTAAGATTTAACTATTTTAAAGTTTAAGACATTTTAGGAATTCAGGATGCTAATAAAAAAAATTATCTTTTGGAGATCCACTATAGAAATTTAATCACATTTTAGGTATTTTAATCCAATATTTTATCTTAATATCAAACTTATTCTAAAAACGGGCTGGCTCCGATGGTGCCAACCCTACACCCATGTGAAAGCCCAACGAAAATTAGATCTGGGACCCACCAACATTAATTATCCTCTACTATATTTGAGGTCCTAAGCCTATAAATATCAAGCCCATTACTCAAAAAGGAAAAAAGATTGAGAGAGAGAGAGGAGAGAGAGAAAAGTGTGCATCGCTGTATCTCCCCCCAAAACCCTCGCCGCTGAGATCACATTGCTCTCTCTCGCGTCTCGGATCCATGGGTCCGAAACCCGCCAGCAGCTCAAATCTCCATCAAAGCGTAATCTTTCTCTCTCTTCTTCTTTCTTTTTTGCATTTAATAGTACTTTTTGCAAACAAAATAATGATAAAGATTTGGTGTTTGATTGTGTTAATGAGTCTGATAGATTGTTGGATGTGTTTGATATGTGTTGATTTGAAGTATGATGAAGGAGCGAGAGGCGATACCTTTATGTGTGCGCTTATCCTTTTTCTATCAAGATTTTTGTGATGTATTTTTTTTGAGATAATAGTGGAATAAATTAGCCACCCCCTCATTTATGAGAGACCCGGGTTCGATCCCGGGTGACTACTTCAAGCCTCACCAATGGCCTACTCCAAGCCCCTTATTTTTGTGAATTTTTGATGGATGACATTGTTTGAATTCAACTATTTGATGGTATTGTTGAAGCATTGGATTTGTTCTTGTTGTGTAGTTAGGGTTGGGTTCATTTGATATTTGTTTGTTTGTTTATTTTTTTATATTATCATTTTTAAGTTTAAGAATGCATGTCAAGTTTAGATAACCAGAGTTTCATAAAGTTATTTAGGCTTAACTCTAGTATTATAGCTATGCCATGTTTGGCTTTCATTTTGGAGTTTAGAAATGTCCGGTTATCTAACCTCCAAAGTTGAGATGACCAGAGTTTACTATACTCGAATTCAACCCAAGTTTTCTAAACTCCAAAAAAAAAGAGAGAAGAAAACACCCATTTTAGAGTTTAGATAACTCCAGAACAAAATTTTGGAGTTTAGATAATCCTAAAGCCAAAAACCCCATCAAAGTTAAAATTTCAAGTCGAGGTAGGGCCTTGCAAACTCTAGTTGAAAAAAAATACTCCAAATTATATCAAGCCCATATCCAAACAAGGACGGAATCTTAAGGCTTTACACTTACTCACATGGGAAGCAATTTTGGTGGAATGGAAAGACGCCCGGTGTAAATATTAGTCACTTAAAGGTCGAAGTAAATTTGGGCTAATGGATATGATTTTTCAATTGCCGAAGATGAGGTTTGAATCCAGACTCGTTCAAACTTGGTGCTCTGCTATCACATCCTAAAGTTCCTTCTATGTACATCATAACCTCAAAGTGATGATGATGCTTCCTTGCTCATTGAATATCCTTTTCTTTTTTTGGGTTGAAACTTGAATTTTTTTGCACAAAGTTGTCTGTAAACTCCCTTTTAATGTCTGTCTCGCCAAATTCTAAAGTCTTTAACATACATCTGGTGTACATATGAATAAACAATTAATCAACAACCAACACAGGTGTGCTCGGAAAAGTTGTTTTTGGGCCAAGTTCTTGAAAGGAAGAAAAAGGAGGACTTTTAATAGATATTGAATTCATATTGAGCCTGTAATGATTTTATTATAAGAGAGGACATAATTCATTTATGGTTCACATTTGGGGATTAAGGGGGAACTTTAAAGGTCGGTTTGGCAGGTTTTGCCGCCTGTTGCAAAGAGCTAAGAAAGAGAGCGTGATTGCAACTTTGGGATGAAGGCTTCATGTAAAATATTGGTCTGAGTTTAGGCCTTGTGGTGGAAGAAGTAATTATAATTATATTTTGATCTAAATAAGAAAGAAAATCAACGATAAAACAAATATCGTAACACCCACCTATATTGCATGGCCTTAATTTATGCAAATCATGTCCACAACGCATCGCATTTTTTGCAAACCATAAGAGAGGATTCTACTTCATTAGTAATCCAAATAGCATACATAAAAGTTCCAAAAATCAGGGTCAGGGACGAATTTAATTGATTTACAAAATTGCTAAAAATCCAGAAATGATCCAATAGAAAGAAGATTACGCCAAGGGGTGGGATAGTTGGTATGGCATGGGAGTTGTGACTAGAAGGTCATAAGTTCAAATCATGCAACCAACAAAATTTTAAGGGCTATAATGAAGGGCATAAATTAATCCATCTATTTACTGATAAAATAAGAACACCGACTCCACTAATGGCTAATGGGATATTACATCTAATAAAAACCGAGATTGACACCAAAGTAGATATACAGCAGATAGTTGTAAAGAAATGCAATCTTATCTCTCTCAGTTTTTAATATACTCAATCGTTTTTTTGATTTGATCTGAACCCATAGTGGCTCTATTATAAATTTTGCTGTACTTTCTTTTTGAATAAATGGTTCTTTCTTCATGATCTATATGTCATATTTTGCTCGTACTTTCAATCCAAAGCTCATGGTATCGAGCCTTAAAAGAACCATCCCTTTGAAATTAGGTTCAGTTGCTGATTTTTCTCTATGTTCATGAATAAAGCAGAAATCCGTTCTAGCTGTTCTTATGGTATACTGACCGTTAGTTATATGCTATGCAACATGATTTCTTTGTTATTTCTCAAATTGCAATTTTGCAACCCTAACATAGTTTTCATTTAGGCTGAAAAGTCTTTTAGTAGATAGTTCTTTGGTAATATGCTCAGGACTTTGAATTTGGGTGTTCATGAATGGCCCTAGAGCTTCTTGTTATTATGTCGATAAGCTTTATCCAAATCAGAACTCTCCTTTTTCATCTTGTAAGTTTTAGAGCGAGTTTTGGGTTTATATTAGCAGTTTTTTTGTTAATGGACAATTGCTCGTCCTCAAAAGTTTGTGTCTGAAGTAACAAAATTAACTTTTGATACCAGGGATGTAGTTATATCAATTTTAATCATTTTTCAGGATGGCGTCACCAGTGGTCATTTGGATGCAAAATCTGTATTTTTAAAACAATTTGATGTAGTTGATAACTACTCAGATCATCACTATGCTGACAAGGGAGTGCAAAAGGTTAAGAATTTCAACATATGCTTTATGATTTTATTATGTTCTTAAGGATGTATGTAGCTGATTATCTTTTCCTGATCTCTTTTAAATTACAGACGTCGAATGGTTGGGCCAAAAAGATTCAGAAAGAGTGGAAGATCCTGGAGAAAGACTTACCAGGTGATGTGTCGTTGAATACTTGATTATGCTGTAGTAGTCTAGTTAGTACGCGTATTCAGAATTTCTGGCACCATGCTTGTTTGAGCTTCATGAGTCAAATATGCTGCTTTCTTGTCGAACCCTTGGTGTTCACAACAAATAGTATCTCTTATGTAAGGTTTGAAATTTTGGTATTGGTATAGGTGTCAGGTTCGGTGCGAATTTTGGTATCAGTGCTGGGAGGATTGTTTGTTTCAACTTTTTCCGATCAAAGTTGTCAGTACTGGCTTCTTTTTTCTTCAAAAAATTCCAAAATTTTACCAAAATTAGACGTATACAATTAGTATCCTGAGGAAAAGGTGGTAAAATACCCCATAATATTATTAAAAAGTTTTTAATCAAGAATAATCCCTGAGAATATAAATAGAAAATACATTCCAGTGCCTTAAACTAATGCAGTCCAAAACCTATAGCTTAATTGGTCCAGCACAAAATACAATAAGGCTAGTAAAACACAATAATGATAGCAACAAAGTATCAATAAAAAAAATTCCTGGTGGTCTCTCTCCAGAAAATATAATTGGTATCATTTGTACATGGGTTTCAAACAATTGGTAAAGTTTATAAAATAGGCGTAGTTGCAGCCGTAAGTAGCAAGAAATGGCCTCTTCCAGTGGGGTAATGAATAAGGGAAAATATTAGCTGGTAATTTCATTAACAAACATTAATCTATTAATAAATGATATATGATTGGTTGGGTAGTTAACCATATTCATCAACAAACAATAGCCTAGTAGGCTTTTCCAAGTATCAAACAACTTATTACATTTTCTTTTGATTTATACGTTGTTAAATACTAATGGGTTTTTTCCAGTAACAAAATTAACTTTTAACGAGCAATATGCTATTTGGAGAGAAGCGAACCCACATAAGCAACAAGAAAGAACAACCTATAGTTTTAAGTTCATCTCAACTTCAATTTCGGTAATAGCACTGACGCATTTCTTTTTTGTTTAATTTACTCAGAGACGATATTTGTCAGAGTTTATGAAGAACGGATAGATCTTCTAAGAGCGGTTATAATAGGTCCAGCTGGCACTCCTTATCATGATGGCCTGTTTTTCTTTGACTTTCAGTTTACGAGCAGATATCCCAGTGAACCTCCAGTACGTGAATCTCAAGGCTCTACAGCGTTCTTCTATTTCTGTGCTTTTCGAACGACTATTAATAATTTATATATTTCAATGCAGAGAGCACACTATCATTCTGCTGGACTTCGGCTAAATCCGAATTTGTATGCGTGTGGAACAGTGTGTCTCAGCCTTCTAAATACATGGGCTGGTAAAGGATGCGAGAAGTGGAAATCGGAAAAATCAACCATGCTTCAGATTCTTGTCTCGATCCAAGGTTTGGTTCTGAATGCAAGGCCGTTCTTCAATGAGCCAGCTTGGTCAAAGGAAAAGGCCAACCCTTCGATGGAGAACAGGTCCCTGGAATACAATGAAACTACCTTTACACTTTCGTGCAAGACAATGTTGTACTCTCTTAGGAGACCTCCAAAGGTAATCCTATGTTTAAGAGCTTGTAAAAAGCCTTCTTGGGCACCATCTGGTAAACTTTCTAATGAATATAATTATATTAGGGTTTGCTTGTTACACCCCTTGCGATTTTATGCGTCTTGATATGTGCCTGCAAGTATTGTTATGTATTGATAGGATATGTAGATCCTTCTGTTTTCCTAAAATTAGGAGAGAGGAAAAGGAAAAGGAAAAAGGGAAGGGTTAAAAAGAATCTGTTAGATGGCTGTTAAAACAGAAAATTATTATATTTAAAGATCACTTTTATATCCCTGTTTTACCTTAACCTTCTTCATCCTTTGTTAACAGCATTTATAATTGAGTTTAATTTCTATATTCCTCCACTTCTTCATGCTATAATCGCGTAGAGATGTGCCCAATATGCCCAATGCCTTAAAATGAGCTGAAATCTAAATTTGAAACCTTAAAAGATCCAATGTAAAGAAGAGAATGAAGAAGAGAGGAAAAGAATTTGTGGATGAGAGGGTCAAATCAAAGGAGAGAGGAAGGAGAAAAGAAAGGAGGAGAAAGAGGAAATGGAAATGGCATTTTCCAATTTTGGAGGATATTTAAAGACTTGCAGGGTTATAAAGTAATAAATGTATAGTTGAAGATTTGGATACATCAAAATACAGGAGTTAAGGGCCATATGCCAAATAAAAAAAATGAACTTAATTTTATTGAATTCTGTTTCATTTTACAGGGTTTTGAGGATTTTGTTGCTGAGCATTTCTGCAAGCACGGGGACAACATTCTCGTCGCATGCAAAGCTTACTTGAATGGTACTCAGGTTGGCTCTATTATTGGAGACACAGAAATCAAAGTACATGAGCCTGGCTCCCAAAAAAATAGGACAGTCTCAAAAAAATTTAAGACTGCACTGGAAAAGCTTGTCGACGAACTTCTGAATGCTTTCCTTGACCAAGGAGCTGATTGCAAAAAATTTCTCAGCCAGAACGAGCAAAGTGGTGATAGCAAGCTGATTCTTTCGCAGAAAGATAAAGCTCAAGATACTTCCAGGACCACAGTCAAAGTAACCAAGACAAATGTCAAAAGTGCTGATAAAATAGCGCAAAAAGCTAAAGCTGGAGAAACTTCTCATACAAATGGCACCGCGATGGAGGAAAACGTAGAAGTAGAAGGAGCTGATAAGAAAGAAATTGTTGTTCAAAAGGAGAACGCTGGAGACGGGTCTGTTTCTTCTTCGAAAGCAGGAAAGAGTAAATGGAAGCGTTGCGGTCAGTTTTTGCTGAAGTTGGGGAAGAAAGTTTTGCCGATTGATCACTAGTTTGGTTCTTGGTGATTCTGAGATTTAGAAGTCTTTGGAATAAAATGGCCAGGTGAAGAAAATATTAGTTTGGTTTTGCTAGCCACAACCCCCCTTTTCCCCTGCTCTTTTTAATAGATAGAAACTGATTATTTTCGTGCATGTAGATATACTACTATGATATTTTAAATCAGTTGTTTCTTTGATGTAAATAAAGCCATATCTTTTTTCTTCTTCTATGAAATGCATTTATTCTTTCTTCTATGATTCTTTTGGATTGCGCAGTCTCTTATTTTATTTGAAGTTTTAAATGGTTATATATCGGATACACATGAATACATGAAGATATCAAGAAGAATGCTTGAGAGCTTACATGATGCACGAAGCTTATTTTGCACATGCTCATGTATCTTTGAATGATCATCTACGGCTAAAGATGCATATAAAGATGAGGATTTTAAAAGTTTAATTACTGTTTCTACATAACAAGATCGAGTTTCCATTGAACTTAAAAAATGCCATGACCTTCCTTGAAGGATATTATGGTTAAAAAAAATGCAACCTCCAGTTTATTTTGGTTTAGCCAAAGCATCATTTTAAAGTTATTCAGTCCACTCCTGTCTTGCAGGAGTTAACGAAACCAACAACATTTCATCGGTGACATCTAAAAAATACCCGAAAAATTGATGGAAATTTATAAAATTGAATATATATATCGAAGACTTACCTCAAACACTATGGAATAATTACTGCTAAATCCTAAGAATAAAATTACAGCACACAGCAAAGGAAGAAAACCCCACATCTAAAATTAGCAGTTGGGACCCACCTCAATAATGCACACTACTCATCTTGGTGCCTCCCTATTGCTCTACATACACACACCTATGTGCATCTATAAATAGCAATTCTACAACAGAAAAGGAAAGAGAGAGAGAGAGAGAGAGAGAGAGGAGTTGGAGTCCTTTCAAAAGTGGCAACACATCTCTCTCTCATCAATATCTCGCTTCCCCCTAAATTTCTCGATCTCAAAACCCTAGCTGACGACTGAACCTACATTGCAGAATCCATGGATCCCAAACCTGCTTTCAGCTCGAATCGGACGAAGCGCCTGCGGAGCGAAAGGGTTTCCTCTATCTCTTTTATCCTCTCTTTTTTCTTTTTCTTTTTTGGCTGTTTTTGGTAAAAATTTTAGTATTTTTTGTTGAAAGATAGCATGATTGAGATTTTTGTGATGTTGTTGATGGCATGATCGTTGCTTGCATATTGGGTATTTGATAAAGTTGCTGATTTTGCGGTATTGGGTTGATGTTTGCTTATTGTTGTGATTTAGGGTTGAGTTAAGTTTACTATCTATCGAAATAGAATGAATACAATAAACAACATTTGAACAAGAATGTATTCTTGATGTTTTAATTCTAATTCTTGACCTCCTTTAAATTGATTATGAAAATCGACCTAGAAGCTGTGAAATTAGATCATTGAGCTTAAACCCAAAACTTACCTTTTTTGGCTCGTCTAATAAGAAATAGGGGTTGGCAAGTATGAGCAATTATTTATTTGATTTATTTCTGGTCAACTCTCTCTTTAGGGAGGAGTTCTTAAAATTGAAATTTGAAACGGGGTTGACAAATTTGTTTCCAAAGCAGAAACACTACAAGTCGTCGGGTAGCAGCCGACGGAAAAACCCCCAATAAAACAAATGGCAGCCCAAAAAAACAATAATTTGTGTTGGGTTATTCCGTCGGCGACGGAATAACTCAATTAAATAAAAAGGGGCTCGGGTTCAGATAATATCCCCTAAATTCCCAAAAAAAAAAACCTTAACTCCCTCCTCCAATCTCCTCCTCCTCCTTTGAAGACCGGCGACGATCTGCTCCTCCGACGTAGACCGGCGACGATCTCCCCCCTTGTAAGTCCTCTCTCTCACTCACTCTCTCTCTCTCTATCGCAGCCGCAACCGCAACCGCTGTCGTCACGATTGCCGGCGACGAAATGCTCCTCCTCCGACGTCCTCCCTCCCCTCGTAACTCCTCTACCTCTCTCGCCGTCACTGTCCCTCTCTCTATCTCACTCACACACACTTCTCTCTGTCCTAGCTGCAACCGCCACCGCCGTTGTCACCATCCCTGATGACCTCCTCCACCGTGACGACCCCGCCATCACCGCCGTCACCATTGCCGGAGCCGCCGCTATCCACCGGAGCCCGCCAAGAGTTCGATTTCGGTCGATTCATTTTCGGTGAGTTTTATTCGTGATTTCTTCATGATTTTTTTTGTATTTGCTGCTCATGAATTTAGGATAGAAATTTGCGTGGATTAAGAATGCTTTGAATTGTGAATGTGAGTGGATTAATGAGGATCAAATTTTTTTTTTTTTGAATTTTGGATAAATTTAAAATTGAAATCGAGAATTTAATAGTTTTAGAGACAGCACCATTGAACTTTAAATTTTGGATAAATTTAGAATTTAAATACAATACAAGATATTCTCTATTTTTGAAAAAGAAAGGGTAAATTTTCTAAAACACCATCGTATTTTCAGGGATTTAGAGATAGCACCATTGAACTTTAAAAAATGCATAACCCCACCTTGAACTAGCAATATTGTATTAAAATGTTAGTTTTTAAACACGTTTAAGGCATGAGTGGAATAAATAACCCCAAAGGGACCTTGTATCTGGATTGAATAGCCCAAAATGAACCAAATATGACATTTTGGGGGAAAATATCCTTACAAAAATACCCTTTAAGTTGGGGGTCCATGGCATTTTTAAAGTTGAATGCCGCTATCTCAAAACCCATGAAAGTTTGATGGCGCTTTACGAAATTTACTGAAAGTAAAATATAAAGTTTAAAGCAGGATTGCCAACTATGGCTTCTAATTAGCAAATAGGGGGAAACCCGAGTGTAATTTCAGCCGTTAATGCACTGGAATCTGAGATGGAAACCATTTCAAATTAGATCTAAAGGAGGTCATTATTAGAGTTAAATTCTGATATAAACTTTTTTTTTTTGCAGGAACGATATAAAAAATAATAATTGGATTTATATGGTGGGAGTATCTTGAAGTGTCTGTAATGGGAAAACTCCTTTAAAGCTATGCATTATTATATATGTAATGATTAGTATTATAATTTTTATGGTGCAGTGGTTGTTTGCGCTGTTTCAGTTTGGAGAGGGTTAACCGGAGTCTATAACTAAAATATGGCAGATGGTTACTTGTAACAATAGTCTTTTTGGCTAACTTCTTACTGGTTGGTTGCGAAGAAAATGCAAGATCCAATTGCATCCTTTCATAGGCTGTTAACCACTTCTAACCAAATCATGAGCTGATAGGATTGTTTTTTTATTTTGCAAGAAACACTAGATTCATACTTGCTATAAGATTGCCGACTCTGTCCTTCAGAAGAATTCGTTTGCAGGAGACATCTTCATAGAATAATTTATTTGTGGGATCTGTAATAGATCTGTGTGTGTGTGTGTGAGAGAGAGAGAGAGAGAGAGAGATGTTACAAGAATCCAAACTCTATCTAATTTTAAATATTATTATTGTTATATAATTCTTCCAAGTCAATTCATTTCTCATTTTGTCCCTTCCGTTTTTTACCTTAGGCTCATTTTGTTATCCAAAGAATTTTAAATTTGTTTAAAATGGATAAATAAGAAAATCATAGGAGAAATAAGAAATGAGTATATGCTGAAAAATGAGTAAATGGAACCATTTTTAGATACTTAAAAAATACTAGTTATGAACTTTATAAAGTATTTTAACCAAGGATGGAAATCTTGACTTATACTGATCTGTATCAGACAAATCGAATTGGATATTAAGCATGATGACACACTAAGACATTGATATCGGACCCAACATCCAAGTGTCCTTCAATTCCTCATCTTCAGTTTCAGCGATATGAGACTATTAGTTGAAAACAAGGATATGCTGTTATTTATTTTGTTAATTTTACAGGATGATATCTCTAGTGATCTTATGGATAATAAATCTAGAAGTTATACTTATCTACAATTTGATGTGGTTGCCGACTGCTCCGATCATCGCTTTGCCACCAAGGCAGTGCAACAAGTAAACAAAAAAATGCTTTTCTTATGCTCCTTTTCATCTAGTTCTTCAGGCTTCTCTTAATTATATTTTCCTGACTATTACAGACATCAAAAGACTGGACGAAGAAGATTCAGCAAGAGTGGAAGATCCTCGAGAAAGACTTACCAGGTGATTGTTTGTGTTCCAGTCAATGTGTTCATATTAGCATGGATTTTCTTCTTCTTCGGATTTGTTTTCATTTGTGTCGATGCACAGTATGATTCAAATTTTACCTTCTTGTTTTGAACTATTGGTAGTGATCTAATAAGCATGGATACAAACATAACACAACAACAGGACATGATGCGGGCATGATGAGAGGCAAATGTCTTAGAAGATAGGACACAGAGACATGTGTATGGATATGATATAATATGAATTAAGAATAAATAATAGCATCATTAATTAATAGAGAATGTAGACAAATACGTAGTTGTGTACAGAAGCATGCATATGCACATACACACAAGTCCAATAATAAAATTGCGTATAATGTTATTTTCTGCATGGTTTGCCTTCGGTCATGGACTTTGTATATAATAATGTACCTCACTTCTTGTAAATGACGCTAAATTTCTTAAACTTTGCGCAAGCACTATTTTAAGATTGTTTTCAAATACAATATGTTCTTGTCATATAGATGAAATTGAATACATATCTAAACATGTGGTGGTTTGGAGAAAGTATTTTGGTTTGTAGCAAATGCATCAGCAAGTGTTAAAGAAGTGTCCTAGAAGTGCCTGAAATTATAAACTATATTGCAAAAAAATAGGGACATGTTTAGAAAGTTTTGTCGCTTGTCCAAGGAGTTTACAAGAAGCATCAGCATTTGACATGTGTCTGACATGGGAACGAGTTCATGAGAAGTATACTTGCTATATCTATGGTGATAATAAGTAGTAATAATTTGATACAAGAGCTAAAATCTTTATAGAGTTGCATATTTTGAGTCTCAATTTTTATATCGCTATTCAGATTATCTCCTTGGCTGTTTTGGGTTGGCATTATCTGAATGGGCTATTGCGATATATTTTTTTTATTAAGAATAATTAAATATATTAAATAATTAGGAGTACGTTTTTTTAAATAATGTTTTGAATAATTGAACAGATTAGATTATGTTTGGATTAATATAGTGGTTGATTCAACTGTAGTTCACAATGGTTTACCTTTTTTCTTAAAATAAAATTTCACTATGCTGATAGGCAAGTGGAAATGGATTAGTGGATATGTTTATTAGCAAAACACTAATATATCAATAACTGTATGCTATCAGATGGATTATTACCATAAAATTAGCAATTCCTTTGGTAGGTTAGTGGAAATAATATCAGTTGGATAGGTTTTTTTCTTTCCGTATTGGATGATTGGATGTTTCCATTATCAAACATTAACCATTTTATATATTATCTAAAGAGGGGGAAAAACTTTAGCTCTCTCTATATCTATTTCCTGTATGTATTTTCTTATTATTCTTTTTCTTTAGTATAAAGCACATGATGCATTCAATTCAAGCACAATTTTACTTGTGTGTCAAACATAAAATAAATCATTAGATTTTCTGTTTTAATATTGAACATATATTTTCTTGATTATAATGGCTGTTTCCCCAATTGAGAGCAAAGCTCTATTCAAAATTCAAACTGAGGCAGCGCCTCACGTGCAAAGCACGGAAGCGTTGAGCGCCAAGAGCGCCGGCGCTAAAGAGTCAAAAACTCTGAGACAGCGCATCACGTGCAAAGCACGAGAGCGCTGAGCGTCAGCGCTAAAGAGTCAAAAACTCTGAGGCAGCGCCTCACGTGCAAAGCACGAGAGCGCTGAGGGCGCCGGTGATAAAGAGTCAAAAACTCTGAGGCAGCGCATCACGTGCAAACCACGAGAGCGCTGGGCGCCAAGCGCTAAGAATCTGTGACAACGCATCACGTGCAACGAGAGCATTGGCGCCAGACCTAAATGTTCTCTACCGTTGGATCAAAGGTCCAACGAAGATGATAAATCATCAAAATTCAGAATCAAATTCTGCTGAGGAAATATTCCTCGGATCTTCCTAAATAGGAAAGATTGCCCTCTGTAAAACAGCGCACTGTTGAATCAAAGATCCAATAGTGATTAATAAAATCACCAAGATTACAGAATAATCTCTCTTTGGGAAAATATTTTTCAATCTTGTTAATAACAAGAGAAAAATCTTCTGTAAAACAGAAGCCATAGGATCAAAGATCCAACGGAGGATAAAATCCCCAAATCAATCAGAGATCTTTCAATGAAAGATCTCTTTAACCAAATTAACAAACTTGCCTCCACTGTATAAAGGATCCAAGACTTCAAGTCTGGGGCATCAGAGGATCGAGATCATTAGCACAGAAGAACCCCCCATAAGTTTGAAGTTCTCAAAAAAGAAAAAGAGAAGAGAAAGCTCTAAGAAGAAATTTTCTTCAAGGTAAATAAGAAGTGAGATCATAAACTTCTGGATTTTTGAGAGTTTAACTCTCCCATCATAAAAACTGAGTTTTTTTTTAGATCACAGATCCATAAGACAAAGTCTTTCACAAAAACAAAGAGATCATAGCATCTCCTTATAAAAAAGAAAGAACTCAGTTCTTGAATCCATGAGACAAAGTCTCTTATAAACCGAGAATTTAATTCTCAGAGCACAGAACTGATCAGAGCTGCTAAAGAAAAGCCTTATCGCTCCAATTTAAAAAGAAGCGTTTTAGCGCTCCAGCGCTCCAAGCCTGATGCTCAGCGTCAAACGCGCCACGTGCTCCTCATGTGGATGCTATTCTAAAGGAAGCGCTTTAATGCTCCAACGCTCCAAACCTGACACTCAGCGCCAAGCGCTCCACGTGCTTCTCACGTGGGTGCTATCTCAGAAGAAGCGTCTTAGCGCTCCAAGTCTGACGCTCAGCGCCAAGCGTACCACGTGCTCCTCACGTGGGTGCTATTTTATAAGAAGCGTCTTAGCGCTCCAAGTCCGGCGCTCAGCGCCAAGGGCTCCATGTGCTCCTCACGCGAGCGCCCTTTTATAAGAAGCGCCGTAGCGCTCCCAGTCTGGTGCTCAGTGCCAAGCGCTCCACGTGCTCCTCACGTGGGCGCCCTTTTATAAGAAGCGCCGTAGCGCTCCCAGTCTGGCGCTCAGCGCCAAGCGCTCCACGTGCTCCTCACGTGGGCGTCCTTTTATAAGAAGCGCCGTAGCGCTCCCAGTCTGGCGCTCAGCGCCAAGCGCTCCACGTGCTCCTCATGTGGACGCTAAGGAATTACAAAGCGCTCTATAAATAAAGCCCCGGCACTATAAAGAGTGTTCGACACTCAATAAAAAAACAAAAAAAAGAAAGTGGGTGTCAGTATCCCAATAAATGTTTAGCGGTACATGGACAGAGAAAGGACTATGTCCTAACAAGTGTCTAACATTTTATTAGAAAAAGAAATGACAGAGACTCAGCGGGCTCAGCCCAAGTTGGCCAAACTCATAATCAACTGAGCCTATGCGCTTTTTATTGGACTCAGTCCCAAACAAGATTATCAAATCTTTGATGAATATTCACTGGTTCAAGGGTACATCTCTCCACACCTCTGACACGTGTCGTTGTAATTCTTCAACGTCTTTAGAGAGGTGGAGGGTCCCAATAACCAATAACTTTTGGTGCATCCCAAAATTGGCTAAATCAGAACCCACAGACTATGACGTTTTTAAACCCTACAGATTATGATGTTTTTAAACCCTACAGACTACGACGTCTTTAAACATGGACTATGAAGTCCTTAAACTCTATGGACTACGATGTCCTTAAAACCAACGGACCGCAACGTCCCTAAACTAAACGATAGAGTCCATATACTTTTTCGTTGGATCTAAATGATCCCAAAATCCTGTTGAGTAGATCTTAGTCTAAAATACGACTAACGTATTCTCAACAAATGTTTGAGTTGACCTTAGTCTAAAATAAGACTAACGGTCCTTAAACCAATCCAAATCCAAATCTAAGAAAATACGGATTTGGACTAATCCACGCCCTACGGGCGACAACATAAATTAGTCTCCGTATACAATCCACGGGTAACCAAAAATAAAACAAACATACACGACATGAAGTGACCATCTGGAGAAGGAGAAAGTGGTTACCGCTATGCGGTAGCGTAATTAACTGCAGGGGCTTGCGCCTGCAGGGAAGAGCGTCCCCACAATCAAAAACCCCTCGTAAACGAGGGGGAATCTGATGAAGTTTGCTACAACGGTCGCATCCGTCTAAACCTCCGATACACGGTGCCATAAATCAACTTGGCATCTTCGGAGAGGTGGACGGATAAAACCAAATAGCATCCGCCCCCCAAAATTCAGGCCGGACGTCCTAACGTCTCGGTCGCGTCTTTCGGCGGCGAACAGATTCTGGCACGCCCGGTGGAACCTTTTCCTCTTTCCACTCCACACTTCGTGTGTCGTGTTCGCTAACGAATCGCGGTTTAATATGGTTGCCCTTGGATTCGAGGTACTAAGATTTGGTGTCTTGCTCTCGTGTAGAGAAAATGGCTTCCAACTGCACCAACTGTAACAATGACTCCTGCTCCGCCCCACCTGGAGGTGTAACCTACGGGCCCCAAGCGGCCTCCATTTTCGCAATGCCGGTGGAACAGGTGACACAAGCCACTACTGGGTTGTTCTTCGGGACCATGCTCCCGCCAATGAGCTTCAATGCTCCAATGCCGACGCAGGAGGCTCCAAAGAAGTCGGTCTTTGATCGGCTTACCGCCACCACGACCCCTCTCAACGGGTCGTCCAAGTCCAATGCCTTAGTCTTTAACAGACTAGGCCAAAGCTCAAGCGGGCCCGTGAAGAAGCCTGCAATACCCGAGAGAGTTATCCCGAAACAGATAGCCATTCCAACTCCGACGGACGAAGTCGTAAAAGGGGCTTCTCTTGCTAAAGGATCGGTCTTCACAAGACTGTCTGTTCCAACTCCTGCTTCAGACGAAGTCACTAAAGCTGCTTCCCCTGCCCAAGGGTCAGTCTTCGACAGGTTGGACGTTTCTTCTCAGCGGACGTCTGTCTTCGATAGGCTGGCACCAACATCAACCCTTCACCAGAACAGAGAGCATGATGAAGCCACCCCCGTAACTGAGCCAGTACCGTCTGCAAGACATGCTCGACGTCGCCACTGGCGCCGAGTGAGGAAAGCTGGGGGCAGTTCCTCTTCCGGACTTACCCCACCAGCTCCAATGGTGGAGGTTGATGATGCTGTTCCAACTAGGAACAATTTTGAACCACTCAAGAGGGTGCGCAAGAACTCTCCGACTGTTATGCTAAAAAGATCTCCACCTGTGGAGAACGTTATAAAGGCAAAGCCGAAACAGCCCCCTCAGCGGCTATCCTCCAAAATCCACAGGGTCTGACGAAGAGTCCAAGACTCTATAATTAACCAAGACTACTCTCGCCGACAGAAGAAAATGAAGGGTCGAAAGGAGGGAGACCATCTCGCCGCCATGCCATGGAAGGTATCGTCTACATGGGTGCCCGCTCCAACGGCCCCCTCAACTTCGACCGCCCATAAAAGGAGAAGGCTGGAGAAGATCCCTGTGTCTGCGACAAATCTCACCATTTACATGGCGTCCAGAAAAGAGAATAACCGTATTTCCACGGGTCATCGACCACTCACATGGTCTGTGACAAAGGCTCAGGAGCAACAACAACAAAAGCTCCAAGAGATGCTAACGAAGATGGCTGCACTCGCTGGGCCAAAAGACAGCCCAGAAACATCGTCGGAGCAGCGATAAGAACAAGAAACCGATGCCGAATTCCTCCGCAGAATCCTCGAGAAGAAAGACAAAGAGGCCACGGAATAAGCGGCCAACATAAAACAAATGGCGTTTTTGTTCCAAGATATGGTGGGCATGATGATCCAGTCAGACCCTCCAGCCGAATATCCTCCAGTAATAATTGAAGATGATAGAGGGGAGACATCAAACCCTCTTCCGACCTTTTCAACTGCAAAGAAGGAAACAATCTCGAAAGCTGTGCTCGATGATTATATAGCTCAACAGATACGAGCTCATCAAGCGAACGAAGCCGCTGGCTAAGTCGTCAGAACTGGGCGACCATATTCAAGCTGGTATGATCAGATTAAGTACCCGCCAGGATACACGATTCCTAAGTTCCACGTATACAAAGGGACATGCAATCCCCATCAACATGTCGCTTAGTTCAGGGTTCTGTGCGGCAACACTGGAGGCGACGATAAGCTACTGCTTCGTCAATTCGTCGGCAGCTTGGCGGAGACGGCGTTCAAATGGTATTCAGAGCTTCCCAACGACTCCGTCAAAACTTTTACGGAGATGGAATTGCCATTCACCCAGCGTTTCGCAAGCGCTAGCAAACGCACCCCAATCACGGCATTGATCAATGCCAGGGTGAAGCCAGGCGAAACATGGGTTCAGTATCTGATACGGTAGTGGAACTTATGGTCGAAATGCGAACAACGCATAGAAGAGGCTCCTGCAGTGAGCATGTTTGTGGGAACCCTCGATCCGCATACGACCATATCTCAATTCATGATGTTTTTCAAGCCGACCACCTTCCAGGCCTTGATTGACAAGCCAGCCCAAATGGACCAGATGGGTCATAGGCCTTCCTCTTCAAAGTCGAAGCCGCGGAATGAAAAGGGGAAAGGGAAAGCGACCTTCGTCGCCAATGCTCAGCAACAGCCAGCTGATCGCCAAAACGATAGACAGCGATTCCTCAACGAAAAGTTAAGACGTCCTTATTTGTTTTCGCGGGAGAAAACAAAGAGACTGTTTGAACCGGCGATACGCAACATGCTCATCAATCTGCCGGATTCGAGATGTCCATTGCATCCCGGTGATGTCAACAATCCCAATTACTGTCCCTATCACTGAGTAACAGGCCATCCAATCGAAAATTGCTTCGTCTTCAAAGGCTGGATTGAGGATCAATACTAACAGGGCAAATTCGCACTGTCCGAGATTGGAAAGTAACCCCGCCCCAGCCACACGCTCCTAAAAAGATAGACACGCCAGGGGTATCATGCTTTTTCATAGAAGAAGCTTCATGGGAGGTCGCTCTTTCAGCCAAAACAAAACGAATGCTAAAGGATCTCCAAACATGCCCGGCGATTAGGTGGAGAAGTCCGCTGGAACCTGAGATCATTGAGGGAATGCTGAAACTGCGTCCGAAGCCAAGAATTGGTAGCAATGGTCAAAACGCTCAGGCCCAACCGTCAAAGTCTTCGAAGAAGAAGAAGAAGACCAAAAAGCCCGTGAAGCCTGATGACAAGCGTATGGATCTGCAAAAACATATTGACGTGCTGGAGGAATACAACCAAAAGGCGCGAACCCCGATCACACTCCAAGAATTTCTCAACAATATCCTAGAGAGCGGAGATAACGACAATAACGACGGAGATGACTCGTCAGAAGAATCTAAGGATTATGTGGTAAGTTGCCACATGATCTCTCATTCGGCGCTAACTAACGAAGAAGCTCACTTGGCATTAGAAGACAACATACATGAGCTGGGGGTAGGATCGAAGCCAAAACCCTCGGAACCGTCTGACGAGATGATCGACCTGCTGCTGAACGGAGCCTGTCAGAAGAGCAAGGATGATCAAGAACGCGAAAAGGCCATATTCAAAAAGGCCAGGAGTCGGCGTCAATTTGAAGAAGTCGTGGGTCACGAAACACTCCAACCAGATCAAAACACATCCGCAGTAGACAAGCAAACTTAAGATGAGAAAACGGTTCGCCAAAACCTTGTCTATGGGAATGAAGCTGCCACTTTTCAAAAGGAATACTCCCGGCGGTATGCACCCTGACGAAGCGGATGTACATCCCACCTATTGCTTATGCCATCAGAGGATTGCGCATCCTACCAAAGAATGCACGATCTTTAAAAAATGGTGGCAAAGGTATGTCGCTCACAGGTAACACTTCAAGAGGATGAAGCGTGAAGCTCGTCGACAGCGAAAAAGTACGACAGACGAACGTGGAAGAGCCGCCGGCAACTGTCACATGGTTGATAGTAGGGGATCGCAAGTTCTCACCTTCGGGAGCGATTCTGAAGAAGAAATGGCTATCGGCCCTCTCTTCAAAGAATCCACCTCAGGAAAAGAGGAAGAAACGAAGAGCTGTGAGAATATTCAGCTGCGAAATCGTACGCTGCCCGAAAAGAATCTCGGACCCACGAATAAGGGATCGAATAAGAAAGATAAGGGGAAGGAAAAAGTCCCTGAGGATATCACCCTCGATGACCGAGTCGTCGAAGAGCTCGAAGCCAAGGACCCGCCCAAGAAAAATAAGGTGGATTACAATGTTTTGGCACACCTGAGAAAGATACCCTCGCAGCTAAGCATTCTCGATGCCCTTCTGTGGTCTAAAGGGGCACGAGATTCTCTGATCAAGGCACTATAAGAGTCCGACCAATTTCAAGCTTTCTTTGCCAAAGAAAAGATGAAGGATGAGCTGGAAGAAGTGCACATAGCTGACATCACTTTCGGTGATGAAGATCTCCTCCTCGGAACGTGCGAGCATAACCGTCCCCTGTATGTTACCGGGTACTGCCATGACATCAAGATAGGGAAGATCTTAGTTGACAATGGGTCCTCTGTCAATCTCCTAAACGTGAGGGTGCTAAAGGAAATTTGCTTGAGCGTGCAGCACCTAACTCGAGATAAAATCACCATCTCCGGTTTCGACTCCCAGTTATCACGGACGTTCGGGTCCGTAATACTGACATTACGCTTCGGGTCGCTTGTCACAAACATCAAATTTCATGTCATCGACGCTAGGACTTGCTACAACGCTCTACTTGGTCGGCCTTGGTTACACGAATATAATGTCATCCCTTCTACACAACACTAGTGTATGAAGTATTTCAAAGACGGCCTCGAGTACACCGTTACGGTAGAGCTAAATCCATTCTCTGTGAACAAAGTCCGAAATATGAAGACGCCAAGTACTTCCTGTCAGATTTCGAAGACATGGAGAAGTGTCATAAACCGGAGCTTAAACAGAAGCCCGTCACTCCCATTCCTACCTTTTGGAAGCGATGCCGAGGAGGATGAAGAAATTCTACTCGGGACAGCCTCAGAAGCGGAATGATAAACTCGTACCATCCGCTCCGATTTTGATCTTTGGCAGCGACTCCGAAGATGAAATCAACGCCGTATTCTCCGTCCGCCCGTCGAGGCAAACCTTCGTTGGAGTAGACCGGAGTTTACAAATCGCCATGGTTCCGTGGCGGCACTATAGAGAGCTTGATGCGCTGGAGACATATAGTGTGCAAAAGTTGGAGACATTCTACATTCCTTCCAGGCGAAAAGGTGAAAAGGCGATCCTATTCTATCGATCCACGGAGATTAAAGTCGAAAGAGAAGTCTGGCATGGTGCCGATCCTGCGCTCGAGAGGCTCCAATCCATTCGTCTGCCCTGGTATTATACCGAGGGATTGAAAAGGTTATTAAGATGCCAAGGCGTACCATTCAAACAAACTTCTCGACAATCTCAGTTCTACAACAGGATTTGGAACGTGCCCGGAACGCAGCGAAAATTGCCCAACGGAAAAATGGAAACGATCGGGCTTGGATATGTCCAGTCCAGGTAACGGGAGCAATTCCATGACTGCCATGTCATAAAGGACATTGATGAAGAAGAGAATGCTCTTTTAAAAGATGCTGACGTTGAACCAGAATGAGGTCTTGCCATAAAAGTGCTGAGTCCGTCATTTGAAAAACAGATTGACAAGCTAATAAGGGAAGCGAGTCAAAAGGTTCGGAACGACTACAGCCGGGAAATAGCCATTTACGAAAAGGCCAAGATGCAACGCCTCCTTCAGCAGGCCACGGAGGATGACGATGCCTTTCGTCGCTAGCCTGTCATACAGAAGACCCGACGCGGAGGCAAAAACAAACTAAAGAACGGAAAAAACGTTCGACAGCGGCAGAGCGGGTCCAAGAAGCCACGCGATCGAGAATTGAGCAGCCGGAATCCATCTCTAATGAAAAAGATGGGTCGAGCATATTCGTTTCCCCAAGACAAGTCAAGGAAGATATTCGATCTTGTCATGAAACATCAAATGATTACGCTCCTGGAGTTCAAACACCTCGAACAAGTAGACGAGGTCTCTCACCCGGATTATTGCTCCTATCACCGAGCGATAGGACATCCTCTCGGAGACTGCTTCACATTCAAAAACTGGGTCGAAGACCAATATCAACTCGGCAGGTTCGCTTTATCCAACAGTTGGAGAGTAGCCCCACCGCAAAAACATGTGCCAAAAGCAACGTATATGGCGAGAGTAGAACCAGATCAACATCGGTTTTGGAAGCGATCTCGCACCTGTCATGCGGTAACGATGTCGGAAGGAGAGCACGATAATGTGGATGACCTCTTCTGATGCTTCGAAAATAGGGATGAAGATGAGTTGATCTCAGAATTTCCACCTGCGCCAAAAGAGTTGGAAGATGGAATACATACTACTGCGAACAACCTAAGGAAAATCGACTTGGGGACGACAAACGACCCGAGGCCTACGTTCGTCAGTGAGCTGCTGTCCGAAGAACAGGTAGTTACGCTAAAGGACGTGCTCATGTAGTATAAAGACTGCTTCGCATGGAACTATTCCGAGATGCCGGGGCTAGATCCAGAGATGGCGGTACATAAATTGACGACATCTCCAGACGTCAAGCCAGTCAAACAAGCACCAGGAAGGATGCAGCTCGAGCTTGAGATGAACATCAAATGCCGAAGGCAAGAAGCTAATCGACTCCGGCTTTATCTAAGAAGTTCAGTACCCTGACTGGATCGCCAATATCGTCCCAGTGATGAAGAAGAATGGGACGGTGCGCATCTGCGTAGACTTTCGGAACCTCAACAAAGCCTGTCCGAAGGATGGCTTTCCCGTACCGATCACCGAGCTGATGATAGACAACATGTCCACTCACGAAATCTTCTCCTTCATGGACGGATCATGAGGGTACAATCAAATAAAGATGCACCCCTAAAACCAAAAGCATACCGCTTTCCGGACCCCTTTGGGCATATTCTGCTACAAAGTGATGCCTTTCGGTCTGAAAAACGCCGGTGCTACTTATCAGGGGGCCATGACGAATATTTTCGATGACCTCATACATGAAATCGTCGAATGCTATATCGACGACATCGTGGTTAAAAGCAAATCATACGGGGAACATTGGGAGCATCTGAAAATCGTGTTTTAGAGTCTTTGGAAATACAACTTGAAGATGAACCCTTTCAAATGCGCATTCAGAGTTTCCTCAGGCAAATTTCTAGGATTCATCGTACGACATCGAGGTATCGAAATAGATCCGTCAAAAATCAAGGCGATTATGGAAATGCCTCCGCCAAGAACTCTCAAGCAACTGCGGTCTCTCTAAGGAAAGCTCGCGTATATCCGGCGGTTCATAGCTAACCTCTCCGGCAAATGCCGTCCCTACAGCCATTTAATGAAGAAGGGAACCCCGTTCATTTGGGATCGCAAATGCCAAAATGCACTGGACGAAATTAAACAATACCTGCAGAATCCGCCGGTGCTGACCGCTTCAGTCAAGGGAAAACCCCTTATCCTGTATACAACAGCCCTTGAAGGTTCCTTGGGCGCGTTATGGACACAGGAGAACGACCAAGGGAAAGAGAGGGCCCTCTACTATTTAAGTCGAGTTCTTCTGGGGGCAGAAAACAACTACCCCTCATCGAAAAACACTGCCTGGCGTTAATCTTCGCGACAACGAAGTTCAGACACTATGCGTTGGCGCATGAGGTCCATCTCATATCAAAAGTGGATCCTCTCAAGTATTTGATGTCAAGAGCCATACTAACGGGACGGCTCGCTAAATGGGCCCTGCTCTTAATGGAATTTTCGATAACATACCGACCCCTCAAGGCAGTGAAAGACCAGGCCATCGCCGACTTTCTCGCTGAGCATCCTATACCTGCCGATTCACCCCTAAATTGCGAATTGCCAGACGTGCACGCGTTTGACACGATCGACGGGAAGAAAGGAGAGAGTGACACCCGATGGGAACTCTACTTCGACGGGGCATCTTCCATGAAGAAGCGAAAGCACAGCACCCTCATAATCAAATCTGGGGTAGGCCTCATTTTCGTGACTCCACAAGGAGGGATAATACGCTTTGCCTTTTTCTTGACAGAGCCGAGGACAAACAATGAAGCATAATATGAGGTTTTGATAGCAGGTCTTGAGATCGCTATCGATATGGGAATCGAGCACCTCCTCATATACGGAGACTCCCAGCTAGTCGTTAGTCAAGTAAACGGCGACTATCAAACGTGCAAACCAGAGTTGGTGAAGTACGGTGAGAGAGTACAACAATTGCCGACTCAAATCCCTTCCTATGTCCTGGAAAGCATACCACGTGCGGAAAATAGCAAAGCGGATGCATTAGCCAAGCTCGCTAAAGAATTGGCTGACGAAAACTTCGATGATGTGAGGATCGTTGTGTAAAGCCGTCGGGTTCTTACACCGGCAGAAATATCTCCGGAGTCGTTTGAAGAAAAGAAAGCGACCGAGCAAACAGCTCTACAAATAGAGGATCAGGAAAAGGCCAAAGATTGGAGAGAAGTCTTTATAGACTACTTCAAATCCCGTCAAACACCTGAAGATGCATCCCTAAGACATCAGCTAATGAAACAAGCTTTATCTTTCGCCTTCGTCAACGATACTCTGTATAAGAGATCGTTCGACTCTCTGTGGCTAAGATGTCTGGGACCAGAAGAAGTAAGGAGAGTCGTCCAAGAAACTCATAACGGACTCTACGGTTCTTATCAAGCCGGGCCAAAAATGAAGCTGAAGATCAAAAGGATGGGTTACTATTGGCCCACGATGATTCGGGACTGCCTTGAATACGCGAAGCGAAGTCATTCATGCCAGATTCATGGAGACTTCATCCACCAGCATCCAAACCCGCTACACCCAACAGTGGCTAGCTGGCCGTTCGAAATGTGGGGAACCGACATAATCAGGCCCATTGAACCAGCGTCATCCAGAGGATATCGGTTCATATTGGCGACAACCGATTACTTCTCTAAGTGGGCAGAAGCAGTACCGCTAAGAGAAGTGAAGATAGAGAATATTCTCTATTTCTTCAAGACACACGTTATCTGTCGGTTCGGCACTCCGCGATGAATTATCTCCGATAACGGGCCAGCTTACAGAAGTCACAAAATCAGCCGCTTCGCACAACATCATAATATAGACTGGAGATACTCTTCAGTCTATAATCCTCGAGCTAACGGTCTAGCTGAGGCTTTCAACAAAACCTTGACGAAGATAATAAAGAAGACGGTGTCCAAAAATAAGAAGGACCGGCACGAGAGACTGGATGAAGCTCTCCGAGCTTACCGGACCACGTTCAAAACGGCTACGAATACAACGTCATATGTGTTAGTATTCGGCACAGAAGCAGTACCCCTTTGGAGATAGAGCTACCCTCTCTACGAATGGCGGTTTATTACGAGCTAACAGACGAAGAGAATGCTCACCTTCGGCTCGAGGAGCTCGAAGCCCTCGATGAAACTCGTCTCATGGCGCAGCAAAACCTAGAAGCTTACAAAGCAAGGATGACGCGCTCATACGAAAAATTGACTAGGCCGAGAACATTTCGCCAAGGCGGATTCGTACTAGTGGTCAAGAGACCTATGATCCCCAATCATGCCAAACGAGGGAAATTCGAGCCAAACTATGAGGGCTCATACATCATAGACAAAGTCTACCAAGATGGGGCTTACTTGCTCATGGATATGCATGGCGAAAGACCCTTCAGGCCAATAAACGGTTGGTTCCTGAAAAAATACCACGCCTGACGAGTCACGGCCTAGGTTAACGATAGTTGACGACACCTATGTCCGCTCGCTATCTTCCCAAGCCCAAACTCTACAAGTAATATCCAGCGAAGCCTTGCCTCAAAATTGCTACTGGACCGAAATGTCCCTAAACTAATGATGGACCGAAACGTTCTTAAACTAACACCGGACCGAAACGTCCTTAAACTAATAATGGACCGTAATGTCCTGAAACTAACCATGGACCGAAACGTTTTTAAACCACTACAAACCGCAGCATCCTAGGGTGAGAAAAAAAAATAAATATATAAAAAAAACGGTACGTCCATAAGCAAGATGGGCACGGATGAAAACCCGAAAGGGTTCCGTGAGTAAAAACAGTAGGGCTACCGGCGAGTTTGTGAAAACCCGAAAGGGCACAGACTCGTAAGAAAATCCATGCACACTTACAAGGTCATCTCGACCATGTAAGGAGAAAATACCTGCGTAAGATCCTTACGACTCACAAGGCAGCAACACACTTAGGGATCCCCACGATTCCTGAGGAGAAATTACACTTACGAGATCCTCACGACTCGTAAGGAGAATCCTCTTGTGAGACCCTCACGGCTCATAAGATTCAAAAGCCTTAAGCTACAGGGATCTGAATCTGTTCTTAAGTCATCATATTTCCCAGAATGCGCTACAAACGGTTCAATATTGACCTTTGTATACAATCCACGGGCATAAATAAACGTCTCCACCATCAAGTCCCACCAACGACGAGGAATGTCCTCATTTGGTGAACAAACACTTGTAGGTCCTCTCGACTTGCAAGGAGAAAATGCTCTTATGAGATCCTTACGACTTATAAGAGACCATGCACTTAAGAATCCTCACGATTCTTAAGGAGAAAACAAACTTACGAGATCCTCACGACTCGTAAGGAGAAACATCTTTATGAGACCCTTACGGCTTATGAAGTCAAAAGCCTTAGTCGATATGATCCTAACCCTGTTTGTTAAGCCGCTTTTGTTCAAATCGACAGAGACAAATGATGATTCGCTCCTGGCAACGTTCCAGTAGTAGCGATGCTGATGCCTAAATCGATAACAAATTCCAAGTCCTTTCACGGCAAATGATGATTCGCTTCTGGCAATATTCCAGTTGCAGCGATGATGATGCTAAGATTGGCATCAGCTTCCAAGTTCAATACTCGCAGCAAAAAGTCAGCGAGCTATAAATGCATATGAAATAGCCGAAATGATAGGGCAACTTGCAACAAAATCAGCAAGTTAAGGATATGCATACAAAAATAGCCGAAATGATTGGGCAACTCGCTATAAAAAGCAGCGAGTAAAAAGAAAAATAGCCGAAATGATTGGGCAATCGCGACTTTCGTGATATAAAAAGCTGAAATGATAGAGTATTGCGGAAAGAAATAAAAAAATGAAATGAAACCTTTTGCCCTACAGGCGAGTCCATACCGACCCCTGTATACAAACCATGGGCATAAACGAAAATGGAACATGTCCCCCACCAGATCCTATTAAAAGGGAAAGTTAGAGATCGACGGCAACGTCTGCATCCCAGAAGACCAACAACGACGTTCCTCCTCATGCCAGCAGGGCACGGACGCGACACTATCAATCGGAGCCACGGCAAAGTCCCCAGTTCCAAGACTCTACGGCTCACAGACAACCTAAAGTCAGTCCCGACACCGCAGAAAGCGGAGCAAGTCAACCCGACCCCGTCTCGGAAATACGTCAGCAAATGACCCCGTCGCGGAAATACGTCATCCAATGACCCCGTCTCGGAAATACGTCAGCAAATGACCCCCAGCAAATGACCCCGTCGCGGAAACACGCCATCCAATGACCCCGTCGTGGAAATACGCCATCCAATGACCCCGTCGCGGAAACACGTCAGCAAATGATCCCGACTCGGAAACACGTCATCCAATGACCCCGTCGCGGAAATACGTCATCCAATGACCCCGTCATCAAATGACCCCGTCTCGGAAACACGCCATCCAATGACCCCGTCGTGGAAATACGCCATCCAATGACCCCGTCGCGGAAACACGTCAGCAAATGATCCCGACTCGGAAACACGTCATCCAATGACCCCGTCGCGGAAATACGTCATCCAATGACCCCGTCATCAAATGACCCCGTCTCGGAAACACGTCATCAAATGACCCCGTTGCGGAAATACGTCAGTCAATGACCCCGCCTCGGAAATACGTCAACCAATGACCCCCTCGTCGGAGCAGTGCTTCGACTCGGGATCAAGTCAACTCATTAACCACTTACGAGTCCTCTCGACTTGTAAAGGGGAAAATTCTCTTGTGAGATCCTTACGACTCTCAAGAGAAAGCACATTAGGAATCCTCACGATTCCTAAGGAGAAAATACACCTACGAGATCCTCTCGACTCGTAGGGAGAAAAATCTTTATGAGACCCTCACGGCTCATAAAGTTGAAAAGTCTTAGGCAGCAGATCCGAACCTGTTTCTTAAGCCATCGCTACCCTACGAAGAGTTCAAGATGAGTTATCTACAGGCTACACTTACTAGAGTAACATGACAACAACACAGCAAAGAAAAGAAAGTGATATAAGATAAAACACATCTTTTATTCATGAGTTCAATTGAATACAAGATACATCATATAAAAGAATAAAAATGAATGAATACATGTTATTCATGAATTACAAATTTCCATCAATACAAAAAAAATTACAAAGACAGATACTAAGAAGGAGGCCATTTCAACAAGTCGGCAAGCCGTTCGTGCACTCCTTTGAGCTCTTTCTCACAGTCAGCCACCGCTGCCAGCTCCGCTTCAATTCGAGCCCGTTGCTGCAAGCAGGATGAAAGCCTTGTATTGATTTCATGCTTAGCAGCTTCGCAACTTTGCGCAACCCGCTCGGTGGAGTCAAGCTTCCGCTTTAGCGCCAACCCGTCTGAGATACACCGTTGGAGACTGTCGAAAATAGCCTTCAGCTGTGCAGCGTTCGCGTCGACCTGGGCACGCAACTGGACAGACTCGTTAGAAGCCGCCTCATGTTCCTTCTGTCGCAGGGTCGTCTCTTGTTCAAAATGGCGAAAGAAAGGAACACTCTGCCACGCAACCAGCTGGGAAGTTGAAGCTAACACCTCAGGAGCAATACGCTTGAGCTCGATCTCGTGCAAGCAAGCCTCGATCTGTCTGCAGTAGTCAACCCAATACCTGAAGACGTCCTCGTCATGGAAGTTCACGAGTGTCGCCAGCATTGGATTAACCTGCATAGCAAAATTTGCAGCGGAGGTGAGGGCTTCAACATCAAGATCCTCGACGAACTCGCTCAACATTCGTCGGCTGTTCACGGCGTCTCGGGAAGATGTGAGTTTAACAAGAGGCCCTGCCAGCATTGTAATGCGAGACTCGAAGGGAGCTGGAGCCGATGCGATTGCTGCAGAATGAGTCACGGTTAAATGCCAACTCAGGAAATAAAGAAAACGCATAAGGGGTAAAGCCTATCATACCGGCTATAACAGGAGGTAGGACGGGAAGTGCAGGGAGCTCGGTTATTCTCTCGACCTGCGACGCTATATCCAATATGAAGAAGAGTTAGCAACATGGCTATCCATAAGAGAAAGGAAAAGACGTCGGTTATAGACTATACCCACCGATATCAGCAGGTAGGGCAATCTCTGGCTGGAATGAGAAATGCGGGTTCAGCACCTGATACGGGTGATCAAAAAGGACTCCTGCAAAGTTATGACGATATACTGTCAGTACAAGGAGAGTGATACCCACAATGAAGCCGATGAATCACAAACCTATACCTTCCAGTATTTCAGAAGACATGGGAGAAGGCGCAGGAACAACGGCTGTCATTGCGGCGACCCGAGGTGCTTTAGAGGGCACAATTTCAGTAACGGAAGCATCACTAGGCCTAGTGACTTCTTCGCTCTCCTTCAGTGGGACGGTCTCGGTGCCCATGGCTTCGTCCCCTGATTTGACAAGGGCCGTCGTGACACTCGTGATGTCTGCCGACACCAGAGAGCCACAAGGGGAGAGGGCATCGGTTTGGGCAGTCCCAGACTCCTTGTAGAGAGTAGCTACTTCGAGCTCCGGGGTCGCCGTCGCCTCGCCTACCATCTCACCGCCAAGACTTGGCCCTGCAGGATATGATATATAAGAATTTGCAGACCAAGTTCTAATAAAAAAAGAATGGGCATTGCGTTACCTTGAGATGGATCCTCAGTTGCCTCCCGAGCCGCGCGCGCAACTTGTCTATTAGCGGTAGACAAGGC
This sequence comes from Agapanthus africanus, assembly GCA_030015575.1. Lineage (NCBI taxonomy): Eukaryota > Viridiplantae > Streptophyta > Magnoliopsida > Asparagales > Amaryllidaceae > Agapanthus > Agapanthus africanus. The sequence goes on from CM057342.1 coordinate 43,653,058, forward strand.
AGTTGGGGTACCCTTTGAAGTAATAGCGACAGAAGGGATGGTGCTTGAGCCTGCACCCGCAGCCAAGGTAGCATCACGCTCCCTCGCTGCGCGCTTCCTGCGCTTCTTTTCAGTTTGAGCAGTGAGGACCGATCTCCTCAAGACTTCGGACAAGCGGATGCCTTCGCCGTCATCTGGCCCTAGTTCTGCCTCCGGCGCCGCTACGACATCCATCATCGGCTGTTTCAGTGAAGACTCTCGCACTGGCTTGGGGATAGCCGTAGCCGTGATGGCCGGCTCTGACAAGACTACTGCACCATCGCTTGGGATCGGTGCTACACCTGGAACAACTGGAGCCGAAGCAGTCCCTGTAACAAGGTGAAATAAAGCGTCAGATCACAGGTATAAAGCATGATGGCGTAATCAAACGAAATAAGTTATACCCAAGCCACAAGAATCGCGAAGCTTCTCTTCCTCAAAAGTCCGGAGGGAAGCCGCAGAACCTCTTCAACGGAGATGCCGACAAAGAAAGATGTATTAATAAATGCATAATAAGAGAGAAGGAAAAAGCTCAAAACGACATGACTAGAGCATACCCGTCTCCGCAAGCGATAGCAACGCCGCTTCTGTGCGAGCCTGTCGCTCGGAAGCCACAAGGGCGGCTTGAAGAGCAATATCATTCCTAGGCTCGATAAATAAACCTTTATTGGTCCTGTACCCACTCAAGCCTTCGCTATAGGGAGCATGGGGCTCCTGGTCGAGTACGGCGTCGACAGAAAATATCGACTTCTTCTTCTGCGAACGAGCCCCGGCGGCCAACGATAGGAGCTTACGCTTCACGGGCATTTTTTGGCGACGGGTCCCAATCTCCGCGCCAACTCCAGAGTCCGGAGACGCTATAGCTACCGTTTTAGGAACGCTGGGCTGTGGCTTTGAAGTAAAGGTGCGAGGGACCACAACTGCATTAGTCTCCCTTAATGAAGGACGAACGGCAATTCGTCGTTTTAAAGGGACGGACGGGTTACCGGCAGGGGCTGCATCCTTGCGATCAAGCAGCAGCCGTCGTTCTTCCCTAATCACGGCACTCGTCACGTGCTGGTACCATGCCACATATGTGTTCGAGGCGTTCGGGACGTAGCTCGGCTCGCTGATAAGGAAGATGGACTAGGTATTCAGGCGCATGAAGTGGTGCAGCGTAGTGCTAATGCCCTCTTCAGTGGCAGTCGGTTCAGCCAGAAAAGCTTCGAGGGGAACACCCTGGTTGTAACCTGACTGTTGGGCAAAGCGGTGCGGGTTGTACCTCATAAACAACGCCGACTCGTTCTGCCTGAATACTAAGAAGCCCGGCCTAATCAAGTACAAATGCAGGATCTCCCGAGCCTTCAACGTGGAAATCTCGTCCTTGAAGGTGTCACGCAGCGACAGCACCGCCTTAGTTGACTCCTTATCGATAGTCATGACCCTATCAACGAAGGTCATGCTGTCCCCAACCATGCGCGGGCGGAGGATCACTCCCCGAGCTTCTCGCGACGACGGGTCTGAAGCAAAGGCGTCGATTAGAGACATCACCCGGGGAAAATTATAGCTATCATAGAAACGGGGACGTTTGTGGATTCCAAAGGCTCCAATCATGTGCTGCTCGATCCACGAAGTAAAATAGTGCAGCGGGAGATGTACGGGCTCTAAACCCGGCTAAGTAGTGCCCGCCGCTAAGCTCAAGCCGTGATACAAATGACCCAGCCCGGTAATCCCGACGGCAACCCGCGTTCCTTCAACCATCCAGTGAGCCGGGTAGAAAACGGACGGCCTCATATGACGAGGGTGCATGGAAAGTACGAACCAACTTAGCCATAGACCGAGAAACCCCAAAAAGAACGTCTCTTCGTCGACGTCTACAGCTGCAAGCTCTGCGAAGGGGACGACCAGGGTGTCCGGGAGAAAGAAATTCCTCTGATTCGCTTCCGCTGCCGGCTGTTTGTCCAAACCAAAGCCGAAGGGATCGGCGAGCTTGGCAAATTTCGCAACTTCCTTTGAAAGGACTTCGGGACGGAGAAAGCGGACAATAAAATCTGTGAAGCTGACGCCGTGCCCTCCAGATTCCAAGAACATGCACTCATAAATATTCAACACCTTGATTAAACTTGGGAATCGGTGTTGAATGGCATTTTCCGGAGTCAGACCCATCACTATTGATCGGGTCGCAAAGATGTATTCGTCAGGGGGAAGTATTTCCTCGTAGTGTTCCCCTCTGACAGGTAGGCTTGAGATCTCCGCAAACTCCTCAAGAGAGATTGAAACCTCCCAATCCGATAGGAGAAAGGTGAGTGTCGGGATGTTCCATTGCTCTAAGAAAGCCTTAATCCACCACACCGGAGGCGCCGGATACTGGAAAAGCGATGCATAAATAGCAGGGTTCAACCCGAGCTTTAATAACGCCGACTTTTTTGCCGATAAGATGTACCGGGCCCACTGCAGGTATCCGGCCGAATGACGAGGAGTCAGGCCAATCATATACACCTGCCCCCATGGACGCGACTCGCCTTGACATATACGCCGTCCCAGAATATCTAAAGCCATCGGTGGCTGCATAGGTATCGCGGCCATAGAGGGCTGAAGGCGACCCTCTAAGGTCCAGTGGACCTCCTCTACGGCATAGTTAACCTGGGGTGAGTCGGCATAGTGAACAACGGAGATTGGTTCTGAAGGCGTCGCACAAGAGAAGCTGTGTCGACCCCGGATGATTTGATTGTATCATGACCCTTATAAATGAAGAGACTTTTGCCCAGGGTCGTGATCTTTGATCAGCGCAAAGACTTCCTTATCCACGGGCGCGTCAGGGAATGCGCTTTCTGAACGAATACACGGGAAAGAAGTGTCGAAAGACATAATACTTGCGCGAAAAAGAACAAGAGTTAGCCGTCAATGCTACAGTTTAAGTTCTGGCACTTGGTACTTTAAATTCGTACCGCACTGTAATGCAGTGTAAAAGGACCAAAGGGGACCCACACAATCAAGATGACGGATCATCATTGATGAGACAGTCATTCATTAAATAGAAAATCCTGAAAGGATTCTCATTTAATGAGACGCCCCTCGGGCCAAGGAGTTAATCTCCTTCGAGAGCAACACTCTGCATGCAAGAGTGACATCTGTCAACTCTAATCATGAGAGGAATAGAATTCCCTAAAAATTTTAAGAGCTGCGCTATGTGAAAACGATGGAGTAACTCATCGAAACCCTAAAGTTAAAAAACTTCAGGATCTTTAAGATCTGTAAAGCGAACTCTGAGAGTTCTTCATTAATGGGTTAAGAAATCCTAAAAAGGATTTCTTCTTCTGATCATGATCTAGGAAGAGCAAAGCTCTGGTTTTTAATTAACGGGTTAAGAAACCCTAAAGAAGATCTATGATATAAAGTAAAGCAAAGTTTTGTTAATGGGTTCAAATCTTACCAAATTTTTGGACAGTGTTTTAACTCTTAAGGAATTTCCTTTGGGCAGAGAGCTGTGCTCTGAAGGAGAATTAAATTCTCAGAAAAACAAGAAGGGAAGAAGATGAACAGAAATCATCTCAAGGGCCAAAGGCTCTATTTGTAGGCGTTGGAAGTTGATCCAACTTTCAAGTTGATCTGACCGTGGTAAAGCTGCCACCGCTGCACTCACGTGTAAGCCACGTGAGCGCAATGGTGGGGGGCATTTGTTTCCCCAATTGAGAGCAAAGCTCTATTCAAAATTCAAAATTTGAACTGAGGCAGCGTCTCACGTGCAAAGCACGAGAGAGCTGAGCGCCAAGAGCGCCAGTGCTAAAAACTTAAAGATTCTGAGGCAGCGCATCACGTGCAAAGCACAAGAGCGCTGAGCGCCAGCGCTAAAGAGTTAAAGACTCTGAGGCAGCGCCTCACGTGCAAAGCACGAGAGCGCCGGCGCTAAAGAGTCAAAGACTCTGAGGCAGCGCATCACGTGCAAAGCACGAGAGCGCAAAGCGCTAAGAGTCAGACTCTGTGATAACGCATCACGTGCAAAGCACGAGAGCGCATGCGCCAGAACTAAATGTTCTCCACCGTTGGATCAAAAGATCCAACGAAAATGATAAATCATCAAAATTCAGAATCAAATTCTGCTGAGGAAATATTTCTCGGATCTTCCTAAACAGGAAAGATTGCCCTCTGTAAAACAACGCACCATTGGATCAAAGATCCAATGGTGATTAATAAAATCACCAAGATTACAGAATAATCTCTGTTTGGGAAAATATTTTCCAATCTTGTTAATAACAAGAGAAAAATCTTCTGTAAAACAGAAGCCATAGGATCAAAGATCCAACGGGGGATAAAATCCCCAAATCAATTAGAGATCTTTCAATGAAAGATCTCTTTAACCAAATTAACAAACTTGCCTCCATTATATAAATGACCCAAGACTTTAAGTCTGGGGCATCAGAGGATCGAGATCATTAGCACAGAAGAACCCCCCATAAGTTTGAAGTTCTCAAAAAAGAAAAAGAGAAGAGCAAGCTCTAAGAAGAAGAAATTTTCTTCAAGGTAAATAAGAAGAAGTGAGATCATAAACTTCTGGATTTTTGAGAGTTTAACTCTCCCATCATAAAAACCGAGTTCTTTTTTTTAGATTACAGATCCATAAGATAAAGTCTTTCACAAAAACAAAGAGATCATAGCATCTCCTTATAAAAAAGAACTCAGTTCTTGGATTCATGAGACAAAGTCTCTTATAAACTGAGAATTTAATTCTCAGAGCACAGAACTGCTAAAGAGCCTTAGCGCTCCAATTTAAAAAGAAGCGCTTTAGCGCTCCAAGCCTGGCGCTCAGCGCCAAGCACGCCACGTGCTCCTCACGTGGGTGCTATTATAAAAGAAGCGCTTTAGTGCTCCAACGCTCCAAACCTGGCACTCAGCGCAAAGCGCTCCACGTACTTCTCACGTGGGCGCTCTCAGAAGAAGCGTCTTAGCGCTCCAAGTTTGGCGCTCAGCGCCAAGCGCACAACGTGCTCCTCACGTGGGCGCTATTTTATAAGAAGCGTCTTAGTACTCCAAGTCTGGCACTCAGCGCCAAGCGCACCACGTGCTCCTCACGTGGACGCTATTTTATAAGAAGCGCCTTAACGCTCCAAGTCTGGCGCTCAACGCCAAGCGCTACACGTGCTCCTCATGTGGGCGTCCTTTTATAAGAAGTGCTGTAGCACTCCCAGTCTGGCGTTCAGCGCCAAGCGCTCCACGTGCTACTCATATGGGCGTTAAGGAATTACAAAGCGCTCTGTAAATAAAGCCTCAGCGCTATAAAGAGTGTTCAACACTAAATTAAAAAAAACAAAAGAAAGAAAGTGGGTGTCAGTATCCCAATAAATGTTTAGCGGTACATGCACAGAGAAATGACTATGTCCTAACAAGTGTTTAACACTTTATATAAAAAAAAAGAAATGACAGACTCAGTGGGCTCAGCCCAAGTTGGCCAAACTCATAATCAACTGAGCCCATGCGCTTTTTATTGGACTCGGTCCCAAACAAGATTATCAAATCTTTGATGAATATTCACTGGTTCAAGGGTACATCTCTCCACACCTCTGATACGTGTCGTAATTTTTCAACGTCTTCAGAGAGGTGGAGGGTCCTAATAATCATAACTTTTGGTGCATCCCAAAATTGGCTAAACCAGAACCCTACAGACTATGACGTCTTAAAACCCTACAGACTATGCTGTTTTTAAACCCTACAGACTACGACGTCTTTAAACATGGACTATGAAGTCCTTAAATTCCATGGACTACGATGTCCTTAAAACTAATGGACGCAACGTTCCTAAACTAAAACGATAGAGTCCAAATACTTTTTCGTTGGATCTAAATGATCCCAAAATCTTGTTGAGTAGATCTTAGTCTAAAATTAGACTAACGTATCCTCAACAAACGTTTGAGTTGACCTTAGTCTAAAATAAAACTATCGGTCCTTAAATCAACCCAAACCCAAATCTAAGAAAATACGGATTTGACTAATCCACGCTTTACGGGCGAACATAAATTAGTCTCCGTATACAATCCATGGGCAACAAAAAATAAAACAAACACACACGACACGAAATGACCATCTAGAGAAAGAGAAAGCGGTTACCGCTATGCGGTAGCGTAATTAACTGCAGGGGCCTGCGCCTGCAAGGAAAAGCGTCTCCACAATAAAAAAAAACCCTCGTAAACGAGAGGAATCTGACGAAGTCTGCTACAACGGTCGCATCCGTCTAAACCTCCGATACACGGTGCCATAAATCAACTTGGTATCTTCGGAGAGGTGGACGGATAAAACCAAATAGCATCTGCCCCCCAAAATTCAGGCCGGACGTCCCAACGTCCCGGTCGCGTCTTTCGGCGGCGAACAATGGCACTTAATAGAACTTTTGAAAAATTAACAAGCAAATACCCCACGATCGAAGCAAAGAGTTTCTGGGTCAACGCAATTTTTAAGTTTGACAAGAGTAAAAGTTTGTAATGTTAGTTTGTTTTGACTCATTGTTTTACTAACCGCGCTCAAAGTTCCAAACTACAAAATCACTGTTGATATCTGAAAACTATTCAACGAAACTGAACCAGAAACCTAAACAACTGTTCAGACCTTTAAATCCTTTAATTTCTTGATAAGTTCAATCTGGAACAGACCAAGTCCTTTTGAGCTGCCAAAACATAACTCTAGAAGGTGGTAATGAGATCAACTTTCCAAACCTTGCTTCTCTATGTGATGTTATCTGAAGGTTACTTGTGATCTCGTTAACACTCGTTGATCACCTGTGCTAATTAACTAGTTTACAGTTTGAACATCAAGTTTTACGAGAATCCATCTGCATGCTACATGTATCTCTTGTGCTTGCTACTACTTATTAATGAATATATGTGTGTGCATTAAATTATTTGGCGTATTTTTTATTCATTATCTTACTGACACGGTCTTTTCTCCTTTACTGTAAGCAGAGACGATATTTGTTAGAGTCTTTGAAGGAAGAATGGACCTTTTAAGAGCGGCTATAATAGGCCCTGCTGGAACCCCTTATCATGATGGCCTCTTTTTCTTTGATTTCCACTTTACTGCCAACTATCCTAATGAACCTCCAGTACGCAAATCACAAATCCTTGAAGATTCTTCTACGCCTGATTAAGCTTTTCAGATGATGATTTGATTAATTTTATATGTTATAATGCAGAAAGTGCTTTACTACTCTGGCGGGCTTCGTCTGAATCCGAACTTGTATGCCAATGGTACAGTGTGTCTCAGCCTTCTAAACACATGGTATGGTAGAGGGTGCGAGAAGTGGGACCCAAAACGTTCTACCATGCTTCAGATTCTTGTATCGATCCAAGGTTTGGTTTTGAATTCAAAACCTTACTTCAACGAACCGGGATTTGGATGGACTAGCCATACTTTTTGGGGGAAGAGGTATTCCTTGGCTTACAATGAATCTGTTTTCTTGCTCTCATGCCAGACAATGATGTACTCTCTCACAAATCCCCAAAAGGTATTGCTGTTGAAGTTTAAGCTTGTTTTTTAAATGCTTGAGCTATAATATCTTGCGAAAGTATTTTTGGAATCAGATATGTTGGATGGGGCAAATTAAAAGGCTCAAAAGATTTTATTTTAGTGAGCAGACTCAAACCTTTGAAAACTCAAACTTAGCTGAACTTTGAACCTCAAACTGCTAGGCTAGTTATACTTAAGAAATTTTGTTTAAAATGTAATTTCTTCATAAGTATTATTTACTTATTCACTTGAATACATATAACTTTTAATTAAAAAAAGGCTTATTTACCAAAAACTACCAACACCTTTAGGCCCATGACAGTAAACTACCAACACCTTTCAAAACTACAGAAAACTACCATGGCCACGTCACCACTAACGGGATCATGTCACCGCCACGTCATTTAAGTTGGCCATGGATAAAACTTTAAAAAACTCAAAATTTCCCCTCCTCTATCCAAACCCAAACCCTAAACCTCCTTCGTCCTCGATCGCCATCGCCACCCTTCCCTCCTCGATCGCCATCGCCACCCTTTTCCTCTTCCTTCATCCTAACCTTCAAATCCCTAACCCTAAACCCAATCTTCCTCTTCTTCCTCCACCCTCACATCTCTCCCCCTCTCCAAAACCGCATCTCCCTCACCGGTAGTCGACTTCGCAACCCTATCCCCTAACTCCGCCCCTCCCTCCTCCACCTTCTCTCCCACCTCTCTCCTTCACCTCCCTCCACCATTCTCTGCCCCCGAGTCTTGCCCTTGCCTATGTTGCCTCTCCGTCTTCATCATCATCTTCATTACCAACTTCGTCGTCATCAACTTCTCTCTCGTAATCGGTGACGTTCTCTTTCTCCACCAATTACTTCCTCCACCCGCTGCCACGACCGCCGACCTCCTACTCCACCCGCCACCATCATTATTGTCCAATTAATATTTAACAATTATTTAAAATTATTAAAAAATAATTATTAATTAATTGCATTATAAAAAGGACAAAATGTTAATTGATATGAATAGTAACACTGTTAAAGTTGACCAACGTTGACCCTTAAGACATGATAGTTTTATGCCGTTATGAAAGATATTGGTAGTTTACTGTCTTAGGCCCAGAGTGTTGGTAGTTTTTTTAAAAATAAGCTTTTAAATTGTTGAAAGTAAAAACCAAATGATGAGGAAACTTTAACGACACATTGGAAACAACAAAAGAAACACATGGGTATAAGATATAAGATGGGCCAAAACTCAACAAGACTTGAGTTTTATTGTTGGAACTCACTTATATCAAAGGCCCATATGTATCTATAAAATCCCATCACTCCCTCAAGTTAAATACTCTATCTCTTTAACATGGTATTAGAGCCAATGACTCGATCCAAACTCGTTCTCTCGACGTGACAACCACACCAAGAAAAGTGATAGTTGCACGTAACTCGTCTCGTACTTTCCACGCGACAACCACACTAAGAAAAAGTTATGGTTGCACATGAGGGAGAGTGTTGAAAGTAAAAATCAAATGATGGAGAAGTTTTAATGGTAGATCCACATTGGAAATAACAAAAGAAACACATGGGTATAAGATATAAAATGAGCCAAAGCTCAACAAGAGTTTATTGTTGGAACTCACTTATGTCAAAAGCCCATGTGTACCTATAAAAAGTCCATCACTTCCTCAACTTTAAATACTCTAAACTCTAACAAAAAAAAAATAATAAAACCGTGGAGACTCTCTTGAGATTTCACTTCCAAACCTAGGTTCTTGAACCACTAGACTAGCCTCAACTATTGTTTAAATTTTTATTTATTTATTATAATGTTTTCGAATCAATAGAGTAATTCCAATAATATACCTTAACCATTGTAATTACTCAGTAAGGTACCAAAAAGTTTTTTCCACTGTAAATTCTCTTAACCTTTGCTTTGAAGGGAGTTTATTTTACTAAAATGCCCTTAAACCTAGTACTTTATGAGAGCTTACTGTATTAAAAAACTTTTACTTAGTTCTTTGTGTAATTACCTTCGTTTATTAATGTTCGTGTATAGATTCTTAGTTGAGACAAGTTTCTAATTTTGACCCACCCTGGAACCCGCCCGTATGTTGAATTTGGTTTCATTTTGCAGCATTTTGAGGAATTCGTCACCGAGCATTTCCGCAAGCATGGGAACAACATCCTCCTTGCATGCAGAGCTTACCTGAATGGTGTTCAGATTGGTTGTGATATTGCAGAAACTGCATTCAAGAGCAACAAGGGTTGCTCAAAAGATTTTGAGGCCTCGCTCACAAAGTTCACGGATCATCTTCTGAAGCATTTCACGGCTAAAGGAGTGGACTGCTCGAACTTTCTCGCTCAGAACAACCAACGAGCTGATACTGAAGAACTTGCTGCTCAAAAAGCTAAAGACGATGATGGTTCCCAGCCGAAAAAAGCAGCAAACAGTAAATGGAAGCGGTTCTGTCAGTATGTCCAAAAGCTGGGGAAGAAAGTTTTGCCGACAGAAAACTAGTTAACTTGATTCTAAGATTGAGACTATTTAGAATAAATTTGATGTGGTAGAAACAGTTAATTAATTTGGTTGGCTAGCCCACTGCCTATACTTGTAAATTGGGCTTTAGATGCATCTTTACTATGAGACTAATTAATTAGGGATTTGCAAAGGTGGTTGTTGGGATCAATGATTTGTGTTGCTGCTTCTTGGGTGGTTACATATACTACTGCGGGTATTTAACTGGTCAGGTAATAGTATGTATGCAGCAGCTATTATACCGATCTGACAGCTCCAATTACGGAAAAACAGGAGAGCCTAACGGTTTGGTGTGTTGTTGATCTATGATGGAGGGCTAGGGTTAACATAGCATGGAAGATAATAGCATAGAATTCCGTCACACATACTATATGTGTCTTGAGTTGGAATTTGTTTCTTCATTTGATATGTTAGTAGATCCTTCACTCTTATTAGAGCTATACGCTTAGTATCTGCCAAGTTGATAACTGGCTTTTAATTAGCATTTACAATTTGTAGTCATTCGAGTAAATGGATTCATTTAGCCCTTTATTCTCTCCAACTGTTTAGATGTTACATGCAACTAGTATAAAGGGGTTTTAATCGGGTCAAGGGTTTTTTTTAATAAGAGCAAATGACCCAAGGGCATATTATCAAAAAAGACCCAGGGGTTTTTACACAAGTTTGAAGCAGGCCGGGTGCTTTTGACAATTTACCATAAATAAATAAAAAATATGAGTCTTTTGGGATTAAGTGGGTGGGGCTCATCCATATAGAAATTATTCGGTTTGCTAGGAGGGGATGCGAGAGGGAAGAGTTCTAGGTACGTGAGGTCCACACTTTTATTTCTTCTTCCTCTTGTCCGTTGTACACCGCGGGCAAATAATTTTTCCCAACCATCCATCTCTATTTAAACTGTAGCGAGTCCAGTAAAAACAAAATCCATATCTTTATGTCTATATAAAACCCTAAGGCTCCTTATCGGACCTGAACCCGATATCCACATTTCTATTTCCATGGATGCCAACTTCTCGATCTGCGATAGTAGTATCAAGGGTGCGCTTGATAGAAAATAATCTAGATGGTAATTTTAGATTACCATGAAATATTACCACACTTGTTTAGGTGTAAAAAATATTCCCTGAAATATAGGATTACCATGGTAATCAAATGACTCCATTCATGGTAATCATATTCTTCCCAAAACATGTGTCTATCCTACATTACCATGAAATATTCCCATCTAACATGAAATGAATCATTACGCTTAGTATATTTATTTAGGGAATGACCTTCTCTGGATAAATATGTGAAACGGGATGGCGAGGAAGGCCGGTGGCAGCTGGAATTTGTTTCTTCCTTCGGGTCTTCTAGTGTTCCTCTCCAAGGCTTCTCGATGATCGGATCAAGCTTGCTCCATCGGCTTTCTTGCATCAAAGTTGATCCACCGTGAGAGAATGTGCTCCAAGCTTCAATCTCTAAATGAGGTAACTAAGCTAGATGGTTCGCTAAACCAACTAGCCTAGGAGATGTAGAATGTCTAATGGATTGTTTGTCTCATTAAACCCTTGGCTCACAATACATGTGAAGGTTAGGGTTTAGTTTTTGAGGAAGAAGGAGTTGGAGGAACTCAAGAGAGTATGAGAGGAGAGCAACTTGAGAAAATGAGCTCAAGAAAGAAAACGATCAAGTGTGTAGGCAAAGTGTAGAGAATGGCTAATAATATCACTCACTCATTGAGCCATGGAATAAATCCTAATAGAATATATGTGCCATGCCTCAATAGTGAACCCAAAGCAAATAAAATAATCAAAGCCCATTCTTTACACCATGCCACAATAAGTCTCCTCCATTTCCACTTCATTAATCCATTTGGAAAATGGATAAAACTAAATAATGAAGTGGCACCTTCTAGAAGCATGTCTTGACAAATTACAAGAATGTCCCTCTCACCGTATATACATATCCGTATCCCGAAAAATACGGATATACTGAGACGATAAAAATCCAATAATACAATACTAGGATCCGGCTTGAACCAAAGCCCACTAGTATTGTCCACCCGATCAGCATCCGTGTACAAGTACACGTACGTGATCGAAACCCAGTCGTAAAACCATACGACGTCTACATCAATTGCATGAAGCAGGGAAACTCTCTGTGTGGGACTCTAAAGACTCGACAGTACGCTGGCAATGGGTTTAACCACAAGCCGTCAGCGGTACTAGCTGCACGTAACGGCTACCCAGATATCTGTCGATGAGAAGACCGATAAGCAAACTCACCCGGACTTCTACTGAGCCTATCGGTGACAATCTTCGTACAGTCCAGTCTGTTCGTCTGAGATACTCGCATATCTGTCTAGGGGGATGGTAAACGTCAGACCCCTAACAACGTGATAAGTCGTGTCGGAGGAGAGCCCAATACACCATAAGAAACTACTGGAGTACCTTACCAGTATTTCTCGACTGCCCTGGCCAAGGACTTTGTGTAATGGCTTTCCGAACACTGCGTGATATCAACCCTCAATACCGGTAGAGACGAATCCTATCTAATCGCTACTGTCTCCAAGTGTTTCGGGACTACACCCAACTACTACCTGTTTGTACGACTCTTTGAGCGTGGTAGGGTAGTAATCAAAGTGGAGTGGGAACACACTCGAGACGAAGTTGCGATGGCAAGTTAACGGACTAAGCTGTACTCATGCCACCTAGGAACTGGTACCTGACGATAGGTATAATACCAACCAGCAGTTCCCGACGAGTCCTATCAAGTGTAACTCACAACCCAATGAGTACCTACATGCCTTCTCCAGTACGTCGTACTAATGGCTGTGGGACAGACCATATCCTCTGCTGGGATGAGAAGCGTACACACTAGTCTACTCCGGAGTATCGATGCCCCGTCTCGATAATCCAACGACTAAGGACCTGTATAAGGATATGCTTATAGACTACCCAGCCCCCACAAGTGTGACTGTCATCACAATGCTGGTAGTCAATCAAACATCCTAAGGGCTCTACCAATATATATAAGCGATATGCTAAAAGAAACACATGCACATATTGAGGTAGAATCAAACCAGGTAACATAATACCATATCGAGCAAGACTGTTATTATAACTGTGAAATATCCCAAGTATCCAATATGTAATATACAATCCAGTATGATACAATAATGGCCTCTAGGGTATATATCACTAACAATCTCCTGTTTGCACTAAGGACATTTTTGGCATATCGCAGACCTATCATCTAGATTAGCCGCTCGAACTGTGTCTGAGGGATGGCCTTTGTGAGTAGTTCTGCAGTGTTGTTCTTTGTCTCTACTCTCCGCACCTCGATTTCCCGTCGATCAATGATCTCCCTGATCAGGTGGAATAGCCTCAGGATGTGTCTGGACTTATGATGGGACCTTGGTTCCTTCGCCAATGCTATAGCACCGTTGTTGTCACAATACAGCGGTATTGGATCAACAATGGATGGAATCACCTGAAGCTCTGTCACGAACTTCCTGATCCAGACTGCTTCCTTCGCGGCATCACAGGCAGCAATATACTCCGCTTCCATAGTCGAGTCAGCAACGGTTTCCTGTTTAGGGCTCTTCCAAACAACCGCCCCTCCATTGAGGGTAAAGACATGACCCGACATGGACTTGGAGTCATCCTTGTCATTCTGGAAGCTGGAGTCGGCGAATGCCTCGATCTGGAGGTCTTCCCTGCCGTACACCAAGAACATCTGCTTAGTCCTTCTCAGGTACTTGAGAATGTTCTTCACTGCTATCCAGTGCTTCTTCCCTGGGTTTGACTGATACCGGCTTACAACGCTCAGGGCGTATGCTATATCTGATCTGGTACACAACATCGCATATATTATAGAGCCTACCGCAAATGCGTAGGGTATAATCGATATGTGATCCCTTTTCAAATCAGTCTTGGGAGACATCTCTTTGGAGAGAGTAATTCCGTGACAAGCCGGTAGATTACTGCACTTAGAATCTTCCATAATGAATCGTTTCAGTATGGTATCGATGTACCTTGACTGTGAGAATCCCAAAATCTATTTAGATCTGGATCTCCAGAATGTAGGAGGCATCACCGGGTTCTTCATGGAGAACCTCTGTGACAAGAATTCCTTGACTGATTGTAGCATAGGAATGTCATTTCCTATCAAGAGAATATCATCCACGTATAGGACGAGGAATACCATACTTCTCGCTACAATTTTACTATATATGCATGGTTCATCTGGATTTTTGATAAAGTCGAATTTCTTGACCGTCTCATCAAAACAGATGTTCCAACTCCGCGATGCCTGTTTTAGCCTATAAATGGACTTAAGCAACTTGCATACTTTCCCGCTGCTCCCACTCTGAATGAAACCCTCCGGCTGATCCATATAGACGCACTCTTCCAAATTTCTATTTAGAAAAGCAGTCTTTACGTCCATCTGCCAGATTTCATAATCGTGGAAGGCAGCAATGGCAAGAAGAATCCGAATGGATTTCAGCATAGCCACTGGAGAAAAGGTTTCATCATAGTACAAACCAGGTATTTGACGAAAACATTTTGCAACAAGTCTAGCCTTATAGGTTTCCACCTGTCCATCTACACCAATCTTCTTTCAGAAGATCCATTTGCAGCCTATGGGTTTTATCTCTTCTGGAGCAAAGTCCAAAATCCATACTTTGTTGGTGTACATGGACTCCATTTCGATCCGCATTGCATCCAGCCATTTTACCGAGTCTCGACTCTGAATGGCTTGCTGGAAGCTAGTTGGTTCATCATCCTTGATGATGCAATCCACTCGATCCCCGTCTATAAGAAAACCGTAGTATTTCTCGGGCGGATGAGATAGCCTACTACTTCTGCGGAGTGACGCGGGAGTGTCTGGTTCTTTCGAAATGTTTGGTTCTACCATGCTTTCAGTAATAGTCTGTGGTTCTGGAATTTCTTCCAGTTCTATTGCGCTCTCACTTATCTCATTTTCTAAAAATTGAGTTTCCAAGAAGTGGGCATGCCGAGAAACAAAGATTTTTTGTTCCTCTGCGTAATAGAAAAGATACCCCTGGAGTTCTTTAGGTATCCCACAAACTTACACAATACTGAGCGTGCCTCGAACTTGTCTGCATGATGCTTTTTTACAAAAGCTGGACATCCCCATATCTTAAGGTGCTTAAGATAGGGTTTCTTCCCACTCCACATCTGTATGGTGTGGTAGGCACTGACTTAGTAGGAATCTTGTTCAAAAGATATGCAGCTGATTCTAGTGCATAGCCCCAGAAGGATCGCGGTAACTCAGCATTACTCATCATGGAATGAACAATATCCAATAGGGTTCTGTTCCGTGTTTCTGATACACCGTTGTGCTGGGGTGTGTATGGAGGAGTAAGCTGAGAGAGAGTTCCATTCTCTTTTAAGTAGCCCAGAAACTCGGTACTTAAGTATTCACCACCTCGATAAGATCTCAGTGTCTTGATATTTTTGCCAGTTTGTTTTTCCACTTCATTCTTGTATTCCCGAAATTTCTCAAAGGCCTCAGATTTATGTTTCATCAAGAATACATGTTCGTACCTAGAGAAATCATCCATAAAAGTAATAAAGTAGGAATAACCACTTCTCGCATGTGTAAATATTGGACCACACACATTGCTGTGTATGAGTCCCAAGAGCTCGCTCGCTCTTTCTCCGTGTCCAGTGAACGGATTCTTTGTCATCTTTCCTTTGAGACATGATTGACAAGTTGCATAGGACTGATATTCAAACGGATCTAAATATTCCTTCTTATATAACTTCGTTAATCGTGTTTTATTGATGTGACTGAGTCTACAATACCATAAGAAAGCCTAATTTAATTCCAGAGACTTTCTTTTAAGTGTGTTCTGGACACTGAAAATCCGAGTTTGATTCAATAAGTATATGCCGTTATCTAATGTACCTGACCCAATTATATTTTGATTTAGGTGGATGTGTATTACATCGCTTACAAATGTAAAATCATATCCTTTCTTAGAAAGTAAACATACAGATATGATATTACAAGCTAGACTAGGTACATACAAACAGTTACGTAAAATCAATATCTGCCCACTTGTCAATCCGAGGTGATATTTCCCTATGGATTCAGCGTCCACGCTCATTCCGTTAGCAATTCTGAGAGTCATATCACCTATCTTGATAACTCTACGGTTTCTCAAAGCCTTTAATGAATTACAGATACGAGATCCTGATCCGGTATCTAGTACCCAGGAAGTAGAGTTAATGGATAGACAGTTTTCAATTATAAACACACTCGAAACCGAAGCCACAACATGCTTCGAATCCCGGCTTCTGGCTTTCCAAGCCCTGCAGTCCTTCTGACAACGCGCTTTCCTGTGACTACAAAGACATGCCTCCTTCCCACCACTAGCCCCAAAACTTTTGCCCTGCCCTTTCTCTCTATCTTACTGACACCGCTTATCGTCTTGGTGGAGGCCTTCTTCTTCTCTCCCTTAGCTTTCGTCTTGGATCTAAAAGAGAAAGATTCCCCAATAAGCAGAGCGGGTGTCTCCCTGGATTCTTTCAGGATGCCCTCTGAGCTCCTCAATAAATTGAGGAGACTTGGAAGTGTAACTTCCTTCTCTTGAATTTTGCAATTCAAGATAAACTGGGCGTAAGCAGATGGTAGGGACTGTAGAATCAAGTCAATGCATAACTCGTTCTCCAACGTGGTCCCATGGTCCGTGAGCTCTTTAATATAGCTAATCATCGTAAGAACGTGGTTCCCTACAGATGCCCCGACAGCCAACCTCGCTTGAAGCAATATTTTTGAGGTCTCATATCTTGCAATATGAGATTGCTCTCCATATAAAACTTTGGTATGGAAGAAGATGGAAGCCAAGTCCATCTTCTCGTGCTGCCTCTGGTATTCACTGCCCATTGAGGCTAATATGAGACACTTGGCTCTCGCACAATCCTTTTCCCATGTCAGACGGATATCCATATTCGCGACGGTGGAACTTGGACCTGGGACGGCGGGGGTTTTTATAGTAAGAAGGTAGTCTAGCTTGTCACAGGCAAGTGCCATCTGTACATACCGTAGCCAATCAATATAGTTTGGTCCAGTCAAAATATTAGCTAATAACCTATGTCTGGTCATAGTGGTCGCTGCAATTAAGAGAGAGAGAGAAGAAACGCTTAACATGATGCTCTTGTAAGTTTAGATTGGTTATTAGTTTATCTAAACAGGATGACTCCCATTGTTTCCTTGAATCCTTCCTCAAACCATAAAAGAAGAATTAGTCAGGATTAATCTCACTTTTACAATTCTTGCTTAAACTTTCAGCCGAGTTGGTGTCGGTACTTCAAGGAAGGTTTTCTAACGTTTTTGCGAAGTTCCTTAATTACATAACCTCTTTTCCCTGGAGGCGTAGCCCCGCTAACACTGTTCTAGACACCTATTTGGTTTACAGCATTGATCGTTTTGTGAAAAAATCTCCCGAAGAGTAGCACATATTCACAGTAGGATCGGGATCCAAATATCTTTATGCGATAACCAAGAAGGAAGCTTACCATGATTATCACACTCCAAATGGTATACAACACTAGCAAGTTTCAGTACCTTAGAAACTCCCAATGTGGATTTTTGCCCCATGCTCTTATGACCTTGACGAAGGCCAACATATCATAAGTCACATGTCAAGTTCTACCCATCATTATCCAGGTTAATTTGAACCCACCCGTACATACCCTTGACAAAGGCCAACATAGTAGTACGACTGTCCCAAACCAACGCATCTATCTATGCTACATATGAATACCCAGCAGCTACCAATCACTATTCCGTGGCGAAGGTCAAAATACATAGCTTGAATACTACTGAATATTCATATGAAATGACGGAGGGCTATGGATGGTTTTGACGAAACCGTGAACGTAGTGAACTTGATATAGTCGAAGGAACCATGATAGCTTTTTAAAAGGAGTGGTTTAAGCTCCGCATTATTGCTTTTGAAGAAAACTGAGTGATTTTGAAATTGTTCCAACGATTAAGTTTTGGTTTGTTTTATCTTGCATTAATCTTTGTTAATACGGTCCCATCATTTACAACCTATCATTGCAACAAAAGAAACGAAAATACAATGTACGTTTATGCCATCCGCATTCGCCACTAGGCCCCGTCTTACACTGTTAGGTTGCTTAACTAACGCCAGAGCGGGGGCTGGACTAGCACGGGTGCAAAAAATAAGCAACGTCTACTATATATATATATATATATATATATATATATATATATGCATTCGTCTCATGCAATAATAGGCATTTCAGATCACAAATGAATATATTGGATATACTAGGAATTCCGCTTTTCGTTTAAGCCTGTAACGAAAGACGGATTTCACGGTCGTGATGAATAGCCAAATCCCACCCTAGATCCCTACGGGTGCGGCAAATTACCCGCCAAATCCCGAAGTGAAGCAACCTCTCTCGGTAAAATGAGTAGGCCACTCGGCACTTCAAAGAACCCGGTAGTTTGTGCACCCCACCTTGGGTCTATCCTAGAAGCAGAAACGGTAAAAAGAAATAATATACATTGGTGGCTACAACCTCAACTCGGATGTGCCCCGCAAAATAATATTACATCACTTTTACAAATTACATTGAATGAAAGAAAAGAAAACGCTCTTCTCACATCCCGGGTATTTATCCACGACGATCCAATAAAAGTCATATACACAAACCATCACAGATCACAGATATATGCAACCCCCAACTAATCGACGTATAGCAATTAGCGGAGGTTTACGAACACATATATCAAACACAGAAAATACGATTAGCTAAAGTACTTAGAATTTCGATCGATAACCAAATTTGAATCTACCCCAAGTACAACACGGGACACAAAAGATCCTGGGCAGAAACAAAATATCCCAAAATCCACAACTCCACAATATAGACCAACCGTAGAAAATCAGGCCGAGTCATCCTTGACTTGGCCGCGGAACGGCGGCCAAACGCATGGTTTGGCCGCGTTTCCGCGGCGGTCTTGGAGATTCAGGGACTCAATTTTCTCCAGTAGTCTCCAAAAACCCTGCACGTATTTTTAAGGCCCCTGAAAAAAAATTTGGACCTTTTTTGAAAATCAACAGAAAACGTGCATTTTGGATGTAATTTTGGGATTTTTCCGCGATCGAATTTCTAAAGACTTTGCTAACTAGCTAGTTAAGGTTTTGTAGGCTCTGATACCACTGTAAGACGATGTCGCGCACCCCGCGGTTCGCGGGGAGACGGAATTTTCAAAAACGATGATGTTTACTATGCAACACCGGCTAAAACTCCAGGATCTTTACTAAAGCCTTAACTAGCTAATCTATCTAGAGGTTTAACTACTCTGTTAGAATGGTTATACCTCCAAGATCGAGTCCTTCAGGTCTTCTAGTGTTCCTCTCCAAGGCTTTTCAGTGATCGGATCGGGCTTGCTCCATCGGCCTTCTTGCGTCAAAGATGATCCACCGCGAGAGAATGTGTTCCAAGCTTCAATCTCTAAATGAGGTAACTAAGGTAAATGGTTCGCTAAACCAACTAGCCTAGGAGATGTAGATTGTTTAATGGATTGTTTGTCTCACTAAACTCTTGGCTCACAACACATGTGAAGGTTAGGGTTTAGTCTTTAAGGAAGAAGGAGATGGAGGAACTCAAGAGAGTATGAGAGGAGAGCAACTCAAGAAAATGAGCTCAAGAAAGAAAATGATCAAGTGTGTAGGCAAAGTGTAAAGAATGGCTAATAATTTCACTCATTGAGCCATGGAATAAATCCTAATAGACTATATGTGTCATGCCTCAATAGTGAACCCAAAGCCAATAAAATAATCAAAGCCCATTCTTTATACCATGCCACAATAAGTCTTCTCCATTTCCACCTCATTAATCCATTTGGAAAATAGATAAAACTAAATAATGAAGTGGCACCTTCTAGAAGCATGCTTTGACAAATTACAAGAATGCCTCTCTTACCGTATATACATACCCGTATCCGTATTCCGAAAAATACGGATATACTGAGACGATAACAATCCAATAATACAATACTGGGATCCGGCTTGAACCAAAACCCACTAGTATTGTCCGCCCGATCATTATCCGTGTACAAGTACACGTACGTGATCAAAGCCCAGTCGTAAAACCATACGACGTCTATATCAATTGCCTTAAATAGGGAGACTCTGTGTGTGGGACTCTAAACACTCGATAGAACGCTGACAGTGGGTTTAACCACAAGCCGTCAGCGGTACTAATTGCACGTAACGGTTACCCAGGCATCTGTCGATGAGAAGACCGATAAGCAAACTCATCCGGATTTCTACTGAGCCTATCGGTGACAATCTTCGTACAGCGCGGTCTGTTCGTATGAGATACTCGTATATCTGTCTAGGGGGATGGTAAACGTCAGACCCCTAACAACGTGATAAGTCGTGTCGGAGGAGAGCCCAATACACCATGAGAAACTACTGGAGTACCTTACCAGTATTTCTCGACTGCCCTGGCCAGAGACTGTGTAATGGCTTTCCGAACACTGCGTGATATCAATCCCCAATACCGGTAGAGACGAATCCTATCTAATCGCTACTGTCTCCAAGTGTTTCGGGACCACACCCAACTACTACCTGTTTGTATGACTTCTTTGAGCGTGGTAGGGTAGTAATCAAAGTGGAATGGGAACACACTCGAGACGAAGTTGCGATGGCAAGTCAACGGACTAAGCTGTACTCATACCTCCTAGGAACTGCTACCTGACGATAGGTATAATACCAACCAGCAGTTCCCGACGAGTCCTGTCAAGTGTAACTCACAACCCAGTGAGTACCTGCATACCTTCTCGAGTACGTCGTACCAATGGCTGTGGGACAGACCATATCCTCTGCTGGAATGAGAAGCGTACACACTAGTTTACTCCGGAGTATCGATGCCCCGTCTCGATAATCCAACGATTAATGACCTGTATAAGGATGTGCTTATAGACTACCCATCCCCCACAAATGTGACTGTCATCACAACGCTGGTAGTCAATCAAACATGCTAAGGGCTCTACCAATATGTATAAGCGATATGCTAAAAGAAACACATGCACATATTGAGGTAGAATCAAACCAGGCAACATACTACCATATCGAGCAAGACTGTTATTATAACTGTGAAATATCCTAAGTATCCAATATGTAATATACAATCCAGTATGATACAATAATAGCCTCTAGGGAATATATCACTAACAACTAGTTCCCATCTGGCTAGAACTAAAACCCCTAGTGTAGTTTCCCATCAAGAAGTCAAGATAGTCGCCATTACACCAGATTGGTTCCTTTGCCGGATTTTGCATATGATCCGGGGCCTCCGGCGTCTATTTTGTGTGTTTATCACAATTAAACCAAGGATTGTTGTTCTCCCTTCAGCAGAGTTGATGTGCTGCCAAAAGAAAGTAGTTCTTCACACATATCCCTTATTTAATCATCTATATTCTTTTTCAACTTTAGTCTAAAAACTTTTGATTTGTGAGGATTTTGGCTTTTGAGGTTTTGTTTAATTTGTTTTTGGTTTGGGATGTGCGCTTCATTTGTTGCTGGTGTCTCCACTTGAGTTATGCACTTTCTACCTTCCTCTTAGATCAAAATGTGGTACGTGTATTGCTGACGTCTTTAGGAGTCTTTGGGGCTCTGAATGCACTTGATTTTAGTTGAATACTCCAAATTATGAGTTTATTCACACGGGACATTCTATTTACAATACCTAGTTTAAAAGTTGGATGGAGTGATAAACCTTCAAAACATTTTATTCATTCTTCCATTATCGGTTAGGCTAAATGTTTTAGATCAAAATCATGATAAATGGAGTGGATTTTAACTTTTACCATCCCATTATATCATTTCATTGCATGATAGGAGCCTGTTTGAATATTTATTGTAATAACTACGCTGGGATTTGTAGTGAGAATCTGTTTTTGTGCTTGCAGGTTATCTCAGATTGGCATTCTCTTGTTCAAAATTTCATTAGCCAGGAATTTACTCTAATTAAGTATGTTGACAAGAAGTCAAATCTTGGTCATTTTTTTCATCCAAAATTCTCTCGGAGCCTTGTGCTACATAGATGACCAATTTTGACTCAATAACATCTTAGATGATGATTGTGGCGATGTGTATTTTACTTGTTTTGAGTAAGGAAACCCAGTTTTTCCTTTGTTTTTTCTTGTAAATTTACGCTTTCAGTTGCTTCATGCATGTAACTCATTGCTTAAAGCTTGCAGCTACAACGTTGTGCTGAAGATCGTTTTGTTATTTCTAGTTCGATCTAATTGTGAAGTATCATATATAGTAAAATTTTCAGCTTTCTGCTGTGCCGTGCTTTCATGCTTCTCGAATTGTTTTTTTTTTCTTCTTTTAATTATTGTATGACATTGTAGACTCTCTCAAAAGAATATGAAGATAATGAGCCAGCACCAGTCGTGCTCGTTGGCAAAAACAACTCAGACCACAATAACATGGAATCTCTTGGATATGGTACTGATGGGCAAAAGCAATTAGAGGTTTGAGCAGTTACTGCATGTCCCTAGAATTCTTTATAATCAGGACTTAATCAATTATATTATGGCCACCCATATTGTTGATATGGGCTTACGACATATAATATCATTATGTTTTGCAGGATTCGTCACCTACAGATCTTATGGATTTCTGCGTAGAAAATGGCTTGGAATCTGATGCTCTAGAAGAGGCCCAAAAAAGTGCCGAGCCAGATGCTGAAGATTCTAATCTTGATGATGACTATCATGAAGACGACGATGAAGATTATGATGACGATGACGACATCATGGATAACGGCTGCATTTCCAGTCTCGCTTCAACACTTGATGATCTGGGTCTACCTCCAGGAGTGGAGGCTAGTGTTCCTTGGTTGGAGAAAGTTTCACCTGAGAGGTCAAAGAAGAACAAGCACATTGTTTCAGAGGGCATCGATGTGAAATATAAATCATTTAAACAATTTGATATTGTTGATGATTACTCAGATCATTACTTTGCGAAAGAAAATGATATGAGAAAGGTACAAGTATAACTAAAGCTTCGTGCTCATCTTCATATTATTTTATTCTTTGAATTTCTTGTATTGCCATAATTTTATCTGAGGCCTGTTATTTTAGCCACCAAAGTTTTGGATGAAGAAGATTCAACAGGACTGGAAAATCCTCGAAAGTGACTTGCCAGGTGATGGTTTGCCCTTTGATGAATGTGATTTTAATACTGTGGATTAGGAATTTTTTGCCCCCCTTTTGTCTGCTTTTTAAATATTAATGTATCGAGGATAAATCATTAGAGTGCTACTTATATACTGGGAGTTCTATTGACAGGATTTGAAACAATATCCATCAAAGTATTGGCGGTTCTCTAATCTGTAATCTGTAAATTGAGTATGTAAATATTGAATGTAACTAATGGAAATCTGATTACAATTATTAGAAGGGTAACAAAAATCAGTAAGTTGTGATCACTGCATGCTTCACAGGTAGTGATTAGAATATCACAAAAATATAAATTTGTAGATAAAGATTGATGATATAGATTTTCAAGTTACACGGGGATAAATGATATGGATTTTCAATCTACACGGGGATAACAAATAGAGTTCAGTTAACTTGTATCTAAAACTTTCCACATGGTGAGCACTTGATATGTAGATATTGAACCACCAAAAGGTTTGCTTTTCAGTTCGTAGACATTTTGTTTAATTGTATACTAGTATAGCAATCATTATGTTGAGACTTACGAAGCATGCACATAAATTTGTAAGAGGGCACAGGTACAGCGACATACTGTATTATATATCTAAATATTTAATTGCGTGTGCGTGTGCGTGTGCGTGTGCGTACACTAACCATAATATAATTAAGCACAAGAAGAATAGCAATATAATTTTAAAAGTACAACAAAATAAAATCAAGCTTTTAACTTTCATCCATATCCAATAGTTTTTTTTAGCCCGCACAAAATTTTTACTATATCCAACCAAAAGTAAAACACACAAGAACTACAATCCTTAAAAAATTGAACATATAAAATGGTAAACCCTTTTTAATTTGAGCCCACTTCCATAGACCGGAGTTTATCATTTGCATCAATTCAATTATTTTTGCTGCTCTAGCCCATCTAGAGAGAGATTTGGATTATTAATACTCTCGTAATAGGCATCAAAGTTGTCTACACCTATATCCTACATTCTTATTCTCAACTGCATGCGCTAAACAAAAGTCTCGAACATGTCCAATTTGGGCTGGCACGGATCAAATGTGTCGGACATGGTGTAAGGTGGCATGTCGGCATGTTGGTGTAACCGATATGAGCTAGACACAGACCCGATGGGCCAATAGAAGTGTCAATGCTTCCTAGGTTGAGACAGACGACCACAAATCCTTTTGATTTCACCCATGCTCAGTTCTGATCACTATTAGCTTCACTTACTTTTTCTTACGAACTATCTCTTGATTCATTATACATTTTCTTTGAACACATGTCCTTACCTCGTGTGCTTTATTAGAGTTTGTCAAATTTTGATGGCAAGAATTCCATTTAACGGTTTGCTTTAACAGTTTCTTAGAGTTTTGTCTACTCTTTATATTAATCTTTTTTTTTTATGAAACTTGTTTGTGAAATATAAAATATTATAGTCATTAGAAGAATAAATTCTGAACGGTGGCGATATTGCCAAACCTTTATATCATCACCCATTCCGAAAACTGAAATATAGATTTGAAGTACGTACGTATGATGTCTAGTCCTTGAAAAACAGTAAGCTTGGTTTGCATAATAGGAAATGCTTTCATGCCCAAAGACATTTTTCCATTAATTGTTTTAGTCATGTCCCTTGGTACTTAAAGTTTTTACTTTAATGGAAACATTGCTCGTCTTATTTCAAGTCCATTTCTTCGATCTGTTGGTTGCTTTTAAATAAATCTTATGCACTAGACTCATTTCCCTTTCCACATTTGACAGAGACAATATGCGTTCGAGTATTTGAAGAAAGAATGAACCTTTTACGAGCAGTTATAGTAGGGCCTGCTGGAACCCCATATCATGACGGTCTTTTTTGCTTCGACTTCCAGTTTCCGCTTAACTATCCTTATGTGCCCCTGGTATGTGATTCTTTTTCTTTGTTATTTTATTTCTTGATTGTTATTTTCAAACACTGCATAAGCCCATGCTATGGCTACTTTCTTAAAAACCTTTTTCTGCAACTTTGGTGTAGAAAGCGCATTATCACTCTGGTGGACTTCGACTCAGTCCCAACTCGTATAATTGTGGGAAGATTTGTCTGAGCCTTTTAGGGACCTGGTCTGGTAAAGGATGTGAGAAGTGGGACCCAAATAAATCAACCATGCTTCAGGTTTTAGTCTCAATCCGAGGTCTTGTTCTTAATAACAAGCCCTATTTTAATGAGCCAGGATCCGAGATGATTGCTAATACCGCTGACGGAGAAAGTGATTCACTAGATTAGAATGAGAATGTCTTCCTCTACGGAAACCTCCTAAGGCAAGTACTATGATATATATGCGCTCTAGGATCTGTGCCTTCGTTAATCGAAAGCAACATAAATTTGTCCACTTTTATTCATTTGCTTTCAGAATTTTGACGATTTTGTTGCTGGACATTTTCGCAAACATGGACACACCATATTGGTAGCATGCAGAGCTTTCTTAGATGGTGCTCAGGTCGGTAGCACTATAGTGGAAAACAAAGGTCGGAATGCTGATGCTGGAAGCTCCAGGCGTTGCTCGCTGGATTTCAAGAACCAACTGAGACAACTCTTTGAGGATCTTTTGATGGAGTTCACTGTGAAGAGAGCCGATTGCAAAGAGTTTCTTAATCAGAAGGTCAAAGTCGGAGATGCTACTGCTATCCCGAAATGGAAGATACTGATTAAAGATCTGAGATGATCAATCAAGTTTCAATATATACTCGATCCGAAGGAAAAGGAAAAAAAAAACGGTTCTGACTGAGATTAGTTTGGACATGATTGCTAGTATGGTACAGAAAATACCTAACTTGTGCTTGTAAATAGGGGGAAATGTGTAAGTACTCTTTCACAAGGTTTCATATTGCTATGAGAATAATGTACCGACTGATACCTTGGATGCTTCTTTTGAAGTTGTACAGTTCTTGAGATCCTTTTGACCATGGAGTTGATACATTTGTTGTTTAATTTCTGCGCCATGAAGTTGGTTATCTTCTCAATTTCAATGCTAGGTCACTCATGCATCTTTCAGCTAGTATCCCATCAGGACCCTGTCCGTGTATGTTTATCTATTTTCTGTATGGAAATTTTTTTCCTATCCATTTATCCTTACTATCCACGTTTTTTTACTAGGGGTGTAAACGTCTAAACGAATCAGATACAGAGCGGATATAAGTGTTGCCATATCCATACCCATTAGTCATTGGCGAAGGCGAAGGCGAAGGCGAATGCAGATACTAATAATTATTGGAATATATGTCCTCAGAAGAAAAAAAATACAAATTCGGCTTCCTGTGTGACAATAATAAGAAGAGGACATGGGATCACCTTCTTGTTTGTTGGGTGGATGCAGTCCACCGGGAAAGGTATAACTCTTTCTCTTTATTTATTTGTACTTCGAGTTATTTTTTATTGATTTGTTTGTTAATTATTGTTTATATTTACAGAAAGGAACATTCCGGTTTCAGTTGAAATCTGCACTGCCACAAGGAGAGCGTTGCAAGCGCAGCCCCAGACTTCTGAATATATATGTCCTCGGTAAGAAAAACCGCCTTAAGATTTTAAAGGCAAGATATTGCCTACAGATGAAATGAAAATTAATTGGGATATGAGGATTAGCATGATTTGCATAAAATCCATTTCATTCAAGCTGCATAGAAAGGAAGAACATTTTTTATGGCTGTTACAATAACATTCGGCTATGAACGGAGAAAGGAAATTTTCTGGAAAATCCTGGTGCAGAAATTTAAAATTAGGCGTTTGAGCCCAGATGGCCTGATGCACTATGCAGTACAAAGAAAATAGCAAGCTTCTTTAAGAACAAGCTAAGGACCAGCAACAGGAACCATTTCATATCCCCCAGCAGTCTTGTATTTCTGAGGGAGGATACAGCCACCACCAAACCTTTGCTGCAAGTATATCACCGACGCAAACAAAAACCCTTGCAAAGGAACGATGATATCCCAAGCAGAAGAGTAAAGATCATCATCTGGGCTAGCATACATGTACGATGATGCTCCAAGACGGGGTAAGTAACGCCGAGTTCTATAGGCATCATACACATGGGGCATCGCTCGGACAACAGTGGTTCCAATATAAAACAAAGGATTGAGAGCCTTGTCTTTGGAATTCAAAACCGTGTTCAGGATTATTTGAGGGAGCAGAAAGCCATCAAGTATCAAGCCTGCATAAGAAATTAAGTCCTCCCATAGAGAATGTGGGTGTTCAGAATTGAATTCAGACATGTTCGTCTGAGATCCGTAGGATTTTGAGTGAACAAACCAAGCAATTAGTCCTCCAGTAAAATACAGGGGAAGGCATATCATGAGAACTTTTCTTTCTGCAACGGATCGGTGAGTCCAAGCTGATTGAAGGAGACGGAACTGCAACAAGAAAGCTACCATAGTGATGGCCCTTACTATGACCTCGTTGGCTTCAATCCATCCCCCACTCCACATTAGCACATTCTGCTTGTTTCTGTTCATGAAGAACAAGGCCTCAAAGTTCAGCACTAGAGGGATCATGTGGCCCACGGTCAAAATTGCAAGCATCAAGATTGATATCGGCACTTGTTGATCCTTCTTGATATGGAAGAGCTGGAATAAGATGAAAATACACGAAAGCGTCAGAGAGATTAAAACCATGGATATTTCTACATCCATCCTCCATATTGATGCAACTGCTTCTTCTTGGTACAGAGTACTGGATGAGACCTCCAAAGGTTCAAAGTGAAGGGGATCGGACTTTTCTCTCGTGCTGCTGATTTTCCCAGTAAGATATTCTCCCTTCTCTCGATTTATCGGAGGGACCTGAATGTTGATGAGAATTTGACAATCAATAGAGTCATCGGTCGATGAGGTAACTGGATACAGACACCCAACCATGCAAAGCTTTCCTGTTTCAGCATTGTATATTCCTTCAGCTGAGATCTCCTTCGATTTTCTCCCATCTAAAGATGGATCAGCATAGCTAATTCTATAGCTTATGTTCCGAAAAGTTTGGTTTGTTTCTTCCAAGGTCGGAATATGCACGCGAGCCATATCAGAAAACTGGACAGATTCCCTATTGAAGATTTTCTCACCGAAAGTTATGGGAGCTGCAAATCCCCACGTCGTGTTGCCTTCATCTTCTTTCAATGTAATATCAAATCTCATATCGTCCATCGGATACCCATCAGGGTATCTTTTATTGCTCGAACTCAGTGCATTTTCATTTCCCTCCAAACAAGAAGATATTTTTACAGAATTTAATTCTGTATACTCATATCTCCAACCTGAAAGAAGAGGTATACTCAAGCCCAAACCTTGGAGCGAAATTTTGTTAAAGTAGCCTGGATCATTCTTGTTTTTGTTGCTCCATATCTCACCCAAAACAGCGGTCCGGTTTCTTAAAGAAAATACTGCAGGGAACCAAAAGCTCAACCCAATAGAACAATCACCGACGGTGAAATTTGGAGGAGATTCTTCTGTGTTTTGTATTGGGCAAGCCAGAAGACAAAGCCTTTTCTTCTCCGCATCCCAGAATCCCTCGCCAACCAAAGACGTCTCGGGTACGAGCACATTGCCATGCCTATATCTAACCCTATCGGAGAATCCCATAGACATATATACTTTCCCGTCCTCTGAGCATTGAATCTGATTTAGATAAATATAAATAAATTTTGGATAAAACCCAAGTAATTTATCCAACGAAGGACCAATTTTTCTACCGGAGGCATCGATCTCGTGCTTCAACCTGAATCCCTCCGCCAACAAGCTAGGGAGATGAGAACAAAGATTATTAGCCTCTAATCCTAGCGTTTCTTCAGGAGCATTCACATGGCTGCAAGAATCTCTTACTTGCGAAATCATGGTATAGCTATAATTCATCTGGGCATACGCTAGCATCGAAATAGTATCAAAGTGACTCGGGCTCTCGACAGGATCCAAGCTCTCGACTGTTCCACTAACAAGACTAGTGGAAATGTTGGATATCTTTGGGTAATTTAGCTTTAAAACAACCGAGTGCTCAAGAGATGATGTACCTTTAACCTTTTTGCAACCAGAGCTGAAGTTGCAAACCTGCTCATTTACGGACAAGTCGGAACCAACCATACAAAGCTTCCCACTGGCTTCAGACCAGAAACCAGACAAGAAGAAGGCCATCCTTTTCCTGCCACTAAATCGATCATATATTCGATACCAAGACTTCTCGGGTACAGATTCAGTCGTTTTTCCTTGAAACGCTAGCCTTCCATCAAGTTGAATGACACCGGGGGTTTTGGTCACATAGAGGTGTTCAGTGTAGAAATAAAAGTGCCCGGGGATCGATAAGTTTGACGATGAAGTTGCAGATGGAACTGTGTCTGGGCTAAGGACCTTTTCGCCGCCGGAGAAGTAGCCATTGAGCTGAAAGGAGACCCTATAGTCTCTAAAGCTCCCTGTAGGTGTTGCTGGAGGTACAATAGAGTTGCAGTGATGAGGGTAAGAGATATTTGGGGGAGAATAGATAGAGAGAGTAGGGAGAAAGAAAGTGGTGAGTATGAGGAGAAGAGATTGGTATTGGATCTGAGAAGTTAAGGCAGGCATGATTTTCAGTGTGCAGGAAATTTTTAGAGCAAGGTGAGAGTTGATGGTGTATTTCTTGGATCAGATGATAGAGGAGAAAATGATGAATTTTGTCCATAAAAGAGAGTCAACTGGAGACATCGTTAAATATTATGGAAATCCTCTCATTGGTTTCCTCACCCAAGTTTCAACCGGGTTAATAGAAACAAGAAGGTTCCTTTCTCACCTCTTGCTAGTGGGTAATGAAATGAAATATTGAATATTCAAAGTCCTCACATGGACTCTGTCCTCAAATCTAGTTATTAATGCACATAATATCTTCAATTCTTCACCTACTGAGATCTCAATGTTTCTAACCCTCTATCGCCTTGAGATTAATGTAGCTGTGAACGTTTATAGCCAATTGGCTGTCAGCCTCAGGATCCTCCTGTTTAAGTTGCAAGGACGGCCGAGCGGCCGTGTGTTTCCTTCACAGCTAGTTGGCTGTAAACAACTACATCTCCACTTTTCCCTATTAAAATACTTTTCAAAGGAGGCTTGGTGCCAATAGTCAAACCTCATATCCCTGGACTTATGAAGCTCAGGGCCAAAACCCAGTTTAACAAAAGTCTCTCGATGATCCCAATCCTCTTAATCATTACTTGCTCCATTTCTCATTCAACCTCACAAACCTCATATAATCACCACTGCTGTTTAAGTTAGATGACCAAAGAAAATTCTCTAGTGTTCAAATTTGATTATTATTTCTTGTCGAGGCGGTCGCAAGTTGTTTAAGTTAGATGACCAAAGAACGATGACTGTGAGCGAGGTTCGATGCTCAGGAGATGGGAAATTTAGATTGAACATCGATATATTTAATCAGATTGATGCTGGATATGTTGAGTCGTTTGTTCCTAATAGAACGTTAGTAGGAGAAGGGTTTTGGGATCGAGGGAAGGATCGGCTCTGCTTCATTGGCTGCTCTGTTGTAACTTTAAATTATTCCTTAGATGATGCTAATGTTGGTGATTGCGACATTGGGTTTAGCTTGTGGTTTCCTGCGGTATTGAATCTTATGAGCAGAAGCTCGCCTGTAGGGAAAATGTGGAGCAATCGTGCTGAGGCGGATCCAAAACATTTCGATATGGTTAAGTTTCGAAGCACAAGCAAGGATGACCTTTATTATACTTGTTCTGAGTATGATTATACCGTTTTTAATACGGCGAAAGAATTGCGGTTGAAGGGGGGGGGGGACCGACATGCGAAGAAGAAAAGGTGGATTCCTGATGCTGAGGATTTCAATGGGATGAATTTCAGACTCTCATTGAGAAATTCTGAGGGAAGAGCTGCTTCGGGGTATGCGGTTCCATTGTTTATCAGTGATCAGGTCCAGTGCAATCATTGATTGTGGATCCAAGATTCAATCCAAAGCACAATCTCGTAGAAACCAGGCGAAACGTTTTGGTTAACGTAAGTTATAGCATGAAGTATGAGCTAGCGATTACCACGAAGAAACCGACAATCTTTTCAAAGGGAGAGTTTTATGTGAAGGAAGAAGAGATCTTGGCCGAAGGGATTTATAATAAAAAAACTGGCATGCTCTATATGGTAGGGTGTAAAACTACTGGTTCTTTGTCGATCTTCAATGAACGAGAAAAGGGGGCAATTC
Source organism: Agapanthus africanus (assembly GCA_030015575.1). Lineage (NCBI taxonomy): Eukaryota > Viridiplantae > Streptophyta > Magnoliopsida > Asparagales > Amaryllidaceae > Agapanthus > Agapanthus africanus. Next base: position 43,684,493 of record CM057342.1, read on the forward strand.
TTCGGATTGTAAAATTCTTATGGAAATTCAAGTTCCTACATTATATTCGGAGCACAGCGATAATTTCAATGGAATGATTTGGAGCAGTAGGAATAAGTCGGACCCTTTATATTTTGAGCCTGTAGAGATTTCTTCACATGTCCACATTGATACTCAGACAGAGTGGGAATCACTTGCGTTCGATGAAAGTAAAATTACTTGTGATTTGATTGGAGCAGATAAGTACATTGTAACGGTGTATTTCATAGTTGTGTATGCTTTCATCGGTTTGCTTTTCATTCTCCTGAAAAGGCCTATTATGTTGAGTCATTCTTTTTTGTTTTTCTGTGTCTCTCTGTGTTGGCATTCTATGTATATGTGAAGAGATTTCTTGAAGCTTAATGCTGTGATTCTAAAGAGACATAACAATGCATTACACATACAAACAGATTGTGATTTTATTATTTAGGAAAATAGAGTATTGTTTCATCGTCGACAACTAGCAAATCTTTGTTGCTTGCAGACAATGAAAGCCACAAAATATCAAAATCAGGTACGTGTTTCTTTTGATAGATTTGGTGTTCAACTCTTGCTCTGTTGGCTGCCAAATATGTCCTACTTTGCACGTAATTCATAATACCAAAATACTGTCATAAACGATACCATATATAAAAACTCATTCATCAGAAGTTTTTTCAATTTTTAAAAGATTATTGATATTTATATTGATGCCAATCGTCAACATGAATCCTAGTACATGAACTTTTTTATTGTTTATTTTAAAAAAAAAGTTTATATGTATGCTACAAATCTATAAATACCCAGCTAGTCTCATTTAAGACCTACAACTAAAGAAGCATATAAACAATCTCTCAGGTATGCAATCAATTAGCAACACGGCAAAATCTCTTCTACCTGCATCAATCACAGTAGTTGTATGGCTAGCAGCTCTTAATCTTAACTTTTTAACATGGCCTCAGCCCGTGCATTAGAAACCTGTCATTCAAGTGGATACTTGCAAGTCAAAGCTATTAATGCTAGTCATTGCAGCATCAAGAACAACTCTAAATGTTGCGAGCATCACAAAACCGAAACGTACCCACAATTCCACTGCTCTCCACTTGTAACGCGCAATACGCGTGCCATCATGACCATCAGCAACTTCGGTGGAGGTATGTCTATAGATGGTTGCAGAGCCAATGCTATCACGTCGATGTCTCTAGATAGACGTCATTGCAAACTCGATGCTGAAGAAATCGTTGACGATTCTAATGAACACAATATTAATAAAAGAAGCACATTAAAGTGTGGAGACAGTAGCTATAGTGATATGGATACGATAGTGGCGATATCAACTGGTTGGTACAACGGAGGCAGCCGTTGCTCAAAGAATATTAGGATCAAAGGGAATGGAAAAGTTTGTTTTGGCTAAAGTCGTGGATGAGTGTGATTCTGTTAATGGTTGCGACTCTGGCAATGGCTTCCAGATGCCTTTTGCAAACAACATAGTTGAGGCTTTGCCAGCAGTGTGGAAAGCCTGGGCCTACATGAATCGAAGGTCCGCAAGTTAAAAATCACATGGTCTGATGTGTGATAAGTTTCAGGGTGCATTTTGTGACACTCTTCTTAAGTGAATATTGAATAGTTTGCGGAGGGTATGAATATAGTTGTATTAATGTAACATCCTATTATTAATTTAGAGTTTAATATTTGTTTATAATTTAGTAATGTCTTATGTTAATATCCATATAGTATAGTTTAAATATTAGATATATATTTATTTTAGTATGATGATTATAACAAAAGATATGACAAAATACTTGAAAATCCTTTTTAAAAATATTTTAGTACTTTTTGGGGTTATAAGAATTATTTTCCTAAACCTATATATATTTTCTTATACTCTCTCCAAATATATTTTATCTCCCCAAACAAATCTATACATATTTAAATCATACATATTTAAACTAATTTATATATATCATATCTATTTAAAACCCTATATATATTTATATAAATATTTTCTATTATCGATCCTATATAATAACAAAACCTACACCTATTTTAACTATATATATATTATTTAGTTTGTTTAAGATGTTTAGTGGTATGCTAATTTATATTTATATTAATTAATATACAATATTTTTGTAACCATAGATATATGGTAGATTGTTTTGCTTATGATAAATAATTCAGAAGATCACTTAAAATCTTTAACAAATAGTTTTTGTGGGGATTTTATGATATATTGGTTTATCTAGTTTAACAAATCGTTTCTTTCTCTTCTACCAATTTTACTCTAACCAATATATAAATAATACATCTATATTTTACCTAACCTTAATCCCTTTCTCCAATCAGAATATTTTTCTCTCCCCTTCTCTCTCTCTCTCTCTCTCTCTATATATATATATATATATATATATATATATATATATATATGAACCTATATTCATCTCTCAAATTTCCTTCTTCCTCCTTTAAAAGTTGCCATATTCATCTCTCAAATTTCCTTCTTCCTCCTTTAAAAGTTGCCAAACACCTATCACCAACTATATCTAACCCCAGAATAGCGAGCAACGTGAATCGAGATTCTCTAGCCGAGCGATCGAGTTTGGTTTGTGTTTCGTGCCGTCGTATTTGTCTCAATGCAAGTGCTCTTGTTTCTTTCCTTTGGTCGATGCAATATCAGCGAACTGCTCAATACATTATTAGACTATATGACATTAATATTAAAATGCTCATATTCTGTTTATATAAATTAATAATGGTATTAGGTATGATGATATTATAGTAATCATATTATACATACAAGCATATTAGTCAGCAATAGTAATTAAGAGTGCATGATTATATTCGTTTTTATTAGTATTTATTTTAAATATAATCAGATACATATTATTGTATTTTATATAGTATAATATTTATTACGAAAACACGGGCCGACTCGTGAGTAATAGGACTTCAACCACCGTCAGAGTATTCACAGACCTAAGGCTATCATCCAGGAGCCAGGAAACACGGACCCATTCATGAGTTGGTCATGAGACTTCTGAGAATACAGGTCAATTCTTAGATATAATTGTAAGTCTCTGTATATATGTAACAAGCGTGTGATAATAGATCGGTTTAAGGCCAGAAATAATCATACATTCGCATGCAGAAATCTATGGGTTTGGTTTAGAATTAGAGAATCTTACACAAGAAATAAATTGTAGTTCAGAGTGTCTTGTAAACAACGAGACTAAATTTGCCTCGATCGGGTTCCTGGTCAAAGAGTTACGGAAGTTTCTATAACGCTGCGCAGAGCAGGTATGTGCAGATTTCAGAATACTGATAGTATTTTACATTTTTGGTGGGTTTTGATCCAGATTATGGTTTTTTATATTAGACAGAAAATTTAGCATATGCGAGTCATGAACGATTAACAATAAGAAAATCTCAATTTCAATAAACGACTAGGGAGTTATGCCAATTTTACTACAACCACGCAGATAGTTTCTGTTGCAGTCTAGATTCGTTACGTTTTGTTAGACCAGATTTTCATGAAGTTCTATTAGTTTGCAGGTAAATTTCCTTAGGAAGAATATGTAGTTATCTTCTTGTAGATATTCCAACAACTTGAGTTTGCTCAATTTGAAATCCAAAGTTAGGAGTTATGTCTATTCTAAATCAGGTATAATTAGTTTCAGCAATTCCAGAAAATCAGATTTCATACAAAAGAAAAACAATACAACAATCCGACTTAACCTAAACTATGAGATTCATACTAACCACGGGAAAACGGCATCGCTCGTAGGTTAGGTAACTGCGACAGAGAGGTCGCTGGATTATTACGAAAACATGGTTATAACTAAATCTTCCATATATAGAAATATAGGTTATGTATATATGTATATAATTACTTATATATACAAATATACATAAATAACCATTTACAGACAAACCACATATATGAACACAGTCATCCACAACGCGTCCGCGATCTCAACTCACCCATAACATAGGGTGGTAACATACAGAGTAAACTATATGTACATGAATGTAAAAATAATATAATGTATATAATATGACGGTATAAAAAATATGATGAAACTCAATAAAGAATTAAATAACACCGACCTTCAAAAAACATGTGATGAATATATAATAAAAATGTATATACTAACAATATCTGGTATTGAAACAAACTGTGAAAAAAATCGTGAATGAAATTCGCATCAAGCATTCATTAAAATCAACAGTAACATATAAAATGAAAAACAATGTATATAAGTATAAAAATATATTTAATATAATTTATTTCTGTACACTGCTGAAATACTTAAACCTAAGAAATAGTATATATCTATAAGATACATAAAATGCAAATATAGATGAAATTAATAACTATAATTTATGTAAATATAATGATTTGATTTTAAAATAAAAGAGGAGAGGAACTTACGGTTGGGGAAGATCAATAATCTTCCCTAACGATGGAGATCGACGATACCTCAATCTAATCGAGACGATGAAGAGGACGAATGAAATGGCTTCTTCGCCAAAAATCTTCGTTACTCTAGATCTAGATTCTTTACAGAAGGTGCGAGCAAAATATTGATGGAGGCAAAGAAGAAGAAAAGATTTGGCGTTTGGATAGGCTAAGGTTTATATCTAGAAATAAAGATTAAAACTTTTAGGGATCAACGGTTAAGATAACACAAGAGTAGATCTAACGGCTTAGAAAGAGATAAATAAATAAAATTTTCAATCAAAGACAAATAAAATATATTCCTTTATTTGTTAAAAACAAGCAAACAAAATAAAATAAAATAAAAACAAATAAATTATATTTTAAGAATAGTTTAAACAAGTTTTTAAATAATATAAGATCCAATAAAATATTTTCTTCAAACATTAATAAAATTTTATGTTTAAAAGAAATTCTAGAAACTCAAAATATTATTTTATTTTAAATTCGGAATTTATTTAAATGTTTTTATCTTTTTATATAAATTATTTAAAATATTAAAAGATAAAAAAATATCGAAAAATCATTAAAAATTCTAATTTATTTATTTCCTTACTTTGTAACAATATTTCTAAAAAATAATTATTTTTATAAATTTTCCTTTTCAAATAAATATTAGAAAATTAGTTCTTTTTAAATTCCTTTGTTCATTTAAAAATTATGCCAACCATTTAAAATTCCAAGAAATCTCTTTGCGTGATTTTTTTTTCGTTCAAAAAATAAAAACAAAAAATTGGAAACAAAAGAAATCGAACTCACAACTTATGAGATGGTGATGCAAGCAGGTAACCAGTAAGGACTAAAAGTAATCTTGCATATAAATCATAAGAATATCAACAAATACCTACTTGATTCAAAGAAAAATTTAATTACAAAAAAAAATTTAAAGGAAAAGAATACGAAATTTACGATTGTTACAATTTACCCTCCTTTAAAGGAATTTCGTTCTCGAAATTCAAAAGGAAGATATTGTAATAAAGCAAAGTGTCAGGATAAAGCCGTTACGTATTGTTAGTAGACACGCCAACTAATCAGAAAAGAAAAGACAAAAAAATACAATATTAGAAGCTACCTTCGACTCAAAGAAGTCGAAAGTCAAGACAAGATTTTTAAAACGAAAGGTTCAAGGATGTAAACAATGAAACCAATTGAGAATAAAGGAATCAAGAAGGAATCACATAAATTACAAGAAAAGAGCAAGATGGAGATAAAAGGCTCATACTTCTGTTTCCTTTGTATTGAGATGATATCACCATAGAAAGTAAAAGAAAAATTTAGATAGATTTAGAAAGAAAACTTCATGAAGTACAATAAACAGTAAGATACAAAGATCAACTTCTGTACTCAAAGAAGAATGCGAGGCGAACCGAGATATCGAATACTACCTGTCACGCCCCGCTTCCTAGTGTACGGCGAAATGGGCGCGACGAGGTCCGCTACGTATATACTCAGAAGTACATACGCTAAGCGTATCTAAGCAGTATAAAATAAGTATACAAGAAATAAAAAGAACAGCAACTTTTATTTATTAACATTCTTTATACAATGCTTGAAAGGAAATACAACTAAAATAAAAAGATGCCTAAACAGTGGCATAACAGGAAATGAAAAGTACTGAAAAGAAAAGTGTACAATGAAACTACAGTGCAGGGTCTTCAGTAAATTGCTCCAAGTCTTCTTGCGAGGGCTCAACTTCTGCCGGATCCAATTCACCTGACGACATTCAAAGAAGAGAGAAACAGAATGTCGTCAGCGAACAAATCGCTCGGTAAGTCCCAAAGGTAAGAGGGAAGTAGAAAAAGACAGAATAAGAAAGTACATTTTAAAGTGTAAACTATTGTTGTAATATTATGTCAACGCTGTTGTTTGTAGTTTGGTACAGAAGAATGCCAGTGTATACGAGGGGAGTCTCTATATGCCAGAGACTAAGGGCACGTATAGTACAAGGTACCGTTTATGCCACGGTACAACAGCAACTGGATTCATGTTAGGTGTGTTAAGTCTGACCACCTCGTGCCACCTTTAACACCTTCCGTACCAATCTACCCCTTAAACCCCGCGATGTCTTGTTTGTATTGTTATCTTATAATTTGTGTTGGTTGTATGATTGATTGATTGACTGACCGAAACCATGATATCAGGAAACAGTTATAACCGTAGAGTCATGTAAATGGAATACTGGGAATCATGTAAAAGGAATATATCCATGGTTCGGTTCAGCCAGATTGTATAAACTGATAATTGTATTCATGGATTCATGTGTTCATATTGAATTGGAAACTTGTAGATTATGGATTGACTTGAATCATATTCAAGTCAGATTAATCAGACTCAAACCCGAGTCAGACAATCAGAAATGTGCAACGAAGTCTTATAACTGCTAGGGTCCTTAGGGTAATTTATAAACTTGAGGGGGTTTTATGTAAAAATACTTTTATATACTTTTCAAAATACACCTCAAGTATTTATTTTTCATCTTTAGAGTTGTGGATTTTATATTGTGACATTTCTAATGAAAATATTCTAGTTTCATAAATAATGGTATTTATCTGTAATATTGATTATTTGAAGTTCATGGTATTTTAGTGTAACCTTTATTCTTTTGTGATTTTTAGAAAAAGGTGGAAAATTTATATTATAATAAAATAGGTATTTAAAAGATAGATATACATATGTTTATAAGAATAATTTTAATAAATATTTTATATTTCAAAACTCTCATTTTCTTAAGATGTCGTATTTTAAATCTTTCGAGACCAAATGCTCCTTGCGGAGGTCTGAATCTCGCACTACTAGCCCGAGGGTGCGCGATAAACCGCACGATCCCGAACGGGTTCCCTAAAGATGGGTTGTAGCGGCGCTTTGCAAAGATTGTAAAACACTAATCTTTTAGAAAACGGTTTTATAAAATAAAAGGTATTTATTTGCAAAGTGTAGTTTTCCGTATTTTAGATTCTAAGATTTCCTAAGACAACTAGCCTATTTCTAAATGGTATAAACGACAAGTCGTTAGAAGCCTCAAATCGCCTCTTCACCGCCAATTGCGGCCAGGTAAGTGCCAGGTAAGTGGGAGGCTCTTCACTACAAGTAGTGGCCCTAATTAAGTAACCACTTGCCTTAGACACACTTGCCTAGACACCACAAAGTCAGTTTAGATAAACGATCGATGTCCACAACTTATCGTATTTTCCTAGTAAGAAATATTTACTTAAAAGTGTTACAAATCTAAAACCTTTAAGAATGGTTTTATGAAGATTATGGTATTTTAATGAAAATTTCGTTTTATCGTATTCTAAGTTTTGATGATATCATTTTAGGGTTGTATTTGCGTGTGTGTGGAGGTAGGTCATTACTTCGTGCTCTATTTTAAATGTATATTAAGGTTAAGGGGTTAAATGTGAAATTGAAACTTCATGGTATTAAAGTGAAAAATACGGTAAATTGAAAAGGTTATCATTTCATGTGTGAAAACTTATTCAAATTGATTTTTACAAGTTTAATGGTCAAGATGAAGATGTTTAGGAATGATTGAATTGATTAGAAAAAGAAAAATAAACATTATGGTATTAAAGTGAAAAAGAATACGATATTGCAAAAGTTATCATTTCATGTGAGAAACTTTATCCAAATCAGTTGTTAGGTGATTAATAGTCAACATGAATAAGTTTAGGTATTATGGAATTGGTGACAAGTGAGATTTTATAGAAAAACCGAATCGGAAATCGGTTTGTTCCGATTTCCGTCGTCGGTTTCATAAGTTCGTATTTTTGAGAAGTAGAAAGAAGGGAAGAATGGGACTTACGGGTTTCGATCTATACTAAAGAGTATAGGGGAACTAGATGAGTGGCCGAGATATTGTTTCGTCGCCGGTTGTTTCAAAAAACGTCGCCGGAATTCCGTCAGCGCTTCGCCGTGAACTTGGCTTCAAAGCACACCCTTCTTGTAGAAATTTTGAAAGAGTAAACCTAGTGTTTTGGGATGAGAGGGTAGAGGGTAGGGGATCTATTTATAGGGTAGGCTAGGGTAGGGTAGGTGAAGGGTTTTTATTTTTAAAAAAAATTGTAAAAATTAAAGAAAAATCATTAAAATTTGTAGTAAATAGGGTGTAATTAAAATTAGGGAACCGATCCATTAAATTGGAGTAAACAGGGGAGTTGAGAAGATAAAAAGGCAGATCTTTCGTGTTGGCGACTCGGCCGTCCGGCGGCGCCGGGCCGAGTCGGGGTGCCGATGGGTGGAGGATCACCTGACGTAGACTTTGGTATATTTAGTTTTTAGGGTTCAGCGCAACTTTTGGGAGTTATGGCCTGTGGACTGTTGGGCTTCCAAGAATTTTAAAAGAAAAATAATCTAAAAAATAATGTGGGGCATGAGATTCGAACTCTGGTGGTTTGGTTCAGCAGTGTAAGGTATTACCAATGAGCTACAAGCTCCTTCTTGCAATTATTGTGGGAAAATAGATACTTAAAGTGATAACAGCAACATTAAATACAAGTAGTATACTTCAAATTTAAATCAATTTTATGTATACAAAAATTGGAGTTGTTACAATCTACCCTCCTTACAAAAATTTCGTCCTCGAAATTTACAACTTTTATTTGAGGACTAGTTTACAAAAAGGTGAGAATATCTTGCACGCATTTCATCTTCCCTTTCCCACGTGGATTCTCCTAAAGTGTCTTTCCTCCACATTACCCGGACCAAGTTAACTTCCTTGTTCCGAAGTGTCTTCACTTTCCTGTCCAGGATCTCCACAGGTTGTTGCTCACAAGACAAATCGGGCTGTATAGTGAGCTTGGAATGATCAAGTACATGGCCGGGGTCACTCACATACTTTCTGAGTTGGGATATGTGGAACACGTTATGCACTCCTTCCAATGAGGGTGGAAGCGCTAAGCGGTATGCCACTTCACCGACTCGTTCGAGTATGTCGAACGGTCCAATGTATCTCGGACTCAATTTACCCCGTCTTCCAAATCGGATCACTCCACGGTTCGGAGATATTTTCAAGAATACATGGTCTCCTGGCTGGAACTCCAAGTGTCGTCTCTTTGCATCAGCCCAGTGTTTCTGTCGATCTTGGGCTATGCACATTCTTTCCCTGATAGTACGAACCACATCAACGGTCACTACTATCATCTCTGGTCCAAGAAGTTCTCTATCTCCGATGTCGTCCCAACTTAATGGTGATCGACACTTCCTCCCATATAATGCTGCAAAAGGTGCTATTCCTATGCTGGCTTGGTAGCTGTTATTGTACGCGAACTCCACAAGATGCAGGTGATCTTCCCACGATCTTTTGAAGTCTAGCATACACGCTCTGAGCATATTCTCCAAGATCTGAATAGTTCGTTCCGACTGACCATCTGTTTGTGGATGATAAGCCGTGCTGAAGTTCAAACTTGTTCCTAAGCTAGCTTGTAGACTCTGCCAAAATTGTGATCGAAACCTGGTATCACGATCGGAGACAATGCAGACCGGTACTCCATGAAGTCTCACAATTTTCTGTATGAGTTCATGGGTATCAGAAATAGTACATTATGAAGAGTTTAAATATTAATTAGATTATTACCTCCATGTACTTCTTTGCTAGTGTCTCAGTTGATTGGCCAACTCGAAATGGGATGAAGTGAGCCGACTTTGTGAGTCGATCCATGATGACCCATATCGCATCGTTACCCTTTGTGCTGCGAGGAAGAGCAGTCACAAAGTCCATCGTGATGTGCTGCCACTTCCATTCTGGGATTGGTAACGGTTGAAGTAGTCCAGCTGTCCTGTGATGTTCAGCCTTTACTTGCTGACACACCAAACATTTTACGACGCTTCTGGCTACTTCTCGCTTCATTCCATGCCACCAATAATTCTGACGTAGATCTTTGTACATTTTGGTACCTCCAGGATGTACTGAGTAGGGGGAGCTGTGAGCTTCTTTCATTAACTCTTCCCGAACAGGACCTTTTGGTACACACAATCTGCTACCGTATCTCAAACATCCGTCTTCATGGATGATGAAGTCTGTTCTGAGTCCATTCTCCACTTGTTCTCTGATCTTTTGCAACTTAGCATCACTTGCTTGAGCTGTTTTGATCTGATTGACAATGGTTGATTGAACTTATAGATTCATCAAACTTGAAGCATTACCTGGCATGACTACTTCAATCTCCATCTGATGTAAGTCTTGCTGAAGCTTCCACTGAGCGGTGAGATTCATCGATAAGGGTTGGCGACTAAGAGCATCAGGTATTACGTTCACCTTCCCTAGGTGATATTGCAAGTTGATGTCAAAGTCCGCCATGAGTTCTAACCATCTTCTCTGCCGCATATTCAACTCCTTCCGAGTAAACACATACTTCAGACTTTTATGATGTGTGTAGATGTTCACTCGTTCACCAAGTAAGTAGTGGCGCCAAATCTTAAGAGCAAAGATGACGGCTGCCAACTCCAGATCATGCGTCGGATAATTGCGCTCATGAGTCTTCAGTTGTCTTGAAGCATAAGCCACAACCTTACCATGCTGATGTAGAACACATCCTAATCCCTTATCGGATGCATCACAATGCATTTCGAATCTGTAACACCCGAGCCCAATTATACTATGTATATTATTAGTTAATGGTTATTTATTGCTCTTTCCAATTTTCCTGATTTTCTGGTGTTTATTGCTAAATTTTACCCGGTTAAGTCATTTTGGCACATAACAAATTTTAACTCCGAAAATGAAATTTAAGATGTCCATGTTGGCCTACTCGTCGCCACTAGTCGCGTGGTAGCGTCCGCGTGTCGAGATTCCGTTCCGTTTGGCCGAACGGGCAAGTTTGGGCGACTACGCGCGCGTGCAAGTGTCCGACTTGGAGGCATGCATTTTAATCACTAAACACCTATTTTCTAAATTTGGAACCCGCTTAAAATCTTATAATTTGAATTTGGAACAGTTGGGCGCAACCCGGACGCGATTTGGAAATGTTTCATTTCGCGCCAAAAAGGGCCCGTTTCAATTTAATTTATATAAACTAAATTATACGATTATATACTTCCTTAACCACTTATATTTCCAAGTTAACTGCAAATCCTTTCAATTTTTTTTCTTGTGGCCAATCACGAGGTCGAGCTCGTGGGCCCCTCTCCCATTCTCTATCTCTCTCTCTCTCTTCCCTCAATCTTTTCCAGTCTCTCTCCAATCTCCCTCTCTCTCTCTAACCTCTCTCTCTCTCTTCCTCTATATTCACCATGCAACAGCCGCCTTCACCCAACCCTCGTCCATCGCGAGAAACCCACAAACCCTAACCCTAGCCTACCGCGACCTCACCACCGTCGCCACCGCGACCTCGCCGTCGTCGCCTGCGACGCCTCCGCGACAACCGCGCCTTCCCCCTCCCTCCTTCCTCCTCTCTCCCGCACCTGCGCGCAACCCCGGCCTCGTCTCCATCCCCTCGCAACCTCACCGCCGACGTCGCCCATCGTCGTCGACGACCCCACGACCCCCTTTCACCCTACTCGACCCGACCTCGTCGTCATTCCCTCCTCCCCTCGCCGGAAAAGCAAACCCGACCCTTCACCCAACGCCTGCACCTTCCCTGTTCGCCGGAAAAACGCGCCGGCGACCTCGTCGACGCCACCTCCGACCACCTCCCTTCCCTCTCGACCACCAGAGGCGACCACCACCCTCGCACTCGCTGCAGCACCCCTTTCCAGCGAACTCAAGATTGTTCCAGCCACCGTCTTCGCCGTCGCTGCCTCGCCGGCGATCCAGTGCCGTCGAGCCATCGTGTTTACACCTTGTTTCTTCCCTGTAAGTTTCCTTCTCCTTCATTTTTGGTGCAACACCCCCGCTGGTCCGTATCGTGAATGTGTAGTTTGTGTTTACTAACTTTGTTGTTTCTGTTTACTGCCGGATCCGACCGTGCCGTCTGACGAACCCGACGCTCCAGCGAAGCCCCCTGGTCCGTGTGATTCCGTTGACCTCTGTTGGGACTCGATCCGTGGCCCGTGCTTCCATATCGCAGTTTCTGCCGACATCGCATCCGTGTTTCGGTTTGCGGAACCGCCGAGGCAAGTATCTGAATACTTGCTTAACATGCTACAACTTAATCATCATATTATAACCACGCAACTAATATAACATCGATACCTCTTATAACTTATAATTGCTAGCCTCGATTATCCGTAACCTTAAATCAAGGAAATCATTGCTCGCTTTAACCGGTCTGCTAATTCATACTTAACTAATCAAACCAAGTAGATCATCCCCAATTCATTTGTTAAAATCACTCTTGAGACAATTATTATGCTTAGTTCAGATTCTTGTAACTCCACTACGGATATTACCGATATTGTTCGTCTTGTGGCTTTTGCACCTCAAAGGTGCGTGAACCGGATTAATATGAAAATACAAACATCACTGTGTTCACATAGAATAAGAATTGTTACTTACTGTTTCATGCTACTGTTCATTACTTGTTACTATACCTGTTATCATCATATACCTGATTGCATTACGTATTGACCGATCTTGATACACCTGACTCATGTACTGATACACCGGACACAACCCCTGTACATATCGACTCTACCTGTTGAACGTAACCTGACCTGTTACCTGATCTCGTGCCTAATGCCGACAAACCTAACCATTCCTGCTGTCGATCCAGACAGACCTACCTTTACTTGACTTGTGTTGGCATTAGTCCTTGACCACTGAATACCTGACTGACATACATAGCTTGGGGGTATGGGGAAATCAAAGATGAAACCGACTTGTAACTCAACAGTTCGATACATTGTTCTGATCAGTCTTACGGGCTTGGCCAGCTCCGGAGTGTTGATGCTGACATCACTCATCTATCCTACTACCTTTTACTGCTTAGCGGCACGTCTCGGATTCAGCCCCGAGAATCATGACCGTGGTCCCGGGCATGCACGGGATACTATTGAGTTACATCGACGATTCATCAATTGGTTTCAAAGACTGTAGAGTAGGAAACCTGATAGGACAGTTTAACCATTACTGCACGTTACCCTGTTTATTACTTCTTATTACTGCTTATTCATGTTCATGCTTGCACTGTTTATTACCATGTTTATGCTTCATACTTGATATCTTGACGCGCTGACGTCTGGGTTTTGCATGGCCCAGATTCCGTACCTTTGCCGCCGACCGAGCAGGAGTACTTCAGCCAGCAGGCTGACTGTGAGTTCTTGAGAGTTTAGTTTATTTATGTCATTTCATTTCCAGATGTGAGCCCGCATTATGGGACATACTGTTTATTCATTGTACTGGATCATTAGCTTCCGCACTTATTGTTTATTGATTCTTGTTATTATGGATTTGGACATGTACTAGTTTAGTTTATTTTAACTTCTTGATATCTTTACAACCGTAATGTGACTGTGGATGGATACTTCCTACCCACAGGTAGCATGGTTGGCTATGTCACGTGCCCAAATCTTGCGTACTCTGGGAAGCGGGGCGTGACAGAATCCTCCAGATTGATCCGGTATTACGAGAATAGGTGCAGATGTCAATCTTGACTTGAGTTCTACGAAAGCTTGTTCGCATGCTTCTGACCACACAAATTCTTCATCTTTTCGTGTGAGCTTGGTCAGGGGCGTTGCTATCTTTGAGAATCCTTCAATGAACCTTCTGTAATATCCAGCTAAACCCAAGAAACTCCGAATGTCCTTCACTGACTTTGGTGTAGGCCATTCGCTAACTGCTGAAACTTTGGCTGGATCCACAGAAATTCCTTCTCCTGATACGATATGTCCAAGAAAACCAACTTGATTTAGCCAAAACTCGCACTTGCTGTACTTGGCATAAAGCTTATATTGTCGAAGAGTTTCCAGGACAATTCATAGATGCTCTGCATGCTCTTTCCGATTCTTAGAATATACCAGGATGTCGTCGATGAAGATGACAACAAACCTGTCTAAATACTCCCAGAAAACTTGGTTCATTAGGTTCATGAATATTGCTGGTGCATTGGTCACTCCAAATGGCATCACTAGAAATTCGTAATGTCCATAGCGAGTTCTGAAAGCTGTTTTGTGAATATCAGCTTCCTTGACCTTCACCTGATGATAACCTGAACGAAGATCCAATTTAGAGAAAACACAAGATCCACTTAGCTGATCGAATAAATTATCGATGCGCGGGAGTGGATACTTGTTCTTTATAGTGACTTCGTTCAAGGCCCTATAATCGATGCACATTCTGTATGAACTTTCCTTCTTCTTTACCAGTAGCATAGATGCTCCCCAACTTGAAGTGCTGGGACGAATCCATCCTTTCGCCAATAATTCGTCCAACTGTGTTCGAACTTCCTTCAAACCTTTCGGACTTAGTCTATACGGTGCTTTGATCACCGGTTGTGCTCCTGGTACTAAATCAATACTGAATTCAAGAGCTCGATCGGGAGGCAAACCTGATATATCGTCAGGAAATACATCGTCGAACTCTCGAACTACCTCTGGCCTTAATTCTTCTTCCGCTTGAGTTGCCGCAACTACTGCTTCCCTTGGCTTCGCTTTGTAGGTACCTGGCTCCAGGGTACGATCTCCGCTCTTGAAATAGAAAATCGGATGGTCTGGAATCTCGAATACTACCCTCCTTTGACGACAGTCGATGGTAGCATAAAAGGTTCCAAGCCAATCCATTCCTAGAACCACATCGAAGTTCGGTATGTCCAGTACTTTGAAGTCAGCATAAAACTCTCGACTGCAGACGACGACTGGACACAAGCTGTATCCCATAGTTGCCTTTAGAACGCCATTTCCGGAACTGACATTCCAGCTGGATACAAGCGGTGAGACTGGAATCGCATGGGTTCGGACAAACCGTTGCGACATAAAGCAGTGGGATGCTCCAGTATCAAATAGTGCAAGTGAAGGTAGTGAAGCTACTAGGATTGTACCTAAGGTATATAGGATATGTTTTAGGTATAGGGAAAGTGTGTAGGTAAACAAGACTAAAATATAAGTTTGAGAAGGAAGTTTACTAGTAATGACTTGGTCAGTGGCCTTAGCTTCTTCCACAGACATCATGAAAGCCTGGCGCTTTGGCGCATTCCTCCTGGCCTGAGGAGCATTCCTCGGAACATTCCTTTGAGCTTGATGGAACTGTCGAGGAGGTGGTGCAGCTTGCGGTCCTCTGGGTGGTGCAGGCAGTGCAAGTCTTGGAGCAGGGGCTTGGATGGCTGGACGCTGTGGATAATTGTTTGCTAGCCTGGGTGCAGCAACTGGGTTTTGTTTATGAGGACAAGCCCCAATACCATGAGCAGCTGAGCCGCAGATCAAGCAAAGGTTGTTCGCACGTCGGCAATCTCTAGCCAGATGCCTATTTCTCTTGTAGTAGTTACAAAAGGCTGGGCTGGGTCTGCTGATTGGTGCTCCAGGACGTCTTGGCACAAAAGGTGGTCTGGACGAGGCTCCACCTGCCGTCTGGTTAGCAGGATGCTTGACTCCTGCAGACTGAGGTCTGCCCCTTGCTTTTATCACTTCCTCGTAACTGTGGGCAGCTTCTAGAGCATCCTCATGAGTCAAAAATTTTCCTGTGGCTAAAGCAGCCTGAATCTCCGTGTCCAGTCCTTGTTGGAAACGACGGGCTCTGATATCGTCCGTCGGTATCAAATGTGCCGCGAATCTGTTCAAGGATAGTGTTAACTGTGTGGTATGTGATATTTAAAACTGAACTATTGCGACATATCTTACCGGCTCAACATGGTGAATTCAGCGTCGTATTCATCTACCGATTTGTCCCACATTGATCCTTGCTGTAGATGAATGAACTGCTGCTCCATGGCAAACCTGGCAGTCACATGAAAGTATTTCGCGTCGAACTTCTCGCGAAACGTTTTCCATTCAATAGGCTGCGCAAGACGGCTCTCTTCCGCCTTCCACCAGTTGCGAGCGTTGTCCGTGAGTTGTAGTTTCGCTACACGGACCCAAGCGACGTCTGGCACTTATGCTGCGGCCAGATCATCCTCGATACTTTGAGCCTATTACTCAGCTTCCAGTGGGCTCCCCTTTCCTGAGAACTGCTTCGGATGTAAAGCCCTAAATTGCTTCACCCCCGGAGCATCAGTCTCGGGACGGTTCAAGAGTTGTTGCTGTCCCTCGATAAGGCTGCAGATTGCTTCAAGTAGCACTGTTTGCTCGGTAGGTGGCGCAGTAACAGCCGGTGTGAGAGGTAGTGCTGAGGGTGTGTTGTTGACGTTGGTGCTGATGTTGTTCGGAGAATCCATAACCCTAAAGAAAAATTTTGGGTTAGGACATATTCAAGTACATGAAATGATAAGATTCAAGGAATATGAAATAGCAAGATTCAAGGAACATGAATTGTAAAGAATGTTTTAGTTGCTGGTTCTTGTGTTATATTGCTTAGGTTGTTCACGCAGACCAGAACTGCATGATAGGGATTCATACAGCTCAGACCTGCATGGGCTACCAACAAAACCTGTCACGCCCCGCTTCCCAGTGTACGGCGAAGTGGGCGCGACGAGGTCCGCTACGTATATACTCAGAAGTACATACGCTAAACGTATCTAAGCAGTATAAAATAAGTACATAAGAAATAAAAAGAACAGCAACTTTTATTTATTAACATTCTTTATACAATGCTTGAAAGGAAATACAACTGAAATAAAAAGATGCCTAAACAGTGGCATAACAGGAAATGAAAAGTACTGAAAAGAAAAGTGCACAATGAAACTGCAGTGCATGGTCTTCAGTAAATTGCTCCAAGTCTTCTTGCGAGGGCTCAACTTCTGCCGGATCCAATTCACCTGACGACATCCAAAGAAGAGAGAAACAGAATGTCGTCAGCGAACAAATCGCTTGGTAAGTCCCAAAGGTAAGAGGGAAGTAGAAAAAGACAGAATAAGAAGGTACATTTTAAAGTGTAAACTATGTTGTAATGTTATATCAACGCTGTTGTTTGTAGCTTGGTACAGAAAGATGTCAGTGTATACGAGGGGAGTCTCTATATGCCAGAGACTAAGGGCACGTATAGTACAAGGTACCATTTATGCCACGGTACAACAGCAACTGGATTCATCTTAGGTGTGTTAAGTCTGACCACCTCGTGCCACCTTTAACACCTTCCGTACCAATCTACCCCTTAAACCCCGCGATGTCTTGTTTGTATTGTTATCTTGTAATTTGTGTTGGTTGTATGATTGATTGATTGACTGACCGAAACCATGATATCAGGAAACGGTTATAACCGTAGAGTCATGTAAATGGAATACTGGGAATTATGTAAAAGGAATATATCCATGGTTCGGTTCAGCCAGATTGTATAAACTGATAATTGTATTCATGGATTCATGTGTTCATATTGAATTGGAAACTTGTAGATTATGGATTGACTTGAATCATATTCAAGTCAGATTAATCAGACTCAAACCCGAGTCAGACAATCAAAAATGTGAAACGAAGTCTTATAACTGCTAGGGTCCTTAGGGTAATTTAAAAACTTGAGGGGGTTTTATGTAAAAATACTTTTATATACTTTTCAAAATACACCTCAAGTATTTATTTTTCATCTTTAGAGTTGTGGATTTTATGTTGTGACATTTCTAATGAAAATATTCTAGTTTCATAAATAATGGTATTTATTTGTAATATTGATTATTTGAAGTTCATGGTATTTTAGTGTAATCTTTATTCTTTTGTGATTTTAGAAAAAGGTGAAAAATTTATATTATAATAAAATAGGTATTTAAAAGATAGATATACATATGTTTATAAGAATAATTTTAATAAATATTTTATATTTCAAAACTCTCATTTTCTTAAGATGTCGTATTTTAAACCTTTCGAGACCGAATACTCCTTGCGGAGGTCTGAATCTCGCATTACTAGCCCGGGGGTGCGCGATAAACCGCACGATCCCGAACGGGTTCCCCAAAGATGGGTTGTAGCTGGCTTTGCATAGATTGTAAAACACTAATCTTTTAGAAAATGGTTTTATAAAATAAAAGGTATTTATTTGCAAAGTGTAGTTTTTCGTATTTTAGATTCTAGGGTTTCCTAAGCCAACTAGCCTATTTCTAAATGGTATAAACGACAAGTCGTTAAAAGCCTCAAATCACCTCTTCACCGCCAATTGCGGCCATCTAAGTGCCAGGTAAGTGGGAGGCTCTCCACTACAAGTAGTGGCCCTAATTAAGTAACCACTTGCCTTAGACACACTTGCCTAGACACCACGAAGTCAGTTTAGATAAACGATCGATGTCCACAACTTATCGTATTTTCCTAGTAAGAAATATTTACTTAAAAGTGTAACAAATCTAAAACCTTTAAGAATGATTTTATGAAGATTATGGTATTTTAATGAAAATTTCGTTTTATCGTATTCTAAGTTTTGATGATATCATTTTAGGGTTGTATTTGCGTGTGTGTGGAGATAGGTCATTATCTCGTGCTCTATTTTAAATGTATATTAAGGTTAAGGGGTTAAATGTGAAATTGAAACTTCATGGTATTAAAGTGAAAAATACGGTAAATTGAAAAGGTTATCATTTCATGTGTGAAAACTTATTCAAATTGATTTTTACAAGTTTAATGGTCAAGATGAAGATGTTTAGGAATGGTTGAATTGATTAGAAAAAGAAAAATAAACATTATGGTATTAAAGTGAAAAAGAATACGATATTGCAAAAGTTATCATTTCATGTGAGAAACTTTATCCAAATTAGTTGTTAGGTGATTAATAGTCAACATGAATAAGTTTAGGTATTATGGAATTGGTGACAAGTGAGATTTTATAGAAAAACCGAATCGGAAACCGGTTTGTTCCGATTTCCGTCGGGTTTCATAAGTTCGTATTTTTGAGAAGTAGAAAGAAGGGAAGAATGGGACTTACGGGTTTCGATCTATACTAAAGAGTATAGGGGAACTAGATGAGTGGCCGAGATATTGTTTCGTCGCCGGTTGTTTCAAAAAACGTCGTCGGAATTCCGTCAGCGCTTCGCCGTGAACTTGGCTTCAAAGCACACCCTTCTTGTAGAAATTTTGAAAGAGTAAACCTGGTGTTTTGGGATGAGAGGGTAGAGGGTAAGGGGTCTATTTATAGGATAGGGTAGGGTAGGATAGGTGAAGGGTTTTTATTTTAAAAAATTGTAAAAATTAAAGAAAAATCATTAAAATTTGTAGTAAATAGGGTGTAATTAAAATTAGGGAACCGATCCATTAAATTGGAGTAAACAGGGGAGTTGAGAAGATAAAAAGGCAGATCTTTCGTGTTGGCGACTCGGCCGAGTCGGGGTGCCGATGGGTGGAGGATCACCTGACGTAGACTTTGGTATATTTAGTTTTTAGGGTTCAGTTCAACTTTTGAGAGTTATGGCCTGTGGACTGTTGGGTTTCCAAGAATTTTAAAAGAAAAATAATCTAAAAAATAATGTGGGGCATGGGATTCGAACTCTGGTGGCTTGGTTCAGCAGTGCAAGGTATTACCAATGAGCTATAAGCTCCTTCTTGTAATTATTGTGGGAAAATAGATACTTAAAGTGATAACAGCAACATTAAATACTCGTAGTATACTTCAAATTTAAATCAATTTTATTTATACAAAAATTGAAGTTGTTACACTACCTTCTTTCGACGGCGGTAAAGGGTGTCATAGAAAACGCTGACATGAACTAGGAAGTCATGTAATCAAGATTGCGCTTCCTTATAGAAAAATATGAAAACTAAAAACGGATAAGATTTTGGGAATCAAGGATTCTAGAAGTGATCTTCCAGAAGATCTAACCAAGGAATCACGATGGATTCAGTGAATGGGATTCAAGAAATCAAAAAAGAATTAGAAAGATTACTAAGAGCTCAAACAGAGATAAAGAGAAGCATAGTAAGTATCCAGCCAGTCCATACCTAGTGATTCGGATAGGGAGTAATCGCCATTGGATAAGGTAACTTACAACGTTATCGCGTACGTGTTCCATCAATCGGTGTTCTAAGAAGATGATGGTTAGCGTAGAATGTGTTTGAAACGGATTTAGAGGAACCAATAGTCATGAGTCAACGAGATTCAACTACTAGTATGAATTTTCTAGAATGATTCCTAAGTTGAAGTAAAAGGTTCAATAACATATGCAAAAAGAAAATCAATGAGATAAGAAGTTGCTGATTAGGAATTTAAGAAATTAACCAGCTTATAAGAAGAATGGAGACGAGCATCTAGAGCTCACACTTCTGTTCCCTTTTCTCTTTACGTCAAGATACAGTCGTCAAAGAAATTGAGAAAATATTTAAGTGATCACTAAGGTTTAAGAAGGAAACTGTAGTGCAGTTATTACTGTTAGTGTATATGCCCTAGAGGCCATTACTGTATCATACTAGTTTGTATATTACTTAATGGAAGTTTGGGATATTCACAGTTGTATAGACAATCTTGCTCGAAATAGTAGTATGCTACTTGGTTTGTTTCTACTTTAATGTGTGCATGTGTTTCTTTTAGCATATCGTCTATACACATTAGTGGAGCTCTTAGGATCTTTGCTTGATTACCAGCGTTGTGATGGCAGTCACACTATTAGGGGCTGGGTAATTTATAAGCACATCCTTATACAGGTCCCTAGTCGTAGGATTATCGATATAGGGTATCGATACTTCAGACTAGACTAGTGTATACGCTTCTCATCCCAGGAGGGGAGATGGTCTGTCCCACAGCCATCAGTACGTCGTACTGGAGATAGTATGCAGGTGTTCGTTAGGTTACGAGTACACTGGACAGGACTCACTGGAAACTATTGGTTTGGTATTATACCTATCGTCAGTTATCAGTTCCCAGGTGACATGAGTACAGCATAGTCCGTTGACTTGACACTGTCACTTCGCCTCGAGTGTGTTCCCACTGTTCTTAGATTATTACCCTACCACGGCTCAAATGAGTCGTGCAAACAGGTAGTAGTTGGGTGTGTTTATCCCAATCAGAGCAAAGCTCTGTTCAAATTCCAAGGCGGGAAACGAAGCAATGCTTCTGTTTCCCCCAATCAGAGCAAAGCTCTGCTTTGAAATTGAAGTGAAAATTAAAGTCAAAATAAAATGAAGCAGCGCTTCAGATGATCTGCGCTCTGCGCCGCACGACGCGTGGCAGCACAGTTGCGCTGGCGCTCTGCGCTGCGCGCCACGTGGCAGCGCAGTTGCGCAGCGCGACACGTGTCAGCGCAGTTGCGCTGCGCTCTGCGCTGCGCGACACGTGTCAGCGCAGTTGCGCTGCGCTCTGCGCTGCGCGACACGTGTCAGGCGCTGGTGCTTTTGCGCCAAACAGAATAAAATTCTAATAAGATCTTTCTGTTCTTGCTAAAACAAGAAGATTGTCTTCTGTAAAACAGAAGTCCTTGGATCAAAGATTCAACGGTGGGGAAAATTCCCCAAATCACTCAGAGAAAAATCTCTTTAACAAATTTAACAAATTTATGGGCACTATATAAAGGCCCCTAGACCCCAATTCAAATGATCATCGACATCAAGAACTTCAGAAAAACAACAAAAAGAGTGAACTCTGAAGAATAAAAAAAAGGTAAAAAACCTTTATAAAAGAGAAGGTTCTCTTCTGAATAGATCATTGATCTAAGAACAAGATCAATGATCTTCAATAAAATATAAATAACAGTGCCTTGCACTTTTTTATGAACCACTGGTTCTTTGAAAACAAGAAAAACTTGTTTTCTCTGATCTAAAATTGATCAAAATATAAAACAGTGCCCTGCACTTGCAAAATTGGCACTGTTGCGCTCTTAGGTTGGCGCAAGCCACCAGAGAGCGCTACGTGTCAGCTCCAGAACAACTTGCGCTATGCGCTTTTAAAATAGAGCATTGCTTTCTGAAATTGGTGTAACTCATCAGAGCGCGCCACGTGTCAGCAGTGCAACAGCGCAGCGCACTGCGCTAACTGCGCTTGCGCTCACCAGAGTGTGACACGTGTCACTTCCACAAGCGCTTGCGCTCATTTATTGGCGCAAAGCGCCTGACAGGCCACATGGCCACTGTCAGATAATTGATGCACTGCATCATTAAAAAGAAGGGCTGAGCCCAATTAAAAAGGCCTAACAGGCCTAGTAAATGCTATGCATTATTTTCAAAAAAAGGGGGAGAGCCCAAATAAAAACAGATGCAATGCATCATTCTTTTTTAAAGGAGCAGAACCCAAACAAGGGTCTGTCAGACCAGAACAGATGTTGTGCATCATTTAAAAGGGGCAGAGCCCAAATAAAGGTCCAATAGAGACCAAGATTAATGCTATGCATTATTAAACATGGGCAAAGCCCTAGCACAGGTCTAATAGGCCAAATGCAAATAAAATGTTGAACATTTTTCAACTGGACTTAGCCCAATCATGGCCGTAAGTCCTCAAATTAAATTGACTGAGTACGGCTGCTCTCCTAAATCAATTTACATCCGGTTCAAGGGTACATCTCCGAACTCCTCTGACATTTGTCGTTGTAATCCTTCAACGTCGTCAGAGAGGTGACGGGTCCCGACGGCCGCAAATAAAATTGGACCTCTATGTCCCTAAACTGGAACACGGACCACTACGTCCCTAAACTGGAACAATAGAGCCCCCAAATGCTCTTTTGTCGGATCTAAACGATCCCGTTTGAGTCGATCTTAGCCTCAAATATGGCTAACGTATCCTTAAACCTTCAAACAGACTTTAGTCCCAAATTGGACTATAGATCCCCTCCAATCGACTTTGGTTCAAGGGTATATCTCTGAACTCCTCTGACACCTATCATTGTAATCCTTCAACGACGTCAGAGAGGTGACGGGTCCCGACGGCCATGCATGCAATGGACCGCTATGTCCTTAAACTGGAGCAATAGAGCCCAAATGCTCTTTTGTCGGATCTAAACGATCCCGTTAAGTTGATCCTAGTCTCAAATTGGACTAACGTGTCCTTAACAAACGTTTAAGTTGATCTTAGCCTCAAACACGGCTAACGTATCCCTAAACCAAAACCCCAAACCCAAATCTAAGTAAACACGGATTTGGACTAATCCACGTCCTACGGGCGACGGCATAAATTAGTCTCCGTATACAATCCACAGGCAACCACAAACAAAACAAACACACACGACACGAAGTGAACATCTGGAGAAGGAGAAAGTGGCTACCGCGATGCGGTAGCGTAATTAACTGCAGGGGCTTGCGCCTGCAGGGAAGAGCGTCCCCACAATCAAAAACCCCTCAAGCGAGAGGGAATCTGACGAAGTCTGCTACATCGGCCGCATCTGTCTAAACCTCCGATACACGGTGCCATAAATCAACTTGGCATCTTCGGAGAGGTGGACGGATAAAACCAAATAGCATCTGCCCCGAATCTCAGGCAAGACGCCCTTGTCTCGGCCGCCGTTCAGAGGGGAACAGATTCTGGCACGCCCGGTGGGACCTTTTCCTCTTTCCACTCCACACTTCGTGTGTCGTGTTCACGAACGAATCGCGGTTTGCTGTGGTTGCCTGTGGATTCGAAGTACTAAGATTTGGTGTCTTGCTCCGTGCAGAAAATAGAATATCAATGGCTTCAAACTGCACTGCCTGCAACTGCAACTCTCGCTCCGTCCCTGCTAGAGAAGTGACTTATGGGCCCCGAGTGGCCTCCCTTTTCAAAATTCCAGTGGAGCAGGTAACTCAAGCCACCACTGGACTATTCTTCGGGACCATGCTCCCACCGCTGAGCTTCAATGCCCCAATAACGTTGCAAGAAGCCCCAAAGAAGTCGGTCTTTGATCGACTTACCACTGCCGCGGCCCCTCTCAACGGGTCGCCCAGCTCCAATACTTCAGTTTTCAACAGACTGGGCCAGAACGTCTACAAGCCCGCGATACCCGAAGCGGCCATCCCAAAGCGGATAGCCATCCCGGCTCAAACGGACGAAATCATTGGAAAGGCTCCTCCTTCCAAGAAGTCAGTTTTTACAAGGTTAGCCATTCCGGTTGCTGCTCCAGGCGAGGTCCTCAAAGCTGCTTCCCCTACCCAGAGCAGGGGCATGAAGAAGCTTATCCAATAACAGAGACAACTCCATCCGCACGACACGCTCGACGTCGCCACTGGCATCGAGTAAGGAAGGCTGGGGGCAACCCCCCTCTGGATTTACGCCACCAGCTCCAATGGTGGGGATCGAGGCTGCTGTTCCAACCGGGAACAGCTTTGAACTGCTCAACAAGGTGCGCAGAAACTCTCCTACTGCAGTGCTGAAGAGAACTCCTTCACCTGTGGGGAATGATACAGAGAAGAAGCTGGAGCAGCCCCCTCAGTGGCTGTCCTCTAAGATTTACAAAGTCTGGCGTCAAGTCCAAGACTCGGTTGTTGATCAAGGCTACCTCCGCCGACAGAAAAAGATGAAGGTTCGGCAGGAGAAGGACTACTCTGTCAAGTCGGAAAAAGCAACAGCTGGATGGGTGCCCATTGCAACGGCTCTCTCAACGTCAATCACTCAGAAGAAAAGGAGGCCGCAAAAAGCCCCTGTGAATATGGCGAACCGTAAAAGCGCTGAACACAGACGCCCCAAGTCTGGGGGCATGTTAGTGCACATGGTTTATATGGCTTCCGGGAAGGAGGAAAGCCGTGCTTTGACGGGTCACCGACCGCTCACCCGATCCGTGACGAAACCCCAGGAGCAGAAACAGAAGCTTCAGGAAATGATGATTGTGATGGCTGCACTTAACGAACCGAAAGAAAGTTCGGAAGTATCATCAGAGCAGCGTCATGAACAAGAAACTGACGCTGACTATCTACGCAGAGTCCTCGAAAAGAATGACAAAGAGGCAGCCGAACAAGCTGCCAACATAAAGCAAATGGCGCTCCTCTTCCAAGATATAGTAGGGATGATGTTACACCCGGACCCTCCAGCTGAAGACCCTCCGATCATTGTTGGAGACGACAGAGGGGAGACACCTAATCCTCCTCCGGCTCTTTCAGCGGCCAAGGAAGAAACCATTTCCAAGGCCGCACTGGATGACTATATAGCTCAGTAAATACGAGCTCATCAGGCGAGTGAATCGGCTGGGCAAACTGTTAGAACTGGACGACCCTATCCGGGCTGGTATGACCAAATCAGTTACCCGCCGGGATATACGATCCCTAAGTTCCACGTATATAAAGGGACAGGGATTCCACATCAGCACGTTGCTCAATTCAGGGCCTTATGCGGCAACACTGGAGGCGATGACAAACTGTTGCTTCGCCAATTCGTCGGCGGCTTAGCAGAAACAGCCTTTGAATGGTATTCGGAGCTACCTAACGACTCTGTCAAAACATTTGCGAAGATGGAGTTACTGTTTACACAAAGATTCACGAGTGCTAGTGAACGCACCCCGATAACAGCAATGATAAATGTCAGGATAAGGCCCGGCGAAACATGGGTCCAATACGCAACACGATGGCGGAACCTATGGTCAAAATACGAACAACGCATAGAAGAGGCACCTGCGGTAGGCATGTTCGTGGGCACTCTTGATCCGCAAGAGACCATCTCGCAATTCATGATGTTCTTCAGGCCGACCACCTTCCAGGCATTGATCGACAAATTAGACGAGATGGGCCACGGACCGTCTCCTCCAAAACCAGACTCTCGAAATGAGAAAGGAAAAGGGAAAGCGACTGTCGTTGCCAATTCTCAACAACAGCCGAACAACTCAAAGCTAGTCGTTCGCCAAAATAACGCGCATCCACGCCCATCCCTCGAGGAGAGACTATGATGTCCTTACTCGTTTCTTCAGAATAAAACGAGAAGACTGTTTGAGCTGGCAGTACGCAACAGACTCATCAATCTGCCGAATCCAAAACGTCCGTTGCAGCCAGGTGATCTCAATAATCCCGATTACTGCCCTTACCACCAAACGGTAAGTCACCCGATCGATGATTGTTTCGTCTTTAAGGGATGGATCGAGGATCAGTACCTATAAGGCAAGTTTGCGCTGTCTGAAAACTGGAAGGTAACCCACCACAGCCGCACACTCCAAAGAAGACGGACACGATGGGGGCAGCTTGCTCTTTTGTTGAGGACGAAAATGATGAAGAAGACTCATCAGATGAATCCGAAGACTACGTAGCGAGTTGTCATGTGATCTCTCACTCATTGGCGGATGATGAAAGAGGCTCCGTGCACCGAGAAACTGAGGGCGGACCCTGAACCAGAAATTCCGCGGCCATCAGACGAGTTGATCGATGCCTTCCTGAATGAGATTCGTTTGAAAGTTAAAACCAATCAAGAGCGTGAGATGGCCATACTGGAAGGAGCCAAACACCGACGACCGGACCAAAGAGTCAAGGGACTCCCGTCAAATCAAAAGTCATCCGCTGCGGATAAAAACAAATTCAAGACGAGAAAAAGGTTCGCCAAAGCCCTATCAGTAGGAATAAAGCTACCACCCTCTGAAGAAAATACTCTCGGTGGAGTAGAGATGCATCCAAACTTCTGCTTATATCATCAGAAGATCATACATCCTACCGAAGACTGTGACTCCTTTAAGTGTTGGTGGCAAGGGTATGTCACTCAAAAGCAACACTTCAACAGGACAAAGTGTGAGGCTCGTAGACATCGGAAAAATGCGATAGATGAGCGCAAAAGAGCCGCCGATGACTGTCATATAGCCGACTCCAAGGGAACACAAATTATCACCTTTGGAAGCGACTCTGACGAAGAAGTTGCCCTCAACCCTCTCCTCAAGGAATCCATTTCAAAAATGAAAGAATTGAGGAGTTGCGAGAACATTCAGCCGTGCAATCGCCCGCTACTTGAATCCCGAGGCGAGGTGGATCTGGCACCGCCGAGGTGAACCCCTTCTGTGCGGCTCCGCCGAGTGTGGTGGTGTCGACCACGCCTGTGGATAGGCGATATGACTAACATCTTCTCAAGGGGATAAGGGCCGCGTGGAGGTTTGGGGCGAGGCGTTTTGGCAGCGGATCTTGGTGTGGAGCCGTGGGGCGCCCAGCGGGCCTCAGGGAGCACCGGCTCGAGAGATCGGTGGCCAGGAGTCGTCGCCTGCTGGTGGTCAGCCGTCCAGACGAGGGCAGAGCCTTCTGGAGGCGGTGGAGCGGCGATTTGGGGCCCAAGCCCGGCATTTTGGACACGGACGAGGGCCTCCATGAAGGATTGCAACCGATCTATCCGGCCTGCGAGGGCGTTGATGACGGTCATTGGAGGAGGCTCATCCCCGCCTTCGGTGAGTGGAAGGCTGGTACCGGGATCTTCAGGGTGGCTGCTTGCCATTTGGGCGGAGATCGGAAGGCCAACTTTGTGTTTTGTGGAGTTTTTCCCACAGACGGTGCCAACTGATGGAGGTCCTTTTCGGGTCTCTGTCAGATGTTGTCTTCCGTTGATCTCCTGGTGGACTTAGATGGTTGTCCTCTGTCGCGTGTGGGTCTCAATGGGTTTTGGTGGAAGAGGTGGTATGAGGGGTTTGGCGCCGAGTACCTGCAAAGAAGTCCCGGGATGGTTTGGTACCACCAAGGACCCTCCGACGATCAAGTTAGTGACGAGATCCGGGCAGAGTAACGGCTTAAAAGAGTAAAAAATGGCTTACTCGACCCCTCTGTGGTGGAGGTTTATATAACGGTGGTGGCACGCAGCAGCAGGCGCGAGAATCTCGCCGGCAGTTACGCTCCCGACGTCACGCCCGCGTAGAGAGCGGATCGCCCATTAATGGGGATCGTGATGGCGTGGAACGCGGGATGTTGCTAGCGTAGAATCTGCGCATGGCGAGATTCGCGGAGCGGCGGTTACGCCTGTGAGTGGTGGAGTTGGTCGGAGGGCCGAGGAAAACGGCCTCGGCGGAAGCTCAGGGACGAGCGAGGAGGCCAAGGACTCTTGGTCCTGCGGCAGCCCGAGGCGAGCTGATGGACCGAGGAGGCTAATCCTCAGGGAGCCTTGAGGAGGGCCAGCTTGTGCTTGCAGGTCGGGCGTAGGGTGGCCTGGTCGGTCCCCGTGAGCCCTTTCTTCTAAGTCTTGGGACAAGTCGTCTACCACGTGTCTTAATCCTGGAGATTGCCAATATTGAGCATCATAACGACTACATTTCCAGTCTTGCTTCAACACTTGATGATCTGGGTCTACCTCCTGGAGTGGAGGCTGGTGTTCCTTGGTTGGAGGAAGTTTCACCTGAGAGGTCAAAGAAGAACAAGCACATTGTTTCAGAGGGCATCGATGTGAAATATAAATCATTTAAACAATTTGATATTGTTGATGATTACTCAGATCATTACTTTGCGAAAGGAAATGATATGAGAAAGGTACAAGTATAACTAAAGCTTCGTGCTCATCTTCATATTATTTTATTCTTTGAATTTCTTGTATTGCCGTAATTTTATCTGAGGCCTGTTATTTTAGCCACCAAAGTTTTGGATGAAGAAGATTCAACAGGACTGGAAAATCCTCGAAAGTGACTTGCCAGGTGATGGTTTGCCCTTTGATGAATGTGATTTTAATACTGTGGATTAGGAATTTTTTGTCCCCCTTTTGTCTGCTTTTTAAATATTAATGTATCGAGGATAAATCATTAGAGTGCTACTTATATACTGGGAGTTCTATTGACAGGATTTGAAACAATATCCATCAAAATATTGGCGGTTCTCTAATCTGTAATCTGTAAATTGAGTATGTAAATATTGAATGTAACTAATTGAAATCTGATTACAATTATTAGAGGCATAACAAAAATCAGTAAGTTGTGATCACTGCATGCTTCACAGGTAGTGATTAGAATATCACAAAATATAAATTTGTAGATAAAGATTGATGATATAGATTTTCAAGTTACACGGGGATAAATGATATGGATTTCCAATCTACACGGGGATAACAAATAGAGTTCCGTTAACTTGTATCTAAAACTTTCCACATGTTGAGCACTTGATATGTAGATATTGAACCTCCAAAAGGTTTGCTTTTCAGTTCGTAGACATTTTGTTTAATTGTATACTAGTATAGCAATCATTATGTTGAGACTTACGAAGCATGCACATAAATTTGTAAGAGGGCACAGGTACAGCGACACTACTGTATTATATATCTAAATATTTAATTCTGTGTGCGTGTGTTGTGTGCGCGTGCGTGTGTGTACACTAACCATAATATAATTAAGCACAAGAAGAATAGTAATATAACTTTAAAAGTACAACAAAATAAAATCAAGCTTTTAACTTTCATCCATATCCAATAGTTTTTTTTAGCCCGCACAAAATTTTTACTATATCCAACCAAAAGTAAAACACACAAGAACTACAATCCTTAAAAAATTGAACATATAAAATGCTAAACCCTTTTTAATTGGAGCCCACTTCCATAGACCGGAGTTTATCATTTGCATCAATTCAATTATTTTTGCTGCTCTAGCCCATCTAGAGAGAGATTTGAATTATTAATACTCTCGTAATAGGCATCAAAGTTGTCTACACCTATATCCTACATTCTTATTCTCAACTGCAGGCGCTAAACAAAAGTCTCGAACATGTCCAATTTAGGCTGGCACGGATCAAATGTGTCGGACATGGTGTAAGGTGGCATGTCGGCATGTTGGTGTAACCGATATGAGCTAGACACAGACACGATGGGCCAATAGAAGTGTCAATGCTTCTTAGGTTGAGACAGACGACCACAAATCCTTTTGATTTCACCCATGCTCAGTTCTGATCACTATTACCTTCACTTACTTTTTCTTATGAACTATCTCTAGATTCATTATACATTTTCTTTGAACACATGTCCTTACCTCATGTGCTTTATTAGAGTTTGTCAAATTTTGATGGCAAGAATTCCATTTAACGGTTTGCTTTAAACAGTTTCTTAGAGTTTTGTCTACTCTTTATATTAATCTTTTTTTTATGAAACTTGTTTGTGAAATATAAAATATTATAGCCATTAGAAGAATAAATTCTGAACGGTGGCAATATTGCCAAACCTTTATATCATCACCCATTCCGAAAACTGAAATATAGATTCGAAGTATGTACGTATGATGTCTAGTCCTTGAAAAACAGTAAGCTTGGTTTGCATAATAAGAAATGCTTTCATGCCCAAAGAACATTTTTCCATTAATTGTTTTAGTCATGTCCCTTGGTATTTAAAGTTTTTACTTTAATGGAAACATTGCTCGTCTTATTTCAAGTCCATTTCTTCGACCTGTTGGTTGCTTTTAGATAAATCTTATGCACTAACTCATTTCCCTTTCCACATTTGACAGAGACAATATTCGTTCGAGTATTTGAAGAAAGAATGGACCTTTTACGAGCAGTCATAGTAGGGCCTGCTGGAACCCCATATCATGACGGTCTTTTTTCCTTCGACTTCCAGTTTCCGCTTAACTATCCTTATGTGCCCCTGGTATGCGATTCTTTTTCTTCGTTATTTTATTTCTTGATTGTTATTTTCAAACACTGCATAAGTCCATGCTATGGCTACTTTCTTAAAAACCTTTTCTGCAACTTTGGTGTAGAAAGCGCATTATCACTCTGGTGGACTTCGACTCAGTCCCAACTTGTATAATTGTGGGAAGATTTGTCTGAGCCTTTTAGGGACCTGGTCTGGTAAAGGATGTGAGAAGTGGGACCCAAATAAATCAACCATGCTTCAGGTTTTAGTCTCAATCCGAGGTCTTGTTCTTAATAACAAGCCCTATTTTAATGAGCCAGGATCCGAGATGATTGCTAATACCTCTGACGGAGAAAGTGATTCACTAGATTAGAATGAGAATGTCTTCCTCTACGGAAACCTCCTAAGGCAAGTACTATGATATATATGCGCTCTAGGATCTGTGCCTTCGTTAATCGAAAGCAACATAAATTTGTCCACTTTTATTCATTTGCTTTCAGAATTTTGACGATTTTGTTGCTGGACATTTTCGCAAACATGGACACACCATATTGGTAGCATGCAGAGCTTTTTTAGATGGTGCTCAGGTCGGTAGCACTATAGTGGAAAACAAAGGTCAGAATGCTGATGCTGGAAGCTCCAGGGGTTGCTCGCAGGATTTCAAGAACCAACTGAGACAACTCTTTGAGGATCTTTTGATGGAGTTCACTGTGAAGAGAGCCGATTGCAAAGAGTTTCTTAATCAGAAGGTCAAAGTCGGAGATGCTACTGCTATCCCGAAATGGAAGATACTGATTAAAGATCTGAGATGATCAATCAAGTTTCAATATATACTTGATCCGAAGGAAAAGGGAAAAAAAAACGGTTCTGACTGAGATTAGTTTGGACATGATTGCTAGTATGGTACAGAAAATACCTAACTTGTGCTTGTAATTAGGGGGAAATGTATAAGTACTCTTTCACAAGGTTTCATATTGCTATGAGAATAATGTACCGACTGATACCTTGGATGCTTCTTTTGAAGTTGTACAGTTCTTGAGATCCTTTTGACCATGGAGTTGATACATTTGTTGTTTAATTTCTGCGCCATGAAGTTGGTTATCTTCTCAATTTCAATGCTAGGTCACTCATGCATCTTTCAGCTAGCATCCCATCAGGACCCTGTCCGTGTATGTTTATCTATTTTCTGTATGGAAATTTTTTCCCTATCCATTTATCCTTACTATCCACGTTTTTTTACTAGGGATGTAAACGTCTAAACGAATCAGATACAGAGCGGATATAAGTGTTGCCATATCCATACCCATTAGTCATTGGCGAATGCGAATGCGAATGCAGATACTAATAATTATTGGAATATATGTCCTCAGAAGAAAAAAAATACAAATTCGGCTTCCTGTGTGACAATAATAAGAAGAGGACATGGGATCACCTTCTTGTTTGTTGGGTGGATGCAGTCCACTGGGAAAGGTATAACTATTTCTCTTTATTTATTTGTACTTTGAGTTATTTTTTATTGATTTGTTTGTTAATTATTGTTTATATTTACAGAAAGGAACATTCCGGTTTCAGTTGAAATCTGCACTGCCACAAGGAGAGCGTTGCGAGCGCAGCCCCAGACTTCTGAATATATATGTCCTCGGTAAGAAAAACCGCCTTAAGATTTTAAAGGCAAGATATTGCCTACAGATGAAATGAAAATTAATTGGGATATGAGGATTAGCATGATTTGCATAAAATCCATTTCATTCAAGCTGCATAGAAAGGAAGAACATTTTTTATGGCTGTTACAATAACATTCGGCTATGAACGGCGAAAGGAAATTTTCTGGAAAATCCTGGTGCAGAAATTTAAAATTAAGCGTTTGAGCCCAGATGGCCTGACGCACTATGCAGTACAAAGAAAATAGCAAGATTCTTTAAGAACAAGCTAAAGACCAGCAACAGGAACCATTTCATATCCCCCAGCAGTCTTGTATTTCTGAGGGAGGATACAGCCACCTCCAAACCTTTGCTGCAAGTATATCACCGACGCAAACAAAAACCCTTGCAAAGGAACGATGATATCCCAAGCAGAAGAGTAAAGATCATCATCTGGGCCAGCATACATGTACGATGATGCTCCAAGACGGGGTAAGTAATGCCGAGTTCTATAGGCATCATACACATGGGGCATCGCTCGGACAACAGTGGTTCCAATATAAAACAAAGGATTGAGAGCCTTGCCTTTGGAATTCAAAACCGTGTTCAGGATTATTTGAGGGAGCAGAAAGCCATCAAGTATCAAGCCTGCATAAGAAATTAAGTCCTCCCATAGAGAATGTGGGTGTTCAGAATTGAATTCAGACATGTTCGTCTGAAAGAAGATGTATACTCAAGCCCAAACCTTGGAGCGAAATTTTGTTAAAGTAGCCTGGATCATTCTTGTTTTTGTTGCTCCATATCTCACCCAAAACAGCGGTCCGGTTTCTTATAGAAAATACTGAAGGGAACCAAAAGCTCAACCCAATAGAACAATCACTGACAGTGAAATTTGGAGGAGATTCTTCTGTGTTTTGTATTGGGCAAGCCAGAAGACAAAGCCTTTTCTTCTCCGCATCCCAGAATCCCTCGCCAACCAAAGACGTCTCGGGTACGAGCACATTGCCATGCCTATATCTAACGCTATCGGAGAATCCCATAGACATATATACTTTCCCGTCCTCTGAGCATTGAATCTGATTTAGATAAATATAAGTAAATTTTGGATAAAGCCCAAGTAATTTATCCGACTTAGGACCAATTTTTCTACCGGAGGCATCGATCTCGTGCTTCAACCTGAATCCCTCCGCCAACAAGCTAGGGAGATAAGAACACATATTATTAGCCTCTAATCCTAGCGTTTCTTCAGGAGCATTCACATGGCTGCAAGAATCTCTTACTTGCGAAATCATGGTATATCTATAATTCATCTGGGCATACGCTAGCATCGAAATAGTATCAAAGTTACTCGGGCTCTCGACAGGATCCAAGCTCTCGACTGTTCCACTAACAAGACTAGTGGAAATGTTGGATATCTTTGGGTAATTTAGCTTTAAAACAACCGAGCGCTCAAGAGATGTACCTTTAACCTTTTTGCAACCAGAGCTGAAGTTGCAAAACTGCTCATTTACGGACAAGTCGGAACCAACCATACAAAGCTTCCCACTGGCTTCAGACCAGAAACCAGACAAGAAGAAGGCCATCCTTTTCCTGCCACTAAATCGATCATATTTTCGATACCGAGACTTCTCGGGTACAGATTCATTCGTTTTTCCTTCAAACACTAGCCTTCCATCAAGTTGAATGACACCGGGGGTTTTGGTCACATAGAGGTGTTCAGTGTAGAAATAAAAGTACCCGGGGATCGATAGGTTTGACGATGAAGTTGCAGATGGAACTGTGTCTCGGCTAAGGACCTTTTCGCCGCCGGAGAAGTAGCCATTGAGCTGAAAGGAGGCCCTATAGTCTCTAAAGCTCCCTGTAGGTGTTGCTGGAGGTACAATAGAGTTGCAGTGATGAGGGTAAGAGATTTTTGGGGGAGAATAGATAGAGAGAGTAGGGAGAAAGAAAGCGGTGAGTATGAGGATAAGAGATTGGTATTGGATCTGAGAAGTTAAGGCAGGCATGATATTCAGTGTGCAGGAAATTTTTAGAGCAAGGTGAGAGAGTTGATAGTGTATTTCTTGGATCAGATGATAGAGGAGAAAATGATGAATTTGTCTATAATAGAGAGTCAACTGGAGACATCGTTAAATATTATGGAAATCCTCTCATTGGTTTCCTCACCCAAGTTTCAAGTTTCAACTGGGTTAATAGAAACAAGAAGGTTCCTTTCTCACCTCTTGCTAGTGGGTTAATAGAAACAAGAAGGTTCCTTTCTCACCTCTTGCTAGTGGGTAATGAAATGAAATATTGAATATTCAAAGTCCTCACATGGACTCTGTCGTCAAATCTAGTTACTAATGCACAAAATATCTTCAATTCCTCAACTGCTTCTAAACTGAGATCTCAATGTTTGTAACCCTACGTGGCCTCGTAATATTAAAATGAGATTAACGTAGCTGTGAACGTTTATAGCCAATTGGCTGTCAGCCTCATGATCCTTCCGAGCGGTTGTGTGTTTCGTTCACAGCTAGTTGGCTGTAAACAACTACATCCCCACTTTTCCCTATTAAAATACTTTTCAAAGGAGGCTTGGTGCCAATAGTCAAACCTCATTTCCCTGGACTTATGAAGCTCAGGGCCAAAACCCAGTTTAACAAAAGTCTCTGATGGAGGTCTGATCTCCTTCAGATGTTACTTTCCGTAGATCTGCTGCAAGTGATGATGGACGGCTGAGATTGAGTTGGAGGTTGCCTCCTGGAGCGTGTGGATCTCAATGGGTTTGAGGTGGTTGAGTCCGAGCTAGCTGCAAGGAAGTCCCGGGATGATTGTGCCACTGAGGACCCTCCGACGATCAAGTTAGACCGGATATTCGAGCAGAGTAACGGTCTAGTGAGGAATAAATGACTTACCCGAGTCGTCTGAAAGAGGGGTTTATATAGTGGTGGCAACGGGCAGGCAGATGCGAGAATCACGTCGGCCGTTACGCCCCTGACGTTACGCCCGCGCGATAGGCGGGATTCCCCATTAATGACGAGATATGCTCGTTAATGGGGGATCGTGATGACGTGGAACGCGAGAACGTGGGTGGCGGTTATCTCGCGCCTGGTGAGATTCGCGGAGGCGGGGCGGATGCGCCTGCGATTGGTGCTGTTGGTCGGTCGATGAGACCGAGGAAGATGAGCTCGGCGGGAGGCTCAGGGATGAGCGGAAGGCCGAGATATCTTGGTTCTGCGATAGCCCGGAGGCGAGCTGAGAGGGCCGAGGAGGCCAATTGTGCAGGGGGATCGGAGGCGAGCCAACGGTTGTTTGTAAGGCGGGCATAGGAGTGGTGTGGACGGTCGCAGAAGGTCAACTATGTCCATGGGTCGCAGACCCGGGGTATTCTTCCGACGTACCGTTCTTGGTCCTTTCTTGCAAACTTCGGGACACGTCATCTACCACGTGTCATGATCTGGGAAATCACCGATATCGAGCATCATCATTAGCCCCCCACTCTCGTCCCAACCCGCTCACGGGTAGGGTCGAGAGTGGTTTGCCGGGTCACCCGAGGTGAGCTCCTTTTCGAAGATATCGTAAGTGCGCATTCCCGGACAATCAGCCATATTTTCTTGATGACGTCAGCGGATCAGGGGTCAGATCTTGCATTAAAGAGGAAGCGCTGGATCGTGCGTACGTTTGTTAAACCGACATCCCACGTGTCTGGCGCTGGTTGGCTGATGCGACAGGCCGCAGGTTTCCTGCGCCCGATAGGGTGCGACCAAGGCGCGCGCGACAGGTGGAGCGATGGTGGTCGTTGAATGCGAAGAGCCGTTTTGGCGGGAAATGACTGTCGCCGCTGGATGTGTACGCCGACAGCTATAAATAGAGGTGGGATTGCCATCAGGGCCTATACCTCTTCATAATTTTCTCATCTTGAGTCTCGTTAGCTCGGCGCTCTCATTTTTAAGTCGGGATATCTGCGTTTTCTCTTTCGAGGACTCATCCCCTCCATCAGGTTAGATGTCTTCTTATGAAGAGTCTATAGAAATAGTTCGGGTAGAGTCTAAGGAGCCCCCTGTAGACCCTTCCTCTTCTTCTTCTTCTGCTTCTTCTTCTGAGTCGGAGTCCTCCCGGGAAGTTAGGGTCAGATCCTCTTCCCGGGGTCGCACGACGGGGGTGGTCCCCAGAGCGAAGGCCACGGATGCCCCTGGCATGTCATCCACGGTGAGGTATGAGGATGAGCTCGCCACCGTTCGGGCTCGTTTCCATATTCCTCCCGGTTATTCGCTACGTTTGGCCGAGGACGGGAAGATGGCAGATCAGGTACGGGGCAAGAAGATTGCCCTGTACCTGGAAGCCTTTTGGGCTGGAATGCGCCTGCCCTTCTCTCCCGAGGTTATTGAGGCGCCGAATCATTTTGGGTTAGCCCTGGGCCAGCTAGTGCCGAACTCCTGGAGGATTATCCTTGGGTTCCTGGTCCGTTTGAAGTTGCACTTGATCCCTTTCAGGCTGTGCACCATTGCCTCTTCTCTCTGTTACAAAAGTCACCCCGGCACTCGCACGGGTGAGCCGAGGTAGGTATACATCTCTTGTAGGAAACAACGGGGAAGTGTTGCCGGGTCGGGGGTCGTCGTGGTACCTTCTTCCATCCATGATTGGAAGAAGAAGTTTTTATTTGTTGGGCCGCCCGAGGGTGAGGTCCGACCCGTGCCCATCCAGTGGTCTAGGGATAGCTGTCGGCGGGAGAGTCAGTCGAATGATCCCGACGCGGCGAAAGTGGCGGAGTGGGAGCCCATTCCCCAGGCTGACGTGCTGCTTTCTGAGCAGGCCCTTAGTTGGGCTGGGCTCAGCCCCGCCCAGTTCGCGGGTAAGTTAGGAGTTTACAGGCGATCTGTTTAGACTTGCGTTTATTTTTATTTTTAGTTGCATTACTGACTCCATTGTACCTTGTCTTGTGCAGAATCCATGGACGTGAGCAAATTCCGAGCGCCCATGCATGAGCAGAAGAAGGGGTCGAGGGCCAGAGGTTCTAGCTCCTCCCGTCCGACGTCGGCCCCGGCTCTCCCGGATGCCGCTCCATCTAGGTGTCCGAGTGCGCCTCGTGCCCCAGAGTCCAGCCAGGCGCCGACCCGAAAGCGGGTTCGGGAACAAGAGGCCCAGGCTTCGGAGATAGAGACCGGCTCCCCGGCATCATCCCTCAAGAGGTTTCACAGGACGGTACCGCGCACCTCGGCCTCATCGATCTTTGTGGACGAGGGGGACCTCCGCTTTGAGGTGCCCTCGGGGCTTTCCGTTGCCGACAGCCTGCTGAAGAAGATGGAGAGGTCGTCCGGGGGAAAATCCTTTGGGGGACCCTCAGGGCGCAAATGGCGGCCATCGTCCAAGAGGCCGTGCAGGTTAGTGCTCGCACCTCACTTGGGTTTTCATTCAACGTCTTATTATTCGCGAGATTGGGTGCCCCCTTTCCTTTTTGACCCCCTTTTGATTTCTTCGGATCCTCCAGCACGTCGTCCATATGGAGGACGAGGAAATTGCCCCGGCGATGTGGGCCGCGGACGAGTTCTCCTAGTTGGAGGAGAGCTCGAAGTTGGAGCTGGAGGCGGTGATGGTGAGGGTCGCTGTCCTCAAGGACGAGGGGGCGGCCGGGAAACAGGAGGTCGCCAGGTACCGTGAGGCTGCCTGGGCTACTGAGGCTAAGCTAGAGGACTCCAAGGTGCTCGTCGGCACCCTGAAGAAGTCGGCGAGCTCCCTCCGGAAGGAGTGTGAGGCAGCGATGGAGGGGATGAGGCGAGCCGAGCTCAGAGCGTCGAAGGCGGTGGAGAACTATAAAAAGTTGGACCATTTTTACACCTACCTAGCCGTAGCCTCTACCATCGTCTGGCACGATGCCCTCGACGCCGTCAAGGCTCAGATACCGGAGTTCCCTGATGAAGAGCTCCGGGGTGAATTTCCTCGCGGGGATGATGCTAAGGGGGATGCCCCTGGAAGCGCTGCCGGGGAAGAGGCCCCCGGCGGGGGCGGGGGCTGCGCCGAGGCTCCTGCGATGGGCACCGATCCTCAAGACGCAGCCCCGGTCGTGGTGGACACGGTGCTTCTCGGGGTTGCCCCCGGCCCTGAGGCCTGAAACCCCTCGTCTTCTTATATCTTTTTTTGTTGCTTTGGGAATCTTGTAAGCCTCCGGGCGGTTTTGTAAGGCCAGGAGGCTAATAATACCTTTGTAAAGACTTTTGAATGAAGTATTTTTTGCGGTGTTTGGTGCGGTTTTTCCTTTTGCTTGTTGTTAAATCTCCGTTTGCACGGTGCTGAGCTTAGAGAATTTCATTTGGCGACCGCACGTCGAGTTGAATTTAACCATTTTGCCAATTGCCTAAGTGTGCAAAGACCGGTATGAGGTCGATATCTTCGTGGCCCCAAAGTCGACGTGGGGGTCGCGTAGTGAAGATACGTCGGGGTTATTCTCTAAGGATGGACCGAGCAGGGTTGCTGCTTGGTTGCCTCTTGGCGAGGGCTTAGGTCCCTGGCGTCGTGAGGTAGTGAACTACCAGCCTGGGATAACCGAGCAGGGTAGCTGCTCGGTTGCCTCTTGGTGAGGGATTCGATCCTTAGCGCAGGAGGGGTCGTAAGAGGCCTGCTAAGGATGGACCGAGCAGGGTTGCTTCCCGGTTGCCTCTTGGCGAGGGCTTAGATCCCTGGCATCGTGGGGTAGTGAACTACCAGCCAGGGATAGCCGAGCAGGGTAGCTGCTCGGTTGCTTCTTGGTGAGGGCTTAGATCCCTGGTGTTGTGAGGTAGGGAACTATCAGCCGGGGATAACCGAGCAGGATAGCCGCTCGGTTGCTTCTTGGTGAGGGCTTAGATCCCTGGCGTTGTGGGGGTAGGGAACTACCAGCCGGGGATAACCGAACAGGGTAGCTGCTCGGTTGCCGCTTGGTGAGGGCTTAGATCCCTGGCATTGTGGGGTAGGGAACTACCAGCCCGGGATAACTGAGCAGGGGCGAGCCCGGTTGCCTCTTGGCGAGGGGTTAGATCCTTAAGGACAGGCCAAGCAGGGTTGCTGCCCGGTGTCTCTTGGCGAGGGCTTTGATCCTTAGTGCGGGAGTGGCCGTAAGAGGCCTGCTAAGGACGGGCCGAGCATGGTTGCTGTCCGGTGCCTCTTGGCGAGGGCTTGGATCCTTAAGGACGGGCCGAGCAGGATTGCTGCCGGTTCCCTCTTGGTGAAGGCTTTGATCCCTGGCGTCATGGGGTAGTGAACTACCAGCCAGGGATAATCGAGCAGGGCAGCTGCTCGGTTGCCTCTTGGTGAGGGCTTCGATCCTTAGCGCGGAAGGGGCCGTAAGAGGCCTGCTAAGAATGGATCGAGCAGGGTTGCTTCCCGGTTGCCTCTTGGCGAGGGTTTAGATCCCTGGCGTCGTGGGGTAGTGAACTACCAGCCAGGGATAGCCGAGCAGGGTAGCTGCTTGGTTGCCTCTTGGTGAGGGCTTAGATCCCTTGCATTGTGGGGGTAGGTAACTACCAGCTAGGGATAACCGAGCAGGGTAGATGCTCGGTTGCCTCTTGGTGAGGGCTTAGATCCCTGGCGTTGTGGGGTAGGGAACTACCAGCCGAGGATAACCGAATAGGGGCGAGCCCGGTTGCCTCTTGGTGAGGGCTTAGATCCTTAAGGACGGACCGAGCAGGGTTGCTGCCGGTTGCCTCTTGGCGAGGGCTTTGATCCCTGGCGTCGTGGGGTAGTGAACTACCAGCCAGGGATAACCAAGTAGGGTAGCCGCTCGGTTGCCTCTTGGTGAGGGCTTCGATCCTTAGCGCGGGAGGGGCCGTAAGAGGCCTGCTAAGGATCGACCGAGCAGGGTTGCTGCCCAGTTTCCTCTTGGCGAAGGCTTAGATCCTTGGCGTCATGGGGT
Source organism: Agapanthus africanus (assembly GCA_030015575.1). Taxonomy (NCBI): domain Eukaryota; kingdom Viridiplantae; phylum Streptophyta; class Magnoliopsida; order Asparagales; family Amaryllidaceae; genus Agapanthus; species Agapanthus africanus. Next base: position 43,724,803 of record CM057342.1, read on the forward strand.
AGTGAACTACCAGCCAGGGATAGCCGAGAAAGGTAGCTGCTCGGTTGCCTCTTGGTGAGGGCTTAGATCCCTGGTGTTGTGGGGTAGGGAACTACCAGCCGGGGATAACCGAGCAGGGGTGAGCCCGGTTGCCTCTTGGCGAGGGATTAGATCCTAAAGGAAATGTCGAGCAGGGTTGCTGCCCGGTGCCTCTTGGCCAGGGCTTTGACCCTTAGCACGGGAGGGGCCGTAAAAGGCCTGCTAAGGACGGGCCAAGCAGGGTGGCCACTCGGTCGATTCGTGAGGTTCTGTCCGACCTTTCCGGTGTGAGTATCGGGAAGAGGGACAGTCGAGGGAGACACGTGTCATGAACGCGTGGGGGAGGCGAAGCTCCGGAGCAGCGTCATTTCGATTTCGCCGAGAAAGGCTCGATGTCTGCCATGTAGTGGTACAGTTGTGGGTGAAATAAGTGACTGTTGGACTCTTGGGGCGTTGTGGGCTATAAAACGGAGGGAGCGTTGATCACTCCTTTCTTCACACCCAAAACGTAAGAATGGAGGACTTCTCTTTTACCATCCTTGACATCATAAACTTCGAGGACGTGTACCTCTACGATCAGTACTGCACCGAGGACACAGTGCAGTTAGCAATAGGCCGCATTGAGGATCATTTCGTCCGACTGCTTCCCCGGCGCTCCCCCTGCTCCAGCTGTTGATGTACTCCATCTGGAGGGCATCGCCGGGGCTCTGCAACCCTTTGTCCGAACAGCTGAAGGACGAGGCGGTTGGTAAGCTAAGGTCTTTGTAGCGCTTCGGCCTGATCTCCGCGGGTTGACGGGATTGCTCGGCGGCACTCATCCTTGAGTGCTACCAATTGAGGCACGATGTTGACGTTCGCGGACGACATCAGAGGCAGAGGTCTGAGGCGGCGAGGGTTCGGCTGGCGGAAATATCCTCGGAGTACCACGAGCAATGTTCTCTGCACCCCTTTCCCCCGCTACTGTAATTTTTCTTTTTCGATGTACGGCTGGGGAGCCTATAGTACCCTTCTTGAATAAACAAAACTCTTCTTTTTGCAATGTTTTATTGATCCCTTCTTATTATATAAACAGAAAGATCTTGAGAAAAGTTTACATTGCCTTAGTAAAAGAAGTACACGCTAGTAGATGTTCTTTTTATTGGTGCAGTTTGAGCTTCTCGACGTTGTAAGGCCGTGGAAACTTGCGTCCTTCCGCGTCTTGCAAACGGCAGGCTCGGTGATGTCGACATACATGCGCCACTTCCCGCTCGACTTTTTGACAAGAACTACATTCGCCAGCCACTCCGAATAGGGCACATTGCGAATGAAGTTGGCGGCGAGGAGCCGATCTACTTCATCCTCGATAGCCTTCTGTTTGACCGGGACAAAACTTCGCTTTTTCTGCCTAATGGGTCGGGCCGTAGGATCTACCCCGAGCTTGTGAGATATGATTTTGGAGTCGATCCCAGGTATGTCAGCAGGCACCCAGGCGAACACGTCGGAGTTGTTTCTGAGGACATGAACCAGGTCATCTCGCTGAGTTCCTGTCAGAAGCGACCCGATCTGAACGATTATTTCGTCGTCCCCTTCTACGAAGGGGACCTCTGTCAGTGGCTCCACCGGGGTCCCTCAGACCTCTTTTTGCTCATCTCGAGTGTCCAGAGAACCTCTGATGTCACCTTCGCCCTTGACATCGTCGATTGGCCGCTCAGATGAAGATGTTGCAGTGAAGCAAACCTTTGCAATCTGCTGGTCTCCATAGACCTGACCTATCCCGCCTTGGTCGAGAAGGAACTTCATCGCCGGGTGGTAGGTCGATATCTAGGCCCGGAGGGAGTTCATCGTTGGGCGGCCGAAGAGGATGTGTAGGCCGATGGGATTCTCGCTATGATGAATTCCATAGGCACTGTTCGCGTACGGCCGGCCTCCCCGACGTTAAACTGCAGATAGATTACCCCTTCCACCGGGATGGAGTGGTTGGTGAATCCTTACAAGACGTGGGAGGTCGGCCTTAGGTCTGCCGAGGTGATCCCCATGCGCAGAAAGCAGTAGTAGAAGAGAATATCCGCCGAGCTTCCTGAGTCGACCGGTATTCTATGCACCTCGTATTGGTGGACCCGAGCCATAATCACCAGAGGGTCGTTGTGGGGCAGGGATATGCCGTAGAGATCCCCGTCGTCAAAAACGATCGGCTCGGTCTCCCTGGACTTCTTCCTCGGATGGCTATTGGTGTAACACTTGAGTCTGTGTTTAGGAGTGATTGTGTGTTACTGTGTGGTTTTTGGTAAAAAGTTTACCAAATCGGGTTTCTAATAATGTATCTGGTTTTATGGATATTTTATTAGATTTTTATCTTGACCGCACACACTTGTGCATGTTAATATGGGGTTAAGTCTAGGGTTACCAAGTTAAGTGAGCATGGTGGGTTAACCATGTTTAGCCAACCATGATGGTTTAGCCCACTTGGTTAAGCTAATTAGATTTAATTAAGGGTTTTTGGTTTTGTCCAAGGGTGTTTAGGGTTAAGGTTGACTTGTTGTGGGAGAGAGAGGATTTGATGGTTGTCATGCTAGCATTTATTTGAGAGAGAGAGAATGGTGGCTTTAAGGTAGTGTCACCTCCTTTTCATTTCAAAACTTTTTGCATATCTATCACACCCTCAAACACTCACTTCACTCACATCTCTCCCTCTCACACCCACACACTCATGACCAAGCATCAACTGCGGTAACAGCAGCTGATATAACACCATCAGCCCCAATTTTATCAACATCAGCAGCCACACCAGCCCCTAGCATCATTGCAACAATACCATCAGCCCACACCACACCAACTGCATAACATCAGCACAACAACAGCTGCATCAGCCACACCAGCCCCAATATATCACCAACAACAGCTTCATAACTCCTAACTTCAGCAAATACTCTCACACTCACACACACACACATACCTGATGCATGCAGCAGCAACATCACTATATACAACAGCAGCTGCTGCAACAACAGCAACACAAACACAATATCAATAACAACTGCAGCAAGCATCAGCAGTGGCAGCAACATCATCAGCCAACACACACCAGCTACATAACAACATCAGCCACAACACCACACCACATCAGCCCAACATAACAACATCAGCCAATTTCAGCACACATATCAGCCAATTTCAGCTCAATTCAGCCACCAATTTCAGCCCAATTTTAGCTCAATTCAGCTCAATTCAGCACCCACATATCAGCCAATTTCAGCACACACATCAGCCAATTTCAGCACACATATCAGCCAATATCAGCTCAATTCAGCCACCAAACCAACACCAGCTGCTGCACAAGCAACATCTACATCATTTCAAACAACATCAGCTGCTGCAACAACACCTGATACTACACCATCAGCCCAAACATCAGCACATCATCAGCCACCCAAAACATCAGCAGCACAGCTGCAATGAAACAGCAACAACAGCCCCCAACTTCATAAACAACACCCACACACCATCACCACAACACCACACAACACAACATATACCAACTCCTTCACCACCTGCTGCTACAACAGCTTCTAACACACACAAAAAAGGAAAACAGCAACAGCCTGAACTGCATCAGCAGCAGTGAAGCACAACACCCTCCTCCTTCTTCTCTTCTCTTTCATCTAGGATCTCTAGAGGTATAACCCCTTAACTCAACTCCTTTTTCTAAGTTATGGTCGATAGTGTAGTTAGTGTTCATAATATGTAGTTTAGTGCTAGTTTTAGCAATTTTGAGTGAGATAAAGCCAAGTGATGGTTGTGATGGTTAGAGTAGCCTTATTAGATACTGTTGAGACTAGATCATCCAAGATTTATCCCAGATTTCTCCGGAATACCAGATTTGTTCGACTTGGCGTAATTTAGCGTATTTAGCAACTTTTTAGCGTCTGTAAGATCTGCTGTGGACCCGAACCTTTAAGAATAAAATTGGTGAAACTGTAGCATGGTGAACTTAGCAGAGACACACACACAAAACACGGGGACCCTCTCCCCTTTCTGGCCGCCGATTTAATCAATTTGGCCGCAATATGCGGCCAGAACAGGGGGTGGGGTGTTGGGTTTTTGGGTGTGGGGTTCTGCTGGGTAGCTTAGAGTGTTGGTATCTGTAACTTTTTGAGTTTGGCCCGGAGGCAGAATCTGGAGCCTTAAGCATGTTATCGATGTTTTTTTTAAAAAACTTGTGCGACACGCGCGTGATCCGCGTGGTTCTGTAGCTCGCTGCGCGACATAGCGCGTCGGAGTGGATTCTGGAGAGGTTGCACGCGTCGCGACGTATCGTGTGCACGCGCGTTTAGTTTCACGCACGCGTATCCCTTTTTAGCGATATATCGCGTTTTTGCAGGATTTGCCTTATGTGTGACTTTTGTAAATTCTAGGTTCGCCGGCGGAGACTTCGAGCGCAGCGGAGAAAGGAAAGCAGGTGGTCGGACACACCTAGTGCGGGATCACGGGTGAGTAGATTTAACATCTACGAGGGACCATCGTTTGGATGGCGCAAGTCGCCCGATAGATTTAGTAAATTTAAAGATTGTTAGTGACATTAGAAATTATAACACTTGTATGTTATCTGCTACATTCATACTCTATACTGTCATACATGTGCGAACTCATCCTGTAGGACACGTGCACCATTATCAGGGTTTTTATATGCAGCACGAGCACTATTCATGTGTACACACACCCCCTGGTAATTGCCATGTCACGACACTAGAAAACTTATAATTTGAAACATGTTAAAAATAAATGCTTAGACTTGTGCTATTAAAATAAACCCTTAAAATGAAATTGTCAATTGCTATTCACGTGCATGTATATCATTATATCACTTGTTCATGCCTAGTTATTAATCATACATTGCAACTGAACATTGATTCCATATGCATTCATTATCATTGACATATGCACCCATGATGGTTTCTTGAGATTTTATGATATTTCTGGATTTCGGGGGAAAGCCGCAAGATTTATAAACTTATTATCATTTAAAATATAAAAAGTTGCGGTTTTCTAGTGATGTAAAGTGTCGTCCACCATGAGTTTGCTGTGGTTTTCGAGATCCGTTTCAAGGAGTGGAGGAACCGTCACGGGTACATGGTGGGCCCGGTAAGGTACCCCGGGGCAAGAGGATCGCAGGAGATGGCGTTGAGCCTGGCAGGGGACGGATCACCTACCGGTGACTTCATTTGGCACGGCGGATATCCAGAGGGTACCGACCGTGGCCGTGAGATTGAGATATTGATATTTGAGATGGGTCAGCCGGACGGCTGAGGCCAGAGATACTATGACATGGATATATGAGATTTGAGACAGTTTTGAGGTGTCGTTGCTGGACACGGATTTTGTTGATTCTATGAGTATTATGCTGATATTTAAAAAGAGTTTCAAAACAAAAAGAGATAGAATGATTCTTATATATACATATTGAGATCACAGTTGATTTATGTTGCATACATACATGCTAGTACATTATGTGGCATACATACCTGCTAGTACACTGATGTTGCATACATACCTGCTAGTACATCCAGTCATACCTGTTTTAGAGATGCTAGGATACTTGTGTGCATGCATGCGATAGCCTTTGTAGATGTTATTTATTACTCACGAGCTGGCAACCGACCCCCGTTGTGCCACAGCTTTTCTGCAGGTCCGTTCCGTCAGCACTTTAGCGGCAGACACTTTTGCTCATTTTGCTCTTTTTGCCTGGACTCGAGGCTTTTGCTCATAGGTGGGTTATGTTATCATTTTGTACCACCTTATATATATTTATTGTATCTAGAGTACTCCATCTGCTACTATTTCAGCTGTACCAGTTTTATTTGGATTACTGTATATTGACCTAGAGGTGAGGTTGTGAGACTTGTGGACTTTATGTTATTTGAGGTCGAGCTCACTTGAGTCGACATGTTATTTTTACTTGTGCTTTCATGCTTACTTATGCACACTGTTATTTTACATTGCGTGGGATTTGTGACCGCCTTGAGGAAAAGAGCTAGCTCCCGCTTGGGGATGCCATTATTCATGTTATTCATTTATATTCCTGTTTTATACCCGTTTGGGGGCTTGTTTTACAAAGGAGATTCTGCTGGAAATTTGGGAAAAGAAAGTTGTTTTTAAAAAGAGACTTGATATGATTTAATAGAACAAGGTGCTTGAAATAAAAATGGTTTTTGCTTCACTCTATTTCTAAATCAGGTTTTGATTTCTGGGCTTCGGCTTACTTATTTTACGGACGCCTTGAGACATTTCGTAACTTAAGTGCTGGTCATGTTCCGTATCCTGCCGGTCGTGACAGTTGGCCTCCACGACCGGCATGGGGTGCTGAATCTCGTAGGTACTCGACGTACCCCCGCCGACATGACCATGATTTGGCCGATTGTCAACTCGCTGGGAGGGGGACACTGCTCCTGCTTACGGTCAGCTTGCCTCTTGTCTTGCAAGTACGCTGCTAGGTGTCCCGAACAGATGAGCTCCTCGATGTAGTCTTGGAGCTGCTTACAGTTCTCCATAGAGTGGCTTTGCGACCTGTGGAAACCGCGGTAGGGGCCCCGGGTGTGCTTTGCCGCCATGCGCAAAACCGGGGTGAGCTTGAAGAATCTTTCGCCCTTAGCGTCCTCTAGCAGTATCGTCTGGGAGACGTTGAGCGGGGTGTACTCCTGAAACTTCGGGGAGTAGGGCTTTGGCCGCTCAAGGCTTTTTTCTCTTCCCTCGGCCTTTTCTTTTGGTCAGTTTGCTCTGCCCGGGGGAGATTTGCGTTCGCCTCGGACTTGAGCTAGATCTCACGCTCGGTCCAGGCCTTTACCTTGGCCATGGTCTTAGGTTGTGCTAATGCAAAGGAGCGTAACCACTCCTTGTGCCTAAGACCAGACCTAAGTGCTGTAATGACCGTCTCGTCCCGATGTTCTGAGACCTCGAGAAGGGTGTTGTAGAAGCGGGTGACGTACCCTTTGAATATTTCTTTGTCCCCGCTCTTGATTGTGAAGAGATGGTCGACGGTCCGTTTCTGCCGTCTGTTCCCGACGAAGTGGCCGAGGAATTGGGTGGCCAGCTCGTCGAAGATTGAGATCGAGCATGGCGCGAGTCCTCGGAACCGGTCTCGTCCGGAGCGGATGAGAGTGGCTGGGAAAGCTTGGCATTGGGTGGCGTCAGAGTTGTCTTGGAAGCTCATTCCTGTGGTGAATGCGTCCAAATGGTACTTCGGGTCAGACTTACCGTCGAAGAGAGAGACTTTTGGGGGCTTGTTCCGGGAGGAGACATGGACGGCGAGCAGCTCTTCGGTGAAGGGTTTTGTGAGCGAGTCGGCGGCGTACTTACCTCCGTCGCTCGAATGATGACCTTCCCGATGCATACCTTCGATCTTCTTTTCGAGGGCGTCGAGTCGGCCTTGGTATCCCGACGATTTGGCACATTCTGATCTTTGGCCTCTACTGTTGGAGACCTGTGTCTGGCCGCGGCCCTGGTTCCTTTCGATGAGGTTTCTTAGGTCTCCTGGCGAGGTAGTCTTCGAGCTTCCGTGAAGAGTCCCGTTCGTACGACCCCGTCGAGGGAGGGGGTGTCAGTCATGCCTGGGCGCATGCGAGCTGACCGACACCTCCTCGGGAGGGACATGGGCGCGATAAGCTCAGGGCGAGGTGCTCTTGCGACGGACCTCGGTGTTGAACTGTGGGGTACCCAGCGGGTCATAGAATATTTTAGCCCAGGAGATGTGCGGCCGTGGGAGGCGGCGAGACGGTGGTCGGCAGTGCCGACGCGAGCAGAGTCTTCTCTCTCTGTATGGGTCCCGGTCCCGAGGTAGGGGAGCAGCGACCTGGGGAGCTTGCCCTACCGTTTGGACACGGACGGGAGCATCCACGACGGACGCGAGTCAATCTATCCGGGCAGCTAGGGCGTTGATGGCGTTCGGGGGAAGAGATTCGTCCGTGCCTCCGTTGTGGGGGAGGCGGCGACTAGTTCTTGGATCGTCGCGGTGATCGCTCGCCATTGAGTTGAGATCGGAAGATGAACTTTGTTGAGTGGACGGCGCCAACTGATAGAGGTCTGATCTCCTTCAAATGTTACCTTCCATAGATCTGCTGCAAGCGATGATGGACGGCTGAGATTGAGTTGGAGGTTGCCTCCTGGAGCATGTGGATCTTAATGGGTTTGAGGTGGTTGAGGCCGAGCTACCTGCAAGGAAGTCCCGGGATGATTGTGCCACCGAGGACCCTCCGACGATCAAGTTAGACCAGATATTCGAGCAGAGTAACGGCCTAGTGAGGAATAAATGACTTACCTGAGTCGTCTGAAAGAGGGGTTTATATAATGGTGGCAACGGGTGGGTAGGCGTGAGAATCACGCCGGCCGTTACGCCCTTGACGTTACGCCCGCGCGATAGGCGGGATTTCTCATTAATGACGAGATATACTCGTTAATGGGGGATCGTGATGGCGTGTAACGCGGGAGCACGGGTGGCGGTTATCTCGCGCCTGGAGAGATTCGCGGAGGCGAGGCGGATGCGCTTGCGATTGGTGCTATTGGTCGGTCGATGAGACTGAGGAAGATGAGCTCGGCGGGAGGCTCGGGGACGAGCGGGAGGCCGAGGTATCTTGGTTCTGCGATAGCCCGGAGGCGAGCTGAGAGGGCCGAGGAGGCCAATTGTGCAGGGGATCGGAGGCGAGCCAACGGTTGTTTGTAAGGTGGGCATAGGAGTGGTGTGGACGGTCGCAGAAGGTCGGCTACGTCCATGGGTCGCAGACCCGGGGTATTCTTCCGACGTACCGTTCTTGGTCCTTTCTTGCAAGCTTCGGGACACGTCATTTGCCACGTGTCACGATCTGGGAAATCACCGATGTCGAGCATCATCAATCTCTCATTCTATCAAAGAAGAGAATAAGAACAAGAATGCATCGGTACTCAATGATCCTAATCCTCTTTATCGTTACTTGCTCCGTTTCTCATTCAACCTCACAAACCTCATATAATCACTACTGCAACTCCATTGTCCCCAAATCTCTCCCTCAATTCATCTCTTTCATTCCAATTCCCACCTGGCTATTTCTCTGGAGGTTTTTGTCACACCCCGCTTCCCAGTATACGGGCAGAGAATACGCGACGAGGCCGTTACGTATTTACTCTGGAGTAAATACGCTAAGCGTATCTAAGCAATATAAATGAAAATGCATAAGAGACAAAGACAGTAGGTATAACTGAACAACAAATTTATTTATTAACATTCTTTTGTACAATGCATGGAAAAGTAAATACATCGGATAAAGCGATACCTAAACAGTGGCATAACAGAAATGGAAAGTACTGAAATGAAATAGGTACAAGTGGCTACAGCTCTGGGTCTTCGGTATACTGCTCAAGGGCCTGCTCCGAATGCTCCTGAATGGTCTCGTGCTCTAGTGCGTCCGATCCACCTGACAACATTCCAAAGAAGAAAGATAAGGAATGTCGTCAGCGAACAATTGCTCGGTAAGTCCCAAAAATAAGGGAGAAGTAGAATAGGCAGTGAGAGAGTATATCTTTTAAAATTGTATTATTTTGTTATACTGTTGTATTTAGTGCTAATGCTGTTGTTAATATAAGTTCAAGGGTGAATGTCAACCAATCTCAAGAGTGTTCTCAAACCCAACAGGCTGTAATCCAGGGATAGGGAACCACGGGCCCGAATCAATTGTTAGTAAAGGAACTTCGACCGTCGTCGAAGTATTCCAAACTCAACAGGCTGTAATCCAGGAACATGGAAACACGGGCCTTCATGATAGCTTGCTTGTGTTAGTAGACATGGATTCATAGTCTAGGGGAACTCTCAAGATTCTGTTGGATTCACGAATGAACTACCCCAATACCCCGTGTATTTATTGTATTGATAGTAATGATTGTAATGATGGTATTGTATTGTATTGTCTTGAAAATTGAATTGTATAGATGATTTGCCGAAACCATGATATCAGTAAATGGGTGTAACTGGAGAATCATCGATGTAGCTGGTGAATCATGTAAATGGAAGTATATCCATGGTTCGGTTCAGTCAATATAGATTGATTAGATTGAATAGTTTGAATATATAGATTTATGGATTCATGTTGAATTATAGTTTGTAGATTGTACTTAAATCATATTCAAGTCAGATTATTATAATGAGACTCAGTCTGAGTCAGACAATTAGAAAGAGAAATTGAAATCCTGAATTATGTTTTGATATTATTGGTAACCGCTGCACATGGGCGGCAAGATTTGTGTCTTTTTCAAAGAGATTACCGTGTTGATAACACCGTTTGTTAAACTGTCTACCTTAAATAGGCAAGTACCCACTTCTCCGGATCCCTGAGTCTCAAGAGACTGGTCCCGCTTAAACCTATATTTACTAGGGTCCTTAGGATAATTTATAGAACTTGAGGGGGTTTTATGTAAAAATAATTTTGTATACTTTTCAAAATACACCTCAAGTATTTAATTATCGTCTTTAGAGTTTTCTTAGATGTAGATTTTATATATGTGACATTTCTAGTGAAAATAGCATAATTTCATAATATAAGGTATTTAATTGTAATATTGAACTTGTATGGAGATTCATGGTATTTTCATGTAAAATGATTCTTTTGACTTAGAAAAGTTGGAATATTGATAATATATCAAAAATAGATATTTTGATGATATATATATACATACATATATATATATATATATATATTTATAAAAATAATTTTAATTTATTATTTTCTAGAAATCTTATTTTCTTAAGATATTTGTATTTTAAATCTTTCGAGACCGAATGCTCCTTACGGAGGTCTGCATCTCGTACTACTAAGCCCGAGGATGTGCGATAATCGCACCATCCCGAACGGGTTCCCCAAATGGGTTGTAGCGGCGCTTTGCAAAGATTTGTAAAAATACGTAATCTTGTAGAAAACGGTTTTAATAGTAAATGGTATTTATATGTAAAGTTTCGTTTTCCCGTATTCTATGTTCCTGAAAGGTATTGTGCTATGTTGCATATGAGTGTTGTGAAGAGATAGGTCATTACTTCGTGATCTATCTAAAGGTATAGCAAAATTAATGATGTTTTAAAGTCGAAACTAAACTATATGGTATTTTAGTGAAAAAGAGCGGTAAAAGTTACAAAATATTTTGCTATGAAACTTGTTCAACATGTTTTGTTAATGATTAATAGTCAAGATGTATGAGTTTAACATGGTTGTGTTAAGAAAAATTGAACTTTATAAAGAAAACCGAATCGGAAATCGGATTTAACTCCGCTTCCGTCGGGTTTTAGATAAAGAACTTTTTAGAATAGCAAAGGAAAGAGAGAGGTGGGACTTACTGGATTAGAGGTTAGAGAAGAGGGAGAGGAAGACGTAGGATTTTTCGGTGCGTCGTTTCGTCGCCGGAAGCTTCTAGAGTCGTCGTCGGAAGATCGTCGGAGTTTCGCCCTTCCTAACTCCACTTGCACACAAAATTTCTAGAGAGTTTTCTTGAGAGTTTGGACAGAATTTGCGAGTGAAGAGGGTGTGTTTAGAGATGGTATTTATAGGAAAAGATTAGGGTTAGGGTTAGGTGAAGGGGTGTGAGAAAATTGTATTAAAAACATGGTTTAATGGGGTTTTAAAAAGTTCTGTTCATGTGCAGGAAATTTAAAGTATACAGAGGAGTTAAGAAGACCAAGAGGCACACATCTCATGAAGAGGACTCGGCGATCCGGGCTGAATCGGCCGGCGGCGGCGGCCGAGTCGGCCGGTCCACCGGCCGAGTTAGGCCGAGTCGTCCCCGAGCTCGACGCCACGTGTCCCTCGACTGATGGTCTACCCCCTGGGCTATTTTGTTTTATATGTGACGTGGGGTTTTTACGAGTTATGCACGTGTAGGCTCTTGGACTTCTAAAAATTTAAAAGAAAACAATATTAAAAAGAATATGGGTGATGGGATTTGAACTCTGGTGCTTTGGTTCAGCAGTGCAAGATCTTACCAATGAGCTACAAGCTCTTTCTTACTATTAAAAAGCAAAACAAACTTATATCTTGTGCTCAGGCAAAAGTACCCCTTTCTGTATTTTTGAAAAAAATTTGTACAGAAAGTTTAGGGTTGTTACAGTTTTCAACTCTTCCCACAGAACCATAATTAATCACATTTCCACTTCAAACCCCATAACATCCTCTTCACTACAACCCTAGGCATCCTCAACCTCGACGCTACGCTCATTCTATATAATATTAGTAGAACAACTGCAAGTTTTCACCTTTCAGGTTTTTGGTCCCAACACAACGGAAAGCTCTGCATGGTTGGGCTCGGTTCTCACAGACTCGAGAAAGGTCTGCCTCTATCTCTCTCTGCTGTATTGAAGCTTAATCTCCCTAAAATGTCAAACATTTCGAGAACTGGTACTTTACATAGCTTGGACCTTTTGGATAAAGTATGAGCTAGGAATTCATGTGAGACTCGAGAAAGGTCTACCTCTATCTAACCCACTTCGATCCTGTGTTCTTGTTGGCTAACTCTCAGATTGATTACACATACACATTGATACCACAATCTAGGAATTCATGTGAGAAGATGGTGGGTGATGAAAATTCTCTAGTATTCAAATTTGATTATTATTTCTGTCGAGGCGGTCGCAAGTTGTTTAAGTTAGATGACCAAAGAACGATGATTGTGAGCGAGGTTCGATGCTCAAAAGATGGGAAATTTAGATTGAACATCGATATATTTAATCAGATTGATGCTGGATATGTTGAGTTGTTTGTTCCTAATAGAACGTTAGTAAGAGAAGGGTTTTGGGATTGATGATGCTCAATGTCGGCGATCTCCCAGATCATGACACACGACAGACGACGTGTCCCAGAGCATGCAAGAAAGGACCTACAGTGGACGACCAGACCACTCCTATGCCCGCCATACCGACCAACGCTGGCTCACCTACGAGCCCCCTGTGCAACTGGCCTCCTCGGCCTCAAGGCTTGTCTCCGGGCTATCGCAGAACCAAGATACCTCGGTTCTCCCGATCGTCCGCGAGCTCTCCCGCCGAGGTCATCTTCCTCGGTCTCATCGACCGACCAACGGCACCGCTTACAGGTGCAACCGCCATCCCACGAATCACGCCATGCACGAGATATCCGCCGGCCACATCCCACATTCCACGCCATCACGATCCCCATTAACGAGCATGTCTCTCCATTAATTGGAGATCCCGCTCATCATGCGGGCGCGGCGTCGGGAGCGTAACGGCCGGCGTGATTCTCGCGCCTGCCCTACCTGCTGTCACCGCTATATAAACCCCTCTTCCAGACGGTCCAAGGAAGCCATTTTTACTCCACTAAGACGTTACTCTGCTCGGATTTCCTCTCTAACTTGACCGTCGGAGGGTCCTCGGTGGTACAACCACCCCGGGACTTTCTTGCAGGTAGCTCGGCAACCACAACCTCAAACCGATTGAGATCCTTACGCTTCAGGAGCCTGCTTCCAGATCAAACATCAGCCATCCATTGCCGCCTTCAGTAGATCAACGGATGGTAACATCTTGGCGTGATTTAGGTCATGTCAGCTGGCGCCGTCTGTGGGAAACTCTTGATTCCACAAAGACAAAAGTTCATCTTCCAATCTTACTCTAATGGCGAGCGATCATCATGACGATCCTAGCACCAGCCGCCGCCTCCCACTCAACGGGGGCGTGGAAGAACCTCCTCCGCCGAATGCCATCAACACCCTTGCCGGCCGGATAGACCGACTCACGTCTGTCGTGGAGGCGCTCATCCGTGTCCAAATGGCAGGGCAAGTTCCCCAAGTCCCCGCTCCTCCGCTTCGGGACCAGGACCCCTACCGAGAAAGAGAAGGCTCCGCTCATGCAGGTACAGCCGATCGTCACCTCACCGTTTCCAACAGCCGCAGGCCCCCCGGGCCGACGTGTTCAATAACCCAGTGGGCACCGCATCGTTTTGCCCCGAGGTCCTACGCCAGAGAGTTTCGCCCTGAGTCTCGTCGCACCCCTGTCCCTCCCGAGGCGGTAGTGGTCAGCTCGCCTGTTCGCAGGCATGACCTACACCCCCTCTCTCGATGGGGCCTCGCACGCGAGACTCTCCCCGGCAGCTCAAAAACAACCCCACCGGGGGGCGTGAGGAACCTCACCGAAAAGAACCAAGGCTCGTCAAAAATCATGGTCATGGCGGCGGGGGGTACGTCAAGTACCTACGAGACTCAGCACCCCACGTCAGCCCCGGAGGCCGACAGCCGTCCGAGGAAGAAGGCCAGGGAGACCGAGCCAATCACTTTTGACGACGGGGACTTTCATGGCATATCCATGCCCCACAACGACCCCCTGGTGATTACGGCTCGGGTCCATCAATACGAGATGCACAGAATCCTGGTCGACTCGGGAAGCTCGGCAGACATTCTCTTCCACGACTGCTTTCTGCGCATGGGGCTCACCGCAATCGACCTAAGGCCGACCTCCCACGTCCTTTCAGGATTCACCAATCACTCCATCCCGGCGGAAGGGGTGATCACCCTGTAGTTCAACGTCGGGGAGCCCGGCCGTACGAGGACAGTGCCGGTGGAGTTCATCGTAACGAAAATCCCATCGGCCTACAACATCCTCCTTGGCCACCCAACGCTGAACTCCCTCTGGGCCCAGATATCGACCTACCACCTGGCGATGAAGTTCCCTCTCGACCAGGGTGGGATAGATTGGGTCTATGGAGACCAGCGAATTGCAAAGGTTTGCATCACCGTAACATCTTCATCGGAGAGGACGGTCGACGACGTCGAAGGTGGGGTGACATCAAGGGCTCTCTAGACACTCGAGACGAGCAAAAAGAGGTCCGAGGTACCCCGGTGGAGCCTCTGACAGAGGTCCCCCTCGTAGAAGGGGACGACGAAAAACTTGTTCAAATCGGGTCTCTTCTAACAGGAACTCAGCGAGATGACCTGGTTCATTTCCTCAGAAACAACTCCGACGTGTTTTCCTGGGCGCCTGCTGACATGTCTGGGATCGACCCCAAAGTTAGATCTCACAAGCTCGGGGTAGATCCTACGGCCCGTCCCGTCAGACAGAAGAAGAGAAGCTTCGCCCCGGTCAAACAGAAGGCTATCGAGGACGAGGTAGATCGGCTCCTCGCCGCCAACTTCATTCGGAATGTGCCTTATTCGGAGTGATTAGCGAACATAGTCCTGGTCAAGAAGTCAAGCGGGAAGTGGCGCATGTGCGTCGACTTCACCGACCTCAACAAGACCTGCCACAAAGACAACTATCCTTACCTCGGATAGACCAGCTCATTGACAGCTCGGCGGGCCACGAGCTATTGAGCTTCATGGATGCCTTCTCTGGCTACAATCAGATCCGTATGAATCCGGCAGACGAAGATCTCACCGCATTCTCAACGGACCGGGGGGTATACTGCTACAAGGTGATGCCCTTCGGCCTCAAAAACGCCGGGGCTACGTACCAACGGTTGGTCAACCGTATGTTCAAGCCACAGATCGACAGAAACATGGAAGTTTACGTCGACGATATGCTCATCAAATCAGACTTGTCAACTGACCATGCCAAGGACCTGGGTGAGGCCTTCGAGGTACTCCGCAAGTTCAAGATAAAGCTGAACCCCGCCAAATTCGCATTCAGGGTCACTAGGGGAATGTTCCTCGGTTTTATGGTCACCCACCGTGGGATCGAGGCTAACCCGGAAAAAATTGACGCTATCCTCAACATGACCGCACCCAAGACCAACGTCGAGATCATGCGGCTGACGAGGCAGGTAGTCGGTCTGAGCCGCTTCATGTCGAGGTCTGGAGAAAAGTGCCTCCCATTCTTCAAAGCCCTAAGGAAAATCCCGAGGTTTGAGTGGTCAGAAGAGTGCCAGACCGCCTTTGACCAATAAAAAGGCACATTGCGACGCCACCGTTGCTCACCCGACCAGTTGAAGGAGACGAGCTATCACTGTATCTGGCGGTATCCGACCAAGAAATGGGCTCAGTGCTTGTTCGAGAGGTCGACGGAGCGCAGAAGCCAGTGTACTACGTGAGCCACGTCTTCAAAGACGTAGAAACGAGATACCCAGCCATAAAGAAGATTGTCTTGGCACTCGTTGTGGCCTCAAGGAAGCTGCGGCACTACTTCCAAGCTCACACTATCCTCGTTCTCACCGAGCGCCCGCTGGGGGCTATCCGCGCCTCACCCGAATCCTCGGGCCGCTTAGAGAAGTGGAGGTGGGAGCTGTCCCAATTTGATATAAAATATCGCTCGAGGCAGGCCATCAAAGCACAAGCCCTGGTCGATTTTATCGTCGAATGCACCATCCCCAGTAAGGAACCAGAGCCCACGCCGACCCTCGCGGATCAACACCTGATCGTGGGGAGACCCGACTCGGTCCCTGAGTGGGTCATCTACGTTGACGGGTCTTCAACCAAGGAAGGCTGTGGTGCCGGCCTCATCATTCGAGGCCCGAACGAGGCAGAAATTGAGTACTCTCCAAAACTCGAGTTCAAGGCCTCAAACAACGCGGCAGAGTACGAGGACCTGCTGGCTGGACTGCGCATGGCCTCCGGACTGGGGCTGAAAACAATTCGAATCCACAGTGACTCAGCCCTAATTGTCGGCCAAGTGACCGGCCACTTCGAGGCTCTGGAACCTCTAATGGTAAAGTATCTAGCCGAGATAAGAAAACTTCGGAAGAACTTCGATGAAGTCCGGGTAGAGCAAATACCCAGGCGGCTCAATGCCCAAGCCGACGCCCTGAGCAAGCTAGCGTCATCCTACTCGGCCAACAACAAGTGATCTATCCTCTTCGAGACCTTGCCGCGGCCCAGCGTGGAAGAAGGGGCGACAATACTTCATGTATATACGGCGCAAGAAGATGACCAAGGCTGAAGGAAGCCCCTCGTGGAATTCTTAAGGGATGGTACGCTTCCAGAAGATCGGGAAGCAGCCCGCCGTCTCCGAGCCAAACCCCGTCACTTCATCTGGAGCAATGGGAACCTTTACAAGAAGTCCTTCACTCAGCCCCTGCTCCGGTGCGTCGACCCCCACGAAGCCGACTACATCCTCCAGGAAATCTATGAAGGGGTCGGCGGCGCACACCAAGGGGCCCGCACCTTGATCCAGAAGGCCTTGCTCCAGGGGTACTACTGGCCAACTATCCACCAAGACGCCCAGAAGATCGTCAGGAGATGCAAAAGCTGCCAACTCCAAGGAAGCATACCTCGCCTTCCGGCTACCGAGTTGACCGCCCTAACCTCCCCGTGGCCATTCGCCAAGTGGGGATTGGACATGATAGGCCAGTTCCCTACCGGTGCGGGCGGGCACAAATATGTCCTCGTCGCAGTGGATTACTTCACAAAGTGGATCGAGGCCGTCCCCATCAGGAAACTGAATGCCGCTACGACCATCAAGTTCCTGCAGAACAACCTGATACTCCGGTTTGGCATCCCGAGGTGTATCATCACCGACCACGGGACAAACTTCGAAAACGAGAAAGTGAAGGAGTTCTGCAACAAGTACCATATCCTCATGAAGTTTGCCACGGTCGCACATCCACAATGCAACGGACAGGCCGAAGTCGCCAACCGGGACGTCCTCCGAGGCCTCCGAATCCGCCTAGCCAAAGCAGTTGGGTCGAGGAATTGCCCCGGGTCCTATGGGCCCTGCGCACGTCAAAAAAGACCCCCACCGGGGAAACCCCTTTCAGCCTCTGCTACAGGACCGAGGCAATAGTCCCAGCGGAGATCGGGCTACCCAGTCACCGGGTCGAACACTTCGACGACGAAGCAAACACTACGGCCCTGCGGACCAACCTAGACATCTTGCTGGAGAAATGAGACCGGGCTTAAATCAGGGCTGCCGTCTATCAGCAGCAAACCGCCCAATACTACAACGCGCGTGTCAAGCGTCGCTTCTTTAATACTGGAGAGCTGGTCCTACGGCGAAATGAGTTCGTTGATCAAGGCAGGCTGCATAAGCTTTTCCCGAAATGGGACGGTCCTTTCTTAGTCTCTGAGGTACTTCCCGGCGGAGCCTACCGCTTACAGGACGCGGATGGGCGCAAGTTTCCGCGGCCTTACAACGCCGAGAAGCTTAAGCTGTACCAGTGAAATCAATACCTATGAGTAAATTTTTCTAAAACAACGTAAATTTTTCTAAAAAGTCCTTTCTATTCAAATAACAAGAAGGGAACGTTAGAGCATTGCAAAAAGAGAAGTCCTGTCTTTGTGATCAAAACCCTCGTCAAGAGGTAAATGAGCAGCTTCACTGCTCGGTCAATCCTTAGCGGGCCTCCCATGGCCCCTCCAGCGCTAAGGATCTAAGCCCTCACTAAGAGGCAGCCGAGCGGCTACCCTGCTTGGCTATCCCTGGCTGGTAGCTCCCTACCCCACAACGCCAGGGAACAAAGCCCTCGCCAAGAGGCAACTGAGCAGCTTCACTGCTCGGTTAATCCTTAGCAGGCCTCCCATAGCCCCTCCAGCGCTAAGGATTTAAGCCCTCATGAAGAGGCAGCCGAGCGGCTACCCTACTCGGCTATCCCTTGCCGGTAGCCCCCTACCCCACAACGCCAGGGATCAAAGCCCTCGCCAAGAGGCAATTGAGCAGCTTCACTGCTCGGTCTATCCTTAGCAGGCCTCCCATGGCCCCTCCAGCGCTAAGGATCTAAGCCCTCATGAAGAGGCAGCCGAGCGGCTACCCTGCTCGGCTATCCCTAACCGGTAGCTCTCTGCCCCACAACGCCAGGGATCAAAGCCCTCACCAAGAGGCAGCCGAGCGGCTACCCTGCTCGGCTATCCCTAACCGGTAGCTCCCTACCCCACAACGCCAGGGATCAAAGCCCTCGCCAAGAGGCAACTGAGCAGCTTCACTGCTCGGTCCATCCTTAACGCGCCTCCCACCGCCCCCCAGCGCTAAGGATCTAAGCCCTCACGAAGAGGCAGCCGAGCGGCTACCCTGCTCGGCTATCCCTGGCCGGTAGCTCCCTACCCCACAATGCCAGGGATCAAAGCCCTCGCCAAGAGGCAACGGAGCAGCTTCACTGCTCGGCCCATCCTTAGTGGGCCTCCCACGGCCCCTCAGCGCTAAGGATCTAAGCCCTCACCAAGAGGCAGCCGAGCGGCTACCCTGCTCGGCTATCCTTGGCTGGTAGCTCCCCTACTCTACAACGCCAGGGATCAAAGCCCTCACCAAGAGGTAGCCGAGCGGTTACCCCGCTCGGCTATCCCTGGCTGGTAGCTCCCCTACCCCACAACGCCAGGGATCAAAGCCCTCACCAAGAGGCACCGGGCAGCAACCCTGCTCGGCCATCCTTAAGAATCAAAGCCCTCGCCAAGAGGCACCGGGCAGCAACCCTGCTCGGCCATCCTTAGTAGGCCTCTTACGGCCCCTCCCGCGCTAAGGATAAAAAGCCCTCGCAAGAGGCAACCGGGCCCTCCCTTGCTTGGTTATCCCTGGCTGGTAGCTCCCTACCCCAACATACCAGGGATCAAAGCCCTCGCCAAGAGGCACCAGGCAGCAACCCTGCCCGGCCCATCCTTAAGGATCAAAGCCCTCGCCAAGAGGCACCGGGCAGTCACCCTGCTCGGTCCATCCTTAGTAGGCCACTTATGGCACCTCCCACGCTAAGAATCCAAAGCACTCGAAAGAGGCAACCGGGCCCACCCTTGCTCGGTTATCCCTGGCTGTTAGCTCCCTACCCCAACATACCAGGGATCAAAGCCCTCACCATGAGGCACCGAGCGGCTACCCTGCTCGGCCCGTCCTTGGTAGGCCACTTATGGCCCCTCCCGAGCTGAGGATCAAAGCCCTCACCAAAAGGCACCGAGCAGCTACCCTGCTCGGCCCTGTCCTTAGCATGCCTCTCCGAGCCTCCCACGCTAAGGAACATGACCTCACCACGAGGCTTCCGGTCTGTTTACGTCTGAGCGATCTCCACCTCGACTTCAGGGCTATGGAGATACCATCTTTGCATACTGGGCAAATGAACAGATTCAACTCGACGCGTAATCACTAGACAAAGAACTGACATAACACAAATGCAGTACTATGCAACTACAAGTGTTTACCGACAATGGAAATGCGCGCGCAAATACCACTGCAAAAATTCTTTATTCACAAAGCCAAAAGTCTTTGCAAGGCTTTTATAGGCTCCCCATCCTTATCAAATTACCCGGAGGCTTACAAAGAGAGAGAAAGAAAAGCCAAAAAGTTCGAGTCGCAAGCCCCGCCTAGACCGCGCCTCCCTCATCACTGTCGGCCGGAGGCATGACCACCGAAAGTGGGACTCGAGTACGGAGCTCACCATCGGAAAACTCTGGAAACTGCTCATCAAGAGCTTTGTTCCACGCAATGGCGGAGGCCTCACCGAGGTCGACGTAAAACTGGTCCGACCCTTTATAATCGGTCACCGCCTTCCTAGCCCGAATCTTGGCAACCTCCGCCGCCTGAAGCGCCGCCTCGGCATCCCGCTTGCTGGCATCCCTCGCCCTTTTCATAGCTGCAAAGCGATCGACCAGTTCCATCAACTTCGCCTCGACGACTCGGTGGGACTCACTTAGGCGATGATAGGACTCCCGGCACCATGAGACGGTGAGTTCCGCGGCGGCCGATCGGGCTTCCAAGACAGCCACCCTCTCCCTCTCCAGACGCAGCTCAAGTTGCAGGTCCTCGACCTCTGAAGAAGACTCTCCCGCTGGCCTTGAAGCAGGGAGGGCCCCCTCGGCCTCTATGCAGGTGACGAGGGCGCAACGCTGAAGGACCTGACAAAAAACATCAAAGAGACCTAAAGACCTTCGAACTAAAGAAAGGGCGCTTAAAACGACACATGAAGGAGTACGTACCTACACCGCCTCCTGAGCTATAGCCGCCATTTGGGCCCTCAGGGTCCCCCGCGATATCTTGTACCCGGCCGACTCTTCCATACCAGTAAGCAGGCCGACAGCAATGGAAAGCCCAGACGGGACAACGAAATGGACATCCCCCTCGTGCACGGGAATCCCCTCAGGGTTCTCCGACGGTGGCGCACGAGAGACTGTCCTCTTCCTCTTAAGAGGAACCCCGTCTTCGCCCTCTCCTACATCCCTCGTCTGGGGCTCGGGAACCCGTGGACGCCTTTGGCCGCCGCCGGGACAATCATCGGGAGCTCGTGACAGGCAGATGGCCCCGCCCGCGGCGGCACATTTGGTGCTGGGCTCGGGTCAGCCGAAGGCACAGCCGCACCGCCGGCCCCCATCCGGGATTGAGCGCCGAGAGCACCAAGATTCCTAGATCGATCTATTTGCCCTGCCAAAGGGAGAGGTAGACTCGACTCAGAAGGAGAAAAAGCAGAAGAAAGAAAGGAAGACATCTTACCTGATGAAGAGAAGTCCTCGGGAACGCGGAGATCCGACCTAAGAAGGAGAGCGCCGAGCTAACGAGACCAAAGACGAGGAGATTATGAAGAGGAATGGGCCCTCACATAGGCCCCGCCTCTACTTATTGCTACTGGCGTTCTCATCCAACGGCGATAGTCATCTCCCGCCGAAACGGTTCAGTACACTCGACGGCCACGATCGCTCCACCTGTCGCATGCACATTGGCATATCCTCTTAGACGCCAGAGGTCTACGACCTGTCGCGTCAGCCAACCAGCGCCCGACACATGGTCTGTTGCTTCAGCAGAAGTACGCCCAATTCGGCGCACCCCCTTTAATGCAAAGATCTCGCCCTGATTCGCTGGCATCATCCAGAAAATACAACAGATCACCCAGGGACATGCCCAACGATATCTTCGAAAAGGAGCTCACCTCGGATGACCCGGCAAACCACTCTCGACCCGACCCGTCAGCTGGTCGGGACGAGAGTGAGGGGCTAATGATGATGCTCGATGTCGGTGATCTCCCAGATCATGACACGCGGCAGACGACGTGTCCCAGAGCATGCAAGAAAAGGCCTACAGTGACCGACCGGACCACTCCTATGCTCGTCATACCGACCAACGCTGGCTCACCTCCGAGCCCCCTGCGCAACTGGCCTCCTCGGCCTTAAGGCTCGTCTCCGGGCTATCGCAGAACCAAGATACCTCGGCTTTCCCGCTCGTCCGTGAGCTCTCCTGCCGAGGTCATCTTCTTCGATCTCATCGACCGACTGACGACACCGCTCACAGACGCAACCTCCATCCCGCTAATCTCACCATGCGCGAGATATCCGCCGGCCACATCTCACGTTCCACGCCATCACGATCCCCATTAATGAGCCTGTCTCGCCATTAATGGGAGATCCCGCTCATCACGCGGGCGCGATGTCGGGAGCGTAACGGCCGGCGTGATTCTCACGCCTGCCATGCCTGCTGCCACTGCTATATAAATCCCTCTTCCAGACGGTCCAAGTAAGCCGTTTTTACTCCACTAAGCCGTTATTTTGCTCGGATTTACTCTTTAACTTGACCGTCGGAGGGCCCTCGGTGGTACAACCACTTCGGGGCTTCCTTGCAGTTAGGTCGGCAACCACAACCTCAAACCCATTGAGATCCACACGCTTCAGAAGCCTGCCTCCAGATCAAACATCAGCCATCCATTGCCGTCATCAGTAGATCAACGGAAGGTACATCTTGGCGTGATCTAGGTCACGTCAGGGATCGAGGGAAGGATCGACTCTGCTTCATTGGCTGCTCTGTTGTAACTTTAAATTATTCCTTAGATGATGCTAATGTTGGTGATTGCGACATTGGGTTTAGCTTGTGGTTTCCTGCGGTATTGAATCTTATGAGCAGAAGCTCGCCCAATCGTGCTGAGGCGGATCCAAAACATTTCGATATGGTTAAGTTTCGAAGCACAAGCAAGGATGACATTTATTATTGTAACAACTCTAATTTTTGTATACATAAATTTGATTTAAATTTGAAGTATACTTGGAGTATTAATGTTGCTGATAACACTTTAAGTATCTATTTCCCTACAATAATTACATGAAAGAGCTTGTAGCTCATTGGTAATACCTTACACTGCTGAACCAAGTCACCAGAGTTCGAATCCCATGCCCCACATTATTTTTAGATTATTTTTCTTTTAAAATTCTTGGAAGCCCAACAGTCCACAGGCCATAACTCCCAAATGTTGAACTGAACCCCAAAAACGGAGTATGCCAAAGTCTTATTCGGAGAACCCCGCACCCAACAGTCGCTGAACCCGGCCGGGATCGGTCAACCCGGCCGGCCGGCCGGCCGAATCGGCCGGCGCCGCCGGCCGGAGTTGGTCGGATGGCCGGGGTCCCAACATAAAAATTGTGCCTCTTCGTATTCTAAAACCCCCTGTTTACTCCATTTTATTATATCAGTTTCTGAGTGATAAATATAACCAATTTATTACAAATTTTAATGCTTTTTATTTAAATTTTTATAATTTTTTTAAATAAAGAAAACCCTTCACCTACCCTACCCTAGCTACCCTATAAATAGACCCCTACCCCCTACCTTCTCATTCCAAAACCTTAGAATTACTCTCTTGAAATTTCCACAAGAAAAGTGTGTTTTGAAACCGAGTTCACGGCGAAGCGCTGACGGATTCCGGCGACGTTCTTTGAAGCAACCGGCGACGAAACCACACCTCGGCCATTTCCCTAGTTCCTCTTTACTCTTTAGAAGAGTTTGAAATCCGTAAGTCCCATTCTTCTCTCTTTTCTATTTCTTAAAATACGGAATTATGAAACCCGACGGAAATCGGAACAAACCGATTTCCGATTCGGTTTTTCTACAAAATCCCACTTGTCACCTAATCCATAACACCTAAACATATCCATGATGACTATTAATCACATAAAAATCAATTTGGACAAAATTTCTCACATGAAATGATAGCTTTCTTGTAATATCGTATTCTTTTCACAATAATACCATAAAGTTTATTTTTCTTCTTCTAATCAATTCTCTCATTCCTAAACATGTTCATCTTGATCACTAAACTTGTAAAAATCAATTTGAATGAGTTTTCACACATGAAATGATAACTTTTGCAAATACCGTATTCTTTCACTTAAATACCCTCATGTTTAATTTGTCATGTTTAACCCCTAAACATCACAATACCTTAAAATAAGTCACGAGGTAATGACCTACCTCCACACACACGCAAATACAACCTTAATTGATAACATCAAAATTTAGAATACGAAAATACAAGACTTTACATTAAAATACCATAATCTTCATAAAACCATTCTTAAAGATTTTAGATTTGTTACACTTTTTAGTAAATAGTTCTTACTAGGAAAATACGATAAGTTGTGGACATCGATCGTTTATCTAAACTGACTTTGTGGTGTCTAGGCTAGGCAAGTGAGCTTGGGTAACTTTAAAAGGCCCGCCTCACGATTCGTGAGCGGATCCCTCCCTCCTCACTTGTACTTACCTGGCCACAATTGGCGGTGAAGAGGCGATTTGAGACTTCCAACGATTTGTCGTTTAGACCTTTAGAAATAGGCTAGTTGGCTTAGGGAACCTTAGAAACTAAAATACGGAAATTGATATCTTTTTACAAATAAATACCTTATATTTATAAAACCGTCTTCTAAATGAATAGTATTTATTAAATCTTTGCAAAGCGCCACTACAACCCACCTTTAGGGAACTCGTTAGGGATTGTACGGTTTATCGTGCACCCTCGAGCCTAGTAGTGCGAGATTCAGACCTTCGCAAGGAGCATTCGATCTCGAAAGGTTTAAAATACGACATTTAAGAAAAATGAGATTTTTGGAAAATAAAATATTTATATAAAATTATTCTTGTATAAACATATGTATATTTATCATTTAAACACCTATTTTATTATAAGATAAAGTTTCCACCTTTTCCTAAAAATTACAAGATTAAAAGTTACATTAAAATACCATGAATTTCAAATAAATCAATTAATATTTTTATTAGGATATATTCACTAGAATAACACAAATAAAATTCACACCCATTACAACCCTAAAAACGAATAATAAATACTTGAGGTGTATCTTGAAAACTATACAATAGTACTTTTTACATAAAACCCCCTCAAGTTTTATAAATTACAATAAGGACCCTAACAATTATAGAACTTCAAATTAATTTTCTTTTAGTCTGACTCGGGTTTGAGTCTGACTATTTCTGACTTGAATATGATTCAAGTCAATTTATATTCTTTAATATTCCAACTCAATATGAACACATGAATTCCAGAATTCTGTTAACAATTATTACAACTTGACCGAACCGAACCATGGATATATTCCTTTTACATGTTTCCCAGTATTCCATTTACATGACTCTACGGTTATAACCGTTTCCTGATATCATGGTTTCGGTCAGTCAGTCAATCGATCATGCAATCTATACAATTTTACAATACAACAATACTGTTAAAACACTACGGGGTTTAAGGGGTAGATTGGTACGGAAGGTGTTAAAGGTGGCACGAGATGGTCAGATTAAGACACCTAACCTGAATCCCATTGCTGTTGTACCGTGGCATAAACGGTTCCTTGAGTTCCTGATACCATAGTCTCCGGGGTAAGTGAGACTCCTCTCGTATACACTGGTATCCTTCTGTACCAAGTTACAAACAATATCGTTAACATAATATTACAACAATAGTTTACACTTTAAAATATATCTTCTTGTTCTGTCTTCTCTACTTCACTCTTACCTTTGGGACTTACCGAGCGATCTGTTCGCTGACGACATTCTATTTCTCCCTTCTTTGAATGTTGTCAGGTGACCTGGACCCGGCAGAAGTTGAGCCAACACAAGAAGACTTGGAGCAATTTGCCGAAGACCCTGCAGTATAATTTCATTGTACACTTTTCTTTTCAATACTTTCCATTTCTTGTTATGCCACTATTTAGGCATCTTTATTTCAGTTGTATTTTCCTTTCCATGTATTGTACAAAGAATGTTAATAAATAAAAGTTGCTGTTCTTTTTATACTCTTGTCTCTTGTGTACTATTTTATATTGCTTCGCTACGCTTAGCGTATGTACTTCTGAGTACATACGTAGCGGACCTCGTCGCGCCCACTTCGTCGTACACTGGGAAGCGGGACGTGACAGGTTTTGTTGGTGGCCCATGCAGGTCAGAGCTGTATGAAACTCTGTCATGCAGTTCTGGTCTGCGTGAACAACCTAAGCAATATAACACAAGAACCAGCAACTAAAACATTCTTTACAATTCATATTCCTTGAATCTTGCAAATTTCTATTCTTTGAATCTTATCATTTCATGTATTTGAATCTGTCCTAACCCAAATTTCCTTCAAGGTTATGGATTCCCCGAACAACACCAGCACCCACGTCAACAACACCCCTTCAGCACTACCTCTTACACCAGCTGTTTCTGCACCACCCACTGAGCAAACAATGCTATTTGAGGCGATCCACAGTCTTCTCGAGGGATAGCAACAACTTCTGAACCGTCCTGAGACCGATGCACCGGGAGTAAAGCAATTCAGGGCTTTGCATCCCAAGCAGTTCTCTAGTAAAGGAAGCCCTTTTGAAGCGGAAGAATGGGCATAAAGTATCGAAGACGATCTGGCAGCAGCTCAAGTGCTAGACAACGCTTGGGTCCGTGTAGCAAAGCTACAGCTCACGGATAATGCTCGTAATTAGTGGAAGGCGGAAGAAAGCCGTCTGGTACAGCCGACTGAATGGAAGACATTTCGCGAGAAGTTCGACGCGAAATATTTCCCTGTGACTGCCAGGTTCGCCATGGAGCAGCAGTTTATTCATCTACAACAAGGATCAATGTGGGACAAATCGGTAGATGAATACGACGCTGAATTCACCATGTTGAGCCGGTAAGATATGTCGCAATAGTTCAATTTTTAATTATCACATACTACACAGCTAACACAAACTTTAAACAGATTCGCGGCACACTTGATACCGACGGACGAGATCAGAGCCCGTCACTTTCAACAAGGTTTGGACACAGAGATTAAGGCTGCTCTAGCCACAGGAAAGTTTTTGACTCATGAGGAAGCTCTAGAAGCTGCCCGCAGTTATGAGACAGTAATAAAAGAGAGGGGCAGACCTCAGTCTGCAGGAGTCAAACGCCCTGCCAACTAGATGGCAGGTGGAGCCTCGTCCAGACCATCTTTCGTGCCAAGGCGACCCGGAGTACCAACCCATCGTCCTAGCCCAGCCTTTTGCACTTACTGCAAGAGTACTGGACATATGATGAAGGACTGCCGTCGAGCCAACCGCCTTTGCTTAGTCTGCGGCTCAGCTACTCACGATATTGGGTCTTGTCCCCAAAGACAGAACCCAGTTGCTGCACCCAGGCCAGCAATTACCTATCCGCAGCGACCAGCTCTTCAGGCACCTGCTCCCAGACTTGCACTGCCTGCACTACCCAGGGGACCACAAGCTACACCACCTCCTCGACAGTTCCATCAAGCTCAAAGGAACGTTCCGAGGAATGCTCCTCAGGCCAGGAGAAATGTGCCAAAGCGCCAGGCTTTCATGATGTCTGTGGAAGAAGCTGAGGCCACTGGCCAAGTCATTACTGGTAACTTCCTTCTCAAACTTATCTTTTAGTCTTGTTTACCTACACACTTTCCCTATACCTAAAACCTATCCCATATACCTTAGGTACAATCCTAGTAGCTTCACTACCTGCACTTGCACTGTTTGATACTGGAGCATCACATTGCTTTATGTCGCAACGGTTTGTCCGAACCCATGCGATACCAGTCTCACCGCTTGTATCCAGCTGGAACGTCAGTTCCGGAAATGGTGTTCTAAAGGAAACTATGGGATACAGCCTGTGTCCAGTCGTCGTCTGCAGTCGGGAGTTTTATGCTGACTTCAAAGTACTGGACATACCGAACTTCGATATGGTTCTAGGAATGGATTGTCTTGGAACTTTTTATGCTACCATCGACTGTCCTCAAAGGAGGGTAGTATTTGAGATTCTAGATCATCCGGTCTTCTATTTCAAGAGTGGAGACCGTACACTGGAACCAAGTATCT
This sequence comes from Agapanthus africanus, assembly GCA_030015575.1. NCBI lineage: Eukaryota > Viridiplantae > Streptophyta > Magnoliopsida > Asparagales > Amaryllidaceae > Agapanthus > Agapanthus africanus. Next base: position 43,752,757 of record CM057342.1, read on the forward strand.
ACAAAGCGAAGCCAAGAGAAGCAGTAGTTGCAGCAGCTCAAGCAGAGGAAGAATCAAGACCAGAGGTAGTTCGAGAGTTCGACGATGTATTCCCTGACGATATATCAGGTTTGCCTCCTGATCGAGCTCTTGAATTCAGTATTGACTTAGTACCAGGAGCACAACCGGTGATCAAAGCACCGTATAGACTAAGTCCGGAAGGATTGAAGGAAGTCCAAACACAGTTGGACGAATTACTGGCGAAAGGATGGATTCGTCCCAGCACTTCAAGTTGGGGAGCACCTGTGCTATTGGTGAAGAAGAAGGAAGGTTCATACAGAATGTGCATCGATTATAGGGCCTTGAACGAAGTCACTATAAAGAACAAGTATCCACTTCCGCGCATCGACAATTTATTCGATCAGCTAAGTGGATCTTGTGTCTTCTCTAAACTAGATCTTCGTTCAGGTTATCATCAAGTGAAGGTCAAGGAAGCTGATATTCAAAAAACAGCTTTCAGAACTCGATATGGACATTACGAATTTCTAGTGATGCCATTTGGAGTGACCAATGTACCAGCAATATTCATGAACCTAATGAACCAAGTTTTCCGGGAGTATTTAGACAGGTTTGTTGTCATCTTCATCGACGACATCCTGGTATATTCTAAGAATCGGAAAGAGCATGCAGAACATTTACGAATTGTCCTGAAAACTCTTCGACAACATAAGCTTTATGCCAAGTACAACAAGTGCAAGTTTTGGCTAAATCAAGTTGGTTTTCTTGGACATATCGTATCAGGAGAAGGAATTTCTTAGGATCCAGCAAAAGTTTCGGCAGTTAGCGAATGGCCTACACCAAAGTCAGTGAAGGATATTCGAAGTTTCTTGGGTTTAGCTGGATATTACAGAAGGTTTATTGAAGTCTTTTCGAAGATAGCAACACCCCTGACCAAGCTCACACGAAAAGATGAAGAATTTGTGTGGTCAGAAGCATGCGAGCAAGCTTTCGTAGAACTCAAGTCAAGACTGACATCTGCACCTATTCTCGTAATACCGGATCAATCTGGAGGATTCGAAATGCATTGCAATGCATCCGGTAAGGGATTAGGATGTGTTCTACATCAGCACGGTAATGTTGTGGCTTATGCTTCAAGACAACTGAAGACTCATGAGCGCAATTATCCGACGCATGATTTGGAGTTGGCAGCCGTCATCTTTGCTCTCAAGATTTGGCGTCATTACCTACTTGGTGAACGAGTGAACATCTACACAGATCATAAAAGTCTGAAGTATGTGTTTACTCAGAAGGAGTTGAATATGCGGCATAGAAGATGGTTAGAACTCATGGCGGACTTCGACATCACCTTGCAATATCACCCAGGAAAGGTGAACGTAGTACCTGATGCTCTTAGTCGCCAACCATTATCAATGAATCTCACCGCTCAGTGGAAGCTTCAGCAAGACCTACATCAGATGGAGATTGAAGTAGTCATGCCAGGAGATGCTTCAAGTTTGATGAATCTACAAGTTCAATCAACCATTGTCATTCAGATTAAAGCAGCTCAAGCCAGCGATGCTAAGTTGCAAAAGATCAGAGAACAAGTGGAGAATGGACTCAGAACAGACTTCATCATCCATGAAGACGGATCTTTGAGATACAACAGCAGATTGTGTGTACCAAAAGGTCCTGTTCGGGAAGAGTTAATGAAAGAAGCTCACAGCTCTCCCTATTCAGTACACCCTGGAGGTACCAAAATGTACAAAGATCTACGTCAGAATTATTGGTGGCATGGAATGAAGCGTGAAGTAGCCAGAAGCGTCACAAAATGTTTGGTGTGTCAGCAAGTAAAGACTGAACATCACAGGACAGATGGACTACTTCAACCGTTACCAATTCCAGAATGGAAGTGGCAGCACATCACGATGGACTTTGTAACTGCTCTTCCTCGCAGCACAAAGGGTAACGATGCGATATGGGTCATTGTGGATCGACTCACAAAGTCGGCTCACTTCATCCCATTTCGAGTTGGCCAATCTACTGAGACACTAGCAAAGAAGTACATGGAGGTAATAATCTAATTAAGATTTAAACTCTTCATAATGTACTATCTCTGATACCCATGAACTCATACAGGAAATTGTGAGACTTCATGGAGTACCGGTCTGCATTGTCTCCGATCGTGACACCAGGTTCCGATTGCAATTTTGGCAGAGTCTGCAAGCTAGCTTGGGAACAAGTCTGAACTTCAGCACGGCTTATCATCCACAAACAGATGGTCAGTCGGAACGAACTATTCAGATCTTGGAGGATATGCTCAGAGCATGTATGCTCGACTTCAAAGGATCGTGGGAAGACCACCTGCATCTTGTGGAGTTCGTATACAACAGCTACCAAGTAAGTATATGAATGGCACCTTTTGTAGCATTATATGGAAGGAAGTGTCGATCGCCATTAAGTTGGGACGACATCGGAGATAGGGAACTCCTTGGACCAGAGATGATAGTAGCGATCGTTGATGTGGTTCGTACTATCAGGGAAAGAATGCACATAGCCCAAGATAGACAGAAACACCGGGCTGATGCAAAGAGACGACACTTGGAGTTCCAGCCTGGAGACCATGTATTCTTGAAGATATCTCCGAACCGCGGAGTGATCCGATTTGGAAGACGGGGTAAATTGAGTCCGAGATACATTGGACCGTTCGACATACTCGAATGAGTCGGTGAAGTGGCATACCGATTAGCGCTTCCACCCTCATTGGAAGGAGTGCATAACGTGTTCCACATATCCCAACTCAGAAAGTATGTGAGTGACCCCAGCCATGTACTTGATCATTCCGAGCTCACTATACAGCCCGACTTGTCTTGTGAACAACAACCTGTGGAAATCCTGGATAGGAAAGTGAAGACACTTCGGAACAAGAAAGATAACTTGGTCCGGGTAATGTGGAGAAAAGACACTCCAGGAGAATCTACGTGGGAAAGGGAAGATGAGATGCGTGCAAGATATCCTCATCTTTTTGTAAACTAGTCCTCAAATAAAAGTTATAAATTTCGAGGACGAAATTTTTGTAAGGAGGGTAGATTGTAACAACTCCAATTTTTATATACATAAATTTGATTTAAATTTGAAGTATACTTGGAGTATTAATGTTGCTGATAACACTTTAAGTATCTATTTCCCTACAATAATTACATGAAGGAGCTTGTAGCTCATTGGTAATACCTTACACTGCTGAACCAAGTCACCAGGGTTCGAATCCCATGCCCCACATTATTTTTAGATTATTTTTCTTTTAAAATTCTTGGAAGCCCAACAGTCCACAGGCCATAACTCCCAAATGTTGAACTGAACCCCAAAAACGGAGTATGCCAAAGTCTTATTCGGAGAACCCCGCACCCAACAGTCGACGAACCCGGCCGGGATCGGTCAACCCGGCCGGCCGGCCGGCCGAATCGGCCGGCGCCGCCGGCCGGAGTTGGTCGGATGGCCGGGGTCCCAACATAAAAATTGTGCCTCTTCGTATTCTAAAACCCCCTGTTTACTCCATTTTATTATATCAGTTTCTGAGTGATAAATATAACCAATTTATTACAAATTTTAATGCTTTTTATTTAAATTTTTATAATTTTTTTAAATAAAGAAAACCCTTCACCTACCCTACCCTAGCTATCCTATAAATAGACCCCCTACCCCCTACCTTCTCATTCCAAAACCTTAGAATTACTCTCTTGAAATTTCCACAAGAAAAGTGTGTTTTGAAACCGAGTTCACGGCGAAGCGCTGACGGATTCCGGTGACGTTCTTTGAAGCAACCGGCGACGAAACCACACCTCGGCCATTTCCCTAGTTCCTCTTTACTCTTTAGAAGAGTTTGAAACCCGTAAGTCCCATTCTTCTCTCTTTTCTATTTCTTAAAATACAGAATTATGAAACCCGACGGAAATCGGAACAAACCGATTCCGATTCGGTTTTTCTACAAAATCCCACTTGTCACCTAATCCATAACACCTAAACATATCCATGATGACTATTAATCATATAAAAATCAATTTCGACAAAGTTTCTCACATAAAATGATAGCTTTCTTGTAATATCGTATTATTTTCACAATAATACCATAAAGTTTATTTTTCTTCTTCTAATCAATTCCCTCATTCCTAAACATGTTCATCTTGATCACTAAACTTATAAAAATCAATTTGAATGAGTTTTCACACATGAAATGATAACTTTTGCAAATATCGTATTCTTTCACTTAAATACCTTCATGTTTAATTTATCATGTTTAACCCCTAAACATCACAATACCTTAAAATAAGTCACGAGGTAATGACCTACCTCCACACACACGCAAATACAACCTTAATTGATAATATCAAAATTTAGAATATGAAAATACAAGACTTTACATTAAAATACCATAATCTTCATAAAACCATTCTTAAAGATTTTAGATTTGTTACACTTTTTAGTAAATAGTTCTTACTAGGAAAATACGATAAGTTGTGGACATCGATCGTTTATCTAAACTGATTTTGTGGTGTTTAGGCTAGGCAAGTGAGCTTGGGTAACTTTAAAAGGCCCACCTCACGATTCGTGAGCGGATCCCTCCCTCCTCACTTGTACTTACCTGGCCACAATTGGCGGTGAAGAGGCGATTTGAGGCTTCTAACGACTTGTCGTTTAGACCTTTAGAAATAGGCTAGTTGGCTTAGAGAACCCTAGAAACTAAAATACGGAAATTGATATCTTTTTACAAATAAATACCTTATATTTATAAAACTGTCTTCTAAATGAATAGTATTTATTAAATCTTTGCAAAGCGCCACTACAACCCACCTTTGGGGAACTCGTTAGGGATTGTACAGTTTATCATGCACCCTCGAGCCTAGTAGTGCGAGATTCAGACCTCCGCAAGGAGCATTCGGTCTCGAAAGGTTTAAAATACGACATTTAAGAAAAATGAGATTTTTGGAAAATAAAATATTTATATAAAATTATTTTTGTATAAATATATGTATATTTATCATTTAAACACCTATTTTATTATAAGATAAAGTTTTCACCTTTTCCTAAAAATTACAAGATTAAAAGTTACATTAAAATACCATGAATTTCAAATAAATCAATTAATACTTTTATTAGGATATATTCACTAGAATTTTGTTCTCGAAATTTTGTTACAATTTACCCTCCTATAAAGGAATTTTGTTCTCGAAATTCAAAAGGAAGATACTGTAATAAAGCAAAGTGTCAGGATAAAGCCGTTATGTATTGTTAGTAGATACGCCAACTAATCAGAAAAGGAAAGACAAAAAAATACAATATTAGAAGCTACTTCGACTCAAAGAAGTCGAAAGTCAAGACAAGACTTTTAAAATGAAAGGTTCAAGGATGTAAACAATGAAACCAATTGAGAATAAAGGAATCAAGAAGGAATCGCACAAATTACAAGAACAGAGCAAGATGGAGATAAAAGACTCATACTTCTGTTTCCTTTGTATTGAGATGATATCACCATAGATAGTAAAAGAAAAATTTAGATAGATTTAGAAAGAAAACTTCATGAAGTACAATAAACAGTAAGATACAAAGATCAATTTCTGTACTCAAAGAAGAACGCGAGGCTAACCGAGATATCGAATACTACCCCCTTTCGATGGCGGTAAAGGGTGTCATAGAAAACACTGACATGAACTAGGAAGTCATGTAATCAAGATTGCGCTTCCTTATAGAAAAATATGAAAACTAAAACCGGATAAGATTTTGGGAATCAAGGATTCTAGAAGTGATCTTCCAGAAGATCTAACCAAGGAATCACGATGGATTCAGTGAATGGGATTCAAGAAATCAAAAAAGAATTAGAAAGAATACTAAGAGCTCAAACAGAGATGAAGAGAAGCATAGTAAGTATCCAGCCAGTCCATACCTAGTGATTCCGACAGGGAGTAATCGCTATTGGATAAGGTAACTTACAACGTTATCGCGTACGTGTTCCATCAATCGGCATTCCAACAAGTAAGAAGATGATGGTTAGCGTAGAATGTGTTTGAAACGGATTTAGAGGAACCAATAGTCATGAGTCAACGAGATTCAACTACTAGTATGAATTTTCTAGAATGATTCCTAAGTTGAAGTAAAAGGTTCAATAACATATGCAAAAAGAAAATCAATGAGATAAGAAGTTGTTGATTGGGAATTTAAGAAATTAACCAGCTTATAAGAAGAATAGAGACGAACATCTAGAGCTCGCACTTTTGTTCCCTTTTCTCTTTACGTCAAGATACAGTCATCAAAGAAATTGAGAAAATATTTAAGTGATCACTAAGGTTTAAGAAGGAAACTGTAGTGCAGTTCTTACAACCTACCATTCTCAAAAGAATTTCGTCCCTGAAATTCTCTCAAGGAATATATTGTAATAGTGTAAGAAAAAGATGTCGTGGTAGTTATATATCTTCGCGCTCCTAGTTGTCACTTAATCATTGATGCTTCGTCCGAAAAATACGATTGGAACAAAATGAAACGCCAAGAATTGAAAAGACAAGAGAAATGATAGATTTAAGGAAATATGATGGAAAATAGACGCTAATATTAAGGATTTGAAACATAAGGAAGGGATCAAGAAGGGTTTAAGGATAAAATTCAAGAAGAGTAATAAATATTGTCAGACTTTTAAATTCTTGTAATATCTGATTTCAACGGTCATGCAGAAGGACCTGCATGGGCCACCAATAAAACTTGTCATGCCCTGCTTCCCAAAAACGATAAACTAGAGCGATAAGCCTGCAACGTATTTATATCGAGAAGTACTCTTTCTCAACATGAATACGCTAAGCGTCTATATAAGCAGTTTAGGAAATTATAGTACAAGAATTTTAAGTTAATAAAATATCCAACAATATTTATAACAGTCCCAAAAATAGTAACTGAACACAAATTCGAAAATTCAAGGATAATAAGAATGGAAGATAGTCTTGAAAAAAACAAGGCATACTTACTGAAAATGAAAACTAGAGCTCGGTCTGATTTGAAAGATATTGGTTGTCCTTCTCAGTTGATACCACCTCATACCTAGTCTCGTCGTCTACCCCAATGCCGTCTGAAGACATTCCCAAGAAAAGAAAACAATAAAATAGGAATGCCGTCAGCGAACTAAAGTTCAGTAAGTCCCCATTTTATATAAAAAATATTTGAAATGAAATATGATATATATAATACTAGGCATGAGAATAATTGTGTATAGTAAACTGTAATATACATGTCAAATAAGTAACATGTATTAATCAGTGTAAGGTAACTAGAGTATTGATTAGTCTAAAATATTGCACATTTGAATGAACATTTTCCCTATTATTGTTAAGTGCTAAAATGTTTCTATTGTAAATAAAGAACATATGTGGGTTTATTTATAAAAATATTATTATCAAATGTTTCTTCATTTTAATTAATATAATTAGGGAAAATATATGCATATAATATTTAAATGAAATATTAGTAATTAAAATATACATATCATATCAAATATTCCTAATCAATATTTTAAAGATATTATATCATATAAATGGTTAGGATAATATTTCAAAAATACTAAATGCTACTAACACTTTGATTTGAGATATTGTGCAGGTATTAGCTCAGGTCTGGAATCCAAGTAAGAGATTCAAGTCAAATCGGGATTTCAGAATCGAATATGCTAAATTTTAGAAGCAAATCAAGGAATCTAGCAACGGCAGAGACTCATTGTAATTTTTTTAGAATCTATACATAAAAAGGATCTCCAAATATCGACACAAAAAGCCAGAAGAAATCTCAAAACCTAGTTCCACCATGAAGTGGCGGAGCCGCGGCCATACTTGGAACAATGCGGTGGAACCGCGGCTCTTTGATAGCCATTCGATGTGGGATTTTGGATCACGATCTTAACTGCATCTATTCATATATGGCATCTAGGGTTTCTGGTTTCAGGAACTATATAAAGGACCGAGAGCTGTACATTCAAAATTATCCAAGTGATCACATAATCATCTATTCATCTATCTCCATAAAGGAAGATATTTAGAGCAAACTAGGGTTCTTATAATCTACTTTCTAAGAAGAAAAGTTGCATGCAATAGTTAATTAATAAAGATAGTTTTTGTTTTAATTCTTTTCGCATTACTTTTCAGCATTTACATTACGCATTACTTTTTTGCATCTTAATTATGCTTTCACCCATCTTCAATCTTTCTTCTAAATCAATTATGAGCCAGTAATTCCTTACTAGGTTTGGAGGATAAGATAGAATAATGGATGAAATTTTTTTTAACTTCTTTTTAACATTTTAAAATTTATAAACTTTAGCAAAATAAATGTTAATCTCCTTATCGGACGTGCTATCAATTTATTGATAGTCACGACCACGATTTGAGATTAGTTAAACACTTTTTTTGTTAAGGGCTTGACATGAATAGAGATCAATGGACGGACAAGGGTCGGTAGTGGGAAACCCTAATTCTCTCTAAGAACCCTAATTCACATTCATCGCTATCGCTCTAGTTTTAAACTATTAAAAGACAAAAATAGTCATTTTTAATATTCATCCATTAATCACCAAGTCCTATGAACCTTACAAGCCTTTTTATTATAAATTTTACATCCGTATTAAAATAGAACGATAACAATCACCCATCTTTTTCATCAACTCGTCTAAAGCAAGAAAAAAAGTTCACGTTTCCCTGCGGATGACCTGTACTCATCGCAGCTAGCTACTAACGATACCGTCTTGATTGCGGTTATTTACAAAATACTTTTTGCACGATCAATTAAATGGCGCCGCTGCCGGGGAAACAGTCGTAATTTTTTTCTTCTTATTCGGGTTGATTTCTTATATAAACCAGCGAACATAAAATAAACGAGAACCAAAACCGCATATTGTATTTCTAACAATTATTGTGCGAATTTTGCAAGAGAATCTGGAGTAAATGGAGCAAGACAACAGAGATTCAGAAGATTTAAACTTAAATCAGCGGAACATTGGAGCTCTCTGAAGAATTTTGAAGGGAAGAACACCTCAACAAGCGGTGGAACCATGGCGCTTGGGTGCAATTGGCGGCGGAACCGCGACGCTTTGGGAGAATTGGGCCCCCAAAATCCTCTGGTATTTTTCTATTATCTTTCTCTCTCCTCCAAAACTCCAATAAATTATTTTTACCTGCAGGATTCTTTGCAAATAGCGCCGCTCAAAAATCTTTTTGCGTGTTTTGATTTCATTTTATTTTGCATACTTAAACCGGAATTTATGGGGCAATAAACCCAAATTCAGATTAGGTGGGGATTTCATCACCCTTCCTAGACCCCACAAATCACAAATGAGCATACTATCACCCTACATTAATAAAAAATATTTAGACCAAGCCCCTAAGGACTGTCGTGCTCAATTAGGACAGAGGAAGGTCATGGGTAATCTATTGTTTATCCGCATTTTTCTTGTGGTGTCTAATGCGAGTGTGACTAAGGAAAATGGTTACTTAATTAGGTCCGCTATTTCGGTGATTCATATAGCGAATACCTCCCACTTACCTAGGACTTACATGGCCATAAGATTGATAAGGAGGTAATAGAGGACTGATCATGCGTCTTGTCCTTTGGAAGTCTAGGAGCGGTTTAGTGACTTGACCTATGCGACCCTAGTTCTAGAGATTGATTGTGCATTTTGGAAATCTAGGAGCGGTCTAGTGTCGCATTGATATGACCTAGTCTATAATGCCACAAGAAGGTTTCGTTCATTTCTGAACTTTTCCTCTTATGTGTGTTCTGTATATTTAGAACTGTAGTTTGATTCAAAACGTATATACCGTTACACAATGTACCAAACACAATCAACACTTGATTTAGAAAAATGTTCATAATATTATCCTCTAATGTGAAATTATATCCATCTTTAGTTAGCAAAGAAACCGATATAATATTGCACATCATCTTTGCTACGTATTAATAGTCATTCAGAATCAATGTATTACCAGTTGGTAATACAAGGTGATATTCGCCAACTGTTTTAGCTACAACAATTGCACTATTTCCTACTACTAGAGACTTATCATCCTTTTCCAGTTCTCTACCTCTCTTTAGCCCATGTAACAAATTACATATGTGGGATCCTGATCTGGTATCCAATACCCAGGACGTAAAGCAAATTGAGAAACAGTTCTCGGTTACGAACACACCCGAAGACGATGCATCAACATGCTTATTCTTCGTTTTGGTGGCGTGTGAATCCTGATATTCCCATATCCCTTGCTCAGACTTATGACAATCATAAGAAAAAGCGGAACCAACGTTCCCCAGCTCAGTATAATAAGTGGGTTCGGTCAATACATCCATATTATTATCTTGATTAAGGCGTGCCATTGGTTGCTACCTGGAGAGAGAGAGAGAGAAAGAAACACTTTAGCGTGCGCACTTGTAAGATTAGATTGGTTATTATCTGAATTAATCAGGATGGCTCCCACTGTTTTTATCAAATCTTCCTTCAAAACCTAAAAGGTAAGATTAGCCGGGATTAATTACACCCTATAAGTTCGTCAATCGTTCGTCCAGGCAGGTATTGGTACTCCGAGGGAGTCTCCCCATACTTTCGTATGGAACTAATTAAATAATCTCGTTTCCGCAGGGGCATCACCCCATTAACACCTTTTTAGACACCTAATGGATCGGCTAATTGTAAAGTGTAAAACTCTTTCAGGAGTAACTCTTACTCGCAGTGGGTATCGGGATCCAACTATCATATAGAAGGTATGCAATCTCATTGCAAATTTCAACACTTGAAATTCCCAATATCTGTTTTTGCCCCAAGGAACTTATGACCTTGGCTATGGTCAACAAATCAAAAGCGCTAGCCAAATTCAACCCGTCATTTCTTAATTGAATTAAACCCCCCCGTACGACCCTTGGATAAGGTCAACAAAGCCGTACGACTATCCTAATCAAATCGCATCACATACTGCAGATAAGAACTAACTAGCTATCGCACACTACGTCTTGGCTATGGTCAACAAACGTAGCACGAATACTAAATAGTAATTATCTAAAATGACGGAGGGCTACAGCTGGTTTTTAAGAAAACCTTTAACGTAATGAACTTGATATCGTTGTAGAATCTAGTGATTTTGAAAAAGAGTGATTTAAGCTCTGCTTTTAAAATCGAGTAGTTTTAAAAACAAACCGAATAGCTTTTACTAGATTTTGCTAAAGAGGTCACTCCCGGTGAAGGAATTTCGGCTCTTTCCTCATCGAATGAGGTGTTGGATATTCATCAAAGAATACCACGATGCAAAGCAAGAACTACAGAAACTATGATGATAAACCGAGTGGGTTGCAGCACTTGCTAGTTTTGCTAAAGAGGTCACTCCCGGTAAAGGGATCTCGGCTCTTTGCTCATCGAATGAGGTGCTGGATATTTATCAAGGAATACCACTATGCAAAGCAATAACTAGAGCTACCTTTTTGAAAATTTTGATTCTACAATATCTTTAGGTTTCTTTTCTTTCCATTAATCTCATTAATGAAGTCCCATCATTTAAGTTTCCCTGAACATCATAGAAAAGAAATGAAAATAGAACGTACGCTTATGCCATCCGCATTCGCCACGAGGCCCCGTCATGCACCATTAAGTTACTTAACTAACGACAAAGCGGGGGCTGGACTAGCGCGAGTGCAAAACATAAGCAACGTTTATTATATATATCATATATATATATATAGCATTCGTCTCACACAGTTATATGATCACATCACAGAACCAAGCAGCAGAAGTCAACATATGAAATATTGGATATAGTAGGAGGTCCTTATTTTAAATTACGCCAATAATGAAAAACACGGATTTCACGGTCGTGATGAATAGCCAAACCCACATACCTAGACCCCTACGAGAGCGGCAAGCAATGTAACAACCCTAATTTTTCTATACAAAATTTTAAATTGTTTTCAAAATCCATAAATGGGTATTTTAGCCTGAGCACAAGATATAAGTAATTATTTTGTTTTTAATTACAAGTTACAAGAATGTAATAACTCCATTTTTAGTGTACATGAAATTACTTTAAATTTAATGTATACTTGGGGTCTTTACATTTTCCGTGACTGCTTTAAGTAATTAAATAGCTCCATAATTATAAGAAGGAGCTTGTAGCTCATTGGTAATACCTTGCACTGCTGAACCAAGCTACCAGAGTTCAAATCCCATGCCCCACATTATTTTTAATATTATTTTGTTTTGAGTTTTTAGAATACCAACAGTCAACACGTGTTTTCTCACAAAAACCCCACTACCCATAAAAAGTTAAATGTTCTAGTGGCTAACCCCGGCGACCCCCCACCTCCCGAGACCCCGACTCGGCCGAGTCGGCCTGTCCGGACTCGGCCGGTCGGCCGAGTCATCAACATATGAAATGTGACTCTTGGCCTCCCCTACCTCCCTGCATACTCCAATTTATGAGATCAGTTCCAGAAACACATTTATACCATATTTAATCCATTTTTAATGTTTTTTTCACACATTTCTTACAATTTTTAATTAAAAACCCTACACCTACCCTAACCCTAGCCTGACCCTATAAATACACCCTATCCCTATCCTCTCATCCCAAAATTTTGAGCCCACTCTCTCAAAATTTCAAGAAAATCTTGTGTACTTTGAAAATGAGCGAAAGGCGAAGCTCCAACGAAATCTACGGCGAACTTCTGGTGATCGTGCTAGGAACTCGCGGCGACGAATCGACGCACCGACGAACCCTCTTCTTCCTTATCACTCTCGTGTTTGTCCAAACCCATAAGTCCCTTTTCTATCTCTCTTTTCTATTCTAAAAATACGAAATTACAAAACCCGACGGAATCGGAACAACTCCGATTTCTGATTCGGTTTTCTTATAAACTTCACTTCTTATTATTTCAATTATGCTTAAACACTCTCATGTTGACTATTAAACACTAAACAACTAAATTGATCAAGTTTCATTACATAAAATGATAGCTATTTCCATTCATCGTATTTTTCACTTAAATACCACATTGTTTCAATTATACATTTAATTTCATTAAACCTTACTATATCTTTAAGTAGATCACGAGGTAATGACCTACCTCCTCACACACTCACATGTAAACATAGTACAATAATCTTGGGAATTTAGAATACGAGAAAACAAACATTTTCATACCATTTACTTAATAAAACCATTTCTAAAGGATTTAGTATTGATACATCTTTACAAATGAATACCACTTATTATGAAAATAGGATAAGGTTGTGGGCATCAGTCGTTTATCTAAACCTGACTTTGTGGTGTCTAGACTAGGCAACTGAGAAAGGTAACTTTAAAAGGCCCGTCTCACGGTGATTCGTGAGTGGATCCCTCCTTTCTTCACTTGTGCTTACCTGGCCATAATTGGCGGTGAAGAAACGATTTGAGATATCTCACAACTTGTCGCTTTGGACCAGTTAGGATCAGTCTAGTTGACTTAGAAGACTCTAGAACATAGAATACGGAAAACGACACTTTTTCATATAAATACCATAACTTAATAAACCGTTTTTCTTTAAAAATTAGTATTTAAACAAATCTTTGCAAAGCGCCGCTACAACCCATTTTGGGGTACCCGTTCGGGATGGTGCAGATTATCGCACATCCTCGGGCTTAGTAGTGCGAGATTCAGACCCCCGTAAGGAGCATTCGGTCTCGAAAGATTTAAAATACGACACCTTAAGAAAATGAGATTTCTAGATTATAATAAATATATAAAAATTTATTTTCATACAAATATATGTATATGTAACTCCAAAATATCTACTTTGAATTATTATGAATATTCAACCTTTTTCTAAAAATGGCACAAGAATCGGTTTACACTAAAATACCATGAATTCTATTTAAACAATATTTACACATAAGTACTTTTATATATGGAATTAGGTTATTCTCATTAGAAATATCACTAATATAAAATCCACAATTATTACAACTCTAAAGACGATAATAATTACTTGGGGTTTATCTTGAAAACTATATAAAAATTATTTTTACATAAAACCCCCTCAAGGTTTATAAATTACCCTAAGGACCCTAGTAAATATAGGTTTAAGAAATAATCAAGAGTTCGATTTACATTTCTAATTGTCTGACTCGGATTTGAGTCTGATTATATCTGACTTGAATATGATTCAAGTACAATCTGCAATCTACAATATTCCAATTCAATATGAACACATGAATCCATGAATCCAGTTATCAATCTATACAACTTGACTGAATCAAACCATGGATATACATCTATTATCCAGTTAATCTATTTACATGATTCTTCAGTTACATCCATTTACTGATATCATGGTTCTGGTCAGTCATTCAACTATACCATCTATACAATTTACAATACAATACAATACAATACAAACAAGACATCTCGGGGTTTAAGGGGTAGATTGGTACAGAAGGTGTTAAAAGTGGCACGAAACGGTAAGATTTAAGACACCTAATATGAATCCAATTGCCGTTGTTCCGGGCCTTCTAACGGAGCCTTGTACTCTATATTCCGTTTGCCCTGGTCTCTAGCATATAGAGACTCCTCTCGTATACACTGGCATTCTTCTGTACCAACCTACAAACAACAGCGTTAATACAATATTATAACAATATAATACAACATTAAAAGATACTCTCTCTCTCTCCCACTCTCTGTCTATTTCTCCCTTATCTTTGGGACTTACCGAGCGACCTGTTCGTTGACGACATTCTATTTCTTTCTTTTTTGAATGTCGTCAGGTGATTTGGACCCGTCAGAGATCGAGCCAACTGTAGAAGACTTGGATCAGTACAGCGAAAACCTCAGAGCTCTAGTCATTGTACACTTCCATTCAGTACTTTCATTTTTGTTATGCCATTGTTTAGGCATCGCTTTTATTTCAGTTGTATTTCCTTTTCATGTATTGTACAAAAGAATGTTAATAAATAAAGTTGTTGTTTTTATTATATCTTGTCTCTTGTGTATTTACTTTTATATTGCTTAGTTACGCTTAGCGTATTTTCTTCTGAGTAAATACGCAGCGGACCAGTCGCGTCCCCTTCACCGTATACCGGGAAGCGGGGCGTGACAAGCAACCCTGCCAATTCTAGAGTTAGGAGACCCGGTCTCGACTCCTCGAGATGGTCTCCCACGGGACTCCAGAACCCGGTTACTTATGCTCCCCGTCTTGGGTCTATCCTAATGCGGAAAAGCAAATAATATATATCAATGGTGACATCATCCTCAACCCGGAAGTGTCCCAATAAAAGAATATTACATACAAATTTTACAAGAATGAAAATTGTAAAACTCTCATCTCACATAAAACCCTCGGCTGTTCATTCACGATGATCCAATATAACATATCACAGCAACACATAGTATCACATGTCATCAACGTAAGTAAATACGCGTATCCCAAATTCCGTTGATATATAGCAACGAGATTTGGGATACCCCATATATTATGCTTACGGTCGCAGAAAATAAATGAAAACTGTAATAATTAGAATCCGCATTTCCTTAGACATCATAAACCCGGAATATCTCATATTCTGAATTTCTTGCCTAACTCTATAAACCTTACATTTTAGTCTCATATCGAAAACACTTTTCAATAACTTAGTCGGGTAATTCAATAAGATTCTCGACTATCCGATCGAATACTCGTTAGGAACTTTAGTACATGACCGTACTCTCGATGCCGTCGACCAAGTGCACTTAGGTAGAACACCACGTCCACGAGTGTAAATCGATGTCGTGCACCCCGTGGGTCCGCGGGGAGGTGGAATATTTAAAAAACGATTTTACAAATCTCGCAACACCGATTTGAACTCCAGGATCGATACTAAACCCTAACTAGCAAACATGTAAGAGGTTAACTACTTGGAAAGAAGTTTATACCTCATGATTTCAAGTCCTTCGGGTCTTCTTTGTCGCTTTCCTCCCCGTCATACGCTCCAAGGATAGTTTGGATCGGGTCTCCTCGTCGGTCCTCTCATGTCAAAGACGATCCACCCGAGAGTCTGTAGATCAAGCTCCCACCTCAAATCTGAAGTACTTAGGGAACCTAGTTTGCTACACTAGATGAACTAGATGATGTAGAGAATATAGATGGAATGATTTGTCTCTCATAGCCTTAGGTTCCTCAACTCATGAGACATGAAAAGTTAGAGGTAGAAGAAGAACACTTGAGGAAAAAGCTAGTGAAGGTTTTTTGCATAGAAAAGAGAATGAGCTCTTGTTTCCCCCAATCAGAGCAAAGCTCTGTTTGAATTTCAAAAATTCAAAAATTGAAGCAACGCTTCAGATTTCTTGTGCTGCACGCAACGCGCCACGTATCAAAAACAGACACGCCAGCACTGCGCCCGAGGCAGCGCACCCAATCAGAGCAAGGCTCTGTTTCAAAATAAAAATAAAGGAAGCAACGCTTCAGATGACTTGCGCTCTGCGCTGCGCGACATGTGTCAGTGCAGTTGCGCTGCGCGACGTGTCAGCGCAGTTGCGCTAGCGCAGTTGCGCTGCGCTCTGCGCTGCGCGACGTGTCAGC
The DNA here is from genome assembly GCA_030015575.1 of Agapanthus africanus. Classification (NCBI taxonomy): domain Eukaryota; kingdom Viridiplantae; phylum Streptophyta; class Magnoliopsida; order Asparagales; family Amaryllidaceae; genus Agapanthus; species Agapanthus africanus. The sequence goes on from CM057342.1 coordinate 43,769,330, forward strand.
GCAGTTGCGCTAGCTGCGCGACACGTGTCAAGCACAGGTGCGCTTGCGCCAACTATGCCAGCATTTAAACAATAAAATTCTGGAAAGATCTTTTCAATCTTGTTAAAAACAAGAAGATTACCTTCTGTAAAACAGAAGCCCTAGGATCAAAGATCCGACGGTGGGAAAACATCCCTAAATCACTCAGAGAAAGATCTCTTTAACTGATTTAACAAATCTGGCACTATATAAAGGCCCTTAGACTCCAAGTCTAAAACAGACAGAGATAGAGATACAGAGACCTCCTCTAAAAACTTTGAGAAGAATTCAGAGAGAAAGAAAAAAGTTAAAACCTTTGGAAAAAAGAAGAATTTCTTCTAAAAAGATCAATGATCTAAGAATAAGATCAAGATCTTTAATAAAAAAATAATAAAAAAGAAGTAATCAACTTCATGACTAGATCTTTTGATCTATATAAAGGCATTGCCTTTTGATGAACCACTGGTTCTTGAAATATTGAGGTAGAACCTCTCTGGAACAAGAAAAAACTTATTTTCTTTGATCTAAATTTGATCAAGATATTAAACAGTGCCTTGCACTTTTGAAATTTGCACTATTGCGCTCCTTGGATTGGCGCAAGCCACCAGAGAGCCCCACGTGTCAATCATAGAACAACTGCGCCATGCGCTTCTAAAAACAGAGCACTGCTCTCTTGGTTTGGCGCAAGTCACCAGAGCGCGCCACGCGGCAGCAGTTCACTGGCGCAGCGCACTGCGCTAGCAGACTTGCGCTCACCAGCGCGTGACACGTGTCACCTCCACATGAATTTGCGCCTTGCGCTCCTCAATTGGCGCAAAGCGCCTAACAAGCCACGTGGGACACTGTCAGAACATTTAATGCAGTGCATTATTAAAAAGGGCAGAGCCCAATTAAAAGGTCTATCAGACCAAATAAAAATGCAATGCATTATTAAAATAGGGCAGAGCCCAATTAAAAGGTCTATCAGACCAAATAAAATAAATGCAGTGCATTATTAAAAAGGGCAGAGCCCAAATAAAGGCCTGACAGGCCAAACACAAATAAAATGTTGAATATTCTCAACTGGACTTAGCTCAATTCTGGCCATAAGTCCTCAAATTAAATTGACTGAGCACGACTGCTCTCTCAAATCAATTTACATCCGGTTCAAGGGTACATCTCCGAACTCCTCTGATATTTGTCGTTGTAATCCTTCAACGTCGTCAGAGAGGTGACGGGCCCGACAACCACATATTGATACGGACTGTGGGGTCCTTAAACTTATGGACTAATGCGTCCTTAAACCAATATTCGTCCCCAAAATGGGAATGTTGGACTACCATGTCCCTAAACTGGAGATGGACCACCATGTCCCTAAACTGGAAATGGACCACTATGTCCCTAAACTAGAACAATAGAGTCCCCAAATGCTCTCTTGTTGGATCTAAACGATCCCGTTAAGTTGATCTTAGTCTCAAATTAGACTAACGTATCCTTAACAAACGTTTGAGTTGATCTTACCCTCAAATATGGCTAACGTATCCTCAAACCAAAACCCCAAACCCAAATCTAAGAAAATACGGATTTAGACTAATCCACGTCCTACGGGCGACGACATATATTAGTCTCCGTATACAATCCACGGGCAACCACAAACAAAACAAACACCCACGACACGAAGTGAACATCTGGAGAAGGAGAAAGTTATTACCGCGACGCGGTGGCGTAATTAACTGCAGGGGCTTGCGCCTGCAGGGAAGTGTGTCCCCACAATCAAAAACCCCTTAACCGAGGGGGAATCTGACGAAGTCTGCTACATCGGCCGCATCCGTATAAACCTTCGATACACGGTGCTATAAATCAACTTGGCATCTTCGGAGAGGTGGACGGATAAAACCAAATAGCATCTGCCCCGAATCTCAGGCAAGACGTCTCTACGTCGCGCCGCCATTCGGAGGGGAACAGATTCTGGCACGCCCGGTGGGACCTTTTCCTCTTTCCACTCCACACTTCGTGTGTCGTGTTTTCCCCGCGATCAAATAATCGCGGTGTGTACGTTTTTGGTTGCCCTTAGGGGAGTGGATATTGAAGTCGGCATTTCGTCTCTATGAAGAATGGCATTTGCTCCTACCCTAGCAACTCAGGCTCTGTCATATCCGGCGGAGTCAGGTATGGGTCACTTGCAGCCTCAAATCTCTGCAATCCGGCTCTTCAAGAAATCAACGGGCCTCTCTTTGGGTCGATGCTCCCACCTCCCACCCTCGGTGCCTCAACGCCGATGGAGGAAGCCCAGAGGATGTCTGTTGTCCACAGGCAAGCTCCCCAAGCAGCAGCCTTGCCGACGGAATCGGTCCTCAAACAACTGGCACATGCCAAAGACCAAGGTCGACGCAGGGGGCAGAATATTCAAGCTCTTCAAGAAATCAATGGTTTCAAACTGCACTAACTGCAACATCAACTCTCGCTCTGTCCCATCTGGAGGAGTAACCTACGGGCCCCAAGCGGCCTCACTTTTCACTATGCCAGTAGAGCAGGTAACTCAAGCCACCACTGGGCTATTCTTCGGAACCATGCTCCCGCCAACAAGCTTCAGCGCTCCTGTACCATCACAAGAAGCTCCCAAGAAGTCGTTTTTCAGCACTCCTGTGCTTATTTACGCCCTACTTTGCATTATACTATATATAAGCACACACAAAAAAATTGTGATAATAAAAGAGTAGAAAGTGAAAAATTATATTTAAAAGATAGGAATAGTTTAAGAAAAACAAGAAAGTTATATGTTTTCTTAAATGAAACTAGTAATAAGTAGTTATGAGCTGTTGTCCCAAGGGTTAGTAAGATGAAGGAAATTACTAATCTGAGAATAAAAATAAGCCTGAAAAATAGTTCCTATTCTGGAAGCCAAACATTTGAACGTTGATACCCTACTATACGCACTTACACACATCTTGAAACTCGGGATAGTAGAGGATACCTTGAAATGCTCTTTTCTAAAAGCCAAAGTATGAAGAAAATAAAAGTGGAGAATAAAAGATAAAATGGTGAAAAGAAAAATGAACACTGGTTTTGTTATCACCGAGGCAGCAATAAAAAATATAGTAAGGGTGCTTTATCACCTAGTGCCTTAGACCAACTGGTTTAGGAGCCACTGCTAAGCCTTAGGTGTTGCAAGACGAGGAAAAACACCTAATTAGCAAGTACATGAGTAATCGGTCGGTTAGTACCTCAAGAAGTATTAATGGTCGCATGAAGAATGTGTGAGCAAATTCCATCTAAATATCTATTAAAAAGTACTAAGGTAGATGGACAAGAGTATGATTGCTTGAATTGAATTCTCTGAGTGTAGGGATATCCAGTTCATACACGTAGGGGTCTATGATCAATGTTTGGAAGAAATGTAGGAATGAAAACTAAAGGCGATGTTTTATTGAGGGATAATGTGATTTCTAACATTTTTTCATGACCATTAAGATAGGGCTCATAGCAACTGAAAAGCTGGTGTAGTTGAAAACTCTTATTTTCAAGTTCTTTCTTTTATAGTTCTTATCTTTATATAACTTTCAACATCTCTCTTTTATTATAGGATTTTGTGGGTGTAATCCGCTGAAAACCCTCAGGAGACAACACTCCTCCTACTAGGGATATGCCATTGGCGCCGAGTAAGGAAGGCTGGGGGCAACTCTCCTCCTGGACAGACTCCGCCGACTCCAACGGCGGAAATTGATGCTGCTGTTCCAACTGGGAACAGTTTTGAACCACTTAGGAAGGTCCGCAAGAACTCTCCGACCGCTGTACTGAAAAGATCTCCTCCACCTACGGAGAGCGCTACAAAGGTGAAGCCGGAACAGCCCCCTCAACGGCTGTCCTCTAAAATCTACAAGGTCTGGCGTCAAATCCAAGACTCGGTAATTGATCAAGATTATCCCTGCCGACAGAAAAAGGTGAAAGTTCAGCGGGAAGAGGACCGTCCTATCAAGCCACAAAGGCGATAGCTACTTGGGTGCCCACTGCAACGGCCCTCTCAACTTCGACTGCTTACAAGAGAAGAAGGCCGAAGAAAATCCCTGGGTCTGCGACGAACTGGAAGACCACTGAACCCAAACACCCCAAGTCTGGGGGCATGATGGTACATACCGTCTATATGGCATCCGGAAAAGAGGATAACCATGTCTTCACAGGTCATAGACCGCTTACGCGATCAGTGATTAAGGCTCAGATCAACAACAACAAAAGCTCCAAGAAATGCTGACAGCCATGGCCGCACTTACGGGACCGAAAGCAAGCCCGGAGACATCCTCGGAGCAGCGCCGTGAGCAGGAAACTGATGCCGAGTTTCTTCAGAGAATCCTCGAAAAGAAAGACAAAGAAGCCGCAGAGCAAGCGGCTAACATAAAATAAATGGCGCTCCTCTTCCAAGATATGGTAGGGATGATGTTACAGCCGGACCCTCCAGCTGAAGACCCTCCAATCATTGTTGGAGACGACGGAGGGGAGACATCTAATCCTCCTCCGGCCCTTTCAGCAGCCAAGGAGGAAACTATTTCCAAAGCTGCAATGGATGACTATATTGCTCAGCAGATATGAGTTCATCAGGCGAATGGGGCGGCTGGGCAAATTATTAGAACCGGACGACCCTACCCGGGCTGGTATGACCAAATCAGTTACCCGCCAGGATATACGATCCCTAAGTTCCACGTATATAAAGGAACAGGGAATCCACATCAGCATGTCACTCAATTCAGAGCCTTATGCGGCAACACTGGAGGCGACGACAAACTGCTGCTTCGCCAATTCGTTGGCAGCTTAGCAGAAATGGCCTTTGAATGGTATTCGGAGCTACCTAACGACTCTGTCAAAACATTTGCGGAGATGGAGCTATTGTTTACACAAAGATTCGCGAGTTCTAGTGAACGCACCCCGATAACAGCACTGATTAATGCCAGGGTAAGGCCAGGCGAAACGTGGGTTCAATACGCAATCCGATGGCGGAATCTATGGTCGAAGTGCGAGTAGCGCATCGAAGAAGTACCAGCGGTGGGCATGTTCATGGGCACCTTAGACCCTCATGCAACTATTTCACAGTTCATGATGTTCTTTAAACCGACCATGTTCCAGGCTTTAATTGATAAGCTAGCCCAGATGGATCAAATGGGTCACAGACCGTCTCCTCCGAAGCCGGAACCCCGAAACGACAAGGTAAAAGGAAGGCGACCTTCGTTGCGAACACCCAACAGCAGCCCAGTGCCCCAAAGCTAGCGGATCAACTGGAAGAGAGATGGCGGTATTATAATGAGAAAATAAAGCGCCCTTACTCATTCCTGCGGGATAAAACGAAGAGGCTGTTCGAGCTGGCGATGCGTATAGGCTTATCTATCTCCCGAATCCAAGGAGACCACCGCAACCCAGCGAGGTGAATAATCCCAATTATTGCCCTTACCACCAAACGGTAAGTCACCCGATCGAGAATTGCTTCGTCTTTAAGGGATGGATCGAGGATCAGTACCTACAAGGAAAGTTCGCATTAACCCGCCACAACCTCATGCTCCTAAGAGGGTGGGCACGCCGGGGGCATCGTGCTCTTTTGTAAAAGAAGCTCCATGGGAGGTCGCTCTTTCAGCCAAGACGAAAAGGATGCTGAAAGATCTTCACACATGCCCGGCAATCAGGTGGAAAAATCCACTGGAACCCGAGGTCGTAGAAGGGATGCTAAAGCCGCGCCCAACTCCAAAGATCAGTGGTGATAGCCAAAGCTCGCACACCCAACCGTCAAAATCTTCGAACAAGAAGAAGAAGTCCAAAAAGGCCGTGAAGCCTGGTGACAAGCGCACGAGCCTGCAAAAACAGATCGACGGGCTGGAGGAATATAATCAGAAGGCGTGGACTCCCATCACGCTCCAAGAGTTCCTCAGCCACGTCTTTCAGGAGGAAGATGATGGAGAAAGCTCGTCGGATGAATCTGAGGGTTACATAGCAAGTTGTCATGTGATCTCTCACTCGTTTATAGACGATGAAAAGGCTTCTTGTACAGAGAAACTGGGGGCAGGTCTCGAACCAGAACTTTTAGGTCCATCAGACGAAATGATTGATGCATTCCTAAACGAGGTCCGTCAGAAAAGCAAAGCCAATCGAGAGCATGAACTGGATATATTTGAAAAGGCCAAACGCCAACGACTGGAGGAAAAGGTTGAGACATCCTGAATGGAACAAAGCGTCCCTATCGCCAGCAAGAGTAAGCTTAAAGTAAGGAATCAATTCGCTAGGGCCCTGGCAATAGGAATGGAGTTGCCCTCTCTCAAAGGAAATTCCTCTGACAATATATGTCTTGATGAAGCAGACATACATCCTAATTTCTGCCTATACCATCAGAGGATTGCACACCCCACCGAGGAGTGCGTAGACTTTAAAAACTGGTGGCGGGGATATGTTGCCTATCGACGACACGTTCAACGAGTGAAGCGTAAGGTTTGATGGGGACAGAAAAGCATGACAGATGAGCGCGAAAGAGCTGTTGGCAACTGTCACGTAGCCGACACTAAGGCATCGCAAGTTATCACCTTTAGAAGCGACTCTGACAAAGAAGTCGCCCTCAGCCTTCTCTTCAAGGAATCTACCTCCGGCACAAAACATGCGAAGATTTGCGGCAAAATCTAGCTGTGTAATCGTACGTTGACCTGATGACCGAAACGTCTTTAAACTACTACCGCAGCATCCTCAGGCTGACGTAAAAAAAAAGGGTATGTCTATAAGCAAAATGGGCACGGATGAAAACCCGAAAGGGCTCCGTGAGTAAAAACAGCAGAGCTACCGGCGAGTATTCGTGAAAACTCGAAAGGGCGCGACCTCGTTAGAAAAAAGAATAAAAAGAATAAAAAGAATAAAAATAAGACGGTATGTCCATAAGCAAAATGGGCATGGATGAAAACCCGAAAGGGCTCCGTGAGTAAAAACAGCAGGGCTACCGGCGAGTGTTTATGAAAACCCGAAAGGGCGCAAGCTCGTTAAAAGACACTTACAGAGTCCTCTCGACCTTGTAAGGAGAAACCACTCGCGTGAGATCCTTACGACTCACAAGGGAACCATACACTTAGGGATCCTCACGACCCCTAAGGAGAAATTACACTTGCGAGATCCTCACGACTCGTAAGGAGAACTCTCTTATGGGACCCTCACGGCTCATAAGATTTGAAAGTCTTATATTACAGAGACCTGAACCTGTTCTTAAGCAACTCCCACAACCTTCGATATTGCCCTACAAGTGGCTCAATACTGACCCTTGTATACAATCCACGGGCGCGAATAAACATTTCCCTAACAAAGTCCCATCCGTGACTAGGGATATGCTCGTACAGCAAACAACACTTGTAAGTCCTCTCGACTTATAAGGAGAAAATCCTTTTGTAAGATCCTTACGACTTAAAAAGGAACATGCACTTAGGAATCCCCACGATTCCTAAGGAGAAAACACACCTACGAGATCCTCACGACTTGTAGGGAGAAATACCTTTGTGAGACCCTTACGGCTCATGAAGTCAAAAGCCTTAGTCGACAGGATCCTAACCCTATTTACTAAGCTACCTTTGTTCAACATCGACAGAGGCAAATGATGATTCGCTTCTGGCAATATCCCAGTTGTAGCGATGCTGATGCCTAAATCGATATCAAATTCCAAGTCCTTTCATGGCAAATGATGATTCGCTCCTGGCAATATTCCAGTCGTAGCGATGCTGATGCTGAGATTGGTACCAGATTCTAAGTTCCACACTTGCGATAAAAAATCAGCGAGCTAAAAATGCATATGAAATAGCCGAAATGATGGGGCAACTTGCAACGAAATCAGCAAGTAAAAATGTATGCATACAAAAACAACCGAAATGATTGGGCAACTCGCAATAAAAAGCAGCGAGTAAAAAGAAAAATAGCCGAAATGATTGGGCACCGCGAAAAATAGCCGAAATGATTGGCCAATCGCGACCTTCGCAATATAAAAGCTGAAAAGATAGAGCATCGCGGAAATAAAAAAAATGAAAAAATGAAACCTTTTGCCTTGCAGGTGAGATCACATCGATCCCTGTATACAATCCAGGGGCACAAACAAAGAGGGGACCATACCTTCCCAACAGGCTCCACCAGAAAGCGAAGGAATTCCCCTAGTTCCAAATCTCGACGGTTCACCGACAGCCTAGAGATCATCAACGGAGTTTCTCCTTACTCCAGCAGGATGCAGATACGACGTCAACAAACGACCCCAGGGTCAAAACAACGGAACCATGGTAAAGTCCCTAGTTCCAAATCTCGACGGTTCACAGACAGCCTAGAGATCATCAACGGCGTTTCTCCTCACTCCAGCAGGATGCAGATGCGACGTCAACAAACGACCCCAGGGTCAAAACAACGGAGCCACGGCATAGTCCCTAGTTCCAAATCTTAACGGCAATATCTACAGCCTAAGAATCAGCAACGGTGTTCCTTCGCAGTCCAGCAGGATGCAGATGCAACGTCAACGAAAGACCCCATGGTCGAAACAAAGCGAAGTGATGGCAAAATCCCGGCTCTACCTCAGCATTCGTCTCGTTACAGCAGACGCAATATCAACAACGGCGTTCCTTCGCAGTCCAGCAGGATGCTGATGCAACGTCAACGAAAGACCCCATGGTTGAAACAAAACGGAGTGACGGCAAAATCCCTAGCTCCAAATCTCGACGGTTCATAAACAACCTAGAGACAACCTCGATTCAGGGAAATCAGCGTCCTTGATGAGAGCACCTCGATTCGCGTCGACCTGCAGAGAAATCAGCGTCTTTGCAGGAATATATCGATTCGTTTCAACTCCAAGAAAATCAGTGTCCTTGGCAATAACCTCGATTCAGGGAAATCGGCGTCCTTGACGAGAGCATCTCGATTCGCGTCGACCCACAGAGAAATCAACGTCTTTGCAGGAATACATCGATTCGTCTCAACCCCGAGGAAATCAGTGTCCTTGACAATACCTCGATTTAGGGAAATCAGCGTCTTTGACGAGAGCATCTTGATTCGCGTCGACCCGCAGAGAAATCAGTGTCTTTGCAGGAATACCTCGATTCGTTTCAACTCCGAGGAAATCAGTGTCCTTGGCAAATACCTCGATTCAGGGAAATCAGCGTCCTTGACGAGAGCATCTTGATTCGCGTCGACCCGCAGAGAAATCAGTGTCTTTGCAGGAATACCTCGATTCGTTTCAACTCCGAGGAAATCAGTGTCCTTGGCAAATACCTCGATTCAGGGAAATCAACGTCCTTGACGAGAGCATCTTGATTCGCGTCGACCCGCAGAGAAATCAGTGTCTTTGCAGGAATACCTCGATTCGTTTCAACTCCGAGGAAATCAGTGTCCTTGGAAATACCTCGATTCAGGGAAATCAGCATCCTTGACGAGAGCATCTTGATTCGCATCGACTCGCAGAGAAATTAATGTCTTTGCAGGAATACCTTGATTCGTTTCAACTCCGAGAAAATCAGTGTCCTTGGCAATACCTCGATTCAGGGAAATCAGCGTCCTTGACGAGAGCATCTCGATTCGCGTCGACCCGCAGAGAAATCAGCGTCTTTGCAGGAATACATCGATTCGTCTCAACCCCGAGGAAATCAGTGTCCTTGGCAATACCTCGATTCAGGGAAATCAGCGTCCTTGACGAGAGCATCTTGATTCGCGTCGACCCGCAGAGAAATCAGTGTCTTTGCAGGAATACCTCTATTCGTTTCAACTCCGAGGAAATCAGTGTCCTTGGCAAATACCTCGATTCAGGGAAATCAGCGTCCTTGACGAGAGCATCTTGATTTGCGTCGACCCGCAGAGAAATCAGTGTCTTTGCAGGAATACATCGATTCGTCTCAACCCCGAGAAAATCAGTGTCCTTGGCAATACCTCAATTTAGGGAAATCAGCGTCCTTGACGAGAGCATCTTGATTCGCGTCGACTCGCAGAGAAATCAGTGTCTTTGCAGGAATATCTCGATTCGTTTCAACTCCGAGGAAATCAGTGTCCTTGGCAAATACCTCGATTCAGGAAAATCAGTGTCCTTGACGAGAGCATCTTGATTCGCGTCGACCCGCAGAGAAATCAGTGTCTTTGCAGGAATACCTCGATTCGTTTCAACTCCGAGGAAATCAGTGTCCTTGGCAAATACCTCGATTCAGGGAAATTAGCGTCCTTGATGAGAGCATCTTGATTCGCGTCGACCCGCAGAGAAATCAGTGTCTTTGCAGGAATACCTCGATTCGTTTCAACTCCAAGAAAATCAGTGTCCTTGGCAAATACCTCGATTCAGGAAAATCAGCGTCCTTGACGAGAGCATCTTGATTCGCGTCGACTCGCAGAGAAATCAGTGTCTTTGCAGGAATACCTCGATTCGTTTCAACTCTGAGGAAATCAGTGTCCTTGGCAATACCTCGATTCAGGGAAATCAGCGTCCTTGACGAGAGCATCTTGATTCGCGTCGACCCGCAGAGAAATCAGTGTCTTTGCAGGAATACCTCGATTCGTTTCAACTCTGAGGAAATCAGTGTCCTTGGCAAATACCTTGATTCAGGGAAATCAGCGTCCTTGACGAGAATATCTCGATTTGCGCCGACCCGTAGAGGAATCAGTGTCTCTGCAGGGATATACAACGTCAACAAAGTGGAGCCGCGGCAAAGTTCCCAGTTCCATGACTCGGTGGTACACAGACAACCCAAAGTCAACCCTCGACTCCCTGTTGAAGCAATGCATTAACTCGGGAGTAGATCAACTCATCAATCACTTACGAGTCCTCTCGACTTGTAAGGAAGAAAATTCTCTTGTGGGATCCTTACGACTCTCAAGAGAAAACACACTTAGGAGTTCTCACGACCCCTAAGGAGAAAATACACCTACGAGATCCTCTTGATCCGTTGGGAGAAAATTCTTTATGAGACCCTCACGGCTCTGTTCCCCTCCGAATGGTGGCCAAGACATGGACGTCTTGCCTGAGATTCGGGGCAGATGATATTTGGTTTTATCCGTCCACCTCTTCGAAGATGCCAAGTTGATTTATGGCACCGTGTATTGGAGGTTTAGACGGATGCGGCCGATGTAGCAGACTTCATCAGATTCCCCCTCGCTGGAGGGGTTTTTGATTGTGGGGACGCTCTTCCCTGCAGACGCAAGCCCCTGCAATTAATTACGCTACCGCACCGCGGTAGCAACTTTCTCCTTCTCCAGAATTTCACTTCGTGTCGTGGGTGTTTATCTTGTTTGTGGTTGCCCGTGGATTGTATACAGAGACTAATTTATGTCGTCGCCCGTAGGACGTGGATTAGTCCAAATCCGTATTTTCTTAGATTTGGGTTTGGAGTTTTGGTTTAAGGATACGTTAGCCCTATTTAAGGCTAAGATCAACTTAAACTTTCGTTAAGGATATGTTATCCTAATCTCCAGACTAAGTTCAACTTAACGGGATCGTTTGGATCCGACAAGAGAGCAATTGGCTCTATTGTTTAGTTTAATGACATTGCGGTCGATTTCCAGTTTAGGGACATGGTGGTCCATCATTCCCATTTGGGGACGAACATTAGTTTAAGGACATTTCGGTCCAACGTTCCCATTTCGGGACGAATATTAGTTTAAGGATGTTTCGGTCCACGAGTTTAAGGACCCCACAGTCCGTATCGACGTGTGGTTGTCGGGACTCATCACTTCTCTGAAGACGTTGAAGGATTACAACGACAAATATCAGAGGAGTTCGGAGATGTACCCTTGAACCGGGTGTAAATTGGTTTAAGAGAGCAGTTGTGCTCAGCTCAATTTAATTTGAGGACTTATGGCCATGATTGTGTTAAGTCCAGTTGAAAATATTCAATATTTTATTTGCATTTGGCCTATTGGGCCTTTATTAGGGCTCTGCTCCTGCACTGCATTTTATTCTGGCCTGTTAGGCTTTTTAAATTGGGCTCTGTCCCCTTTTAAATGATGCACAGCATCTGTTTTGGTCTGACAAACCTTTGTTTGGGCTCTACCCATTTTTATAATGCAGAGCATCTGTTTTGGTCCATTGGGCCTCTTAATTGGGCCCTGCCCTTTAATAATGCGCTGCATTAAATATTCTGACAGTGTGCCACGTGGCTTTATCAGGTGCTTTGCGCCAATTGAGGAGCGCAAGGCACAAGTCCATGTGGAGGTGACACGTGTCGCGCTCTGGTGAGCGCAAGTCTGCTAGCGCAGTGCACTGTGACATTGCGCTGCGCTGTTGCGCTGCTGACACGTGGCGCACTCTGGTGACTTGCGCCAATTTAAGAGAGCAGTGCTCTGTTTTAGAAGCGCATAGCGCAGTCTATTCTGGGGCTGACACGTGGCGCGCTCTGGTGACTTGCACCAATTTAAGAGAGCAGTGCTCTGTTTTAGAAGCGCATAGCGCAGTCTGTTCTGGGGCTAACACGTGGCGCGCTCTGGTGACTTGCGCCAATTTAAGAGAGCAGCGCTCTGTTTTAGAAGCACATAGCGCAGTCTGTTCTGGGGCTGACACGTGGCGCTCTCTGGTGGCTTGCGCCAACCCGAGAGCGCAACAGTGCAATTTTTTCAAGTGTAGGGCATTGTTCAATATCTTGATCCGATTCTAAGATTCCAGAACCAATGGTTTATCAAAAGGCAATGCCTTTATTTAGATCAGAAAGATCAGAAGTAAATTACTTCTTTTTATTAATATTATCATTTTTTATTGAAGATCTTTGATCTTGTTCTTAGATCATTGATCTTTTCAGAAGAAAATTCTTCTTTTTCTAAAGGTTTTTACCTTTTTCTTTCTTTCTTTCTGAATTCTTCTCAAAATTCTTAGAAGAGCTCTGTGAATTCTCTGTGTGCTGATGTCTTTTAGACTTGGAGTCTAGGGGGCTTTTTATAGTGCCATTTGATTTATTAAATCAGTTAAAGAGATCTTTCTCTGAGTGATTTAGGGATTTTTCCCCACCGTTGGATTTTTGATCCAAAGGCTTCTGTTTTACAGAAGAAAATCTTATTGTTTTAATAAGATCAGAAAGAACTTTCTAGAATTTTAATTCTGTTTTGGTGCTGGCACAGTTGGCGCAAGCGCTCCTGCGCTTGACACGTGTCGAGCAGCGCAGAGCGTAGCACAGCTGCGCTAGCGCAACTGCGCTGCCACGTGTCGAGCAGCGCAACGCAACGCAACTGCTACGTGTCACGCAGCACAACTGCACTGCCACATGTCGCGCAGCGCAGAGCGCAAAGCATCTGAAGCGTTGCTTCCTTTGTTAAAATTTGAATTTTAACTTTAATTTCAAGGCAGAGCTTTACTCTGATTGGGGAAAACAGAAGCGTTGCTTCATTTCCCGCCTCGGAATTTGAACAGAGCTTTGCTCTGATTGGGGTAAACAAATGCCCCCCCACCGTTGCGCTTACGTGACCCCAAACGTGAGCGCAGCGGTGGCAGAATTCCAACCGTTGCGCCAACTTTTGGAAGTTGAAATGGCACTCAATGCCTATAAATAGGACCTTTGGTCCCTTAGATGATTTTCATCTCTTTTCTTAAGAATTTTTATTCAGAGCCTTGCTCTTCAATTTAAGAACTTTCCAAGAGTAAAACTCTGTCAAAACTTAGGTAAAGTTTAAAAACTTTTAAGAATCCAGGGTTTTACCCATTAACGGAGCTTTTCTCTTCATAGATCTTTGATCTAAAAAAATCCCATTTAGGGTTTCATTAATAGAGCTTTGCTCTCTTTAGATCATGATCTTTTCTTGGGGTTTCTTAACCCATGAATCAGAGCTCTGCTCTCTTGATACATGTAGATTTCTTAATCTTTCGTGAAGAACTCTTAAGAGTTTGATCATGGATAATGAAGATAAAAAAAAGGAGTTTTATCTTTGATGGATTATATCATCTTTTCATAGTAAAGCCCTCAGAGTTCTCGGGGAATTTCTTTAAATTCCCCTCATTACTGGATTTTGACAGGTGTCACTCCTGTCTGCAGAGCATTGCTCTCGAGGAGTTTAACTCCCTGTGTCTCTCTTTTTTTTTCATTGCTGATCTTCCAATGATGTTTCCTTCAGGCATTATGGCTGTTCATTTATACAGTCTGCACGAATTCATCACTTATGAGGATATCCGCGTACAGGGCCGTCACCAAAACCAAGAGTTTACAGATGCCCAGTGTGCGGAGATTATGGGTCGTCTGAACGCACCCGTTGGTCGGTTGTTTTCTCGCCGTTCTTCTCTCTTGAAAGTCGTGCTGGGAGCAATTTGGAGAGCACTTCCGGGGTTTCAGGAGGTCATGCTGCTTAATGCGCTGGATGATGCCGAAGACAAGGTGCATTCAGTGTACCTGTCGGGGCTGATCTCGAAGAAACAGCGAGATAGCCTCATCGACATTCTGCATCAAATTTTTCAACAGACGATGATAATTGCTGCTTATCGAAGGATGGGGGGCTTTGCCGAAGATCTTGACACGCGTGAGCGCGAGAGGATGCACACGAGAATGATCAGAAAGGCCAGAAAGACTCTAGATGGCCTTACTTTCGAATTCCTCAATCCATGCCCTGGATCTGAGGTTTTGCCATTGTAATCATTTGGATAATGTCTTTGTTTATTGCCTTTATTGATGTAAAAACTTTCCGAGTATGAATGACAAATCTTTTGCCTCCTTCTTTTTATTTTCTGCTTTGTTACTGGCACATTCTTTAAGTAAGCATAGCCTGTAAGCGATATAGAACATACTGTCTTGAATATCTTGGGGAGTAGTGATGGCTTAGGAAGCAGGTTCAAATCTGCTGCCTAAGGCTTTTCAACTTTATGAGCCGTAAGGGTCTCACAAAGACTTTTCTCCCTACAGATCGAGAGGATCTCATATGTGTATTTTCTCCTTAGGAATCATGAGGATTTCTAAGTGTGTTTTCTCTTATAAGTCGTAAGGATCTTATAAGAGAATTTTCCCTCTTACGAGTCGAGAGAACTCGTAAGCGGTTGTTTCCCTCCTTGTCGAGATTCGACTTTGGAGAGTGAGACCCATGGATAGTATGCAAGAGACCGTCTTAGACCGACTTGCAGGGTCCCAGTGCTTAGGAAACAAGTTTTTTAATCCCTGCTGCCTAAGGCTTTATCTTGCAAGTCGAGACGAATCGGGAAGTCCTCGCGAAGACACTAATTTCCTCACGAGTCGAGACGAATCGAGCAGCTCTCGTCAAGGACACTAATTTCCTTGAGTTGAGGTATTTGCCAAGGACGCTGATTTCCTCGGAGTTGAGACGAATCGAGATATTCCTGCAAAGACACTGATTTCTTTGCGGGTCGACGCGAATCAAGAAGCTCTCATCAAGAACGCTAGTTTCCCTGAGTCGAAGTATTTTGCCGAGGACACTGGTTTCCTCGAAGTTGAAACGAATCGGAGTATTCCTGCAAAGACACTGGTTTCTCTGCGGGCCGACGCGAATCAAGAAGCTCCCATCAAGGACGCTGATTTCCCTGAGTTGAGAAGGTTACCAAGGACACTGATTTCCCTGGAATTGAAACGAGTATTTCTGCAAAGACACTGGTTTCTCTGCGGGTCGACGTGAATCAAGATGTTCTCGTCAAGGACTCTAGTTTCCCTGAGTCGAAGTATTTTGCCGAGGACACTGGTTTCCTTGAGGTTGAAACGAATCGGAGTATTCCTGCAAAGACACTGGTTTCTCTGCGGGCCGACGTGAATCAAGATGTTCTAGTCAAGGACACTGGTTTCCCTGAGTCGAAGTATTTTGCCGAGGACATTGGTTTCCTCGAGGTTGAAACGAATTGAAGTATTCCTGCAAAGACACTGGTTTCTCCGCGGGCCGACGCGAATCAAGAAGCTCTCATCAAGGACGCTGATTTCCCTGAATCGAGGTATCTGCCAAGGACGCTGATTTCCCTGGGGTTGAAACGAGTCGAGGTATTTCTGCAAAGACACTGATTTCTCTGCGGGTCGACGCGAATCAAGATGTTCTCATCAAGGACGCTGATTTCCCTGAGTCGAAGTATTTTGCCAAGGACACTGGTTTCCTCGATGTTGAAACGAATCGGAGTATTCCTGCAAAGACACTGATTTCTCTGCGGGTCGACGCGAATCAAGATGTTCTCATCAAGGATGCTAATTTCCCTGAATCGAGGTATCTGCCAAGGACGCTGATTTCCCTGGGGTTGAAATGAGTCGAGGTATTCCTGCAAAGACGCTAGTTTCTCTGCGGGTCGACGCGAATCAAGATGTTCTCATCAAGGACGCTGATTTCCCTGAATCGAGGTATCTGCCAAGGACGCTGATTTCCCTAGGGTTGAAACGAGTCGAGGTATTCCTGCAAAGACACTGATTTCTCTGCGGGTCGCCTCGAATCAAGATGTTCTCGTCAAGGACACTGGTTTCCCTGAGTCGAAGTATTTTGCCGAGGACACTGGTTTCCTCGAAGTTGAAATGAATCGGAGTATTCCTGCAAAGACACTGGTTTCTCTGCGGGCCGACGCGAATCAAGAAGCTCTCGTCAAGGATGCTAGTTTCCCTGAGTCGAAGTATTTGCCAAGGACACTGATTTCCTCGGAGTTGAAACGAATCGGGGTATTCCTGCAAAGACACTAGTTTCTCTGCGGGCCGATGCGAATCAAGAAGCTCTCATCAAGGACGCTGATTTCCCTGAGTCGAAGTATTTTGCCGAGGACACTGGTTTCCTCGAGGTTGAAACGAATCGGAGTATTCCTGCAAAGACACTGGTTTCTCTGCGGGCCGACGCAAATCAAGAAGCTCTCGTCAAGGACGCTAGTTTCCCTGAGTCGAAGTATTTGCCAAGGACACTGATTTCCTCGGAGTTGAGATGATCTCTGGTGGTCTTTCAGGTTTTATATGAGTTACCGTCAAGACCCTGAAGCTAGCAATTTGGCCTTCGCTTCGCTTGCCGTGGTGTGTCCGAATCCTGTTGGAGGAGGGACGCTGTAGTGATATTTCGTCTGTTGTGTAGAGACGAACGCCGAAGTGGTGATCACTCCACGCTGGGGTGAGATGATCTCCGATTGTCTTTCGGGCTTTTATATGAGTTGCCGTCAAGACTTGGCTCCGTTTTCCGATGGAGCGCGGGGAGGGAAGATATGTTTCCTTCTTTGTTTCTGCCCCTGGATTGTATACAGGGATTGCTATGATATCGCCTGTAGGGAAAAAGTTTCATTCATTTTTTTTTACATTATTATTATTTTATTTCCGCGATGCTCTATCATTTCAGCTTTTATATCATGAAGGTCGCGATCGCCCAATCATTTCGGCTATTTTTCGCGGTGCCCAATCATTTCGGCTATTTCTTTTATTTTCACTCGTTGCTTTTTATTGCGAGTTGCCCAATCATTTCGGCTATTTCTTTTATCTTCACTCACTGCTTTTTATTGCGAGTTGCCCCATCATTTCGGCTATTTCATATGCACGTATGGCTCGCTGATTTTTTTTATCGCGAGTGTGGAACTTGGAATCTGGTGCCAATCTCAGCATCAGCATCGCTACAACCGGAATATTGCCAGGAGCGAATCATCATTTGCCATGAAAGGACTTGGAATTTGATACCGATTTAGGCATCAGCATCGCTACAACTGGGATATTTCCAGGAGCGAATCATCATTTGCCTCTGTCGATGTCGAACAAAGGTGGCTTAGCGAACAGGGTTAGGGTCCTGTTGACTAAGGCTTTTGACTTCATAAGCCGTAAGGGTCTCACAAAGGTATTTCTCCCTACAAGTCGTGAGGATCTCGTAAGTTTGTTTTCTCCTTAGTAATCGTGAGGATTCCTAAGTGTATGTTCCCCTGCAAGTCGTAAGGATCTTACAAAAGGGTTTTCTCCTTATAAGTCGAGAGGACTTACAAGAGCTGTTCACCATATGGACATATCTCTAGTCACGGGTGGGACTTTGCTGGGGAAATGTTTATTCGCGTCCGTGGATCGTATACAAGGGTCAGTATGAGCCGTTTGTAGGGCAATATCGAAGGTTGTGGGGTTTGCTTAAGAACAGGTTCAGGTCTCTGTAACTTAAGACTTTCAAATCATATGAGCCGTGAGGGTCCCATAAGAGAGTTCTCCTTACGAGTCGTGAGGATCTCGCAAGTGTATTTTCTTCTTAGGAATCGTGGGGATCCCTAAGTGTGTTGCTCCCTTGTGAGTCGTAAGGATTTCACGCGGGTGGTTTCTCCTTACAAGGTCGAGAGGACCTTGTAAGTGTCCTTTAACGAGGTTGCGCCCTTTCGGGTTTTCACAAACACTCGCCGGTAGCCCTGCTGTTTTTACTCACGAAGCCCTTTCGGGTTTTCATCCGTGCCCATTTCGCTTATGGACGTACCGTCTTTCTTTTTTTTTTATTCTTTTTATTCTTTTTTCTAACGAGATCGCGTCCTTTCGGGTTTTCACGAACACTCGCCGGTAGCCCTGCTGTTTTTACTCACGGAGCCCTTTCGGGTTTTCATCCGTGTCCATTTCGCTTATGGACATACCGTCTTTATTATTATTATTTTTATATTATTTTTTTTCTTTTTTTTATCTCGTCAACCTAAGGATGCTGCGGTAGTAGTTTAAAGACGTTTCGGTCGTCAGCTAGTTTTAGGACGTAGTGGTTCGTCATTAGTTTAAGGACTTTTCGGTCCGTTGCTGAAGAAGGCCGGTTACTACTTATAGAGTTTGGGCTTAGGAAGATAGCGAGCGGACATAGTCGTCATCATCTATCATTGACCTAGGCTGTGTCTCATTAAGCGTAGTATTTCTTTAGGAAGCGACCCTTTATTGGCCTGAAAGGCCTTTCACCGTGCATATCCATGAGTAGATAGGCTCCACCCTGGTAGACCTTGTCTATGATGTACGGGCCTTCATAGTTCGGCTCGAATTTTTTCCGCTTGGCGCGATTGGGGATCATAGGTCTTTTGACCACTAGCACGAGTTTGCCTCGGCGAAATGTCCTCGGCCTGGTCAATCTTTCATATGAGCGCGTCATCTTTGCTTTACATGCCACCAGATTTTGTTGCGCTATGAGCCGGGTTTCATCAAGGGCATCAAGCTCCTCAAGCCGAAGGTGAGCATTTTCTTCGTCCGTCAGCTCGTAGTGGACTGCCACTCGTAGAGAAGGTAATTCTATTTCGAGGGGGTGTACTGCTTCTGTACCGAAGACTAGCGTGTACGGCGTTGTGTTCGTGGTCATCTTGAACGTAGTTCGATACGCCCAGAGAGTTTCTTGCAGTCTCTCGTGCCAGTCCTTCTTATTTCGGGACATCGTCTTCTTTACGATCTTCGTCAAGGTCTTGTTGAAAGCCTCAGCTAGACCATTAGCTCGGGGATTATAAACCGAAGAATATCTCCAGTCTATATTGTGTTGTTGCGCGAAGCGGCTGATCTTATGGCTTCTGTAGGCTGGCCCGTTATCAGAGATGATCCGTCGCGGAGTTCCAAACCGATAAATGACGTGCGTCTTGAAGAAATGGAGGATATTCTCCATCTTCACTTCCCTCAGCGGTACTGCTTTTGCCTATTTGGAGAAGTATTCAGTCGTCGCCAAGATGAATCGATGTCCCCTGGACGATGCTGGTTCGATGGGGCCGATTACGTCAG
Organism: Agapanthus africanus; assembly: GCA_030015575.1. Taxonomy (NCBI): domain Eukaryota; kingdom Viridiplantae; phylum Streptophyta; class Magnoliopsida; order Asparagales; family Amaryllidaceae; genus Agapanthus; species Agapanthus africanus. The sequence continues at coordinate 43,788,898 of CM057342.1, forward strand.
TCCCCCACATTTCGAACGGCCAGCTAACCACCGTTGGATGTAGTGGATTTGGATGCTGATGGATAAAGTCTCATGGATCTGGCACGAGTGGCATTGCTTCGCATACTCGAGGCAGTCTTGGATCATCGTGGGTCAATAGTAGCCTATCCGTTTAATCTTCAACTTCATCTTCGGGCCTGCTTGGTGAGAACCGCAGAGTCCGTCGTGAACTTCCTGAACGAGTCTTTTCGCTTCGTCACGTCCCAAACATCTCAACCACAGAGAATCAAATGACCTCTTGTACAGAGTATCATTGATGAAGGCAAAAGACAGAGCTCGTTTCATGAGCTGATGTCTTGAGGACGCATCTTCAGGCGTTCGACGGGATTTGAAGTAATCTATAAAGACTTCTCTCCAATCCTCAGCCTTTCCCTGGTCTTTTATTTGCATAACCAATTGTCCAGTCACTCCCTTTTCTTCTGATGATTCCGGAGATATTTCTGCTGGGGCAAGCAACCGACGGCTTTGTACCACGATTCTTACGTCATCGAGGTTCTCATCAGCCAGTTCTTTAGCGAGCTTGGCTAACGCGTCCGCTTTGCTGTTTTCCGTGCGTGGTATATTTTCCAAAGTGTAGGAAGGGATCTGGGTCAACAGTTGTTGCACCTTTTCGCTGTACTTCACCAACTCTGGTTTGCACGTTTGGTAGTCGCCGTTTACTTGACTAACAACCAGTTGAGAATCTCCATATATGAGGAGGTTTTCAATTCCCATGTCGATGGCGATCTCGAGGCCTGCTATCAAAGCTTCGTATTCAGCTTCATTATTCGTCTTCGGCTCTGTTAAGGAGAAGACAAAGCGCATTATCCTTCCTTGTAGGGTCATGAAGATGAGGCCTACCCCTGATTTGATTACAGGGGTGCTTTGTTTGCGCTTCTTCATGGAAGATACTCCGTCGAAATAAAGTTCCCATCGAGTATCACTACCGTTGATCGCATCAAACGCATGTTCGTCTGGCAGCTCGCAATTCAGAGGGGAATCGGCCGGTATCGGATGCTCGGCGAGGAAGTCGGCGATGGCATGACCTTTCACCGCCTTAAGAGGTTGATAAGTTATTGAAAACTCCATCAAGAGCAGGGCCCATTTAGCGAGTCTCTCTGTCAATATGGCCTTCGACATTAAGTATTTAAGGGGGTCCACCTTCGAAATGAGACGGACTTCATGCGCCAACGCATAGTGCCGGAGCTTTGTTATCGCGAAGATCAACGCCGGACAGTGTTTTTCGATGGGAGAATAATTGCTTTCTGGCCCCAGGAGAACTCGACTCAAGTAATAGAGAGCTCTTTCTTTCCCTTGGTCGTTCTCTTATGCCCATAGTGCGTCTAAAGAACCTTCGAGGGCGGTTGTATAAAGAATGAGAGGCTTTCCCTTGACCGGAGCAACCAACACTAGTGGATTCTGCAGGTATTGCTTGATTTCGTCCAGCGCGCTCTGGCATTTGTGATCCCAAATGAAAGGGGTTCCCTTCTTCATCAGGTGACTGTAAGGGCGGCACTTGCCTGACAGGTTGGCTATAAATCGCCGGATGTACGCGAGCTTCCCTTGGAGAGACCGCAATTGCTTGAGAGTCCTTGGCGGAGACATTTCCACGATCGCCTTGATCTTGGACGGATCTATCTCAATGCCTCGGTGTCGGACGATGAATCTTAGGAATTTTCCTGAAGACACTCCAAACGCGCACTTGAGAGGGTTCATCTTCAGGTTGTATTGCCGCAGGCGTTGAAACACAATCTTCAGATGTTCTAAATGCTCTTCGTATGATTTGCTCTTAACCACGAGGTCGTCGATATAGCATTCGACGATTTCATGTATAAGGTCATCGAAGATCTTTGTCATGGCCCTTTGATAGGTGGCACCGGCGTTCTTTAGACCGAAGGGCATCACCTTGTAGCAGAATATACCCAAAGGGGTCCGGAAAGCGGTGTGCTTCTGGTCTTCGGGATGCATCTTTATCTGATTATATCCTGATGAGCCGTCCATGAAGGAGAAAATCTCGTGAGTGGACGTGTTATCTATCATCAGCTCGGTGACTGGCACTGGGAAATCGTCCTTCGGGCAGGCTTTATTGAGATCCCGAAAGTCTACGCAGATGCGCACCGTCCCATTTTTCTTCATCACCGGGACGATGTTGGCGATCCAATCGGGATACTGAACTTCTTGGATAAACCCAGAGTCGATCAGCTTCTTGACCTCGGCGTTGATACTCATCTCAAGCTCGAGCCGCATTCTTCTCGGTGCTTGTTTGATTGGTTTAACGTCCGGGGATATCGCCAATTTATGGACATCAATTTCTGGATCTAGTCCTGGCATTTCGGAATAGTTCCACGCGAAGCAATCTCTATCTTTTAACGTAGCCACCCTTTCTTCAGATAGCAACTCGCTGACGAATGTTGGCCGCAGGTCGCTTGTCGTCCCCAGCTCAATTTTCTTGAGCTCATCTGCAGTGGTATGTATTCCATCTTCCAGCTTTTTCGGCGCTGGTGGGAATTTTGAGATCACCTCGTCATTGCTATTTTCAATGCACCAGGGAAGGTCATTCATATTCTCGGGCTCTTCTTTTGATATTGTTATCATATGACAAGTACGAGCTCGCTTCCAAGACCGATGTGTATTTGGTTCTACTCTCGTAGCCTTGGGCTCATGTTTCTGTGGCGGTGTTACCCTCCAACTGTCAGATAGAGCGAACTTGCCAAGCAGATACCGATCTTCGACCCAGTTCTTGAAGGTGAAGTAATCTTCGAGAGGGTGTCCTATTACCCTGTGATAAGAGCAATAGTTCGGGTGTGAGACTTCGCCTGCTTGTTCGGGGTGCTTGGACTCCGGAAGCGTAAGCATTTGGTGCTTTATAGCTAGGTCAAGTATCTTCTTTATCTTTTCTTGAGGAAAAGAGTATACTCGACTCATCTTCTTCATAAGAGATAGATCCGGACCGTTTGATTCCCGCTCGCGTGACTTCTTGGTCCCGCTTTGTCGCTGTGGGACGCCTTTTCCGCTCTTCGACTTGTTTCTGCCTCTGCGTCGAGCCTTTTTTGCAACAGGTTGACAGGGAGCGACATTTTCATCTTTCTTAGCCTGTTGAATGAGGCGTTGCGTCCTGGCTTTCTCATAGAGGGCCATTTCGCGGTTGTGGTCGTCTCGGACTTTTTGACCAGCTTCCCTTATAAGCTTGTCCATTTGTTCTTCGAACGACAGACTGAGCATTTTTACGTCGGGGACCTTTTCTGGATTAGGGTTAGCATCTTCCCATTGATCATCCCCTTCTTCATTGAAGTCATGCACAATATAGCAATCGCGGAGTAGCTCCCGCTTTTTGGATCGAACATATCCAAGCCCGATTGCTTCCATTCTCCTATTGGGCAATTTGTGCTGAGTTCCGAGAACGTTCCAGACCCTGTCATAGAATTTGGCTTTTCGAGCGGTCTGTTTGAAGGGTATCCCTTGGCGCTTCAATAGCCTTTTTAGTCCGTCCGTATAGTATCTAGGTAAACGGATGGGCTGGAGCCTGTCAAGCGCAGGATCTGCACCGTGCCAGATTTCTTTTTCCACTCTGGTTTCCCCGGAGCGGTAGAATAGAATCGCCTTTTCACCTTCTCGCCTGGGAGGGACATAGAACGTCTGCAGCTCCTCTACACTGTAGGCATCGAGCGCATCCAGTTCTTTATGATGTTTAAGTGGAACCATAGCGACTTGTAAACTTTGCTCCTCATTAGCGAAAGTTTGTATTGAAGGCCGAGCGGAGAATACAGCATGGACTTCATCTTCCGAGTCGCTGCCAAAGATTAACATAGGAGCGGACGGTCCTGGCTTATTGTACTGGGGTGGGCCCGAATAAACTATCTCTTCGTCTTCCTCAGTATCGCTCCCGAAGACCGGGATGGTGGCGTTAGCTTTGTTCTCCGGTTTGTGACATCTTTCTGTGTCCTCGAAATCCGGTAAGAAGTATTTTGCATCTTCATATTTGCGGACTTCGTTCACGGAGAATGGGTTCAACTCTCCCATTACGGTGTACTCGAGACCATCCTTAAAATATTTCATACACTGATGCTGTGTAGAAAGGATGATGTTGTACTCGTGTAACCAAGGTCGGCCGAGCAAAGCATTATAGCATGTCTTCGCGTCTATGACGTGAAATTTAATGTCCGTGACGAGCAGCCCAAACCGCAACGTCAGTATCATAGACCCGAGAGTCCGTGATGATTGAGAGTCGAACCCGGAGATGGTGATCTTGTCCCGAGCGAGGTGCTGGACGCTCATGCAGATTTCCTTCAATACCCGTACGTTGAGGAGATTGACGGAAGACCCATTGTCAACCAAGATTTTGCCTATCTTTATATCGTGGCAATATCCTGAGACATAGAGGGGGCGATTGTGTTCGCACGTCCCAAGGAGAAGGTCTTCATCACTGAAAGTGACATCAGCTGTGTGCACTTCTTCCAGCTCGTCCTTCATCTTTTCTTCGGCGAGAAAAGCTTGGAATTGCTCTGGGTCCTGTAGCGCTTTGATCAACGAATCTCTTGCTTCTTTTGATAGTAGAAGGGCGTCAAGAATGCTGAGCTGTAAAGGTAGCTTTCTCAAGTGTGCCAGAATGTTGTAGTCCATCTTATTTCTCTTTGGCGGGTCCTTGGAGATTAGTTCTTCCACAACTTGGTCATCCAGGGCGATATCCTCAGAGACCTTCTCTTTTCCCTTATCTTTTTTATTTGAGGGTCTAAGATTCTTTTTGGGTAGCGTACGATTACACAGCCGGATATTTTCGCAGGCCTTCGGCTCTTCCTCTTTTCCTGAGGTGGACTCCTTAAAGAGAGGGCTAAGCTCCATTTCCTCGTCAGAGTCGCTCCCGAATGTGAGAACTTGCGCTTCCCCAACGTTAACCATGCGACAGTCGTCGGTAGTTCTTCTAAGCTCTTCGGTCGTACTTTTCCGCTCCCGACGAGTTTTGCGCTTTTCCGGCTTAAAATGTTGCCGGTGAGCGACATATCCCTGCCACCATTTATTGAAAGCTTTGCACTCCTCGGTGGGGTGCGAGACCTTCCGATAATATAAGCAATAGGAAGGGTGCATTTCCGCTTTGCCGACAATGTTTCCTTCAGAGGGTGGCAGCTTCATCCCTATCGACATGGCTTTAGCAAACCTCTTTCTCGTCTTGAATTTGATTTTGTCCGCAATGGATGTACTTTGATTTGACGGGAGTATCTCGACCTTTTCGTCTAATCGCCGGCGCTTGGCCTTTTCAAATAGGAGCGTCTCGCATTCACGATCAGCCTTACTTTTCAACAGAGCTTCATTGAGGAATGTGTTAATGGTTTCATTTGATGGCCCCAGAAGTTTCGGTTCAGGATCTACCCCCAGCTTCTCAGTGCAAGGAGTTCTCTCATCGTCCGTAAACGAGTGAGAGATCACATGACAACTCGCCACGTATTCCTCGGATTCATCCGACGAGCTCTCTCCCTCATCTTCCTCTTGAAAGACATGGTTGAGGAACTCCTGGAGTGTGACGGGAGTCCGTGCCTTTTGATTGTATTCCTCCAGCGCGTCAATTTGTTTCTGTAAGTCCGTGCGCTTGTCGCCAAGCTTCACGGGCTTTTTGGATCTCTTCTTCTTCTTCTTTGAAGATTTCGACTGCTGGGTATGAATGCTTGGGTCATCACCACCGGTCCTTGGAGTTGGGCGCGGCTTCAACATCCCTTCAATGATCTGGGGTTCTAGCGGGTTCTTCCACCTGACCGCCGGGCATGTCTTAAGATCATTCAGCATCTTTTTGGTTTTGGCTGATAACATAACCTCCCATGGAGCTTCTTCAACAAGGGAGCACGTTGCCCCCGGCGTATTCACCTTTTTAGAAGTATGAGGTTGCGGCGGGTTCACCTTCCATCTTTCGGATAACGCGAACTTGCCTTGCTGATACTGATCTTCAATCCAGTTTTTGAAGACGTAGCAATCTTCAATCGGATGACCCAATACTCGGTGATAGGGACAGTAATTGGGATCATTGACGTCGTTTGGCTGCGACGGACGTCTTGACTCCGGTAGATTAATGAGTCTGTTACGCAATGCCAGTTCAAACAGTCTTCTCGTTTTATTCTGAGGAAACGAGTAAGGACGTCCCAGCCTCTCCTCAAGGGACAGGTGTGGACGCATATTGTTTTGACGAACAACCGGCTTTAAGTTGCTCGGCTATTGTTTAGCATTGGCGACGACGATCGCTTTCCCTTTCCCCTTCTCATTTCGAGAGTCCGGCTTTGGAGGAGACGGTTTGTGACCCATCTGATCCATCTGGACTAACTTATCGATCAAGGCTTGGAACGTGGTTGGTTTAAAGAACATCATGAACTATGAGATAGTTGCATGAGGATCTAGGGTGCCCACGAACATTCCCACCGCCGGCGCTTCTTCAATGCGTTGTTCGCACTTTGACCACAAGTTCCGCCATCGGATTGCATATTGAACCCAAGTCTCGCCCGGCTTTACTCTCGCATTAATCAAAGCTGTTATTGGAGTACGCTCACTGGCACTTGCGAAGCGCTGGGTAAACAACAACTCCATTTCAGCGAAGGTCTTGACGGAGTCATTTGGGAGTTCGGAGTACCACTCAAATGCCGTCTCCGATAAGCTACCGACGAACTGGTGAAGCAACAATTTATCATCACTGCTGGTGTTACCGCAAAGAGCCCTGAACTGGGCAACATGTTGATGGGGATTGCCAGTCTCCTTATAGACATGGAATTTCGGTATTGTATAGCCCGGCGGGTACTTGATCTGATCATACCAGCTTGGATATGGTAGCCCCGTTCTGACAACTTGACCGGCTGCCTCCATTGCCTGATGAACCCGTATCTGCTGAGCTATATATTCGTCCAGGTCAGCTTTGGAAATTGTCTCCTCCTTGGCTGCTGACAGAGCCGGCGGTGGATTCGACGTTTCTCCTCTATCATCTTCAAGGATGATCGGAGGCTCTTCGGCTGGAGGATCTTGCTGGATCATCATACTCACCATGTCCTAGAACAGGAAGGCCATTTGTTTTATATTGGCTGCTTGTTCTGCAGCCTCTTTGTCTTTCTTTTTCAATATTCTCCGAAGGAACTCAGCGTCGGTTTCTTGCTCCTGTTGCTGATCCGAGGACGCTTCGGGGCTTTGTTTATGCCCAGTGAGTGCGGCCATCACGGTCATCATTTCCTGAAGCTTCTGCTGCTGCTCCTGAGCTTTAGTCACCGACCGTGTAAGCGGTCTATGGCCTATGGATGTACGGCTGTCCTCTTTCCCGGACGCCATGTAGACGGTGTGTACCACAATGCCCCTGGACTTAGGGCGTTTGGGTTCACTGCCTTCGACGTTCGCCACAGGTGTGGGAACTTTCTTTAGTCTTCTTTTCATTTGAGTAGTCGACGTGGAGGGGGCCGTTGTAGTGGGTACCCGAGTGGTCGTCGTCCTTTGCGGTTTGACAGGACGGTTCCTTTCTTCTTGAACTTTCACCCTCTTCTGCCGGTGAGAGGGATCTTGAATGACCACTGAGTCTTGAACCCATCGCCAAACCTTGTAAATTTTGGAGGACAGCCGTTGGGGGGGCTGCTCTGGCTTTGTTTCTGTGACATTCTCTGTGGGTGGAGGAGATCTTTTCAACGTGGCAGTCGGAGAGTTCTTACGTACCCTCCTTAGCGGTTCAAAGCTGTTCCCAGTCGGAACAGCAGCATTGATTCACACCGTTGGAGCTGGTGGAGTCAGCCCAGAGGGGGAGCTGCCCCCCTTACTTTGCGCCAGTGGCGACGTCGAGCATGTCGAGCTGTTGGGGCTGGTTCGGCGATGGGGATGGTTTTTTCTTGCCCCCTGTCTGGATGAAGCGCCGCTGGTGCCAGCCTCTTGAAGACTGATGTCTTTTGAGTAGCGGTGTCTAATCTGTCAAAGACAGACCCTCGAGTAGGAACGGGAGTCGGAATAGTCAGCCTTGAAAAGACCGACTCTTTAGTAGGAGAAGTCGTCTTAACGACTTCAAGAGAAGATATGGCTGTCTTCTTTGGGACGGCCACTTCACGAGTCATGGGCTTCCTGGCAGGCCCATTGGGGTTCAGGCTCAGTTTGGTGAAAACCGAGGCTGCCGGCTTGAGATTGGACGACCCGTTGAGAGGGGCCGTGGTAGTAGTGAGCCGATCGAAGACCGACTTCTTTTGCGCTTCCGGTACGGGCACTGGAATGGTGAAGCTTGCTGGCGGGAGCATGGTCCCGAAAAACAGACCGGTGGTGGCCTGAGTCACTTGTTCCACCGGCATAGCAAGGATGGAGGCCGCTTGAGGCCCATAAGTTACACCTCCAGGTGAGGAGGAGCGTCGGTTGCAGTTGCATTTGAAGCAGTTTGAGCAGTTAGACGCCATTGTTGTTTGATTGCTGCGCCAAGCAAAATACCAAATCTTAGTAACTTGAAACCCTAGGGCAACCATTAACAAACCGCGATTCGTTCGCGAAGACAACACACGGAGTGTGGAGTGGAAAGAGGAAGAGGTCCCACCAGGCGTGCCAGAATCTGTTCCCCTCCGAATGGCGGCCAAGACATGGACGTCTTGCTTGAGATTCAGGGCAGATGCTATTTGGTTTTATCCGTCCACCTCTCCGAAGATGCCAAGTTGATTTATGGCACCGTGTATCGGAGGTTTAGACGGATGCGGCCGATGTAGCAGACTTCATCATATTCCCCCTCGCTGGAGGGGTTTTTGATTGTGGGGACGCTCTTCCCTGCAGGTGCAAACCCCTGCAGTTAATTACGCTACCGCAACGCGGTAGCAACTTTCTCCTTCTCCAGAATTTCATTTCGTGTCGTGGGTATTTGTCTTGTTTGTGGTTGCCCGTGGATTGTATACGGAGACTAATTTATGTCGTCGTCCGTAGGACGTGGATCAGTCCAAATCCGTATTTTCTTAGATTTCGGTTTGGGGTTTTGGTTTAAGGATACGTTAGCCCTATTTAAGGCTAAGATCAACTTAAACTTTCGTTAAGGATACGTTAGCCTAATCTCCAGACTAAGATCAACTTAACGGGATCGTTTGGATCCGACAAGAGAGCAATTGGCTCTATTGTTTAGTTTAATGACATTGCGGTCGATTTCCAGTTTAGGGACATGGTGGTCCATCATTCCCATTTGGGGACGAATATTAGTTTAAGGACATTTCGGTCCAACATTCCCATTTCGGGACGAATATTAGTTTAAGAACGTTTCGGTCCACGAGTTTAAGGACCCCGCAGTCCGTATCGACGTGTGGTTGTCGGGACTCGTCACCTCTCTGAAGACGTTGAAGGATTACAACGACAAATATCAGAGGAGTTCGGAGATGTACCCTTGAACCGGGTATAAATTGGTTTAAGAGAGCAGTTGTGCTCAGCTCAATTTAATTTGAGGACTTATGGCCATGATTGGGTTAAGTCCAGTTGAAAATATTCAACATTTTATTTGCATTTAGCCTATTGGGCTTTATTAGGGCTCTGCCCCTGCACTGCATTTTATTCTGGCCTGTTAGGCTTTTTAAATTGGGCTCTGTCCCCTTTTAAATGATGCACAGCATCCGTTTTGGTCTGACAGACCTTTGTTTAGGCTCTACCCATTTTTATAATGCAGAGCATTTGTTTTGGTCCATTGGGCCTCTTAATTGGGCCCCGCCCTTTAATAATGCGCTGCATTAAATATTCTGATAGTGCGCCACGTGGCTTTGTCAGGCACTTTGCGCCAATTGAGGAGCGCAAGGCGCAAGTCCATATGGAGGTAACACGTGTCGCGCTCTGGTGAGCGCAAGTCTGCTAGCACAGTGCGCAGTGCGCTGTGACATTGCGCTGCGCTGTTGCGCTGATGAAACGTGGCGCACTCTGGTGACTTGCGCCAATTTAAGAGAGCAGTGCTCTGTTTTAGAAGCGCATAGCGCAGTCTGTTCTGGGGCTGACACGTGGCGCGCTCTGGTGACTTGCGCCAATTTAAGAGAGCAGTGCTCTGTTTTAGAAGCGCATAGCGCAGTCTGTTCTGGGGCTGACACGTAGCGCGCTCTGGTGACTTGCGCCAATTTAAGAGAGCAGTGCTCTGTTTTAGAAGCGCATAGCGCAGTCTGTTCTAGGGCTGACACGTGGCGCTCTCTGGTGGCTTGCGCCAACCCGAGAGCGCAACAGTGCAATTTTTTCAAGTGCAGGGCACTGTTCAATATCTTGATCCGATTCTAAGATTCCAGAACCAATGGTTCATCAAAAGGCAATGCCTTTATTTAGATCAAAAGTAAATTACTTCTTTTTATTAATATTATCATTTTTTATTGAAGATCTTTGATCTTGTTCTTAGATCATTGATCTTTTCAGAAGAAAATTCTTCTTTTTCTAAAGGTTTTTACCTTTTTCTTTCTTTCTTTCTGAATTCTTCTCAAAGTTCTTAGTAGAGCTCTGTGAATTCTCTGTGTGCTGATCTCCTTTAGACTTGGAGTCTAGGGGGCTTTTTATAGTGCCATTTGATTTGTTAAATCAGTTAAAGAGATCTTTCTCTGAGTGATTTAGGGATTTTTCCCCACCGTTGGATGTTTGATCCAAGGGCTTCTGTTTTACAGAAGAGAATCTTATTGTTTTAATAAGATCAGAAAGATCTTTCTAGAATTTTAATTCTGTTTTGGTGCGGGCACAGTTGGCGCAAGCGCTCCTGCGCTTGACACGTGTCGCGCAGCGCAGAGCGCAGCACAGCTGTGCTAGCGCAACTGCGCTACCACGTGTCGCGCAGCGCAGAGCGCAATGCAACTGCGCTGCCACGTGTCGCGCAGCGCAGAGCGTGGCAGCTCCTAGCGCAGTTGCGCTGCGCTCTGCGCTGCTCGACACGTGGCAGCGCAGTTGCGCTAGCGCAGCTGTGCTGCGCGACACGTGTCAAGCGCAGGAGCGCTTGCGCCAACTGTGCCAGCACCAAAACAGAATTAAAATTCTAGAAAGATCTTTCTGATCTTATTAAAACAATAAGATTCTCTTCTGTAAAACAGAAGTCCTTGGATCAAACATCCAACGGTGGGGAAAAATCCCTAAATCACTCAGAGAAAAATCTCTTTAACTGATTTAACAAATCAAATGGCACTATAAAAAGCCCCCTAGACTCCAAGTCTAAAGGAGATCAGCACACAGAGAATTCACAGAGCTATTCTAAGAACTTTGAGAAGAATTCAGAAAGAAAGAAAGAAAAAGGTAAAAACCTTTAGAAAAAGAAGAATTTTCTTCTGAAAAGATCAATGATCTAAGAATAAGATCAAAGATCTTCAATAAAAAATGATAATATTAATAAAAAGAAGTAATTTACTTCTGATCTTTCTGATCTAAATAAAGGCATTGCCTTTTGATGAACCATTGGTTCTGGAATCTTAGAATCGGATCAAGATATTGAACAGTGCCCTGCACTTGAAAAAATTGCACTGTTGCGCTCTCGGGTTGGCGCAAGCCACCAGAGAGCGCCACGTGTCAGCCCCAGAACAGACTGCGCTATGCGCTTCTAAAACAGAGCACTGCTCTCTTAAATTGGCGCAAGTCACCAGAGCGCGCCACGTGTCAGCCCCAGAACAGACTGCGCTATGCGCTTCTAAAACAGAGCACTGCTCTCTTAAATTGGCGCAAGTCATTAGAGCGCGCCACGTGTCAGCCCCAGAACAGACTGTGCTATGCGCTTCTAAAATAGAGCACTGCTCTCTTAAATTGGCGCAAGTCACCAGAGTGCGCCACATGTCAGCAGCGCAACAGCGCAACGCAATGTCACAGCGCACTGCGCTAGCAGATTTGCGCTCACCAGAGCGCGACACGTGTCACCTCCACATGGACTTGCGTCTTGCGCTCCTCAATTGGCGCAAAGCGCCTGACAAAGCCACGTGGCGCACTGTCAGAATATTTAATGCAGCGCATTATTAAAGGGCGGGGCCCAATTAAGAGGCCCAATGGACCAAAACAAATGCTCTGCATTATAAAAATGGGTAGAGCCCAAACAAAGGTCTGTCAGACCAAAACAGATGCTGTGCATCATTTAAAAGGGGACAGAGCCCAATTTAAAAAGCCTAACAGGCCAGAATAAAATGCCTGTCGCGCCCCGCTTCCCAGTGTACGGCGAAGTGGTCGTGACGAGGCCCGCTACGTATGTACTCAGAAGTACATACGCTAAGCGTAACTAAGCAATATAAAATAATCACAAGAGACAAATGAGATTGAGATAACAGCAACTTTTATTAATAACATTCTTTATACAATGCATGAAATGAAAATACAAATGGAATGAAAAAAAGAAAGCAATGCCTAAACAGTGGCATAATAATAAAAGGAAATACTGGAAAGAACAAGTACAAAGTCTAGAGCTCTGGATCTTCTTGGAACTGCTCCAAATCTTCAGTTGTTGGCTCGGTCTCAACTTGGTCCAACGCACCTGACGACATTCAAAGAAGAAAGAAATAGAATGTCGTCAGCGAACAGGTCGCTCGGTAAGTCCCAAAGAAAAGTGGAGTGAGAATGGCAGAGTAACAGTATTTTCTAAAGTATTATGTTGTAGAATATTATGGAATATTGTTTAACGCAGTTGTTTGTAGCTTGGTACAGAAGAATGCCAGTGTATACGAGGGGGATCTCTATATGCTAGAGATCAGTGCAAACGGAGAGTACAAGGAACCGTTATGCCACGGTACAACAGCAACAGTATTCATGTTAGGTGTCTTAATCTGACCACCTCATTCCACTTTTAACATCTTCCGTACCAATCTACCCCTTTAAACCCCGCGATGTCATGTTTGTATTGTTATCTTGTAAACTTGTAATGATTGCTTGATTGACTTGATTAACTGATTGACTTACCGAAACCATGATATCAGGAAACGGTTATAACCGTAGAGTCATGTAAATGGAATACTGGAAACTTGTAAAAAGAATATCCATGGTTCGGTTCAGTCAGACAGATTGTTAACTGATTCTGGGATTCATGTATTCAAGTTGTGTTGGAATATAAAAGAATATAGATTGACTTGAATCATATTCAAGTCAGAAATAGTCAGACTCTAACCCGAGTCAGACTAAAAGAAAGTGAGTTGAAGTTCAATAATTGTTAAGGGCCTTATTGTAATTTATAAAACTTGAGGGGGTTTATTGTAAAAATACTATTGTATATTTTTTCAAAATACAACTTAAGTATTTAATTATCGTCTTTATGTACATACAATAATTTAATGATCAAGATAAATATGTAAACATGTTCGAATAATATGAAATGAGTCAAGTATATTATTTGAGTAACTACCATAAACAATGCTGTAAAGAAATATTATGTACGACTAATTAATCAAGTTGAACGATGCGGAATATAAACAGAGATATGTCTCTAAATGTTTTGCATGCGTAAGTTCCAGTTTCACCTAAATACGACTACCGGTTTGAGAGATATATATGTTTTCGTATCGTCGCGCAAAACGGATCAGAATCTATTCGGCACCGTCACATATTTTTAAAACGCAGTTTGAGTTATTTTGTATCAGGTTTCAGGTTACGAAAATTATTAGAAAATTGTAGGTATTTCGATGTAATTATCGAAAACACCAAGATTCATACGATTTGGATTTATGAAGCTCTAGTTATGATCATTTTAATATCAGCATTTAAAACAGAAATTCAGATTTCTGGACAGCAACTATATATTCTATTGCAAAGCCTATATCAGGTTGTTTCATGCATTCCTAAGTAATATAATATACATAAAATTATAGTTCTATCAATGGTGCATCTACACATCTAAATTTTGTCACAAACGGATATCGGGTGTTCGAGTTATGTCCAATTTAAAAACAATGTGCGAATCAGAACAGATTCTGTCCAGATCCGTCACTTAATATTGTAATGCAGTTTTCTTTATCTTAAGTAGGTTTTCAGTAAAACTATAAAACTAATAAAATCTATATCATTCGATGTAGATATCAAAAACATCTTAGTTTGCTCAATTTGGATACCGGTATACCAAGTTATGTGTCCTAGAAATTGACCGATAGCTGCAGTTTTCTGTTTTACGATCAGTGAATAAATACGATGTAATTCACAAACCGTTATGCGGATCGATCTAAAATTTTTACAGCATGTATAAAATAATATAATCTATCATATGTAAATTCCATGAAATTTTCATAAGTAAAAATTAATTTCTAAAAATTATTTTAAACCTAAAGGTATTGAGGTGTATACTAAAATCGGCAAAAAGATTAACTAGTATTTTTATGCAAGCTTTATCCTTTCTTTTAATAACCAAACCGATTCCATGAGATATCGTAGATATATTATGGATTGAAATCTATGTTCTCACAACTTGTAATAAACATTCATAATCATGAAGAAATAATTAAAAATACTTTAATTTGAACAAGAGATAATAAGATATTATTAAACCATATAGAATCATATATATCTAAACTTATGTTTATGTATATGTATATGTTTATGTGTGTCTTCTCTTATGGATTATGATATGAAAAGAATAGGGGGTTCACGATGCATGACAAGAGGAAAAAAAAGAGATGGGGGGAAAGGAGAGAGAAGGGACTTACGGGTTTCGTAATTTCGTATTTTAAAGAAATAGAAAGGGGGATAGAATGGGACTTACATACACAAGCCGGTATTGTCACCGGGCTTGTCTATCCGCCGACAGCCTCGCGTTACTAGCGAGACCTTCTTGAAGAGTTCTTCATGTTCTTCTTCTTGGACTTTAGGTGAAGAGGGAGAAATGAGAGATAGAAAAATATGAGGAAGGAAAAGATGGAGGAGGACAATTAAGATGGTGTAATGGTGAATTATGTATAATAATATATGCATTTAACATAAGAATTAAAAGAGAAATGAAAGGTCACCATTCATTTTGGAAATGAAAGGTCTCATTTGTAGGTTATGAGAAGAATAAAAAATGATAAAAAATAATTGCAAGAATGGGAATTTGAACATGCGACTTATGGAATAACAATGCAAGGACTTAACCAATGAGCTATAAGGTTGTTCATGCATATATTTAATTAGAATTAAATATATGATGTTGCTTAAAAAGAAAATGGGCTTTTTAGATGGGCTGTAGAGAATAAGAATAGTGGATTTGGGTTAAATATTTATGAAAGGAAAAATAAGAATGAGAAGTTAAAAACTTAAATATAAGAAAAAGAAATTGTACCTAGAAAAAAATACATAATAGATTGAGGAATAAAATAATAATAAATTTAATAGAAAAAGGAAAATACCAAGTATAAATAAATACGGTATATTATTGAAGAGGGATAATACAAATGTATAAAGATTTTGGGGTCATTACAATGCAGTGCAGGGGCAGAGCCCTAATAATGGCCCAATAGGCCAAATACAAATAAAATGTTGAATATTTTCAACTGGACTTAACCCAATCATGGCCGTAAGTCCTCAAATTAAATTGAGCTGAGCACAACTGCTCTCTTAAACCAATTTACACCCGGTTCAAGGGTACATCTCCGAACTCCTCTGATATTTATCGTTGTAATCCTTCAACGTCTTCAGAGAGGTGACGAGTCCCGACAACCACACGTCGATACGGACTGCGAGGTCCTTAAACTTGTGGACCGAAACGTCCTTAAACTAATATTCGTCCCGAAATGGGAACGTTGGACCGAAATGTCCTTAAACTAATGTTCGTCCCCAAATGGGAATGATGGACCACCATGTCCCTAAACTGAAAATCGACCGCAATATCATTAAACTAAACAATAGAGCCAATTGCTCTCTTGTCGGATCCAAACGATCCCGTTAAGTTGATCTTAGTTTGGAGATTAGGCTAATGTATCCTTAACGAATGTTTAAGTTGATCTTAGCCTTAAATAGGGCTAACGTATTCTTAAACCAAAACCCCAAACCCAAATCTAAGAAAATACGGATTTGGATTGATCCACGTCCTACGGGCGACGACATAAATTAGTCTCCGTATACAATCCACGGGCAACCACAAACAAGACAAATACCCACGACACGAAGTGAAATTCTGGAGAAGGAGAAAGTTGCTACCGCGGTGCGGTAGCGTAATTAACTGCAGGGGTTTGCACCTGCAGGGAAGAGCGTCCCCACAATCAAAAACCCCTCCAGCGAGGGGGAATCTGATGAAGTCTGCTACATCGGCCGCATCCGTCTAAACCTCCGATACACGGTGCCATAAATCAACTTGGCATCTTCGGAGAGGTGGACGGATAAAACCAAATAGCATCTGTCCCGAATCTCAGGCAAGACGTCCATGTCTTGGCCGCCATTCGGAGGGGAACTGGCTTAGAGAGTTGAAAAGTCTTAGGCAGCAGATCTGAACCTATCACTACCTCTTGAAGAAGCCAAGATAGGATGCTCGCTCTATCATCTGTCGACTATGTTTACTAAAGTAACATGTTGATAATAAAACAAAGAAGAAAGCGGAGAAATGACACAAGACATTGCAAGAAAAAATGTGTGTATCTTTATTCATGAATTCAATTAAGTACAAGGCGAATCGTATAAAAGAATAAAGAATGGATACATATTATTCAAAGACTACAAGTGTATAAATGATACAAAATGTTCATAGAGAAGGAAGCATCTTCAATAAATCCGCAAGCTGCTCTCGCACTTCCTTCAACGCCTCCTCCTGAGCGGCTGCCGCGGCCACTTCTGCTTCCACCTGGGCCCGCTGCTGCAGGTAGGATGAAAGTTGCTCCTCAACTGCCTGCTGGGCTGCCTCCTGATTTGGTGCATCCCGCTCGACGACGTCAAGCTGCTGCCTCAGTGTTAACCCTTCGGAGATGCATCGCAGAAGGCCTTCAAAGATAACCTTCAGCTGTGCAGCGTTTGTATCCACCTGAGCATGCAGTTGGGCAGATTTGCTCGAAGTCTCTCCGCACTCCTTACGCCTTAAAGCAACTTCTTGTTCGAGATGGCGGAAGTAAGGAGCGCTCTGCTCGATCCATGCCGCCCGTTGAGTGCTCGCGGCCAAGATCTCGGGGGCAGGACGCATAGACTCCAGTTGATGCAGGCGGGCCTCGATCTCCCTGTAGTGATTAACCCAAGACTCGACGACGCCTTCATTATGAAAATTTGCAAGCGTCACCAGTATCGGATTAACCTCCGCAACGAAATCTGCAGCAGATGGGGGAGCTTCTGTGTCAAGCTCTTCGATGCATCCGCTCAGCATACTCAAACTCATCGCAGCACCCTTTGAGAATGGACGCCTGAAGAATGGGCCTGCCGGCATTGTGATGCGAGACTCGAAGGGGGCCGGAATCAGAACGACAGCTGAAAAAACAAAACACAATCAGATGACGATTCAAAGAAATATGAGAAAGTCATCAGTGATGGAGTTTACTGTACCAGCTGCAGCAGGAAGCAAAGCCGGGAGGACCGGTGGTGCGGCTGATCTTACATCTCCTCCTTCGATCTATAGCACTGCAATCAGGGCAAGGAAGAATCAGAAATAACATCTTCGGAGAGGTGGACGGATAAAACCAAATAGCATCTGTCCCGAATCTCAGGCAAGACGTCTCTACGTCGCGCCACCATTCGGAGGGGAACAGATTCTGACGGCGGCGCGACGTAGAGACGTCTTGCCTGAGATTCGAGGCAGATGCTATTTGGTTTTATCCGTCCACCTCTCCGAAGATGCCAAGTTGATTTATGGCAGCGTGTATCGAAGGTTTAGACGGATGCGGCCGATGTAGCAGACTTCGTCAGATTCCCCCTCACTTGAGGGATTTTTGATTGTGGGGACGCTCTTCCCTGCAGGCGCAAGCCCCTGCAGTTAATTACGCTACCGCGTCGCGGTAACAACTTTCTCCTTCTCCAGATGTTCACTTCATGTCGTGGGTGTTTGTTTTGTTTGTGGTTGCCCGTGGATTATATACGGAGACTAACATTTGTCGTCGCCAGTAGGACGTGGATTAGTCCAAATTCGTGTTTTCTTAGATTTGGGTTTGGGGTTTTGGTTTGAGGATACGTTAGCCATATTTGAGGGTAAGATCAACTCAAACGTTTGTTAAGGATACGTTAGTCTAATTTGAGACTAAGATCAACTTAATGGGATCGTTTAGATCCAACAAGAGAGTATTTGGGGACTCTGTTGTTCTAGTTTAGGGACATAGTGGTCCATTTCCAGTTTAGGGACATGGTGGTCCATCTCCAGTTTAGGGACATGGTGGTCCAACATTCCCATTTTGGGGACGAATATTGGTTTAAGGACGCATTAGTCCATGAGTTTAAGGACCCCACAGTCCGTATCAATATGTGGTTGTCGGGACCCATCACCTCTTTGACAACGTTGAAGGATTACAACGACAAATATCAGAGGAGTTCGGAGATATACCCTTGAACCGGATGTAAATTGATTTAAGAGAGCAGTCGTGCTCAGTCAATTTAATTTGAGGACTTATGGCGAGAATTGGGCTAAGTCCAGTTGAGAATATTCAACATTTTATTTGTGTTTGGCTTGTCAGGCCTTTATTTGGGCTCTGCCCTTTTTAATATTGCACCGCATTTTTTTTATTTGGTCTGATAGACCTTCTAATTGGGCTCTGCCCTTTTTTAATAATGCATTGCATTTTTATTTGGTCTGATAGACCTTTTAATTGGGCTCTGCCCTTTTTAATAATGCACTGTATTAAATGTTCTGACAGTGCCCTATGTGGCTTGTCAGGCGCTTTGCGCCAATTGAGGAGCGCAAGGCGCAAATTCATGTGGAGGTGACACGTATCACGCGCTGGTGAGCGCAAGTCTGTTAGCGCAGTGCGCTGCGCCAGTGTGCTGCTGCTACGTGGCGCGCTCTGGTGACTTGCGCCAAACCAAGAGAGCAATGCTATGTTTTTAGAAGCGCAAGGCGCAGTTGTTCTGCGATTGACACGTGGCGCTCTCTGGTGGCTTGCGCCAATCCAAGGAGCGCAATAGTGCAAATTTCAAAAGTGCAAGGCACTGTTTAATATCTTGATCAAATTTAAATTAAAGAAAACAAGTTTTTTCTTATTCCAGAGAGGTTCTACCTCAATATTTCAAGAACCAGTGGTTCATCAAAAGGCAATGCCTTTATATAGATCAAAAAATCTAGTCATAAAGTAAATTACTTCTTTTTTATTATTTTTTTTATTAAAGATCTTGATCTTGTTCTTAGATCATTGATCTTTTTAGAAGAAATTCTTCTTTTTTCCAAAGGTTTTACCTTTCTTCTTTCTCTCTGAATTCTTCTCAAAGTTTTTAGAGGAGGTCTCTGTATCTCTATCTCTGTCTGTTTTAGATTTGGAGTCTACGGGCCTTTATATAGTACCAATTGATTTGTTAAATCAGTTAAAGAGATCTTTCTCTGAGTGATTTAGGGATGTTTCCCCACCGTCGGATCTTTGATCCTAGGGTTTCTGTTTTACATAAGGTAATCTTCTTGTTTTTAATAAGATTGGAAAGATCTTTCCAGAATTTTATTGTTTAAATGCTGGCATAGTTGGCGCAAGCGCACCTGCGCTTGACATGTGTCGCGCAGCGCAGAGCGCAGCGCAACTGCGCTGACACGTGTCGCGCAGCGCAGAGCACAAGTCATCTGAAGCGTTGCTTCCTTTATTTTTATTTTGAAACAGAGCCTTACTCTGATTGGGTGCGCTGCCTCGGGCGCAGCCCTGGCGTGTCTGTTTTTGACACGTGGCGCGTTGCGTGCAGCGCAAGGAATCTGAAGCGTTGCTTCAATTTTTGAATTTTTGAAATTCAAACAAAGTTTTGCTCTGATTGGGGGAAACAGCTCTCTTGTGCCAAACTGAACCATACCTTATTTTCCATAGAATAACTCTAATTCCATATTACATCCTATTGAGTCATGGCTTGAGAACCTTCCATGTGTCACTAAGAGCCATGCTAAAAAATATGCAAAAATCCACCTTATTTCCTCTACCTCAAAATGCAATAAACATTTAACCTAAAATGATAAATACAAAATGTGAGGTGTCTTCTTCTAGAAGCATCTTTGAACAAATTAAAAAAATGCCCCTCATCCGTATATATATACCCGTATCCGTATTCCAAAAAATACGAATACAAAAGAGACGAAAACAATCTATCGGTATAATACTAGGATCTGGCTTAAACCAAAGCCCACTAGTATTATCTGTCTGAATTATCATCCGTGCATAAGTACACGTACGTGATCGAACCCTGTCGTAAAACTATACGACCTCTATATCTTTTGCCCGATGCAGGAAAACCCTCTGTGTGGGACTCTAAAGACTCGACACTACGCTGGCAGTGGGTTTAACTATAAGCCGCAAGCGGTACTAGCTGCACGTAACGGCCCCCAGGTATATGTCGATAAGAAGGCCGATGAGCAAACTCATCCGAACTCCTACTGAGCCTATCTGTGACAATCTTCGTACAGTCCGGTCTGTTCGTCTAAGAGTGTCGCATATCGGGCCTAGGGGAGCGGTAATTGTCAGACCCCTAATAGCGCAATAAGTCGTGTCGGAGAGTGGTCCAAAACACCCTGAGAAACTACTGGAGTACTTACCAGTAAATCTCGCTTGCCTTGGCCAAGGACTTTATGTAATGGCTTTCCGAACACAGCGCGATATCAACCCCCAATACCGGGAGAAACGAATCCTATCTAACCACCACTGCCTCCAAGTGCTTCGGGACTGCACCCAACTACTACCCTTTTGCACGACTCCTTTGAGCCGTGGTAGGATAGTAATCAAAGAACAGTGGGAACACACTCGAGATAAAGTAGCAGTGTCAAGTCAACAGACTATGCTGTACTCATATCACCTGGGAACTGCTACCCGTCAATAGGTATAATACCCACCTGCAGTTCCCGACGAGTCCTGTCCAGTGTACTCATAACCCAATGAGCACCTCCATACTATCTCCAGTATGACGTACCAATGGCTGTGGGACAGACCATCTCCTATGCTGGGATGAAAAGCGTATACACCAGTCTACTCTGGAGTATCGATGCCCTGTCTCGATAATCCTACGACTAGGGACCTGTATAAGGATGTGCTTATAGACTACCCAGCCTCCACTAGTGTGACTGCCATCATAATGCTGGCAATCAAGCAAACATCATAAGGGCTCTACCAATATGTATAAGCGATATGCTAAAAGAAGCGCATGCACATATTGAGGTAGAAACAACCCAGGTAGCATACTACCATTTCGAGCAAGACTGTTACTATATCTGTGTATATCCCAAGCTTCCATTAAGTAATATATAAACCAGTATGATACAATAATGGCTTCTAGGGCATATATCACTAATAATCTCCCACTTGCACTAAGGCCATATATTGGCGTATCGCAGACCAATGATCTCGAATTGCCTCTCGAACAGCGTCTGAGAGATGGCTTTTGTGAGTGGATCTGCAGTGTTGTTCTCCGAATCTACTCTCCTCATCTTGATCTCCCGGCGATCAACAATCTTCCTGATCAGGTGGTACCCCCTGAAGATATGTTTGGATCTCTGATGGGACATGGGTTCCTTTCCTGAAGCTATAGCGACGTTTGTTGTCAATACTAAAGTATCGGATCAACAATAAAAGGAACCATCTGAAGTTCAGTTAAGAACTTTCTTATCCAGACTGCCTCTTTTGCGGCGTCTCATGCAGCGAAATACTCCGTTTTCATTGTCAAGTCTGCAACGGTGTCCTGCTTGGAGCTCTTCCAACAGACCGCCCCTCCATTGAGGATAAAGACATAACCCGACATGGACTTGAAGTCATCCTTGTCACTCTGAAAGCTAGAGTCAGCAAAGACCTCGATCTGGAGGTCTTATCCGCCATACACCAAGAACATCTCCTTAGTCCTTCTCAAGTACTTGAGAATGTTTATTACTGCTTTCCAGTACTTCTCCCCTGGGTTTGACTGATACCGGCTTACCACGCTGAGTGCGTAAGCAACATCTGGTCTGGTACACAACATTGCATACATTATAGAGCCTACCGCATAAAGTGTAGGGTATAATCGATATGCGAGCCCTTTCTAAATCAGTCTTGGGAGACATCTTTTTGGAGAGGGTGATTCCGTGACAAGCCGATAGACTACCGTGGTTTGAATCTTCCATACTAAATCTTTTCAGTATGGTGTTGATTTACCTTGACTGTGAAAGTCTCACCATCCATTTAGATCTATCACGATAGATCTGGATCTCCAGAATGTAGTTGGTATCACCCAGGTCTTTCATGGAGAACTTCCGTGACAAGAACCTTTGACTGATTGTAGTATAGGAATGTTATTTCCTATCAAGAGAATGTCATCCACGTACAAGACGAGAAATACCACAGTTCTCCTCACAATCTTACTATAGATGCATGGTTCATCTGGATTTTTGATAAAGTTGAATTCTTTGAACTTCTCATCAAAACAGATGTTCCAACTCCGCGATGCCTACTTTAGTCCATAAATGGACTTAAGCAACTTGCACACTTTCCTGCTGCTCCCACTCTGATTAAAACCCTCTGGCTGATCCATATAGACGCACTCATCCAAATATCCATTTAGAAAAATCCGTCTATACATCCATTTGCCAAAAAATACAATCATGGAAGGTAGCAATGACAAGAAGGATCCGAATGGATTTGAGCATAGCCACTGGAGAAAAGGTTTCATCATAGTCCAAACCAGGTCTTTAACGAAATTCTTTTGCAACAAGTCCAGCCTTATAGGTTTCAACCTGTCCATCTACATCAATCTTCTTTCTGAAGATCCATTTGCAGCCTACGGGTTTTACCCCTTCTGGAGCAATGTTCAAAGTGCATACTTTGTTGGTGTTAGATGGACTCTATTTCGGTCCGCATTGCATCCAGCCATTTTACCGGGTCACCACTCTGAATGGCTTGCTGGAAGCTAGTTGGCTCATCATATACAATGATGCAATCCTCTCTATCCCCGTCTATGAGAAAAACGTAGTATCTCTCGGGCGGATGAGACTGTCTACTAGTCCTGCGGAGCGGCATGGGGATATCCGGTTCTTCTGAAATCTCTGGTTCTACCATACTTTCAGTAATAGTTTATGGTTCTGGAATTTCTTCCAGTTCTATTGCGCTCCCACTATCTTTTTTCCAAAAAATGATTTTCTAAAAAGTGGGCATGACGAGAAATAAAAAACCTTTTTGTTCCTCTACGTAACAGAAAAGAAACCTCATGGAGTTTTTTGGGTATCCCATAAATCTACACAGTATTGAGTGTGCCTCGAACTTGTCCGCATGCTGCTTTTTCACAAAAGCTGGACATCCCTATATCTTCAGGTACTGAAGATAGGGTTTCTTCCCACTCCACATCTGATATGATGTGGTAGACACAGTTATTCCCCTCCGAAAGACGCGGCGGAGACGCGGTAAACGTCTTGCCTGAAATTCGGGGCAGATGCTATTTGGTTTTATCCGTCCACCTCTCCGAAGATGCCAAGTTGATTTATGGCACCGTGTATCGGAGGTTTAGACGAATGCGGCCGATGTAGCAGACTTCGTCAGATTCCCCATCGCTTGAGGAGTTTTTGATTATGGGGACGCTCTTCCCTGCAGGCGCAAGCCCCTACAGTTAATTACGCTACCGCATCGCGGTAGTCACTTTCTCCTTCTCCAGATGTTCACTTCGTATCGTATGTGTTTGTTTTGTTTGTGGTTGCCCGTGGATTGTATACGGAGACTATTTATTTCGTCGCCCGTAGGACGTGGATTAGTCCAAATCCGTATTTTCTTAGATTTGGGTTTTGGGTTTTGGTTTAAGGATACGTTAGCCATGTTTGAGGCTAAGATCAACTTAAACGTTTGTTAAGGATATGTTATTCTAATTTCCAGACTAAGATCTACTTAACGGGATCGTCTAGATCCATTTCCAGTTTAGGGACATGGTGGTCCATTGCATGTATGGCCGTCGGGACCCGTCACCTCTCTGACGACGTTGAAGGATTACAACGATAGATGTCAGAGGAGATCAGAGATGTACCCTTGAACCAGTGTTGATTGGAGGATCTATAGTCCAATTTGGGACTGAAGTTTGTTTGAAGGTTTAAGGATACGTTAGCCGTATTTGAGGTTAAGATCAACTCAAACAGGATCGTTTAGATCCGACAAAGGAGCATTTGGGGGCTCTATTGTTCCAGTTTAGGGACGTAGTGGTCCATGTTCCAGTTTAGGGACGTGGTGATCCATTGCCAGTTTAGGGACATGGTGGTCCATGTTCCAGTTTAGAGACGTGGTGGTCCATCTTATTTGTGGCCGTCGGCACCCGTCACCTTTCTGACGTCGTTGAAGGATTACAACGATAGGAGTCAGAGGAGTTCGGAGATGTACCCTTGAACCAAATATAAATTGATTTAAGAGAGCAGTCTTGCTCAGTCAATTTAATTTGAGGACTTACGGCCATGATTGGGCTAAGTCCAGTTGAAGATGTTCAATGTTTTTATCTTTGGCCTATTAGGCATGTGCTAGGGCTTTGCCCCTATTTAATAATGCACTGCTTTTTATTTTGGCCTGCTAGGCTTTTCTTATTTGGGCTCTGTCCCTTTATTTATGATGCAGAGCATCTGTTTGGGCTTTGCCCTTTTTTTCTAAAAATAATGCATAGCATTTAATTTGGCCTGTTAGGCCTTTCTTAATTGGGCTTGGCCCATCTGCAATGCATTAATCAAACTGACAATGGCCATGTGGCCTGTCAAGCGCTTTGCGCCAATTATTGAGTGCAAGCGCATGTGAAGGTGACACGTGTCACGCTAGCGCAGTGCGCTGTGCCAGTGCGCTGCGCTGTTGCGCTGTGACACGTGGCGCGCTCTGATGAGTTGCGCCAACTTCAGAGAGCAAAGCTCTATCCTAAAAGCGCATGGCGCAAGTTGTTATGGTGCTGACACGTGGCGCTCTCTGGTGGCTTGCGCCAACCCAGGAGCGCAACAGTGCAGTTTTTGCAAGTGCAAGGCACTGTTTCAATAACTTGATCCAATTTTGGATTCAAGAAAAGAATTTTTTAAAATTCCAGAACCAATGGTTCATAAAAAGTGCAAGGCACTGTTGTTATATTTTTTTTTATTGAAGATCATTGATCTTGTTCTTTAGATCAATGATCTATTCAGAAGAAATTCTTCTTTTATAAAGGTTTTTTACCTTTTCTTTTCTTTTTCTTTTCTTGAGTTCTTCTCAAAGTTCTTCAGAGCTCTCTCTATTTTGTTGTTTTTTGATAATGATCTTGATGTTCCTCCTCCTTTGAATTGGGGTCTAGGGGTCTTTATATAGTGCCCATAGATTTGTTAAGTTTGTTAAAGAGATCATTCTCTGAGTGATTTGGGGAATTTTCCCCACCGTTAGATCTTTGATCCAAGGGCTTCTGTTTTACAGAAGACAATCTTCTTATTTTAACAAGAACAGAAGGATGTTACTAGAATTTTAATTCTGTTTGGCGCAAACGCCCCAGCGCTTGACACGTGTCACGCAGCGCACAGCGCAGCGCAACTGCGCTGACACGTGTCGCTCAGCGCACAGCGCAGCGCAACTGCGCTTGCGCAACTGTGCTGACACGTGTCGCGCAGCGCAACAGCGTTTGCGCTGACACGTGTCGCGCAGCGCAGCGCTTGCGCAACTGCGCTTGCGGAACTGCGCTGACACGTGTCGCGTAGCGCAGCGCTTGCGCAACTGAAGCGTTGCTTCCTTTAATTTTTGTTTTAAATAGAGTCTTGCTCTGATTGGGCGCGCTGCCTTGGGCGCTGCGCTAACGTATCAACTTCTGACACGTGGCGCGTTGCGCGCAGCGCACGGGATTTGAAGCGTTGCTTCAAATTTTGAATTTTTGAAATTCAAACAGAGCTTTGCTCTGATTGGGGGAAACAAATGCCCCCCCACCGTTGCGCTGATGTAGCACGCACGTGAGTGCAACGGTAGCAAGATCCTAGCCATTAGATCAACCGGTGAGGTGAAAAGGCGCAGGCGCCTATAAATAGGACCCTTGGTCCTTAGAAAATTTTTACCATTTTTCAAGAACTTGATTTTCAGAGCCTTGCTCTTGCTTAAGAATTTTAGAGCCTTGCTCTTGTTTCTTCCTAAGAACTTCAGAGTTCAGAACTTAGAATCATTTTAGGTAAAATTAAATTAGATTAAGTTAAATTTAATTAACAGAGCCTTACTCTTATAGATCTTTGATCTAAAGAAAACCTTTCTGGGGTTTTATCAACAGAGCCTTGCTCTCAAAAATCTATAGATCTACAGAGATCTGGTTTCATGGGTTTTAACCTATGAACAGAGCTTTGCTCACAGATCAAATGTAGATCTTTTTTGATCCAAAAATGGAGAACTTTTTTATAAGTCTTCATGGATTTTTTTAAGACCCCAAATTTTTAATCTTTAGGAGTTAAAATTTTCCTCCCCATCATTATTACAGAGCTAAGCTCTTTTTAAGGAAATTTTATTCTTTTGAGACCAGAGTCTGACAAATGTCACTCTGTGACAGAGCTTTGCTCTGAAAGAGGAGATTTTCTCCTTGTCTTTAGGGATTTCCCATTAATGAGGATATTCTCTTAGGGTCTCAATTGACAGTCTCATCCAATGATGGTCTGTCTTATTAACTGATGCACTGTCATCCAGATTTTTTGGGTCCCCATTTGGTCCCCTACCCACTGCACTGCAGCGTGGTATAAATTTTAAAATGCCAGGCATTAGAATTATGATACTGACGGTTGATTTTTGTCTCCTTGCAGTGAACATGTCTACTGATTTATCTTTCCCGTTTGTTCGCTCGGAGGGAGGATTTCCCCAGGCACCGGTTGACCGAGTAGTGCTCGCTCTCATCAAGGATCATGACCCCGAGCATAAGAGCCTCCACCTGTGGGGTAGGTAGTATAATGAGATCATCCAGGGTCGCCGAAGTTTCGGATCCGCCACGCCGTCTGAGCCCATATCTTCGCTCCCTTACGCGGATGAACCCCCGGTGAAGTATGCCGTGGAGGTTAAAAATTGGAATTCGGATGGCCTCCTCCAACCCGCGATTGGGGCTATTCCCGTGCAGCCGCCGCCGGCAATAGACATTTTGGGGAGGCGAATCTGTCAGGGTGAAGCACGCCCTTGGGGACAGGCCTATAACATTGGATTGAACCCGCGACCGCCCGCCGGATATTTGCAGTGGGCCCGGTATATCTTATCGGCGAAAAGGACTCATCTGATGAAGATTGGTTTGTATTCGGCCATCTATGTCTCACTCTTTGAGTATCCCTCTCCTCCAACGTAGTGGATTAAGGCTTTCATCGAGCAATGGAATATCCCCACCCACACCTTCCTGATGACGGACAGGGAAGTCTCTATGCTGAAATCTCGGGTCTGCCGATGAGGGGGAGCATTACGAGGAGATGCTTCCTCCTGATGAATACGTCTTTGCCACCAAGCTGCTGGTGTTTGATCTAACTCCGGAGAACGCTATTCAGCACCAGTTTCCGGGCTTGGTGAAGGTGCTGGAGATCTATGAAGGGCATTATCTGGAATCGGGCACCCGGGGAGTCAGTTTCGCAGATTTTATCGCCCACTTCATTCGACCAGAGTTCCTATCGGAGCGGAACGAGAAGTTCGCTCAGCTTGATGACCCTTTTGGCTTCGGCTTGGACCGCCGACCCACATCGGAGGATGATCACAAGGACTTTTATCTCCCCGGCGCCGCCGTCATGCCCTTGTCAGAGATCGCCGTCTCTGGCATGGATGAGGAGACCTTTTTTGTAGGGTTCCTGGGATTGTGGCTGTGCAGCTTTGCGCTCCCCATGCATCCGCGCCATATGCGGTCATCTGTTTTCTACCCAGCGCATCGGATGATGGCTGGTCTGCAGTTGACAGTAGGAATCGCCGGGCTGGCTCATCTTTATAATGGACTTAGCGTAGCAGCGGACGCTAATGAACCTGGGGTGCAGCCTGCTAACTTTCCGTTGCACTACTTCACCTCTTGGATGGAAATGCATGTGCACGGGGTGTTCGGCGCCCATAAGATCCCTCCGTTTTTTGAGAAGTGCAGGCTCTCGAGAGTCATGCGGTTGGTCGGCGCTTCGATCGTGGTTGTGTCTCTGCGAAAGGCTAAGGGGCTACTCCTTCGTCCACACCTGGTCGGAGTGAAGATTTCCTTTTTGGACAAAGTCATAACCATAGGCTCAGAAACCACTAAGTCGGTGGTGCCGCTGCGCGATGATTTTAAGGATGGGGCCTCCATATTGAAAGCCCGAGAGATCCTCCACCTCTACTCCATTCGGCTGGGCTACCTGGTGTTCAGGCAGAATGAGATGGCGCTTTTCATGAGGTATAACCCTCACCGGTTCGCCCAGCAATCGAGCTATCACCAGGGGATCCCGATGGAAGCTTTCTTGGAAAAGCCCGTGGCCAGCCGAGAGGGGATAAGGAATGCAATGCACCATTTCATGCGGCTTAACACGGGTTCCTATTTCTTCATCAGCGAGCCGAGCTGTGTCCCTAAGGTGCTCAACGCGTACGTGGCTTGGTACGCGCATGCAATGGATCCAGCTATCCTTATGGAGAAGCGCATGCTGGTTGACCGCAAGAGTGCGCCTCCCGGCGGTGATCGCAAGGCTCCCTTGAAGCCAAGGACCCCGGCCATTCCTCCGCTAAAAGATGCCGGAACCCTGACACCGTGCGTGTTGAGCCCTCCGCGCGGACTGCCGCTTCGTGGTACTGCGGATGCACCACCAGCTCCCCGTGCTCCAGTGGAGACGGTAGATGTGGTTTCGCCGGAATCCGGCGTGGGCGCGGATATCGGGACCCGCCGCCCTAGAGTGCCTGCAAAGCGCAAGTCAATCTCGGGTGCACCCAAGGCTGGTGGGCAGAAGAGGAAGAAGAAATCGCTCCTATCTCTCGATGCTATCCTCGGTTTAGAGGAGCCTCAGGCCCCTCTTACCGAAGGTAAAAGCGAGTATGGCAGCAATAAGGGCTTCTCGGTAGACCCGGCAGACACCGATCTGGCGGCCGCCATTGCGGCTTCTGAGCGATCAGCCAGACTTGAAGTATGGTTGGATAAACTCGCTCGAGCAGGTAATCATTAGCTGTACTCTTCATCATTTTATAGCATTTTTATTATTATCCTCGACTAATGCGTTCCCTCCTTTTTTTAACAGGTGTCACTATCGAAGAAGCCATCGCTTCTTCTTTGAAAACCTTCCAGGAGGAGGAAAATAAGCGCGCTTTAACGGACGTTGGTACGTCTCGCCTTATTGAGTTTTTATCCTCCTTTCTGATGGCCAACCTAACCTTCTTTCTTTGTTTCTTTACAGGGGCTGCGCCAGCTGATGCGGGGACTCTCCCCGGGCCCGAAACTGAAGTCCCAGTCTCTTCGGATCTGCCACGAGAGACTCGACTCGACAAGTCGACGAGGGATGCCTTGAAGGATTTGGAGGCATCCCTGTTCACGGATGAGGACGTCTCAATGAGGGAAGCCTTGGAGAGCTCCGTCTTGACGGCTCGAGAGGAGAGAAAGCGGCTAAGGCGCGAGGCGAAGGCACGCGGGGCTGCTTTGGCCATGGGAGCGGGCCCAAGCACCGTCCCTCGTGCTAATACCCCCTCAGAAGAATCTCCGGTCGCCCTGTCCACTGCTCGCAGACAGGTGGCACATGCAGTTCGGAGTGCTAATTATAAATCCACTTCAGGTAATGTATCTTTCGAGATTTGTTTGTAAGAATTGTAAACTTGTCAGTTCTTATATATCTTGTCCTGCAGGGCCAAGTCCAACCGAGGGGGAGGCGGAGACCGTCGAACCCAAGGAGACAGAGAAAGAAGCACCGGCCGAACCCGAGCCGACGGTGGGCAACGTCGCCGGGGTTGCTGAGCCTGAGCTGGGAGCTGAGGGAGCTGCACCAGAAAAGGTCGTTGATGCCGAGCCTGAGGTGGCGGCAAATGAGACGACCGCTATAACTGAGCCCGAGGCAGCGGCGGACGAGGCGCCTGAGACCGGCGACCCCATGGTGACGGCGGATGAGACAATGGCGACCGCCGAGCCCGAAGAAGTAGCGGGTGAGACGGGCATGGCTCTTGGGGAAAAGCTAGCCGCTCTTTCTCAAGAGTCTGGCAATGCTCCAATTATTGCTCTCCCTGTCTACGGTCTTCCGCCGTCTCCTGGTCGGGCGAGTACGACGACAGCCCCTGTCGAGTCCGGTGATGAGGCCACGGGAGGTGGACTCGTATCGATGGAGGAGGGAGACGCCTCCGTTTCGGCCGGCGGCTCATCAGGTGAATTTCGAGTTACAGTCCCATTTTTTTATCTTGCAATCCTTTCTGACAAGTTTATCCTTGTTTTTAACGCAGGTGCGGCCAGTGCCGATGCTCCATTGCTCGAGGGAGCGCCGTCAACTACTGCCTTGGCGGTGGTCACCTCTCAGCCCTCCCTTGTACCATCAAAGATGTTGGAAGGTATGGATTTGCAACTTATTAGTTTTATCTTTCAGCTGCATAATTTATGTACAAAAGTCGTACTGTTGCGTCTTTCCAAGAGTGCTTTTTGACCATCTCTATCAGGTGTTGCTCCCACACTTCTCCTTCCCATATGGACTCGCTTCTTCCTCCGGTGGCGCCGGTGAGTATAGTTTCCAACTGATATCTTTCCTTTTTTTTATTAATGGAATTATTTCTGACTTTCACTCGTCTTGATTGCAGTGCTACAAATCGAAGGAGGGGACGAAAGATCAGTCGCGCCACCGGCCCTTCCGGCCTTGCCGCCCGCTGCAGCTGGTATAGTAAACTATCTCATCAATGACTTTTTTGTATTTCTAGAACTGTCATCTAATCGTATCTTGTTTTTTCAGCTGTCATTCCGATCTCGACGCCTTTCAAGTCTCGTGTCATAATGCCGGCAGGCCCTTTCCTGAGACGTCCGTCCTCAAAAGGCGCCGCGAATAGTCTGCGCATGTTGAGCGATTATATTGAGGAACTCGACGTCGAGACTCCTACGTCTGCCGCAGATTTCGCTACGGCGGTTAACCCAATGCTGGTGATACTCGTAAACTTCCATAGTGAAGGCATCGTCGTGTCTTGGGTTAATCACTGCAGGGAGATCGAGGCCCGCCTACATCAATTGGAGTTTATGCGCCCTGCTCCCGAGACCTTAGCCGCAAGCAATCAAAGAGCAGCATGGATTGAGCAAAGCGCTTCTTACGTCCACCACTTGAAACAAGAAGCGGCTTTAAGGCTGAGGGAATACCAAGAGACCTCAGACGAGACGGCTCGTTTGCGCGCTGAGGTTGAAGCGAACGCTGCCCAGGTGAAGGCCATCTTTGAGGGCCTTCTAGAGCGTATCTCTAATGGGCTAACACTGAAGCGGAAGCTTGATGCCGCCGAACGTGACGCCCCAGGCCGTGAAGCTGCTCATCAAGCCGTTGGGGAGTAGCTTGCATCCTTCTTACAGCAACGGGCTCAAGTGGAAGCAGAATTGGCGGTGGTGGCCGATCAGGAAAAGGCATAGAAGGAAGCGCGTGAACAACTGATAGGGCTATTTAAGACGCTTCCTTCCCAGTAGCTGCCTTTGTATCAATATACTTGTAAAAATTTTCTTTTTCGAATAAGATGTATCCATTCTTTATTCTTTTGTACGATTCACCTTGTACTTGATTGAATTAATAAATAAAGATACACATTTTTTCTTTGCAACGTCTTGTATGCTCTTTTGCTTTCTCCCTTTCTCTTATTATCAGCATGCTGTCTTAATAAACATGGTTAACAGATAATAGAGTAAGCATTTTAATTTCTTCAAGAGATAGCGATGGCTTAGGCCGCAGGTTCAAATCTGCTGCCTAAGACTTTTCAACTCTATGAGCCGTGAGGGTCTCATAGAGATTTTTCTCCCTACGGATCGAGAGGATCTCGTAGGTGGATTTTCTCCTTAGGAATCGTGAGGATTCCTACGTGCGTTTTCTCTTATAAGTCATAAGGATTCTATAAGAGAATTTTCCCTCTTACGAGTCGAGGACCCGTAAGCGGTTGTTTCCCTCCTTGTCGAGATTCGAGTTTGGAGAGTGAGACCCGTGGATAGTATGCAAGAGACCATTTCGGGCCGACTTGCAGGATCCCAGTGCTTATGGAACAAGTTTTTTAATCCTTACTGCCTAAGGCTTTATCTTACGAGTCGAGCCGCATCAAGAAGTTCTCGCAAAGACATCAATTTCTTCACAAGTCGAGACGAATCGAGCATTTCTTGCAAGAATATCCTAACGTCACAGTTGACCTCTGCTCTTTACGACAGAAGTCCGTCAGGGTCTGTGGTACTTAGGGTTTTGGCCGTCGTACCGTCACATCAGCTGATATATTCCTCGATAGGCAATCATGCTGCTCGAGTAGCCCTGCGACTGCCGTGTCTCTGATCCCTTCGGGGGCTGGACAAGACGTCTTCAAGCAATCCTCCTTGGCAGTTTGACCGTCGGAAGAGCAAGCGTTAGGAATTTTGCCATGCCGCTTTTTACTTGAGGTTAGGCTCATTTTGGAGAGCCCCGATGAGTCATAACCACTCTGCGCTGGTGTGGGATGATCTCCGATAGTCTTTCAGGTTTTATGTGAGTTGCCGTCAAGACCCTGAAGCTAGGAATTTGGCCTTTTCTTCGTTTGCTGGCATCGCGTCTGCTGTATCGAGATGAATGTCGCGGTTATCTCTAGGTTTCTGGTGAACCGTCGAGGTTTGGAACTAGGGATTTTGCCATGGCTCCATTAGTTTGATTGTCGCGTCTGTACCCTGCTGGAGGAAGAACGCTGGGGTGACATCTCGTCTGCTGTATCGAGACGAACGTCGAGGTTGTCTCTAGGTTGCTGGTGAACCGTCGAGGTTTGGAACTAGGGATTTTGCCGTGGCTCCGTTTGTTTGATTGTCGCGTCTGAACCCTGCTGGAGGAAGAACGCTGGGGTGACATCTCGTCTGCTGTATCGAGACGAACGTCGAGTGGTGACCACTCCGTGCTGGTGTGAAATGATCTCCGACAGTCTTTCATGTTTTATATGAGTTGCCGTCAAGACCCTGAAGCTAGGAATTTGACCTTTGCTTCATTTGCTGGCATTATGTCTGCTGTATTGAGACGAATGTCGCGGTTGTCTCTAGGTTGCTGGTGAACCGTCGAGGTTTGGAACTAGGAATTTCGCCAAAGCTCCGTTTGTTTGATTGTCGCGTCTGAACCCTGCTGGAGGAAGAACGCTGGGGTGACATCTCGTATGTTGTATCGAGACGAACGTCGAGCTTGTCTCTAGGTTGTTGGTGAACCGTCGAGACTTGGCTCTTTTTCGGATGGAGCCTAGTGGGAAGGTATGGTTCTCTTCTTGTTTATGCCCCTGGATTGTATACAGGGACCGATGTGATCTCACCTGTAGGGCAAAAAGTTTCATTCTTTCATCATTTTTTTTATTCTTTCCGCGATGCTCTATCATTTCAGCTTTTTATATCGCGAAAATCGTGATTGCCCAATCATTTCGACTGTTTTTCGCGGTGCCCAATCATTTCGGCTATTTTTCTTTTTACTCGCTGCTTTTTATTGCGAGTTGCCCAATCATTTCGGCTATTTTGTGTGCATACGTTTTTACTTGCTGCTTTTTATTGCAAGTTGCCCCATCATTTTGGCTATTTCGTATGCATGTGCGGCTTGCTGGCTTTTCGATGTAAGCCTGGAATTAGACACCGATTTCGGCATCAGCATCGCTACAACTGGGATATTGCCAGGAGCGAATCATCATTTGCCTCTGTCGATGTCGAACAAAAGTGGCTTAGCGAACAGGGTTAGGATCCCGTCGACTAAGGTTTTTGACTTCATGAGCCGTAAGGGTCTCACAAAGGCATTTCTCCCTATAAGTCGTGAGGATCTCGTAGGTGTGTTTTCTCCTTAGGGATCGTGAGAATTCCTAAGTGTATGTTCCCCCGTAAGTCGTAAGGATCTTACAAAAGGGTTTTCTCCTTATAAGTCGAGAGGACTTATAAGGGTTGTTCACCATATGGACATATCCCCAGTCACGGGTTGGACTTGGTTAGGGAAATGTTTATTCGTGCCCGTGGATTGTATACAAGGGTCAGTATCGAGCCGCTTATAGGGCAATATCGAAGGTTGTGGGAGTTGCTTAAGAACATGTTCAGGTCTCTGTAACTTAAGACTTTCAAATCTTATGAGCCGTGAGGGTCCCATAAGAGAGTTCTCCTTACGAGTCGTGAGGATCTCGCAAGTGTATTTTCTCCTTAGGAATCGTGAGGACCCCTAAGTGTGTTGCTCCCTTGTGAATCGTAAGGATCTCACGTGGGTGATTTCTCCTTATAAGGTCGAGAGGACCCTGTAAGTGTCCTTTCACGAGGTTGCGCCCTTTCGGGTTTTCACAAACACTCGCCGGTAGCCCTGCTGTTTTTACTCACGGAGCCCTTTTGGGTTTTCATCCGTGCCCATTTTGCTTATGGACATACCGTTTTTTCTATTTTTTTTTATTTTTTTTATTTTATTCTTTATTCTCTTTTTTTTAGCTCATCCGCCTGAGGATGCTGCGGTAGTAGTTTAAAGACGTTTCGGTCGTTAGCTAGTTTTAGGACGTAGTGGTCCATCGTTAGTTTAAGAACGTTTCGGTCCGTCATCGCCGTATTTGAGGCGAAGCTCTAGTTTACTGACTTTTCGGTCTATGGGGCTTTCTTTATGACTGAGCATGATGCCTCCGGCGTATCCATCTTTCTCGAAGCGTGCGGTTGTGGCGGGCTCACCTTCCAGTTTTCGGAGATGACGAACTTGCCCTGTTGGTATTGGTCTTCGACCCAGTTTTTGAAGACGTAACAGTTTTCGATCGGATGGCCCAATACTTAGTGATAAGAGCAATAATTAGAACTGTTGACATCATCCAGTTGTAGTTGGTGTTTCGGTTCTGGTAGAGTGATAACCTTGTTATGCACTGTCACTTCGAACAGCCTCCTTGTTTCATCCTGATGAAATGAGTAAGGACGTCTTAGCCTCTCCTCGAGGGATATGAGTGGACGCATATTGTTTTGACGAACAACCGGTCCAGGGCCACTCGACTGTCGTTGAGTGTTGGCGACGAAGGTCATTTTCCCCTTTCCTTTATCCTTTTTGCTCGATCCTTTGTTTGCGGGGCCGAGATTTTTTCCGAGTAGCAGGCGATTGCACGGCTGAATGTTCTTGCAACTCCTCAATTCTTTCATTTTTGAAATGGATTCCTTGAGGAGAGGGTTGAGGGCAACTTCTTCATCAGAGTCGCTTCCAAAGGTGATAATTTGTGATCCCTTGGAGTCGGCTATATGACAGTCATCGGCGGCTCTTTTGCGCTCATCTATCGCATTTTTCCGATGTCTACGAGCTTCACACTTTGTCCTGTTGAAGTGTTGCTTTTGAGCGACATATCCTTGCCACCAACACTTAAAGGAGTCGCAATCTTCGGTAGGATGTATGATCTTCTGCTGATATAAGCAGAAGTTAGGATGCATCTCTACTCCACCGAGAGTATTTTCTTCAGAGGGCGGTAGCTTCATTCCCACTATAGGGTATTGGCGAACCTTTTCCTCATCTTGAATTTGTTTTTATCCGCAGCGGATGACTTTTGATTTGATGGAAATGCCTCGACTCTTTAGTCTAGTAGTCGGTGTTTGGCTCCTTCCAGTATGGCCATCTCATGCTCTTGATTGGCTTTAACTTTCAGACGAATCTCATTCAGGAAGGCATCGATTAACTCGTTTGACGGCCGCAGAGTTTCTGGTTCAGGGTTCGCCATCGGTTTCTCGGTGCAAGGAGCCTCTTTATCATCCGCCAATGAGTGAGAGATCACATGACAAGTCGCTACGTAGTCTTCGGATTCGTCTGATGAGTCTTCTCCATCGTTTTCGTCCTCGACAAAAGAACAAGCTGCCCCCATCGTGTCCTTCTTCTTTGAAGTGTGCGGCTGTGGTGGGTTTACCTTCCAGTTTTCAGACAGCGCGAACTTGCCTTGTAGGTACTGATCCTCGATCCATCCCTTAAAGACGAAACAATCCTCGATCGGGTGACTTACCGTTTGGTGGTAAGGGCAATAATTGGGATGATCGAGATCGCCTATCTGTGACAGACGTTTTGGACTCGGCAGATTGATGAGTCTGTTGCGCACTGCCAGTTCGAATAGTCTTCTCGTTTTATTTTGAGGAAATGAATAAGGACGTCCTAGTCTCTCCTCGAGGGATGGGCGTGGATGCGCGTTATTTTGGCGAACAACCGGTTTTGAGTTACTTGGCTGTTGTTGAGCATTGGCAACGACAGTCGCTTTCCCTTTTCCTTTCTCATTTCGAGAGTCTGGTTTTGGAGGAGACGGTCTATGGCCCATCTGGTCCATTTGGGCTAATTTGTCGATCAAGGCCTGGAAGGTGGTCGGCCTGAAGAACATCATGAATTGCGATATGGTCGCTTGCGGATCAAGAGTGCCCACAAACATGCCTACCGCAGGTGCCTCTTCTATGCGTTGTTCGCATTTTGACCATAGGTTCCGCCATCGTGTTGCGTATTGGACCCATGTTTCGCCGGGCCTTATCCTAGCATTTATCAGTGCTGTTATCGGGGTGCGTTCACTAGCACTCGCGATTCTTTGTGTAATTAGTAGCTCCATCTCCGCAAATGTTTTGACAAAGTCGTTAGGTAGCTCCGAATACCATTCAAAGGCTGTTTCTGCTAAGCTGCCAACGAATTGGCGAAGCAACAATTTGTCATCGCCTCCAGTATTGCTGCACAAGGCCCTGAATTAAGCGACATGTTGATGCGGATTCCCTGTCCCTTTATGTACGTGGAATTTAGGGATCGTGTATTCCGGCGGGTAACTGATTTGGTCATACCAGGTTGGATAGGGTCATCCGGTTCTAACAATTTGCGCAGCCGCTTCATTCGCTTGATGAACTCGTATTTGCTGAGCTAAATAGTCATCCAGTGCGGCCTTGGAAATGATTTCATCTTTGGCCGCTGAAAGAGCCGGCGGTGGATTTGACCTTTCTCCTCTGTCGTCTTCAAGAATAATCGGACGATCTTCAGCTGGGGGATCCGGCTGTAATATCATCTCGACCATGTCTTGGAATAAGAACGCCATTTGTTTTATGTTGGCAGCTTGTTCTGCTGCTTCTCTATCCTTCTTTTCGAGAACTCTGCGTAAGAAGTCAGCGTCAGTTTCCTGTTCGTGCCGCTGTTCTGATGATACCTCCGAGCTTTCTTTTGGCCCGGTAAGTGCAGCCATTGCAGCTATTATTTCCTGAAGCTTCTGTTGCTGCTCCTGGGCTTTTGTCAAGGATCGAGTGAGCGGTCGGTGACCCGTCGAAGCACGGCCTTCCTTCTTTCCGGAAGCCATATAAACAGTGTGCACCACTATGCCCCCAGACTTGGGGCGTCTGTGTTCAGCACTTTTACGGTTCACCATATTCACAGGGGCTTTTTACGGCCTCCTTTTCTTTTGAGTGATTGATGTTGAGGGAGCCGTTGCAGTGGGCACCCATCCAGCTGTCGCCTTTTGTGGCTTGACGGAGTAATTCTTCTCCTGAACCTTTATCTTTTTCTTTCGGTGGGAGTAATCTTGATCAATCACCGACTCCTGGACCTGTCGCCAGACTTTGTAAATTTTGGAGGACAGCCGCTGAGGGGGCTGCTCCGGCTTCTTCTCTGGAGCATTCTCCACAGGTGGAGGAGATCGTTTCAACACCGCAGTAGGAGAGTTTCCGTGCACCATGTTTAGCAATTCAAAGCTGTTCCCGGTTGGAACAGCAGCATCAATCCCCACCGTTGGAGCTGGTGGAGTTATCCCAGAGGGGGAATTGCCTTCAGCCTTCCTTACTCGATGCCAGTGGCGACGTCGAGCGTGTCGTGTGGGTGGAATTGATGGAGCCGCGGGGGTGACCTCCTCATGCCCCCTGTGTTGGTCAGAATCTGCTGGTATCTGCCTTTTAAAGACCGACGTCCGTTGAATGGGGACGGCCAACCTGTCAAAAACAGACTTCCGAGTAGGGGAAGCAACCTTGGTGATCTCGCCTAAAATTGGAGTAGGGATAGCTATCCGCTTCGGGATAACATCTTCTGGTATTGCTGGCTTTTTCATGGGCCCGTTGGAGCTCTGACCTAGCCTGTTAAAAACTGAGATAGTGGAGTTGGGCGACCCGTTGAGAGGGACCGCGGCAGTGGTAAGTCGACCAAAGACCGACTTCTTTGGGGCTTCTTGCAACGTCATTAAGGCATTGAAGCTCATCGGTGGGAGCATGGTCCCGAAGAATAGTCCAGTGGTGGCTTGAGTTACCTGCTCCACTGGTATCTTGAAAAGGGAGGCCGCTCGGGGCCCATAAGTCACTCCTCCAGCAGGGACGGAGTGGGAGTTGCAGTTGCAGGTAGTGCAGTTTGAAGCCATTGATCTTCTGTTTTTTGCACGGAGCAAGATACTAAATCTTAGTACCTCGAATCCACAGGCAACCACAGCAAACCGCGATTCGTTCGCGAACACGACACACGAAGTGTGGAGTGGAAAGAGGAAAAGGTCCCACCGGGCGTGCCAGAATCTGTTCCCCTCCGAAAGACGCGGCGGAGACGCGGTAAACGTCTTGCCTGAAATTCGGGGCAGATGCTATTTGGTTTTATCCGTCCACCTCTCCGAAGATGCCAAGTTGATTTATGGCACCGTGTATCGGAGGTTTAGATGGATGCGGCCGATGTAGCAGACTTCGTCAGATTCCCCCTTGCTTGAGGGGTTTTTGATTGTGGGGACGCCCTTCCCTGCAGGCGCAAGCCCCTGCAGTTAATTACGCTACCGCATCGCGGTAGCCACTTTCTCCTTCTCCAGATGTTCACTTCGTGTCGTGTGTGTTTGTTTTGTTTGTGGTTGCCCGAGGATTGTATACGGAGACTATTTATTTCGTCGCCCGTAGGACGTGGATTAGTCCAAATCCGTATTTTCTTAGATTTGGGTTTTGGGTTTTGGTTTAAGGATACGTTAGCCATGTTTGAGGCTAAGATCAACTTAAATGTTTGTTAAGGATACGTTAGTCTAATTTCCAGACTAAGATCTACTTAACGGGATCGTCTAGATCCATTTCCAGTTTAGGGACATGGTGGTCCATTGCATGTATGGCCGTCGGGACCCGTCACCTCTCTGACGACGTTGAAGGATTACAACGACAGATGTCAGAGGAGATCAGAGATGTACCCTTGAACCAGAGTTGATTGGAGGATCTATAGTCCAATTTGGGACTGAAGTTTGTTTAAAGGTTTAAGGATACGTTAGCCGTATTTGAGGCTAAGATCAACTCAAACAGGATCGTTTAGATCTGACAAAGGAGCATTTGGGGGCTTTATTGTTCCAGTTTAGGGACGTAGTAGTCCATGTTCCAGTTTAGGGACGTGGTGGTCCATTGCCAGTTTAGGGACATGGTGGTCCATATTCCAGTTTAGGGACGTGGTGGTCCATCTTATTTGTGGCCGTCGGGACCCGTTACCTCTCTGACGTCGTTGAGGATTACAACGATAGGAGTCAGAGGAGTTCGGAGATGTACCCTTGAACCGGATGTAAATTGATTTAAGAGAGCAGTCTTGCTCAGTCAATTTAATTTGAGGACTTACGGCCATGATTGGGCTAAGTCCAGTTGAAGATGTTCAACGTTTTTATCTTTGACCTATTAGGCCTGTGCCAGGGTTTTACCCCTATTTAATAATGCACTGCCTTTTATTTTGGCCTGCAGGCTTTTCTAATTTGGGCTCTGTCCCTTTATTTATGATGCAGAGCATCTGTTTGGG
Organism: Agapanthus africanus; assembly: GCA_030015575.1. Classification (NCBI taxonomy): domain Eukaryota; kingdom Viridiplantae; phylum Streptophyta; class Magnoliopsida; order Asparagales; family Amaryllidaceae; genus Agapanthus; species Agapanthus africanus. The sequence continues at coordinate 43,828,616 of CM057342.1, forward strand.
CTCTGCCTTTTTTTAAAAAAATAATGCATAGCATTTAATTTGGCCTGTTAGGCCTTTCTTAATTGGGCTTGGCCCTTCTGCAATGCATTAATCAAACTGACAATGGCCATGTAGCCTGTCAGGTGCTTTGCGCCAATTATTGAGCGTAAGCGCATGTGAAGGTGACATGTGTTACGCTAGCGCAGTGCGCTGTGCCAGTGTGCTGCGCTGTTGCGCTGTGACACGTGGCGCGCTCTGGTGAGTTGCGCCAACTTCAGAGAGCAAAGCTCTATCCTAAAAGCGCATGGCGCAAGTTGTTATGGTGCTGACACGTGGCGCTCTCTGGTGGCTTGCGCCAACCCAGGAGCGCAACAGTGCAGTTTTTGCAAGTGCAAGGCACTGTTTCAATAACTTGATCCAATTTTGGATTCAAGAAAAGAATTTTTTAAAATTCCAAAACCAATGGTTCATAAAAAGTGCAAGGCACTGTTGTTATATTATTTTTTTTATTGAAGATCATTGATCTTGTTCTTTAGATCAATGATCTATTCAGAAGAAATTCTTCTTTTATAAAGGTTTTTTACCTTTTCTTTTTCTTGAGTTCTTCTCAAAGTTCTTCAGAGCTCTCTCTATTTTGTTGTTTTTTGATAATGATCTTGATGTTCCTCCTCCTTTGAATTGGGGTTTAGGGGTCTTTATATAGTGCCCATAGATTTGTTAAGTTTGTTAAAGAGATCATTCTCTGAGTGATTTGGGGAATTTTCCCCACCGTTGGATCTTTGATCCAAGGGCTTCTGTTTTACAGAAGACAATCTTCTTGTTTTAACAAGAACAGAAGGATCTTACTAGAATTTTAATTCTGTTTGGCGCAAACGCCCCAGCGCTTGACACGTGTCGCTCAGCGCACAGCGCAGCGCAACTGCGCTGACACGTGTCGCTCAGCGCACAGCGCAGCGCAACTGCGTTTGCGCTGACACGTGTCGCGCAGCGCAGCGCTTGCGCAACTGCGCTTGCGGAACTGCGCTGACACGTGTCGCGCAGCGCAGCGCTTGCGCAACTGAAGCGTTGCTTCCTTTAATTTTTGTTTTAAATAGAGCCTTGCTCTGATTGGGCGCGCTGCCTTGGGCGCTGCGCTAACGTATCAACTTCTGACACGTGGCGCGTTGCGCGCAGCGCACGGGATTTGAAGCGTTGCTTCAAATTTTGAATTTTTGAAATTCAAACAGAGCTTTGCTCTGATTGGGGGAAACAACAGTCTTGGCAGGAACCTTATTCAAAAGATATGCAATTGATTCTAGTGCATAACCTCAAAAGGATCGCGGTAACTTAGCGTTGCTCATCATGGAACATACCATATCCAATAGGGTTTTGTTCCGCCTTTCCGATACACCGTTGTGTTGTGGCGTGTATGGAAGAGTAAGCTGAGTAAGAATTCCATTCTCTTCTAAGTAACCCAGGAACTCGGCATTTAAGTATTCACCATGTCGATCAGATCTCAGTGTATTGATACTTATGCCTGTTTGTTTTCTACTTCATTCTTATATTCTCGGAATTTCTCAAAAGCCTCGGATCTATATTTCAACAAGAAGACATGTCCATACCTAAAGAAATTATCTGTAAAAGTAATGAAATAGGAATAACCACTTCGTGCATGTGTAGACATTAGACCACACACGTCGTTGTGTATGAGTCCCAAGAGCTCGCTCGCTCTTACTCCGTGTCCAGTGAATGGATTTTTTGTCATCTTTCCTATGAGACAAGATTGACAAGTTGCATAAGACTGATATTAGAACGGATCCAAATATCCCTCTCTATGTAACTTCGTCAACTGTGTTTCATTGATTTGACCCTGTCTACAATACCATAAGAAATCCATATTTAATTTTGGAGAGTTTCTTTTAAGTGTGTTCTGGACGTTGAAAACTTGAGCTTGATTTAATACATATATACCGTCATCTAGTGTACCTGACCCAATCAAACTTTGATTAAGGTGGATGTGGACCGCATCGCTCACAAGCTAGACTAGGTACACGCAAACAGTTACGTAAAATCAATATCTGCCTACTTGTCAATCCTAGGTGATATACTCTTACGGATACAGCGTCCACGCTCATTCCGTTAGCAATCCTGACGTCCACGCTCATTCCGTTAGCAATCCTGAGAGTCATATCATCTGCCCTGATAACTCTATGGTTTCTCAAAGCCTATAAAGAATTATAGATATGAGATCCTGATCCAGTATTTAGTACTCAGGAAGTAGAGTTAATTGACAGACAGTTTTCAATCACAAATACACCCGAACTCGAAGCCACAACATGCTTCGGATCCTGGATTCTGGCTTTCCAAGTCCTGCATTCCTTCTGCCAATGCCCTTTCCCGTGACAATAGGAACATCTCTCCTTCACTACTATTAGCCCCAAAACTTTTGCCCTTCCCTTTCCCTCTACCTTACTGACACCTCTTATCGGCTTTGTGGAGGTCTTCTTCTTCTCATCCTTGGCTTTCTCCTTGGATCCAGAAGAGGAAGATTCCCCAATAAGCAAAGCGGGCGTCTCCCTGGTTTCCTTTAGGGTGCCCTCAACTAGAAGTATAACTTTCTTCCCCTGGGCGTAAGTAGAAGGTAGGGACAGTAGAATTAAATCAGCATATGACTCGTTCTCCAACATGGTCTCCAGGTCCGTGAGCTGTTTAATACAGCCGATCATTGTAGGGACGTGGTCCCCTACAGATGACCCGACAGCCAACCTTGCTTGAAGCAATTCTTTCGAGGTCTCATATCTTGCGATACGAGATTACTCTCCGTATAAATCTTTGTTATGGAGGAAGATAGAAGCAAAGTCCATCTTCTCGTGCTCCCTCTAGTATACACCATCTACTGAGGCCAACACGAGGCACTTGGCATTCGCATAGTCTTTTTCCCTTGTCTTATGGATATCCATATCCGCGACGGTGAAATCTGAACCTGGGACAGCAGGGGGCTTTAGTAGTAAGAAGGTGGTCCAGCTTGTCATAGGTAATGGACATCTGGACAAATCTTTGCCAGTCAATATAGTATAACTCAGTCATCTTATTACCTAACTGTAACCTAATCTTGGTCATCTTGTCGCTGCAACTAGGAGAGAGAGAAGAAAACACTCAGCATGATGCTCTTATAAGTTTATATTGGTTTTTAGTTTATCTAAACAGGATGGCTCCTACTGTTTCTCGAATCCTTCCTCAAACTATAAAAGAAGAATTAGTCAGGATTAATCTCACCTTACAATACTTACTTAACCTTTCAGCCAGGCTGGTGTTGATACTTCGAGAGAGCTTTTCCAATACTTTCGCGAAGTTCCTTAATTACATAAGCTCTTTTCCCTGGAGGCGTAGCCCTACTAACACCGTTCTAGACACCTACTTGGTTTATAGTATCGATTGTGTTAGAGAAAAAATCTCCCGATGAGTAGCGGATACTCACAGTAGGATCGAGATCCAAATATCATTGTGTGATAATTCTGAAGGAATCCTACCAACATTATCACACTCCAAATGGTATGCAGCACTAGCAAGTTTCAGTTTCCTTAGAAACTCACGATATGGATTTTGCCCTATGTTCTTATGACCTTGACGAAGGCCAACAAATCATAAGCCACATGTCAAGTTCTATCCGTCATTGTCCAGATTAATTTGAACCCATCCGTATATACTCTTGACGAAGGCCAACAAATTAGTACGACTGTCCCAAACCAACACATCTATCTATGCTACATATGAATATCCAGCAGCTACCAATCACTATGCCTTGGCGAAGGTCAACAAACATAGCTTGAATACTACTGAATATTCATATGAAATGGCGGAGGGCTACGGCTGGTTTTGGCGAAACTGTGAACGTAATGAACTTGATTTACTCGAAGGAACCTGATAGCTTTTAAAAGGAGTGGTTTAAGCTCCGCATTTAAAAGTCTGTTGTTTTGAAAAAACCGAGTGGTTTTAAAATTTGTTCTAATGATTAAACTTTGGTTTGTTTGCTTTGCATTAATCTAATACAGTCCCATCATTTACACCTATCATTACAAAGAGAAACGAAAATATGACGTACGCTTATACCCTCCGCGTTCGCCACTGGGCCCCGTCTTACATCGTTAGGTTACTTAACTAACGCCAGAGCTGGGAGCTGGACTAGCACGGATACAAAACATAAGCAACGTCTACTATATAGCATATATATAATAATCATTCGTTGCACGCAATAATAGGCATTCCATATCACAGATGAACATATTGGATATACAAGGTTCTGCATTTCATTTAATCCTGTAACGAAAGACGGATTCTACGGTCGTGATGAATAGCCAAACCCCACCCCAGACCCCTACGAGTGCGGCAAACTACCCGCCAAATTTCCGAAGTGAAGCAACTTTCCTCAGCAAAATAAGTAGGCCACTCGGCAGTTCAAAAAACCCGGTAGTTTGTGTACCCCACCTTGGGTCTATTCTAGGAGCAAAAAACAGTAAAAAGAAATAATACAACGGTGCTACAACCTCAATCCGGATGTACCCCGCAAAATAATATTATATCAAATTACAATTTATATCGAATGAAAGAAAAACAACTCTCTTCTCACATTCCCGGCTATTCATCCACGACGATCCAATAAAGTTCATATACACAAACCAACAGATATGTGCAATCTCAAACTAACCGACATATAGCAATTAGCTGAAGTTTAAAAACACATATAACAACACAGAAGATCCGGTTAGCCAAGAACATTTATAATTTCGATCGAAATATATTTTCCGTGTCTACCCTAAGTGCAAACTAGCATACCAAAAATTATTGGGTAGAAACTAAATATTCCAGAAGATAATACACCCAAAGTAAGAAATAACAGAGGAAAAATGACCTGAATCAGCATCGACTCGGTCGCGGCTCCGCGGCGAAACGGACCGTTCCGCCGCGCTTCCGCGGCCGTCTTGGCGATTCATGGGCTCATTTTTCTTCTGCCTTCTTAGAATACCATGCACACATTTTTAATACATCTGAAATAATTTTTATGGCACTTTTAAAAATCGACAGAAAGTTAGGGTATTGGTGTTTCTTTTTCCGGTTTTTTCGATGATCGAAGTTCTAACACTTGCTAACAAGCTAGTAAAGGGTTTAGTAGGCTATGATACCAATGTAAGTCGATATCGCGTACTTCACGGGTCTGCAGGGAGGCGGAATATTTAAAAAACGATTTTACAAAGCTCGCAACACCGACTTGAACTCCAGGATCGATACTAAACCCTAACTAGCAAACATGTATGAGGTTAACTACTCGGAAAGAAGTTTATACCTCATGATTTCAAGTCCTTCGGGTCTTCTTTGTTGCTTTCCTTCTCCTCGTCATATGCTCCAAGGATCGTTTGGATCAGGTCTTCTCGTCGGTCCTCTCATGTCAAAGACGATCCACCCGAGAGTCTGTAGATCGAGCTCCCACCTCAAATCTAAAGTAACTAGGGCACCTAGTTCGCTACACTAGATGACCTAGATGATGTAGAGAATATGGATGGAATGATTTGTCTCTCGTAGCCTTAGGTTTCTCAACTCATGATACATGAAAAGCTAGAGGTAGAAAAAGAACACCTGAGGAAAATGCTAGTGAAGTTTTTTGCATAGAAAAGAGAATGAGCTCTCTTGTGCCAAACTGAACCATACCTTATTTTTCATAAAATAACTCTAATTCAATAATCAAATATGGTTCATATTACATCCTAGTAAGTCATGGCTTGAAAACCCTCCATGTGTCACTAAGAGCCATGCTAAAAAATATGCAAAAACCACCTCATTTCCTCCACCTCAAAATGCAATAAATATTTAACCTAAAATGATAAATACAAAATATGATGTGTCTTCTTCTAGAAGTATATTTGAACAAATTACAAAAATGCCCTTCATCCGTATATACATACATGTATCCGTATTCCGAACAATACGAATACAAAAGAGACGAAAACAATCCATCAGTATAATACTAGGATCGGGCTTAAACCAAATCCCACCAGTATTATCTATCTGAATCATCATCCGTGCACAAGTACACGTACGTGATCGAACCCTGTCGTAAAACTATACAACCTTTACATCTTTTGCCCGATGCAGGGAAACCCTCTGTGTGGGACTCTAAAGATTCGACACTACGCTGGCAGCGGGTTTAACCACAGGCCGCAAGCGGTACTAGCTGCACGTAACGGCCCCCAGGTATATATCGATAAGAAGATCGATGAGAAAACTCATTCGAACTCCTACCGAGCCTATCTGTGAAAATCTCCGTACAATTCGGTCTGTTCGTCTAAGAGTATCGCATATCGGGCCTAGGGGGCGGTAATCGTCAGATCCCTAATAGCTCAATAAGTCGTGTCAGAGAGTAGCCCAAAACACCCTGAGAAACTACTGGAGTACCTACCAGTAAATCTCGCTTGTTTTGGCCAAGGACTTTGTGTAATGGCTTTCCGAACACAGCGCGATATCAATCCCCAATATCGGGAGAGACGAATCCTATTTAACCGTCACTGCCTCCAAGTGCTTCGGGACTGCACCCAACTACTACCTGTTTGCACGACTCCTTTGAGCCGTGGTAGGATAGTAATCAAAAAACAGTGAGAACACACTCGAGGCAAAGTAGCAGTGTCAAGTCAACAGACTATGTTGTACTTATGTCACCTGGGAACTGCTACCCGACGATAGGTATAATACCCACCTGCAGTTCTCGACGAGTCCTGTTCAGTGTACTCATAACCCAATGAGCACCTGCATACTATCTCTAGTACGACGTACTAATGGCTGTGGGACAGACCATCTCTCCTGCTGGGATGAGAAGTGTATACACCAGTTGATTGATCGTGAAAAAGTGTTTTTGTAGTAAATAACCGCAATTAATAACGGTGTCGCGTGTAGCTAGCCGAGATGAGTACGGGTTGTCCGCAGGGATGCATGAAACTTTTAATCTTACTTTAGACGATTTGAATAAAATAAAAAGAAGAAAGGAGAATAGTTTATTTAAGATCTAAATTAATTACGGATGTAGATTTTATATAAAAAAGCTTATAGGGTTCGTTAGGATTTAGTAGTCATGGATGACCAATAAAGATGACTTCTTTTATCTATTGATAGATTTAAAACTAAATTGATAGAGATGAATGAGGATTAGGGTTCTTGAAAGAAACTAAGGTTTTCCCACTATTGACCCTTGTCCCTTCATTGATCTCTATTCATGTCTAGCCCTTAACAAAACAATTATTAATCTGATCTCAAATCGTAGTCGAGACTAGCAATAAATTGGTAGCGCGTCCGATAAGGATGTTAACGATTGTTTTGCTAAAGTTTATAAACTTCATAAGACTTAAAAGAAGTTAAAATATTTTTTCATCTATTATTCTACCATAATCCTACGAACCCTAACAAGCGGAGAATTACTCGTGCATGTTGGAGATAAAAGAAGAAAGCATATTTAAAGAAATCATAATGCAGAAAAATAAAAATACAAAAAATAAATAATTAAACAAAATGATCTATCTTTATTAATCAACTTCACAAGTACAAATCCTAAGAATTTAGATTATAAGAGTAAGAAGTTGCCCTCGATCTCTGTCCTGTAGGAAGTAGATGCTCCGTCGATTTTCACGTCACCCTATCACGTCGAATCATGGACCTGTCGTGGATCACTTGTTCTTTGACGGTGATTTTCTTTGTGGTAAAGGTGATGTCCTCTAAGTTTAGCCCTCGGTCCTTTATATAGCTCTCAAATCAGAAAACCAAGTTACCTAATATGGTAATTTCCTAATATGGTGATTGCCTAATATGGTGATTTCCATGCCTGGATTCTGAGTCTCTTCCAGTATTGATTTTATGATTTTGGCAGATTTTTGATCCTGACATCTTGAAAATCTTGATCTCCTGACCTGAGCTAAATTTTACACAATATCTCCATAAATAAAGTTAGTACTATTATTAATTTAGAGAGAGTATCTTAATCACTTTATATGGTAATAAATCTTTAAGCAACTTGATTAAGAACATTTGATATGCTATGCATATTTTAACTACCAAAATATTATACATATATTTTGAAATATTATTCTAACCATTTGTATAATATTATTTCATTTAAGAACTGTGATTAGAATATTTGATATGATATGCATATTTTCAATTACTAAAATATTATATAAATATAAAATGCATGTATTTCCTTCATTATGTTAATTATAATATATAAACATATGGTAAATAGTACTTTGCAGATAAATCCAAATATGTTCTCTATTTATAATAAACACCTTTAAATATTTAAGAAAAGTAAAGAAAATGTTATAACAAATGTGCAATATTTTCGACTGAATACCAGTCTACTCTGGAGTATCGATGCCCCGTCTTGATAATCCTACGACTAGGGATCTGTATAAGGATGTGCTTAGAGACTACCCAGCCCCTACTGTGTGACTGTCATCACAACGTTGGTAATCAAGTAAAGATCCTAAGGGCTCTACCAATATGTATAAGCGATATGCTAAAAAAAACACATGCACATATTGAGATATAAACAAACCAGGTAGCATACTACCATTTCGAGCAAGACTGTTACTATATCCGTGTATATCCCAAACTTCCATTAAATAATATACAGACCAGTATGATACAATAATGACCTCTAAGGCATATATCACTAACAGCGAGCGCCCGAATGGATGCTTTTGGCAACGGGGTTCTCCTAAAGTTACTTAGTTGGGGCTATGGGGCGTGGCTACCTAGTAAAGTTATCTAACGAGTATTCGCGTACGATACGCGATTGCGACGGAGTTTCGATCTGAATCGAAACTTCGTGGTAATCGATCTACAGAGACTAAATTGTTAGATTTACAATTACTAACTAGTTTTCACAAAACTAATTTAATGTGGATTCCAACTACTGTATCACATATCAAATTTAAACCCGAAACGATGTAAAAATTACGTCTACGAAACACTTCGTATTAGCCCCTTATCAAAATTAACATCACATGCAATTTTAGGCTAATCAAACATAACCTGAAACCCTAAAATCTACAGACCAGAACACCAAACAAACACGAGCCAAAATGGAGCATAGGGGCCGGCGACGCCGGTCAAATTCCCGATCTCGCCGGGTTGATATAGGAGTTTTGGTCTCGTTTTTATTCAATGTTCTAGTTATATCATATATAACATTCTGCAGCTATTTAAAAAAAATTCATAGTCCATTTTAAAAACAACAGAGAGCAGGGTTTCTAGTTTGCATGTTTCGGAGTTTTTCAGTTTCGCAATTCTATAAATATCGTCTAATCTTCTAGCTTTGTCTCTGATACCATGAAAGTGTATGTTATCACCACCACTGGGTTTTAGTAGCATCAAGCATGCCATTTTAATATATATCAAATTATTAAATCAACACTTGATTTAATAATCCGGTTATATTACATATAACCTAACTGATGACAAATAGCCGCCAGATTACAATACGGTATCTCATACTCGTATTTAATCAGACCCCCGTACATATCGGCATTTGTGCCTTACTTCATTTCGTTTGAACCAGGAAACTTCTATGTGGGACTTTAAAGACTCGTCAATACGCCAGCAGTAGGTAATGATCACATCAGTTACCCACAAGCCGTCAGCGGTACTAGCTGGATATAACGGCTACCAGGTATTGAGCGATTAGAAGATCAATGAGAAAGCTTGTCCAAACTCCCATGAAACATATAGATAACAATTACCGTACAGTCCGGTCTCTTCGTCTGATATGTCGCATATCGATTCTGGGGGTGGAATCATCAGACTCCAATAACTTGATAAGTCATGCCGATGTGTGGCCTATAACGGTACGAGAAACTACTAATAACACTTACCAGTAAATCTCATCAACAGCCCTAACCAGAGACTTTCTATTATAGCCAATCGAGCATAGTGCAACATCAACTCCCTATACCGGGAGAGACGAAACCCCTCCTATCGCTCATTGCCTCCATGTGACTCGGGACTGTACCCAAAATCCACCTGTTTGCACAACTCTTTTCCCTCATAAAAAAAAAAAGAAAAAGATGAGAGAAAGAAAGGGGGAAACTCCCCACTATTCGAGCCTCACGTGTTAAACACGTGAGCGCCTATAAGCAAAGCATATAGGCGCTGCAATTAAACTACAACTAGGCTAAATAAGACTCACGTGCCAACATGTGAGTGCCTATAAATAGACGCTGCAATTAAACTACAATTAGGCTAAATAAGGCTCACGTGCCAACACGTGAGCGCCTATAAATAGGCGCTACAATTAAACTACAACTAGGCTAAACAAGCCTCACGTGCCAACACGTGAGCGCCTATAAATAGGCGCTGTAATTAAACTACAACTAGGCTAAACAAGCCTCATGTGTTAAACACGTGAGCGCCTATATGCAAAGCATATAGACGCTGCAATTAAACTACAACTAGGCTAAACAAGCCTAACGTGTTAAACACGTGAGCGCTTATATGCAAAGCATATAGGCGCTGCAATTAAACTATAAGAAGGCTAAACAAGCCTCACGTGCCAACACGTGAGCGCCTAAGCGCTGCAATTAAACCGCAAGTCTCGTGTGTTAACACTTAATAAACCATTGGATCAAGGATCCAATGGTGATTAAACATAGAATTAAATTCTATTGGAAAATATATTTTCTTTTAAACAGAGAGTTAGTGGATCAAACATTCAAAATATTTCCTATATCTTTCTAAACAGAGAAAGATTATACTTTGTTAAACTGAGCACCCTTGGATTAAAAATCCAATGATGATTAAAATGTCACCGCTCGATAGAATTTTATTCTATATATGGGAGAATATCCCCAATCTTGTTAAAAAACAAGAACAATATCTTCTGTAAAAAAATGACAGAAGTCCTTGAATCAAAGATCCAACGGTGGATAAAATTGCCCGAATCGATTCTAAAACCAATTAAATCAATTGGGATCTCTCAATGAGAGATTTTCTGAGAATTAAACAAACTTCTCTCCACTATATAAAGAGCCTGAGACTTCAAGTCTAAAAAAAATACACAGAGAGAGAAGACAGAAGTAGAGACAAGAAAAAGAGAAGAGAGAATTTGATTCTCAGCGAAGATTTGTTTCGTCAGAACATATTAGGAAAAAAGAAGAAAAAAATACAGAGATTGTTCCATCCCTTTTTTGCCTCTCTAAGGGTTTAACCCTTCATGCAAGAACATAGTTCTTCCTCTGGTTAAGATCTGCAGAAACGGATCTCCTCACAAGTTGAGAATTTAATTTTCATCGGAGAGATTTTTTCATGAAGATTCAAAGTCTAGGGGAAAGAAATGAGTTCAAAGAATTTAATTCTTATAAAAACATATAGGAATTTAATTCCTCTGAAAATTAGGGTTTAACCCTATATAAAGAATTTGATTCCTGCACAAACAAGAGGAGAACTTGATCCCTCGGACGATGATAATAATTTGAGACCTTCCAAACCTAAAGCCCAATGACTAGAAATGTCATTAATATGAGATCAAAATCTCCAAGAACACAGAAGAACAGCCTGGTGATTTGCTAGTGTTTAACACTATAACGAGACCTTGCGTGTTTTCCACGTGAGTATTTCTAATGAATAAAAAGAAAAAAGGGCTAAGACCGCCTCGCGTGTTTCCCACGCGAGTGCTTAAAAGAAGAGCAAGGAATACTTCCTAAGGCAATCATATGCTTTGCACGCGACCCCTAATCAAGTGCCTAGCACTTCTGTATAACAGGAGGAACAAAACCCAAAGAGCAGGGCCTATATTTGGGGCGCCTCACGTGTTTCACACGTGAGTGCCACGAGAACCAAGTGCTTAGCACTTATATAAACAGGGAGAATAAAACCCAAGAAAGCAAAGCCCATATTTGGGGGCTTCACGTGTTCACACGTGAGCGCCTCCAGAGTTCAGTGCTTAATACTGATTCAGCGCCTTATGTAGGATACACGTGAGTGCTGCATATACCAGTGCTTAGCACTGTTGGGTAACTATGGAGTCCCAGACCTAGCCCAAATTGGCTAAGTTCTCCCAAAGTCAAAACATCTTCAATTTCCAATCAACCGAGCCCCTCCATGCTCATGATTCCCCAAATTGATCTTAGTCTCAAACATGACGAATGATCTCTCTTGATGATATTCATTCTATGTCTTCTAAAGTAATCTTAGTTTCAAGTATGACTAATGATTCTTAGGTCCACAGCGACCCCCCTTTTCCCCAAATATGAGACTTTTTTAAAGGGTGCATCTCTCCACACCTCTGATATATGTCGTTGCAATTCTTCAACGTCTTCAGAGAGATGGCAGGTCCCGACAACCAACAACTTTTTAGTGCACTTCCAAATTGACGTACACGCCTCAAATCAAATCGTGCCCTAAATTGAGCAAATTCCGTATCAACATTGTCTACTTCACCACGTAACAAATACACGTGCGCGCATGTTGACAGTGGAACAAAATGTCCTTAATTTAATATTTGCCTCCAAAATGGCGATACTTGACCGAAATGTCCTTAAACTAATATTCACCTCCAAAATGGCGATAATAGACTGAAATGTCTTTAAACTAACCGTTGCCTCCAAAATGGCGACGGCGGACCGAGACATTCTTAAACTAAAATGTAACGTTTTAAAAATAAATAAATAAATAGATAAATAAAATGTTTTATGTGAATTTTCTGATAATCGGTAAAATAAAGCGTATTTTCCGTAAAACTTAACTATAATTATTTTTCATCATAAATTTAAAAAGACCTATTTTAACTATGTAATTGCTAGTATTTGGTATTTATTTAGTGACTTATAAATTGTTAGTTTAATTAAATATTTTTCCTAAATTAATTAAATTCAAATATTAATATAAGCTTTAAATATACATTAAATTAGTGTAAATTACAAATTAGAAATGGGTTAATTTTACAAAGTCAGCCATGACATATTAGAATTTAGTTTGTAGCATTCTTCTCTCTTCTTAAATTGTTTCCAAAATTCTAGAGTTTCCTAAGGTGGAAAATGAAATAAAGTAAATTAATTAATGAAAATACCTAAAATGGTGTAATAAATTGGAGAAGTCTTCTACACAATTCTACACTCATTTCTCTCTCTCTCTCCCTCTCCAAACCTGGCCGAAACCTAGCTTCCCCATTCTCAAATTTTTCCCATTTCACTTTGCATCAAAAATCTCCAAAAATTCATCAAAAAAATCCAAAATAAAACTTCAAAATCCAAATCCAACCTCTATCCATTATTCTTTGGCCTATCTAGTTGGATCTTGGAGCAAAGTTATCATTTTTGGGAGGCTTGGGTGCATGTTTGATCTCATGTTTATTGAGGTATAATCCTAACCCTAGTGTTAATTGTAAGTTAATTATTTTAATTTAATGGATTTCGGTGTTTAATTATGGATCTAATTGCTAAATTAAAATTTCTAAAAAGGGTTTTGAATGAAAATTAGGGTTTTTATCATGTAATCATAGTTATAAAGTGTAGTATAATATCTTAGAGTATGCAAAATAAAATGTAGTTGTCAAATTACTAATTTGTTACATTTAAATTGTTCTAATTAAGCTATTTGTTACATGTAAATTACTAGTTGTAAAATATATATATATGTGAGATAAAATTCTAGTGAGGGTTCTATCATTAGATTATGGTTCTAATGAGTAGATTGATATGTTAATTGAACGCAAAACCTAATCTAGTTACTAGTTTGCTAGTTTTTACTTTAAAATTATGATAATTATGTTATTTTGCAAACTAGGTTTTTATAAATTGATTAAATAATTGAGATTAAAATCTAATTAGGGTTTTCATGATATTATTAACATTATAAATTATAGTTTAATATTTTAGATCATGCAAAACCTAGTTTAGTTGTTGTTTTGAGCATTGTTACTTTGAAATTGTTAAAATTGGATAATTTTGCAAACTAGAATTTTGGGTTTAATGGAAATTGATGAGATTAAATTTAAGTAATGATTTGTATGATCTACTTATGATATTTAGTGCATATTATGGCCACTAGTTTTGTTAAAACGTCAAGTTTCGAACTAAAACGGTTATTTGAGGATTTCTAGGTTTTCGGAAATAAATTGATTTGAATTATTTTAAGGTTTTGATGAGTTACAATCTATTTCATATTATAATTAGTGATTTGTAAAACCACGATTGGTACGTTTTGGTTTTTCTCGATCAATTGGTGTTCGTACACCGATATTGAGGGTTATTTGGTTCTTTTGCATGAGCGGGTCATAGGTTTTAACCTATGCGCGTTTTGTGCGCCGTTTTGGTTTGTCCGCGATTTTGGTTTACGATATTATATATGTTTGCGTATAGGTACCCCTCACGTGGATTTCGGACGATGAAGAAGAGGATGGCGGTATCGACTTCAGCAAGCGAAGACCAGATGAGTAGATGTATATCTACGGGGGAAGTCGGGTGGATGGCGTATAGCACCCCCGCAACTTCGTAAGATATGATGTGGTCTTGAGATAGTTATATATTGATAGGTTATGGCGAGATATGAATACTGAACAAGAAAGGTTCTAGGATGACCACGGATTGGAATTTTGAGTATTTTGGATGACAGTCCTCATATTCTTGTCCTTAATCGTAAGACCCTAGAGTATAGGTTAGTGCACGCACGCGCATGCACACACACTTGTTTTCTAGGTCTACAACATATACATGTGATATGAGGATGTTATGTGATACTTGGGCGATGAGAAATATATTTATGTATACGATAAAATGTGTGATGACATTGGAATGCATGAGACATTAGATCAGTAACCAGATCATGATATTGTTTGACAATGATACCATGTGAATAATGATATAGATATATGATAGTTGACTTATAATCAAGATGTGATATGAGATATGGTATGATATTTATAACGGATCGTTAGGGCGATGTGTATTCATATATGATGATATGTGATGATATCGGAATATACAAGACTTTAGAACAGTACCTAGATTGCGATATTGAGTGATGACGATACCCAAATAAATGATGATGTAAATATGATAGTTGACCCATACCCCGATTCTGGGATGCCGTACGATGGATTTTACCGTACGAGGTATAGATGTGATGATTGATCCGCACTCTTG
This sequence comes from Agapanthus africanus, assembly GCA_030015575.1. NCBI lineage: Eukaryota > Viridiplantae > Streptophyta > Magnoliopsida > Asparagales > Amaryllidaceae > Agapanthus > Agapanthus africanus. The sequence continues at coordinate 43,843,750 of CM057342.1, forward strand.
ACTTGAGGAAGTCGTACTTTGTACGTGACGCTATTGAGGCTGGAACGCCGACTACTAGAGATATCGACTCAGACTGTAAGTGGATTTTTCTTACCTATCGACTAGTTTCTTTAGTTTAGTCCTTTAAATGGTTAGGTAGATGTTAGTTAGGCTCGAGTTATACGTATTTCAAAACTAACGAATCATGTGCATTTTTAAAAACAGCCTGAGCGATACTACGGATTTTTCAAAGGACATATCTTTTCTATAAAACCCCGTAGCCCCTACTTTCCTAAAAACCACGATTCATGCCATTTCAAACAACAAACTATATGACTCGTAATTAGATATGTATATTCTAAATGTGCGTTTAATACACATTCACCGTTATATTCATGTTGTATTCATCGCATTGCATGTTCATACATATGTTTCTTTAGTTAATATGAAACCCTGTCTGTTAGGACACCAGCACCATTACCGATGATGCACATGTTCCACGTACACTTATTTGCCGGCTCACACACATCATCATCGGTAATTGCCATGTCATGCACACTTTAGGAAAAGCTACTTCATTTAGTATAGCTGCTAATTAGTGGTTTAAACATATTTTAGTACACTTGCTTCATGTGCTAGTTTAGATATTGCATTGCTTACTCAGACACTTCATGCATTTATATATTCATACTGTCATACAGTTTTGTGGGGTTTATGCCGATACTTATTAATTATTTACTCAGGATTTTGGGATTTGGATTTTCTATGAGATTCTGGATTTTGGGGAAAACCGCAACAATTTCATAACTTATTATTATTTTCAAAGAAAAACTACGGTTTTCTCATGATGTGATGTGTGTGCCGTCCACCATGAGTTTTCTCGGTTCTTGAGCAGTATCATATACCCGATTCGAAGAGGGGGATGCACCGTCTGTGGGTACATGGTGGACCCGGTGCGGTACCCCGGGACAAGAAGATTGCAGATGATGGCGTTGAGCCCGGCAGGGGAGCACTACCGACCGGTTATTGTTGTTATTTTTGACACGGAGGATACCGACCGTGGTCGTGAGATTGGATGATACGGGTCGATCCGGACTGCCGAAGCCCGAGATACAGAGATATTGAGATTTGAGATGCAGAGATATTGAGATTGAGATACAAAGATATTGAGATTTGAGATACAGAGATATGAGATTTTGAGATTTGAGATATACCTATTTTGTGTCGATGCTTGACATGGATTTCTGTCAATTTCACCGATGAGGATTGAGTTTTATTATACAAGACTCATTGATGTTTTTCTTATATCAGATTATTCAGATTTCATGGTTGATTTTCTCATTCATGATGCATTCATACATCAGATATGTGACATATTACTGTTTAGTGTTACTGACACGATGCATTGAGTATTGCACTTATGCATAGATTATTACCCTGTCACTACTAGATGTCTAGTGTTACATATGTATATTATTATGACCTAGGAGATCGTCGAGCATGCGATTTCTACTCGCAGATGTCTTCTACTCACGAGTTGGCAACTCACCCCCGTTGTGCCAAACTTTTCTTACAGGTTTAGATGTACAGGTTTCCTTGGCGGCTTGCTGGCACACTATTTCATTCAGGGTGATTGCTTGATAGGTTGGATCATTTGTATCGTAACCGCCGTTGTACTTTTATATTATTCAGTTGTATCTAGTAAGCTCCATCAATCAGACTTGTATTACTTGATAGATTTAGAAGACCGGTTGTTTATTCTTTCGACCTTAGAGTCGCGCTTGTATTATTATGGTTTTCTGGTGGTTTTGATGGTTTTCTTTAAGTTTTGATCCTCGCCCTTCGGCGTTGTATATTATATTGCTTGTGTGGTTGTGTCCGCCAATTGGTGAAGAGCTAGCTCCCGCTTAGGGATACCTTTTATTGTTTCTTATGTATATATTCTTGTTTGTACCCGTTTGGGGCCAATTTTTACAAAGGAGACTCTGCCGAAATTTTTGAGAAAATTTGATGTTGCTTTTAAACTTGTTTTCCTACACTTCTTCTTTTAAATGGTTTAGATTTATGGGCTTCGGCTTGCTTAGATTAGGTTATACCTTTAGACGTTTCGTAATTTAAGTGCCGGTCACGTTCCGTACCTTCGGGTCGTGACATAAAACTTCACTTCAAAAATGGTGATCAATGGACCGAAATGTCCTTAAACTAACCGTTGCTTCCAAAATGGCGACAACGGATCGAAATGTCTTTAAACTAAAACAATAAAGCCCAAATGCTCTTTTGTTGGGTCTGAAATAAAAAAATGATCCTAAAATCTTGTTAAGTGGATCTTAGTCTCAAATTGGACTAACGTATCCTTACCAAAAAACCAATTGAGCCCCAAACGCTCATATACATTTAAGTCGATTTTAATCTCAAAATAGATTAACGGTCCTTAAATAAAAACTCCAAATCTAAAAATATACAGATTTGGACTAATCCACGCCCTACGGGCGACGACATACATTAGTCTCCGTATACAATCCACGGGCAACCAAAAATAAAACAAACACACACGGCACGAAGTGAAATTCCGGAGCAGGAGAAAGTGGTTATCGCGATGCGGTAACATAATTAACTGCAGGGGCTTGCGTCTGCAGGGAAGAGCGTCCCTACAATAAAAAAAACCCTCGGAAATGAGGGGGAATCTGATAAAGTCTACTACAATGGCCGCATCCGTCCAAATCTCCGATATACGGTGCCATAAATCAACTTGGCATTTTCGGAGAGGTGGACGGATAAATCCAAATAGCATCTGCCCCCGGAATTCAAGCAGGACAATTGTTGGGATAAAAAATTACACCCCAGTTGACCAAGTCAAAATCAAAGTCAACCCCAAACCAAGTGGGCCCAAACCAAGGTCAAAGGGACCGGCCCCATGACATAAGGAATGAAGCCATAAATTGGTTTAATGTAATTCTTTTTTATATATATATAGAAATAAATGTATGTAAAATAAGCAAAAAGCCAAAATTTTGTAAACCCCATGACTTATGTGCAAAAAGAGATGAGCACATAAGGCATGGGGTGACATAAGTGCCATTTGGCAAAGCCTAAGGGGCTATATGTAAAGTGTGTAGCCTATAAAGGCAACAAGATGAAAAATCAATGAATTTTTTTTCTCTCTAAAAAAAACTAGGGTTTGTACCTCCTCCTCCTTCCTCAAAGTTCTAAACCTTCTTTTTTCTTTTGAATTAAATCAAGAGTTTAACTCTTCCTTTTTTTTCGAAAATAAATAGTTTTTCACCATAAAACCCTTGAAGGGGAGCTCGGATCTGCCATCAAATCCCTAAAAGGGGAGATTTTAAGTCTCACATCCCCTTTTCCCCCCAAGATCCAGCCAACAGAGAGGAAGAAGAAGGATATTCATCTCCAAAAATCCCATTCCAGGAAGATCCGAGGCTCAAAAGAAGATCCAAAGATTTCTAGGAGTTTAACTCCATTCAAGATCTGTTGGAGTTTAACTCCATAAATCAACCCCCTTTTTAGGAGTTTAACTCCAAATCTATAAATAATCCCTGTTAGGAGTTCAACTCCAAAGCCCCCTTGGGAGTTCAACTCCTAACTCAGGGGCTAAGCCTTTTTTACCGCTGGTGTTTCGAGCGGTCGCGTGCCGCGCACGTGACCCGCGGACATCCAGCGGTCGTGTGCAGGGCACGTGACCCACGGGCGTTAAGCGCCCACGTGCACCTCAAGTGACCCGCTGGCGGTCAGCGCCCAGCGGTCGCCTGCTGTGCACGTGACCCGCTAGCGCCCAGCGGTCGTGTGCTGCGCATGTGACCCACTGGCGCCCAGCGGTCGCGTGCTGTGCACGTGACCCGCTGACGCCCAGCGCCCACGTGCCATGCACGTGTCTTTAAGACGCTCCTCACCCCTCATTTTTGGTGCACTCCACACCAGAAACACGTCCCCCGTTAGGAAAACTTTGCGAGGCCCCCGATATATCCAAAACCCCCTTTCAAAACACAACATACGCACACTGCATACTAAGTTCGCATGACTAGTTTCCCATCAATCGGAGGTTCCTTCGCTCCAAAGGCGAGGAGTAATTAACAGAAGCTTAGTCCGCGGCTGCCAGAGATTTAGATCTCCACAATTAATAAACCCCGGTCTACCTTAGGCAGGGGGAATCTGTATATACCTGACAAGAGACGCATATTCCCATCTCAATGGGGTGACGAAAAACGCCCTATAGATTCTGGCACGCCCGGTAGGACGTTTCTCTCCTCCCATATCTCGGGTCAAGTGTTCATGCGAACTCATTTAGCATATATGCCGATGTTTGTACTGAAATAATGTTTTTTCGTGCAGCAATCAACTTTCAACGACGATGTCTCCTAAGATGAATTCAGCTTCTGATGCGACCCCGATCTCGTACGTGATTAAGATCAATGCCCGCGTGGTTCTCCCTTCCAGTCTCAGCCGGCAATGGGAGGAGCCACCCTGTCAATTTTGTTCCGTTATCATATACCCTGCCGGAAGCGCTCATCTGGCGAAGGTCATAGCAAAACCAAGCGGCTAAACCGACCTCAAGGGGCAGGAGGCCGAACGTTGTGGTCGCCAAAGCATCCCACCCCAAATGCAAATCTGTATTCGAACGGCTCTCCATTTTTCCGATTGGGGGCAAGGTCGTCAACACTAATGGGGCCACAAAGCAGCTCCAGCAAGTCCGACGTTGCCCTTGACGATCGAGCGAGCAGACATATTCTCTGGACTCTCTGTCAGTCGGTCTACGACGTCGTCCCGAAGGGTCGAAGCCTGCCAAGTGCTTAAAATAGAAAGGTTGAGACAAAAGCGGCTTAGGTATCGAGCCAACAAAAGGGCCAGGACTTCGGCCAAGTGAAATCTTGAGAGGTTCCAAGAGCAGGGTCACCTCACGACGACGACTGAGTCGGCCGTAAAAGTCAGCAATTCCTTCGAACCTCTGAAGTGGGTTCAGAAAAATGCCATGACCGCCAGAATCAAGAAGACATCGGTCCAAACAATGCTACAAAGAGACGTGTCCCAGCCCCAACAGAGAAAGCATGACACTGTCTCTTCGAGAGTCTATCAGGCGCTCTGTGCCGCGTGAAAGCAGCGAGGAAAATCCAGAAAAGAGTCGCCAGCACCACTCATGAATCCGGTCAGGCCAGCTATCTTCAATCGATTGTCCTCTATCAAAACAGAAAGGCCAAGATGGTGGTCCACAAAATCAGCTAGCAATAATGAAAGGACGGCCGGATATGTTATCCACACTGTCTATATGGCGGGCACGCGCCCCAGCGACAACCTCCGCAACAAAAGCAAGGATGGGGCCACCACATCCCAAGCCCAATCTGGCTTGAATGTGGTTGTCGCTTCCCAAGATCAGCCACCTCCGCTGGATGATGAAAATCCACTCTATGAGGTCGATAGGCAGAAAGACCCCTCAGTCAATGTGGAGTCAAGCTCGGACAGTAAGGAAGAGCCGACTTTCCGCACCAGGACCGCGGAGCAAGAACTGCTTTAAGAGCTTCGAAAACAGCTCAGGAGCAAAGATAAAGAGATGGCCAAGCTCTATTCGAAAATTGACGACCTAACGAATGTTGTGATGCAGCTCACGGCTCAAATTGCTCGAGCACCTTCCAATCAGGCACATGTCTCTACTCATGGGCCGGGTGATGACAACCCGAAGCAACCGATGCATGTCCCCTTGGGTCTAAGATTGGGTGAGCCACACGAAAGCCGGCCACATTCCGCTTCTAGGGACGTCTTGGCCCCAGATAGCATTATCCCGCTAACACAAGATCGGATAATGGATTTGGTCACTAGCAACGTTAGAATATTTGTAGCCGAAGCCGAAGCTCAGAAAGAAATCGGCAGTAATAGGCGGCCATATCCTGCACAGTACGATCTGATCGAGTTTCTGAGCGGTTACGTCATTCCTAAGTTCAGAAGATTTGATGGGACGGGAAACGCAAATCAGCACGTCGCCCACTTTAAAGCGTCGTGCGGAAATATAGAGGGCAATGATGCGATCCTTCTTCGTCAGTTTGTCAACAGCCTGACCGGTGTCGCTTTCGACTGGTACGCGAGTATACCAAACAGGTCCGTCCTTACCTTTGCCTAAATGGAGTCTCTGTTTCGGCAAAGGTTCATGAGTGTCAGTGATAAAATCTCCATTGCTGACCTTATGAGGACCAAGCTGGGGAAGAATGAAAGCAATACCGACTTTGTCGCCCGATGGCGCAACCTCACTGTCAAGTGCGAACCGCCGCTAGAGCAGGACCGGTCCGTCAGCCTCCTCATTGGGAATCTCAGCAATTGGATGGTCCCATTCTTGTGTACAGCAGGCCTCAAGACATTTCAAGAGCTAACCAAGAAAGTCCAAATGCTGGAACGCTCGAAGCAAGAGTCTACCCCGGACTCTCCGAGAGACAAGACTTGGAAAAGCAAGAGGGACGACAACCGTAGAAGCGGGAATTCCAGCAGTACCAATGTCTTCAATGCGTCTAATAATGAAGACAAGTGAAAGGCAGATGATTCCAAAACCAACCGGTCTTGAAAACCGTTGTTGGGAGGAGAAGGACCTTCCCTAGAGGAGAAAACGTGCAAGGTTTATTCTTTCAGAAGGGACAAAGTCCGCAAAATATTCAAAGATGCCTTGAACAATGGTCTACAATTGCCGGAGTCGAAAAGACCCCACGAAGCAAAAATGACCGACAATATCCTGTATTGCCCATACCACCGAGTAGTGAGCCATGCGATCGAGAATTGCTATATCTTCAAAGACAGGGTCGAGAAGTAGTACAAGGCCGGAGAGATCGAGCTGTCCAAAAGTGTGTTGGTGAACAATCAAGTTGCAACCACCAACTTTATACAGACAGAAGCTGAAACCTTCTGGGAGCAGACAGCTGAACCCGCTGCCCTGAGAAATGAAACTGACTCACCGCAGCCTCTGTGGAGTACGCACATATCTAATAAGAAGAAGAAGAAGGTGATAAAACTACTTCGAAAAGAGCTCAGAACAGAATGGGAAGGGCAGAAGAAGCCCACCATTCCGACTGCCAATTCGGCTCAATCAGGCTCAAAATCCAAAAATCTCAAGAAGAAGAAAAGTGCAGCTCGACGCGAAAAGGAGTCTGCAGGGAGATCGACCATTCAAAAATATATCGATTCTCTCGAAAACTATGAACAAAAGGAAAGGACTCTAATTCAATTGAAAGAGTTCTTCCCTGTAGAAGCAGCTGAGATTCTGGTGGAGCTAGAAGAAGACTCCAATGAAGAGATCCCTATAGTGACCTGCTATGCCATCCATCTGGGCAGCGACTCTGAGGAGGAGCTCTGTTTTCCCGAAGAGGACGAGAAGCTCGCCACAAAGGCTAACCAAATCCAGCTCAGAAGCGGCAGGGCTTTACCGCCAAATCAGGGCAACGCCCCAAAAGGAAAGGAAAAACAAATCGCTAATGAGGAAGATGGCAGAGAACCGGCTAATGAAAACTCAAGTCCTTCCCCAGTGGACTACAATGTCTTGGCTCATCTCCGGAAGCTTTCGTCTCTCCTGAGCATCTACGATACCTTGGTCCTATCTAAATCAACCCCAAACCAAGTCAAAATTAAAGTCAACCCCAAGCCAAGTGGGCCCAAACTCAGGTCAAAGGGACCGACCCTATGACAAAAGGAATGAAGCCATAAATTGGTTTAAGAGCCCCATGACAAAAGGAATGAAGCCATAAATTGGTTTAATATAATTCTTATATATATATATATATATATATATATATATATATATATAAATGTATGTAAAATAAGCAAAAAACCAAAATTTTGTAAACCCCATGGCTTATGTGCAAAAAGAGATAAGCACATAAGGCATGGGGTGACATAAGTGCCATTTGGTAAAGCCCAAGGGGCTATATGTAAAGTGTGTAGCCTATAAAGGCAACATGATGAAAAATCAATGAATTTTCTCTCTCAAAAAAAAAAGTAGGGTCTGTATCTCCTCCTCCTTCCTCAATGTTCAAAACCTTTTTCTTTTCTTTTGAATTAAATCAAGAGTTTAACTCTTCTTTTTTTCAAAAATAAATAGATTTTCATCATAAAACGCTCGAAGGGGAGCTCGGATCCGCCATCAAATCCCTAAAAGGGGAGATTTTAAGTCTCACCTGCTCTTTTCCCCCAAAAATCCAGCCAACAGAGAGGAAGAAGAAGGATACCCATCTCTAAAAATCTCATTCCAGGAGGATCCGAGGTTCAAAAGAAGATCCAAAAATTTCTAGGAATTTAACTCTATTCAAGATATGTTGGAGTTTAGCTTCATAAATCAATCCCTTTTTTGGAGTTCAACTCCAAATCTATAAATAATCCCCGTTAGCAGTTCAACTCCAAAGCCCTCTTAGAAATTCAACTCCTAACCCAGGGGCTAAATCTCTTTTCTCGCCGGTGTTTCCAGTGGTCGCGTGCAGGGCACGTGACCCACGGGAGCTAAGCGCCCACGTGCGCCTCACGCGACCCCAGCGGTCGCTCAGCGCCCAGCGGTCGCGTGCTGCTCACGTGACCCGCTGGCGCCTGGCGGTCGCGTGCTGCGCACGTGACCCGCTGGCACCCGGCGCCCAACTGTCTTGTGCTGCGCACGTGACCCGCGGGCGCCCGATGCCCACATACCATGCACGCGTCTTTAATACGCTCCCCACCCCTCATTTTTCGTGCACTCCACACCAGAAACACGTCCCCCGTTAGGAAAATATTTCTAACGGGGCGTTGCCCCGCACCCCGCAAGAAGAATCGGATGAGGTGAGCTCGAGAAGTTACGAGAATGAGAGCTTGTAAGCCGTGACTCATGAGGTGGCGAGCTCGAGAAGTTGACGAGGAGGCGGGCTCGAGTTGAAGACGAGCTCGACAGGAAGAGAAAACTCTAGCTGCTGTACCAATTAGTCTCAGTTTGGGACTTAGGGTGCTTAAAAATGGGTTTGGGTCTCTGTGTTTCGGGTTTGGGTTGTAAAGCCAATAAAATAACTTAATCTTTTTCTTATATTTCATGAGGTGTGCGTCTCACATGCGCCTCGTACTTTGAGGCGCACGCCCATATAGATTGCGTCGCCTCCCTGATCTCGGAGGCAGTTCTTTGCACCCGAGCAGCGCCTTGCGCCCAAGGCACGCGTCCGAAAGCGTCTTCAACTGCACTGTGCATGACAGAATGAGTTGTATATGTGGGTATTCTTATGTGGTATGATTGGATACTAAACTCTCATTCGTTGTGATAGAAGAGAACTAGAAGTCTCAAAGACAAACTGTTAGAAATTAAACTTGTTTTCGGTTACAAAGAATTGAAGAGATATCGGTTATAAAAGGAAGGGATACCAATTCATGAATAGGTTTAATGAAAGGATATGTAACGGTTATTGTAATCAATTGGTATTATGAAGAGTCATAATGAAGGGGCATGTAAACTCCTATATAAGGAGATGTTTTGTAAAGTTTTTAAAAGAGCAAGGAAAATATAAGAATAGTTTATTGATACTTTCTCCATTCTCTATCCATTCTCTCCTCCAAACACATTCGGCTACATCGTAGACCGAACATAAAGTTGTGAAGATCCTAACAAAGTGGTATCAGAGCAAGGTTCGAAGAAAATGTCGAAGACAACACTCTTGTACAACGCCCCACGCCTCACCAAAGATAACTATGAAAATTGGAGCATCAAAATGAAGACTGTTTTGGGAGCAGTAGGCGCTTGGGATGTGGTGGTCCGAGGCTATGATCGGCCTCAAGATGAAGCTGCACTGACGGCAGCTCAGAGAACGACCCACGAAAAATTATTCGAGAAAGATTGTACCGCAAGATACTTTATCGAGCAAGGTGTCGATGATTCGACTTTCGAGAAGATTTCGGCTGCCACTAATGCAAAGCAACAGTGGGAGATACTTGAGAAAACCTTCCAAGGAGTCGAGAAGGTTAAAAAGGTACGCTTACAATCACTAAGGAGGGAGTTTGAATTGTTAAAAATGGAGGAGAATGAATCGGTGACTGACTATAATGCCCGAGTGCTTACGGTGGTCAACCAAATGAAGAGGAACGGAGAAAAAATGGAGGATGTAAGGGTGATAGAGAAAATTCTTCGGTCACTACCACCGAAGTTTGACTTCATTGTGTGTTCAATTGAAGAGTCAAAGAATCTTGAAGAAATGACGATAGATGAGTTGATGGGTTCACTAAAAGCCCACGAAGAACGGTTCGTGAAAAAGCAAGAACCGATTGAAAAATTACTACAAACACAAGTTAATTTGAAAGGTGATTCGGTTGAAAATGGTCAAAATGACCGAAATCGAGGAAATGCACGCGGCCGAGGAAGAGGTCGTGGCCGAGGTCAATTCGGTCGAGGACAAGGTGGTCAAGGAGGTCAAAACAATGACGATAGAAGCCAAAGCCAAAATTTCGGCCGAGGTCGATCGACTGGTGGAAGAGGGAGACCGAATGTTCAATGCTATAATTGCAAGAAATTCGGTCACTACGCAGCAGACTGTTGGGGAAAAACAATCGAGGAAAAATCAAACTTTGTGGAGAAAGAAGATTACAATGACGATGTACTTCTGCTGGCTTTTAAAGGTGACGAAGAAAGTGCCGACACTTGGTATCTCGATACTGGTGCAAGTAATCATATGTGTGGCAAGCGAAACATGTTCGTAGACTTGGACGAATCGGTGAGTGGCCAAGTCACATTCGGTGATTGTTCGAAGGTACCAGTAAAAGGCAAAGGTAAAATTTTAATTCGGCTGAAAGATGGATCACAAAAATATATCGAAAATGTGTATTATGTGCCGAATATGAAAAACAACATCTTGAGTTTGGGACAACTCTTAGAAAAGAATTTCGATATTCATTTAAAGGATCGAACTCTTTTCTTAAGAGATAACCGAATGAAGTTGATAGCAAAAGTGCAGATGACGAAGAATCGGCTATTTCTATTGGATATCAAATATGGTGAAGCAAAGTGTCTAAAATCATCGGTGAAAGATTCGGCTCGGTTATGGCATATGAGGTATGGACATCTCAATTTCGGCGGACTAAACTTGTTGGCGAGGAAGAACATGGTCAAAGGTTTGCCGATTATGAATGAACCGAAAGAGTTATGTGAAGGGTGTTTACTTGGTAAACATCACCGAGCAAGTTTTCCAAAAGAAGTCGAGTTTAAAGCCAAGGAGCCATTACAACTTGTCCACACCGATGTATGTGGACCAATTACTCCAAATTCATTTGGTGGAAAAAGGTACATTCTAACATTTATTGATGATTTCACAAGGAAAACATGGGTATATTTTCTAAAAAATAAATCGGAAGTTTTTGAAAATTTTAAAAGATTCAAAATGAATGTGGAAAAAGAAAGTGGGTTTTATTTGAAATCGGTCAGGTCAGACCGAGGTGGAGAATTCACTTCAAATGAGTTTGAAAATTTTTGCAAAGAAAATGGGATTCGGCATTTCTTAACGGCCTCCTATTCACCACAACAAAATGGAGTGGCCGAACGAAAAAATAGAACCATATTAGACATGGTGAGATGTATGTTGAGTAGTAAAAATATGCCGAAGGAATTTTGGGCAGAAGCGGTTGCATGTGCTGTGTACATTCTAAACCGATGCCCAACCCAGAGTCTACAAAATGTAACACCGCAGGAGATGTGGCATGGTTATAAGCCGAATGTAAGTCACTTTAAAATTTTCGGGAGCATAGCATATGCTCATGTCCCCGAACAAAAGAGAGTAAAACTTGATGACCGAAGTTCTCGGTTGATTTTTATCGGTTATGATCTAAGAACCAAAGGCTACAAGCTGTTTGATCCAGTCAATAAGAAGGTCATTGTTAGCCGAGATGTCGAATTTGATGAAGAAAGCTCATGGAGTTGGAGCGATGAAGCCGAAAGCAGCAGACCGAATGAAGTACTCGGTCAAGAAGAAAAGAAAAGAAATGAAGTCGAAGTTGATGTTCCATCGCCTGCAACAACACCTCGGTTCAATTCGCCTCAAGTCGGTTCTCCACAAACCGAAGCGTCGTCAAGTTCAACTCCACCAAGAAATCCAAGGACGAGGACTATGACCGAGTTATATGAGGTAACCGAAATGCAAAATAATCTAACATTATTTTGTTTGTTTGCCCAATGCGAGCCAATGAATTTTGAAGAAGCGGTCAAAGACCGAAGGTGGAAAGAAGCAATGGACGAAGAAATCAGTGCTATTGAGAGGAATGGAACTTGGGAGATCATCGAACTTCCCAAAGGCAAGAAACCCATAGGAGTGAAATGGGTGTACAAGGAGAAAAAGAACGCTAAGGGAGAAATCGAGCGATACAAGGCAAGGTTAGTGGTCAAAGGCTACAAACAACAAGCTGGCATTGATTATGATGAAGTTTTCTCACCAGTAGCGCGACTCGAGACAATTCGACTGATCATTGCTATGGCGGCTCAATTCAGTTGGAAGATATATCAATTGGATGTTAAATCGGCATTCCTCAATGGATATCTTGAAGAAGAAGTCTACATCGAGCAACCACTCGGTTATGAGAAGAAAGGACATGAGTCGAAAGTACTGAAGCTAAAGAAGGCTTTATATGGCCTAAAGCAGGCACCGAGAGCATGGAATAGTCGAATCGACATATACTTCCAAGCACACGGTTTCATGAAGTGTCCTTATGAGCATGCATTATACATAAAGAAGTCCGAAAAAGGTGATATTTTTATAGTATGTTTATATGTGGATGATCTCATCTTCACAGGAAACAATCCACGTATGTTCGATGACTTCAAAAGCTCGATGGTTAAAGAATTTGAAATGACCGACATCGGTCAGATGGCATATTATTTGGGAATAGAGGTAAAGCAAAGACCGAATGGGATTTTCTTATCCCAAGAAGGATATGCTCGGTCGATTTTGAGAAAGTTCAATATGGAGCAAAGCAATTCGGTCAATACCCCAGTAGACTGCGGAACAAAATTATCAAAGTTCGATGAAGGGAGCAATGTGGACTCGACGCATTTTAAAAGCTTGGTAGGCAGTCTTCGGTATCTTACATGCACAAGACCGGATATTCTATATGGAGTCGGCTTGATCAGCCGATACATGGAAGAACCGAAATTGACACATTTATCAGCGGCGAAAAGGATATTGAGATATATCAAAGGTACACCAAATTTCGGTTTGTTCTATTCGAAATCTAACAATTTTGAATTATATGCATATACCGATAGCGATTGGGGAGGAGATATAGATGACCGGAAAAGTACGACAGGGTACATTTTCTTCATCGGTGAATCAGCATTTACTTGGTGTTCCAAGAAGCAACCGATAGTGACACTATCAACTTGTGAAGCCGAATACGTTGCTATATCGGCTGGAGTTTGCCATGCTATATGGCTAAGAAATCTGCTGAAAGATCTAAAGGTTGAACAGGAAGGACCTACGAAGATATATGTGGACAACCAATCTGCTATAGCACTGGCGAAGAATCCAGTGTTTCATGAACGAAGCAAGCACATTGATACTCGGTATCACTCTATCAGAGAACATGTGAGGAAGAAAGAGGTCGAACTCGTTCATGTCAAATCACAAGATCAACTGGCCGACATTTTTACAAAGCCCCTAAAATTTGAAGTGTTCGCAAAATTGCGAGGAAAGATCGGCATGGTAAAACAAGTTTAAGGGAGCATGTTAGAAATTAAACTTGTTTTCGGTTACAAAGAATTGAAGAGACATCGGTTATAAAAGGAAGGGATACCAATTCATGAATAGGTTTAATGAAAGGATATGTAACGGTTATTGTAATCAATTGGTATTATGAAGAGTCATAATGAAGGGGCATGTAAACTCCTATATAAGGAGATGTTTTGTAAAGTTTTTAAAAGAGCAAGGAAAATATAAGAATAGTTTATTGATACTTTCTCCATTCTCTATCCATTCTTTCCTCCAAACACATTCGGCTATATCGTAGACCGAACATAAAGTTGTGAAGATCCTAACACAAACATGTCGATATAATGTCCTTAAATGGCAGGGAGATTCGTACACATATAAAGATTTGTTTGCAGTCCTTGATCATCATAACTCTTGAATGAAAGGGGAAAGGAATGTATTTATTCACGGGTCCTCTGCACATGTATCTAAATCTAGCTGTAGTTACCTCCCACCAACATCTTGTCATATATTATGAATATTCTTGAGAGTTCAAAATCTTATACTAATCCCTAGTTTCTCTAAGACTTGAGTTTCCTCCAAAACCTTATCATTTCGTTTAACAACTGCCAAGACTTTAGAAGTATAATCACTTTCGAAGTTTGATGGAAAATTCATTCCGATTCTCTCATATGCAGAGATTCAAACTCGCCTCGTAAAGTTTGTATTCAAACTTCTTTCGCCTTCTCTACCCCTTTGTAGATATTCTCTAGGATCTCCCATGTTTGTTTTGTTGTGGCGGCATTGGGAGCCTTCCTGAAGGCAGCTTCGTCCAAGGCTAGGTGGATGAGACAGAGGGCCTAGCTATCTTTCTTGAATGCACCATTCAATGGCCTTTTGTTTTTGCAACAATGTAGCTTCGTCTTGGGGCATGTCGTAGCCTTTTTCCATAATCACCAATACACTTTGCCACCAAAGCGATGCCTTCATTGGGATGCACCAATTCTCATCATTCTCTTCAGTGGGCCAACAGTGAGCCGAGGAACCTGGAATGGAAATGTGCCGGTTTCCATCTAATGTGCCTTCATGTCCTTGGGAATTGTGATGGGCAATGATCTCATCAAAACACAATATTTAAGTGGATAAGAATATGGTAAATTCATAATTGTATAGGTGAGTGGCCAAAACTTACACTTTATCGAATAGTTCATGCTTGTTACAATCACAATAGAGATCGATCGGTTGAAATTCCAATAGAGATCGGTTGAAATTTGATCTCTCAGTGAGAGATGCTGACAATGGTACGATGCGGGGTTCTGCAACTCCACTATCTTTTGTTGGGATTTTTATATTAATTCATTTCCTACATTACAACGATTAGCTGTTCATGGGGTTATTCTAGAGAAGGTAAGCCACATTAAAAGCCAGTAGTTTGCAATGTAAGTTATAATATAAACTGTGCTCGGTATAATTAAACTTTGGAAGATAATTCTAAAACAGAATTATCAGCAGAAGAAATCTATAACTCTGGAACTGGAACTTTCTGCATGGTCGGGTGTTGGACTCAAGGATTTTCCAAATATCCCAGAATGAGAACTGATGAAAATTCTATGGATTGTGAAATTCTTATCAATATCCAGATTTCTCTTTTAAATCAGAATATGTGACCATAATGGTAGCTTGAGGTGTCTTTATGGGACTATGGGTAGCAAAAGGAAGAAGCACGACCCTCTTCACTGGGACATTTTACAGATTTTCTTGTGTGCTATTTATAATACTGATGCACATGAATCAATTCAAAGGATGGATATGGAAATAATTATGCTTTTGATATAGCTCACGCTTTCATGTTTTTTTATTGTTTTCCAATTACTTATATCACGAAACATAAAAATGGGTTTCCATCATTATCGATCACAATGCTGATTATACTAACTCTTGGCATATGGCCCCTCATGTCAAACATGAGGCCTTGCTCTCAAAATATCGGATCAAGAGAAGTTTTATGTTATGGAGTGGTAAATGACTCGAGATGTATGAGATTATAGTGAGGGTCATGACGATGGTCGAATTGGTTCTGCAAGTTCGTCTTCTTCAAATTGTTTGGACTTCCAGATCTTCAGAAGAGAGCAAAAAGGGCTTTTATGTGGGTTATTTCGACTTCTTGTATATTTATGCTAACTTAGATGGAGGATTTTGCTCGGCTGCTTCGAATTTCATTGTTCATTTAGTAGGGGCCGATCTTTGTGATTCTCATATGCTTCAGCAAATTGGTGCGAGATGATTTCTTCCTCCGGGATTCATAAAACCTAACGGATATATAAGACGGTTTATGTTATTACTCTACAATAATCGGGAAAAGGTATGTTTTAGTTTTGCAATTTTAATCCTTGTGACATGATATCGTTGTGTGATTAATTTTACGGTTCGAATCTAATTGGCTTGTTTTGTTTTGTTTTTATATTTTGTGCATGTTTCATAGGTCGAGTCTATCCTTTATTGATGCCTAGCCTTCAGTATTATATTATTATTTGCTTCCCTTATGCCAGTTTTGTCGCAGACTAATTGCCCCTTTTGAATTCCGTGTTTGTTTAACAAATTATTTTCTTATATTTGCATACAGTCAATCCGGTTTATTTAGCATCTGGATGTAAGTGATGCAGCGACTCGTATAATATATACTGTCCAAAACCTAGTTGTTGGAACTGATAGTGTGCCAGACCTAGTGGCTTTTATCTTGAAAGCATCTCCAACATTATGTCCACGTTTCTCTTAAAAATTTTCTTTCTTCTAGTACCTTGTGAGCCTGATCCTTGAAAAGTTATAGAGTTACTCTCTGTAATGAGAAATAATAGTGTTGCATTTTCTGTCTCCAGACGACTTGATATAAATCCTGTATGTTGGTTCTTTCTTCTTACTTCTCCATTTCCTCCCCCTGACTTTGAAAAGATTTTCTAGTGGTAGCATCAAGCATTCACTAAAATGATATTAATTTTGCTTTCGAGATCAAGATGTGAGACTTGATCAAGTATTGAGCTGAAGAGTATGAATGAAACTGCTAATTTCCATTATCAACTTGATCAAGTCTACTGTCTCAACTAAACTGCTAATCTGCACAACATGAAGGAATCTTGAATCATTTATCATCAAAGTTGCCTGCTTGACACGATTTCTTAAATTAAATATTAGTCACAACCCTAGACGAGACTGCATCTGCATTGCATAATTGCATTGCAAATTTCAACCCCCCAAAAAGGTCTTAGTTTCTCATGAACAAAAATCAAACACCTGATCGGCACCACAAAGGGAACCATGATTTCCACATGTTTCAACTGATAATATCACGCCCCCCTACATCTAGTCACATATTTCATTAAAGTGGACGGGTAAGATGAATTTTGTATCAATTCCTCCATTTATAAATGAACGGCGCTATGAAGTGTAGGGGTGTAAAAGAGACCCCGAACTTATTTCCGAAAGGTGCGCAAATAATTATATATCCATTTTTCTTTTGTATGGTGCATTGTAATCGTCACACAGAATGAGACTGATTATTATATATGACACATTATACTTCAAGCTTACCTGCGGTGCGGCTAATTAATTATGTTTTAATAACAAAAAAGGGTAAATTTCCAAAAAAACCAAAAACCAAAAAATAGAAAAGAACCCGCTATAAACTTGAGTAAAATCCCCTGCACCTTTTGCTCTTGTTAAAAATCATTGGGCCGATCAAAACCCCATTTATACTAGTTTCTTGTAATATCTAAAAAATTGTCTCTGATATCTAAAAAGTTGGAGAGAATAAAGGCCTAAGTTAAATGCGGCACATGATTTTCTCACAAGGATTTTGAACAGTGGATTCCAGACCAATCTGTCGGGCCGGGGCTTTTACTCATCCCATTCATGCTGATTTAGCCCATAATCAGAAAGGTTTTTACATTTAGGTCCAATGTAGTTATTACAACCCATGGAACCCTAAAGGCCGATGAGAGCTGAGCTAGGGCATCTTCCTCATCAATCTCTCAAAATCTCAATCGAAGAAGATGAACACCGACATCACTGCATCAGTGAAGCCAGAGTACCCAGTGATCGACCGCAACCCTCCCTTCACGAAGACCATCTCCAACTTCAACTCCCTCGACTACCTCCGCCTCTCCACCCTCACCGCCGTCTCCGTCACCGTCGGCTACCTCTCTGGTGACTCCCTCTCTCCTTCATCCTTCTTCGATTCTCCGATCTTCGATTTCATATCGATTTGTGTAAGTTGTGTCCTTTTTCGTTGTTGTTGTTGCTGCAGGGATCAAGCCTAACATCCGAGGCCCATCTATGGTGACTGGGGGATTGATCGGGGTCATGGGCGGGTTCATGTACGCGTACCAGAACTCTGCGGGGAGGCTCATGGGGTTCTTCCCTAACGACGGCGAGGTCGCGAGATACAAGAAGTAGACGACGACGATGATGACAACGGTATGAAGTTTGGTGTTTTCTTTCCTTTTGGAATGAATAATTTGTGATAAACCCTTGTTGTATTTGGCAACTGTTTGGTTCAGGAAATGCTGCAATGTCTAGTTTTTGCGTCAATGTTATGATTAGCTCAGTTAAAAAACTTGTTGACGACGATATCAAGTCTTTCTCCCAATTTTTGGGATCAGCTACATGAGTACTCGTTTAAAATGTTTGGTGTGAGAATTGTATGTCGAGTAATTCACTTATTATCGACATGAACTACAAGCATCATTGTTGCTTTGATGTGTATATGTGGGCATACATATAAGCTATGCTTGGATAGCTGAAAGTTGTAAACTGCCCTCACTGCGTTTAGAAGAGAACTGGAAGTCTCAAAGTGGAAAACAACGTTGATATATTGTCCTTAGATGATAGGGAGACTGTTCCATTATTATATAATCATCATAACTCTTGAATGAAAGGAGAAAGGAAAGTTTTAATTCACTGCACATGATTCTAAATCTAGTTGTAACCACGTGTTAATTACCTACCACCAAGATCTTGTGATATATTATGAATGATATAAAGAGCTCAAAATCTTATATTAGTTATAAGAATAATTATAAGAACCCCTAACCCATAGGGTATAATAGTGAAAAATTGAGAGGTTCCATATTAGTTTCCATGCCATAACATTTTAGCCATTTCTAAACCCATTTCTACCTTTTTATGACTTACCCGACTGCAAAAAGTTTGGGGGCTTTTTGTTTACTTGTATAATGACTAAGCAAAGTTGTGGGGTTTGTTGTATTTATCCCAATAAATTTGCTTGATTGCTTTCAACCAACATGTGATGAACTACCTGTGAATGATGTTTCAAGCATTGCTAGATATTTTGACCTGCATCTGTTATAGAATTTGGTGCTTGGACATGAAAGGCAGAACTACCGCAGGATAATTTAATCAAAACAGTAGTGTCAAATAAGATTTGGTATGCTTTGGATTCTCAAGAAGCTACTTTAAAAATAAGACAGGCCGATATGTCAACTAACTCATACCATCCATAAGAACAATGGGAGTGAAAATAAGTATGTCTCTAAATGCAGCAAGGATTGAGCTAAAAATCTTACATTTAGAATCCTAATGTCAATGCCGCATTTTTACAGTATGCATCCAGCCAACTGCGTTGTGTCTAGACGCTAGTTGAGTTGTCAGTGTGGCAAATCAAAACCATCTTGTATAATATATATTTCAAATGACACAATTCAAAAGCATTGTGTATGAACGCTAGATGAGTTGTCAGTGTTGCAAATCAAAACTTTCATGTATAATATATATTCAGAACAAAGTTTGTTTGATAAGTATAGGCCTTATAAATTTATGCATAATCAATACGTAAAATGCTTATAAATGTTACATACAAATGAAAAATAGTTGATAGCCTTTTAACTTATGTGTAAGTGCCCTCAAAATGTTAGACTTCAACCTAAGTTTGTTTGACATGGTGTTGGCTATATAATTGAATGTGCTAATTATCTATTGTAATTTTGTAACCTGCACAACCAATGGTACGTAGGTCATCTCTTGATGGGATTTGGTATAAATCAAACAGATTGTTGAACACTCCATCCTAAGATTTGTTGATTTCAAGTACGGGTAAAGAAGCATCATGGTCCCTTCACTTTTTGTTTAAGGTTTATGCCATCGAAGCAACAAAATATTATATGGCGTATCACAACTAAGATATTTATATGCATGATCTTATCGTGCTCAGCATACCTGTGCACTTCAAAAGCAGAGGCTGTAAGTGATTTTGTTTTTGGCATTTATCAAGCAGATTTTGGATCTGCTGGATCAATCTTAGAGCGCTGCTAGTGAGCTCTATTTAAAGGCGTCATTCTCTGTATTCATTAGATTATTTATTTAATACTTCAATAAAAGGAAAAATGTCATCCATGGGAATATTGATTGTATCATGGTGATTAAACTTTAGAAAAAGAAAATAATATGTGGGCTTGGATTTTGAAGAATATGGAGTTGAACCAGTATGACTAATCGTTATGTTCAAGTCTAAGTCGAGGCTGGCATCACTAGAATCAAGAAGCAGTTGAAATAGGGGGTTTATTTAAGCCACTGTTTTGTTTTGTTTTTGTTTTACACTAAATTTCTGAATTGGATGACTGTATGGGCTAAGCGGAAGCATACTTTTTTTTTTTTATAGTTATTGAATCTATCATTTTTCTGCTTTTGATGATATTCATGCTCATTCTGCGACGAAATCAGCGACCGGTGTATGTATTTTGTTGATTTCTGTTAGAGATTTAAAACCGTGTAGTTTCTTCATTTTTATTATTTTCTGAGTCATTGAGCAAATTCTTTAGAGTATCTGGAAGTTATGTTGAGCAGATTGTCATTGCCCACAGAATGTGTAAGCAACATGCCGTGAGCAATCATTTTGTATGGTTGATGTTTATATAATACCTATCATGAAAGTAATGAGGAATTTATTTGCGATAATTGATAATGGTGTAGTTAATTTGTTATTGTGTTGCTTGTGGGTGAAACTGGTTATGTCGGGTAGGGATGCTGTCTAGCATGCAAATGAGGACGAAATGTGTTTAAATTTTATTATTTCATTTATTTTTTGGAATCTTTGTTTCTTTAGCCTTTTCAATCAGTTGTTGTTTGTTGAATGCCCTAGAAACTTGACTAAGGAATTCAACACTATAGTATCTCAATTGTTAAATTAAGTATTATTTTTTGGCCAACTTTTAGTATTGGTAAAAGCAATAAAATAAACTAATTCCGAATCCGAATGTATCACTCAAAAATATTGGATCGATTTAATTGAACCGGCCCCTTTATGTTTTGATGATAGTTTGAAATGTTTTGGAAATTTTCTTTATTTTAACAGCAAACCTTCATCTTCTTGAAGGTCGGTGAGCTCATTTCGTGTCGATCCAATGCTTTGGAACTCTTTGAATGCCATTTGTTCCTAACCACTTTCCAAATCTTGAAAAGTTTCAATCTTTATGGAACTCCTTTACTTTCTTTAATATCGCCATATAATGAATTCAAGCTGATTCAAACACAAGCTTTGAATATTATTTTTAAAGTTTTCTTGAATTTAGGAAACCTTTCTATGTAAGCAGGCTCGGAATTATTTTATGATAAAGTAACTGTATTGAAAAACTGATCTGTATACAAGATAAGCATAAATGAATGTTTATTAAAAAATCCACCAATTGGGTTCAAACTATTTCTAATGTTGGTTAACTCCACTATCTTGAAGTTCATACATATATAATTTGTATAAAAATATGCTATCATTAATTATAAGTAAATATTGGCAACTTTTTAATCTCTTTATGAATAATTGTCATGGGTTTCTTATATTTGATTTCTTAATATTTGATGGTTGTATTTCATAATACAATATAGAGTGAATTTGAATTTGCAACTCATTTGAAATGTATTTGCAAGGTTACATGTTGTGTGGATATGCCACAATTGTTTTATGACTTTCAAGCTGTAGCTACAAAATAATGCATATGTTGTTGCCTTGTAATATATCAATTTTTTTTTGAGAATTTAAATTGTATGTATAAAATCCTAAAACTCTTTTCTTTTGTATTTGCTTGTCCTTTCTTTTTTGTGCTTAAGCACACTTGTCTCTAATAAATAAAGAATAAAAAAAAGCACACTTGTCTCTATAAACTTTCGTGCTTATTTTAGTGATTGTTTCGTTTTTCTTGACAAACGATATCGATAATATCTTAAGTTCAACAACGCTCCATTGTGCCATTGTCACTACACCCTTGATTATGCTTCTGATTATGGAAGCATGTGGCAGCTGGCCTCGTGATTTTCATTTATAACCATCAAATATCAGATTTCATTTTCCTTAAATTACTAATCATTCAGCCATTGAGACTTTTCAATATTTTGCAGCACTCCATACAATTAATGCACACGAAGTCATACCAATGTTGGACCGGTTGTGCTAGGAACTTTGACATTTCCCCAGAATATAATAACAAAAAACCGTTAATTCAATAGCTTTTTTCGGGTCTCGGTCAGATTCAAATGCATTGCAACTGCAACCTTTTACTGGACTTTAACTGGTAGTATGAAAAATTATTGTGCGAGTGCTCAACTTGCCGGGAAACGATACTAGATTTGGCTCCTGTTAATTATTGTATGCAGTAGCAATTTTGCTCATGCAGCAGGCTTGATCAAATTGCAAATAGAAATTAGTATCCTTTATTTTGCGAGGCTTGATCTAGGCTCAATGTTTGGTTGAATATATATATATATATAGAGAGAGAGAGAGATTAATGGAGGAAAGAGGCCATAGGAGGGGATTTACTCCTATGGCATGGAAAAAATACAACCTCCACCGTTTTTTCCGACAATTGGCATCCATCATCATCATATCTAAGATGTGCGTACACCAAATTTCATGTGATTCCACAACTTTTTCACCGTTGATTTAGTGGGTTCAAAATTAACGGTTTACCGACAATAGAACTTTTTACATTGCTAAATCAACGGTGAGAAAGTTGTAGAATCACATGAAATTTGGTGTACCCACATCTTAGATGATAACGATGAAGATGATGGGGGCCGATCGTCGAAAAAAATGGTGGAGGTTGTATTTTTTCCACGCCATAGGAGGAAATCGCTTCCTATGGCCTCTTTTGTCCATTATTCTCATATATATCACATGATAGCGATTTCCTCCTATGGCGTGGAAAAAATACAACCTCCACCATTTTTTTCGACGATCGGCTCCCATCATCTTCATCGTTATCATCTAAGATGTGGGTACACCAAATTTCATGTGATTCTACAACTTTTTCACCGTTGATTTAGCAATGTAAAAAGTTCTATTGTCGGTAAACCGTTAATTTTGTACCCACTAAATCAACGGTGAAAAGTTGTGGAATCACATGAATTTGGTGTACGCACATCTTAGATGATAACGATGATGATGATGGGTGCCGATCGTCGGAAAAAATTATGGAGATTGTATTTTTTCCACGCCATAGGAGAAAATTTCCTATGGCCTCTTTCCTCCATTAATCTCTCTCTATATATATATATATATGAGAATAATGGAGGAAAGATGCCATAGGAGGGAATTTCCTCCTATGGCGTCGAAGAAACACACCCTCCATCGTGTTTTCCGACGATCGAAATGCATCATCTTCATCGTTATCATCTAAGATGTGGGTACACCAAATTTCACGTGATTCTACAACTTTTTCACCGTTGAATTAGTGGGTTCAAAATTAACGGTTTACCGACAATAGAACTTTTTACATTGCTAAATCAACGGTGAAAAAGTTGTAGAATCACGTGAAATTTGGTGTACCCACATCTTAGATGATAACGATGAAAATGATGCATTTCGATCGTCGGAAAACGCGATGGAGGGTGTGTTTCTTCGACGCCATAGGAGGAAATTCCCTCCTATGGCCTCTTTCCTCCATTATTCTCCTCTATATATATATATATATATATATATATATATATATATTGGGAACTTTTACTGCTCATTATTAATCCATATCCGTATGTATCCAAGAAACAAACACAATGGGTCTCAATGTATTACGTTAATATCTAGATGATGTGAGCCTTGTACTTTTGTTTCTTAGGCATTTGCGGGTAGGGATTAATTGTGGGTAGATAAAGTATTTCTCAAGCAAAATAAGATGCACAGGAGTGGCTCTAGAGGGTTACATGCAAATTATAGGTAGTGAAGCTGCTGATTAGCGAGTTCCAAACATAATTTGTTGTTAAAGCGATGCCTCATTTATATGATCCATTAAGTTTATATAGGTTTCTGTATCGAAAAGTAATATAGATGAAGGAAAGACTCTTTCTTCGCACTTCCAAATCTTGGCCGTAAAAAGCTCTGTTTTCTATAGTTGGTTATTTTTCATTTCTTCTATCAATACATCATGTTGTTAGCAACCAGAGGGCTATATAAACGTTTCATCGATAATTGAGAGCGAGAACAAAAAGCTACGAGCATCAGGCAATAGAATTTGAAACATAGATAGGAAAACATTGCACGACTTTTACTCGCATAAAGGTTATGCATGAGTCTGTGATGGTATTATAGTTCTAAACTGAAACAATAAACAAACATTGTAGCTAGACCAAAGAAGTTACTAAACTTGCAAACAAAGACATGCAAAAATAAAGCAAAATATCATAAAGCAGTAAACATTTCCAGCTGCCCAATGCAGGTAATCTTCTATCCGCACCTCCTTTCCTCTGATCAGGTTTACTGACACTTTTGGGCATCGTTTCATCCGAACCGTTGAAGATGAGCCAAATGTCATGTCTATTGTTTCCTCTTCGACTTTCGGCAACCCCAGATCTTGAATCGATAAGTAAGTGTTGGACATGAAAATATACCAAGACACCATGTCATATACATGTCCTACCTTGTCCATGACCTTCATGTCTCGGCGGTTTGTTTGGAAGCGCTCTCTTCGGAGGCTGCATTTCACGAAGATGTTTTGCAATATCCCGAAGAACACCGCACGTAGATTTATCAATGTCCCGAAGAACACCGCACGTAGATTTATCAATGTCGTGAGCCGTCATCTGGAAACGGTGTTGAAAATGTTGTTGAAAATGGTGTTGATTTTTATCAGTATCGGTTTGGGTGACTCTTTTGCTCAGATCCAAGTATTTCTAATGTTGGTTGCCTCCAATATCTTGAACTTCACACATATAATTTGTATAAAGTATGCTATCATAATTATAAGAAGTAAATATTGACAATTTTTATTCTCTTTGGGCACCTTTTCGTTGATATCAACAAGTGCCATGGCTTTTTATATTTGATTTCTTAAATATTTGATGGTTGTATTTCATAATACAATATAGAGTGAATTTGAATCGTGCAACTCATTTGAAATGCATTTGAAAGGATACATGTGTGGATATGCCACAAGGGTTTGATGGCTTCCTAGTTGAAGCTTGATGATGCTCAATATTGGTGATCTCCAAGATCAGGACACGTGGCAGATGACGTGTCCCAAAACTCGGGAAAAAAAGACCCACAGGGGTCGACTAGGACACCCCTGTACCCGACCTGTAAGCACAAGTTGGCTCTCCTCAGAGCCCCTGCAAATTGGCCTTCTCGGCCTCTCAGCTCGCCTCCGAGCTACCACTGGACCAAGATACCTCGGCCCTCTCGCTCATCCCCGAGCTCTCCCGCCGAGGCCATCTTTCTCGGTCCCTTCGACCGACCAATTCCACCGCTCGCAGGCGTAACCGTCGCTCCGCAAATCTCGCCATGCGCGGATTCTCCGCCGGTAGCATCCCACGTTCCACGCCATCACGATCCCTATTAACGGGCGATCCGCTCTTTACGCGGGCGTGACGTCGGGAGCATAACTGCCGGCGAGATTCTCGCGCCTACTGCTGCGCGCTGCCGCCACTATATAAACCCCCATCATGGAGGGGTTAAGTAAGCCTTTTTTGTCCCCTTCCTCGTTTGCCGGGAAGCGAGGAGTGACATCCCGACTCCGGGGAAAGGGAGGATACCGACCTTCCTACACTTGGCTATCATTCGACTCATACTCGACGTACGATCGTGCTTAGAAAGGATGGACACCGGCTTAACACTAGCAAGAAAAAGAAAAAGAAAGAAGGACTCACGAGCTAAAAACGCTTGCAGAATGAAGACACTTGTGTAAAGAAAAACATATGTGCTTTTTTCAAAATCAAAATTATATACAAGGTATTGTGGGCTCCTCAGCCTTACAAAACTGCCCGGAGGCTTAAAAAAATCAAATTTTTATACAAGGTATTGTGGGCTCCTCAGCCTTACAAAAATGTCCGAAGGCTTACAAAAATTCTAAAAAGAGAAAAAAAAGAAGGGAAAATAGATCAGGCCGTCCGCTCGGTAGCCACCTCTCCTGGCTCTGTGCCGCCACCAGGGACCACAACGGCAACCTCGGGCTCGACGCTACCGCCGGCCACTACGGCTTCCGCGGCGCCGCCCTGTGGTGCTTCCTCGACGAGGGAAAACCTTGCCCAGAGCTCGCGGTAGACGAACTCGGGCATAGCCTCTTTTACGGCGTCGAGGGCATTGTGCCACCTGACGGCCGCGGAGTCGGCGAGATCAAGATAAAACTGATCAGATACTTTGTACTCCTCCACGGCCCACTCCGCCCTACTCTCAGCAAGCTTCACCGCCTCATAAGCCGCCCGAGCATACTTCTTGATGGCGTCCCTCGACCATTTTATGGCGTTGGAAAGGCCGTTCGACTCCTCCATTCGGACATGAATAGCCCGGTTGGATTCTCTTGAGAGCTGATGGGACTCCTTCATCTTGGAGATCGTCAGCCCCTCAGCAACCAATCTCAAGTCGAGAAGGGCCGCCTTCTCTTCTACTTGCTGCAATTGAAGAAGGAGTTCTCCCTCTTACGAGGAGGTGTCATGACCCGAAAGTACGGAACGTGACCGGCACTTAAGTTACGAAACGTCTAGAGGCGTAACGTAACCTAAGTAAACCAAAGCCCAGAAATCTAAACCATTTAAAGAAAATAGAGTGAAGGAAAACTTGTTTAAAAGTTAACATAGAAAATTACTTGAAAGTCTTTATAATAAGCCCAAGTTTTTATAAAAATTTCGGCAGAGTTTCCTTTGTAAATACTGGCCCCAAACGGGTACAAAACAAGAATATATATAAGTAATGAATAAAGGCATCCCCAAGCGGGAGCTAGCTCTTCGCCAATTAGCGGAAACAACGCAAGCAATACAAATATACAACGCCGAAGGCGAGAATCAAAACTCAGAAAGAAAACCAATATCCTCAAGAAAACCAGAGAAGAACCATAATAATAAAAGCGCGTGACTCTAAGGTCGAAAAAATAAACAACTGGTTTTCTAAGTCTATCAAATATACAAGGTCTGGTTGATGGAGCTTACTAGATACAACTGAAATAAATGTACAATATATAAGTTGGTGGTTAAGAAGCAAATGTATCCCGCCTATCCAGCAATCACCCGAAGGAAAGTGAAGTGCCAGCAAGCCGCTGCGGAACCTATACGGCTAAACCTGCAAGAAACTGTGGCACAGCGGGGTGAGTTGCCAAATCGTGAGTAGAAAACATCACCGGGTAGAAACCGAATGTATGACGATCTCCTAGGTCATACAATCATATACTAATACTACAACAAGGGTAACGGTATATCATAAGTGTGATATCAAAGTACTCGTGTCCGTGTCATGAGTAATAATATATCGATGCATGACATGTAAGAATGCACCATCCAACGTGTGTCCAGCAACGACACACAAATCAGGATAAAACCCGAGTGCCCAGTATCGACACTCAAAACATTTTGAAGTCCGTGTCCAACAGCGACACATAATCCTCAAATCTCAGGCTCCGTCAGTCCGGATCGGCCCATGGGCTCCGTCGGTCCGGATTGGCCCATAACATCAAATCTCACAACTACGTCGATATCCTCCGGATATCCGCCGTGCCCGACATCACCGGTAAGTAGTCTGCCCCTGCCAGGCTCATCGTCATCCCCACAAAAACACTTTCGCCCCGGGGGACCGTACCGTGTCCACAATGTACCCGAAACGGTTCATCCTACTCCTCGAATCGGGTTCGAAAACCAACAGAAATCAGGAAAACTCATGGTGGACGACACGTACATCATATCACGAGAAAACCGCAGCTTGCATTTTAAAATGATAATGAGTTTACAAAATCCCTGCGGTTTTCCCCAAATCCAGAAATCTCATGGAAAATCCGAAATCCCAAATCAAGAGTCAATAAACAGTGAATACCGGTATAAAGCCCCACAATATTGCATAACAGAGTGAATGTATAATTGCATGAAATATCTAAGTAAGGAATGCAATATCTAAACTAGCATATGAAAGCAAGCATACTAGTACTATATTGAAACTACCGGCTAGCAAATTATACTAATGAAATAATGTTTTCTAGAGTATACGTAACATGGCAATTACCGACGATGATGTGTGTGAGCCGGCAAGCAAGTGTACGTGGAACATATGCATCATCGGTAATGGTGCTGGTGTCCTAACAGCCGGGATCATAATAGTTAAGGAAACACATGTATAAACATGCAATATAATGAGAATAACATGAATATAATGGAGAATGAGTAGTAACCGCAACATTGAAGAATATACATTTCTATATATGAGTCATACAGTTTTGGTGTTTGAAATAGTACGAATCGTGGTGTTAGAAAAATAGAGCTACGGGGTTTTTGAGAAAAGATACGTCTTTTGAAAAACCCGCAGTATCCCTCAGCCTGTTTTTAAAATACTCACAATTCGTTAGTTTTGAAAATAAGTATGACTCGAGCCTAGTCTAACATCTACATAATCAACTAAGGACTAAACTAAGAAACTAGTCGAATGGGTAAGAAATCCACCTAAGTTCCGAGTCGATATACCTAGTAGTCGGCGATCCAGCCACATAGCGTCACGTACTGTATAATACATAGTACGACATCCTTAAGTTAAGAGTGCGGATCAATCATCATATCTATACCTCGTACGGTAAGATCCATCGTACGACATCCCCAAATCGGGGTATGGGTCAAATATCACATATATCTCATTATTCATATGGTATCATTATCGAACAATATCATGAATTAGGGGTACCGTTCCAGAGTCTAGTACATTCCAATATCATCAAACATATATCATCGTGTGTATGAATACACATTGCCCAACGATCCACTATAATATCACGTCATATATCATATCATGATTCAATCAAATATCTAATCTCACGGCATCATGCCCGATCATATCAACTCATATCCAAGTATCATATACCATCCTCAACACCCGTGTGTGTGTGTGTGTGTGTCAACGCATCCACACACACACACACACACACACACACATAAACATATACATCCATAATCATATCTCGTGTGTTCGTGTGTGTGTGTGATAACCTTTACTCTAGGGTTTCGCGACTAAGAAGCTAAACTAAAGGCACCCTCTTTCAATTTCGCCAAATCTACCCTATGGTCTCCTAAAGCTTTTCTTGCTAAGTAATCACGTCTCACAAAACACATATGCATAATATATATATATATATATATATATATATATATATATATATATATATATATATATATATATATCCTACCCTACGAAATTGCGGGGGTGTTATATGCCATCCACCCGACTTCCCCCGTAGATATACATTTACTCATCTCGATCCTCGCTTGCCGAAGTCGATAACGCCATTCTCTTCCTTGTCGTCCGAAATCCATGTGAAGGTGCCTATATATAAACATATAGTATCGTAAACCGAAATCGCGGATGAAAACCAAAACGGCACACGAATCACACATAGATTAGAACCTATGGTCTACGCATGCAAGAATAATCAAACAACTCCCGATATCGACGTACAAACGTCAAGTGACCGAGATAAAACACAGTACTAAAATTAAAGTCATTAAAAAGTCACAAAACCAAAACAGCAACTCCAGAAAACATTTCCAGATTTTGTTCCAGGTGAAATTAGCCAATTCTGCATATGGGGTAGGTCTAATTTGCCTAAAATGGAGCGGTGGACCAAGCACGAAGCGATTCCATCGTACCAAGGCCATAATTTGCGGCCATAGTAAGGAGTTGGGGCCTCGGGTCTTGGGGATAGTTTCTAGGGTGTCTGCATACCTCTCAGTAATCACTAAATATTTTCTAGAGTTCCCGGGTTATAGCAGAACTCCAATTATCACCATAATTCCTCACAAAACCCGACATCGAAGATTCAAAGTTCATGTCTTGGGGTTTTAGTCTCTGGTTTAGTTCACAATATTAACACTATAGGGGTTGTAATCACTAATTGCACCTCAATACACAATCACAATTCATAATACCATCCTAAATCTCATCTTGGAATTTCCAAAGCTCACTAATCCTTACTTAACCAATTCTAAACTAATATAGAAACTAAAGAAACTCAATTACTAAACTAATGGTGTAGATATTATCTCATTTGGCAACTCAAAAAAATTCTTGAGTTGCTCAAAATCTTCAAAACCTTAACTTGCTTAGCCCATAGGGTTTGTAATGATGTTGCGGTCATTTTTAGTGAAAGGAGTATAAGGTTTTGAGTGTTTTTTTGAGGTGATTTGAGGGCGGTGCGAGATGGTTGAGGAGGTGGAGGGAGAGGAGCAACACAATGAGAAGGAGGAGGTGGGGAATGAAAAGAAAAGTGGCAGAGAGATGTGTAGAAGAATATGGAACCTTCTCTCGCTCTCTCTCTCGCTTGCTCAAGGCACATGTCACATGTCCCCTCACCCTCTCTCTCATCTTTATTCTTTCCTTTTATTTATCTTTTTCTTTTATAAAACAATTGTAAAAACCAAAATGAAGCCATGCACAAATGAAGACTTGAAATCATGTTTCAAAAAAAATGCAACAAGTATTTACAACTTGATTTGTTGCATGCCACATGCACATAACATACTTAATGCAAATTAGAACATGCTAATCGAGTTTAGTAATGAATCCATTTACAAATAAGTATTTAAAAATCTATAAATGCTCATATCACGTAAACACCTTCAATTCAATAATTCTTATAAATTTCCAAATATTTTCTAATATTAATAAAATTTACTATTTTGATTATTTAATTTTCTCAAAAATAATCATTTTATTTTCTAAAATGTTACAGGAGGATTCAGCCGCCTTCTTCATTGCCGGGGGTATCTCCTCGGACTCTATGGCGACGAGGAGAGCGCAATGCTGGAGGACCAGAGGAAAACATGAAACGTGTTAAAAAGAACTGAAACCGAGGAAATAAAACTTAAAGAATTTTTTTGAAGAAAAATACCGACCTGAATCGCTTCCTGAGGTATGGCAGTCACTTGAGCCTTCATGGTGCCCCGGGGAATCTGGGCCCTAGCCGTCTTCTCCATGTCCGCCAGCAGGCTGTCGGACACGGATAACTCCGAGGGTACCTCGATGCAGAAGTCGTCCTCCTGCACTTGAATCCCGGTGGTGGGTGGTCGAGAAACCACCCGCTTTTGTCTCTTCATGGAGGATTTGGCGGGGGGAGTCACTCTGCTCTGACCCGAGGCATCGGGTCCCGCGCTTGTTTCTGTCCCCCCCTCGCGGTGTTCCTCCAGGACAAAGGGCGCTGTGGGAGTCTTGGCCGGAGGAGCCTGCCTAGGGGCAGCGCCCGAACTTGGTCGGGACGAGCTGCCGCGATCGGTCTTTCTTCCCTGGGCCTTGGCGGCCATGACAGCCATGATTTTTGATTGATCCATGGGCTCTACAAATACGAAAAAAGGTCAGCAACACTGAAAAGGCGAATTTTTTTTTGGCGAAATCTAAACAAGTTGTCAAGAGCCCTAACTCACCCAAAAAACGTGCAAGACTAAGCTCGACCCAGCTTAGTACATGATCGGAGAGCAGGACATCAGCCCGCTGAATCGGTTCCCACTGGGACACCACCTTCGCCTTGGGGGCGTTCGCCTGCCTCACCCTCCGGCGGTCGGTCCTGTGCCACTGGGTGGGCACAGGCCAATCCTCACTCTCCGGAGGACCGATGAAAATGAACTTCTCCTTCCATTCATGGATAGAAGAAGGGATGACCACTACCCTCGACCCGGCCTCCCTACCCTTGCGTTTTTTAAACGATAGGTGCACCCAACTCAGCTCTTCCTTACCGGTACCAGGGTGATTTTTATAACACAGAAAAGATAGAAGAAGCCTCAAGTCGAAGGGGGTCCGATCAATTTGTAACCGAACCAGAAACCCGAGGAGGATCCTCCACGAGTTCAGCGCTAGTTGGCCCGGAGCAAGACGGAAACAATAGAGCACCGCACAAATCTCGGATGAGAAGGTTAGACGTATCCCTGCTCGGAATGCTTCTAGATACAGGGCAGTCTCCTTGCTCTGCACTTAATCTGCCCGCTCACCTTCTCTTGCTAGACGAAGTGAGTAGCCAGAGAAGATATGGAATTGAGTCCGGATATCGGAAAGCTTACCCAGATGATTCAAGACGAAGAGCGCACCGCGGGTATTCTCAATGCGCACCTTGGGAGCCATTTTTGCCGCCCGGCGGGGAGTGACAAGGGCGGCCCTGATTCTTGGGGGTGAGCCCGACACAGAAGACGCTGTAGAGGAAGAACCCTCTCGGCTATCTGAAGCCGAGGAGGAGGAAGACCCGCTGGACTTGGCCCCAGAAACCGAGGCCTCATCGTCCGACTCTACACCTACTACATCTACAGACACATCGGAGGAAGACATCTAACCTGATTCAAGGAAGGGGATTGTCGGGGAAAATTCAGATCCGACCTAAACGGAAGTGCGCCGGGCAATCTTCAAAGATGAAAGACAACCAAGACAAAGTGTCGGCCTTAGGATGGTCCCCTCCTATTTATACATTCCAAGGAGAACATCCTATGACCCAAAATCGATTCCCGCCAAAATGAAGCGTCAAACCTTGCGTCCGTCGAGGCTCCACGTGGAAGCCGACCATTGGAGGCATCTCTTCATGAGAGAAGTCAGAGACAGCCTGTTGCGCCCCGCCAACCAACGTCGAACACGTGGCCAGTAGCCCAACCGACGATCGAGTGAAACGCCACCCCCTCTTTAAAGCGCAATCATTTCACCGATCCGTTGACGTCATCGGGGATACGCGCGGAAACTTAGGCGCACGGTGATACGCCACGTGGACTCGAAGGTCGAAAGACGCAGCTACCAAACCCCCTATCATTCCCGGACAATCCACCACGAAGAAATCTCGGTACCAAGCTGAGCAGAGAAAGCCAAGCAGACCACTCTCGACCCGACCTATAAATAGGTCGGAACGAGAGTTGGGGATAATGATGATGCTCACAAGTGGGGATTCCCCATATCACGACACGTGGCTGATGGCGTGTCCCGGGGTCTACGGAGCTGGAATAAGCCCTGATGCATTAGAGAAATTCCTCGGCCTCCCGACTTGTCTCCGAGCCATCTGACAGGCCAAGCTTTTTCGGCTCCCCCGATCAACCGAGAGCATGGAGCCCAAACACCCCCGCAACGGCTCCGCGTATCTCGCCAAAGCGAGATATTCGCCGCCCCACGTTCTGCGTCCTACGCGGTCGCGTTCCCCCGTTAATGAGCGGATCCTGCCATCAACGCGGGTGTAACGAGGGGGCGTAATTGACGGCGGGAATCTCGCGCCGACTCGCTCCACGTGACCACTATATAAACCTCTCTTTCAAACGACTCGAGTAATGGGAATTCATTCTAATACGCCGCTACTCTACTCTTATTTCACGGTACTAACTTGATTATCGGAGGGTCCAACAGTGGTCACCCATTCCGGAACTTCCTTTGCAGATAGCTCGGCGTCAACACCAACCCATTGAGATCCACAAACAACAACTCTCAAATCAAAACTCAGCCGCACAAGATCGCTCTCGCCAGATCGACGGAGGACAATATCCGAGGAAGATCTCGATCTCCATCAGAACATTACTATTATTTTCTAAGAACTTCAAATCGGTATTGCAGTTTGTTCACTTCAATTAAATAAAGTTATATTTCAATTCACTTGTTTATAAGATTACTCCTCTTTATTCATATACTTCATACAAACATGTAATACAACTTTGTATAATGCGGTGCTTTCCATGTGCTGGGCTTTTATACATTTCATAGCTCCCCTGCGGGGAATTCACCCCTAGTTCTTAGTGTGAAACAAGGTTCTTTAGAAAGCATTCATTGACCATTAAGATGCGAATAATATATATCATGCCAATATATATCTTGCTTATTTTCATCAAGTCATAGAATCCCATGTTTTCTTCCCTTTTGGGCTGCATGGAGGTTGCTTCAACATTGGGTAGTAAGGGGTGTTTGGTTGCAAGATTATTACGTTTGGATTCCAAAATAGTACGGTTGAAAATTTCTGGATTTGGTAATTTGTTGTTTGCTTGGTTTTGGATTCTTAGTATTGAATTTGTAGATCCTTATAATCTTTGTTTGATTGCTGAAAAGAAAGTGAGATTTGAATCTGGAGATTTTAAAAAGAGATAGATAAAGAGGATTATTAAATAAATAAAATAACACGGGTCCCATCTAAAGTACAATGAATAGAGCCAAATATTTGCAAATTCTCCAAAAATTTTAGGATTCATGAATTCTTGTTTAGTGGTGTAAATTAAAGAAATCCTATAAATCCAAATACCGACCAAAACCAAAACCAAAATTATGGGATTCTTGTATTGCACTGTCCAAATCTTTATTATTTATTTAGAGCCCTAGGTCCATTATTATTTAGAGCCAGCAGGGCATATCTAAAGGGTAATATCGTCATCTCCTTAGGTCGTGGCCCCTGCATATTGGCGCCAAACCCATATCTTCCCGCCAAAATCCTAACCCTAAGCTCATCATCATCATCGTTCTCAAATTCTTATCGATAGGTCGAAGAGAGATAAGAAGAAAAAAATGGACGCTTTCGGTGGATTTTTCGTCGACGAGAAAGCCGTTCAAGTCGAAAACATCTTCCTTGCGTTTCTCAAAAGGTAATCAAAATCGTCAATCGTTCTCCCATATCCCCCAAATTTCTAGGGTTTCCATCGATCTAATCACAGGATCCCCATCGTTCTCTTAGATTCAAGCTCGATCCAAATGGGATGCCCTTCTACGAGTCGGAGCTCGAGCTCATGACCGCCAAGGAATCGACCACCATGTTCGTCGATTTCTCCCACGTCATGCGTTTCGACGATGTCCTGCAGAAGGCCATCTCCGAGGAATATCTCAGGTATTTTTTCCACCTCTACTTCATAGATCTATCGATCTCCATGTCCCTGTTTGTTGCATCGATTTGAAATGAAACGTTGAATTGTTATCAGATTCGAGCCCTATTTGAAGAACGCTTGCAAGAGATTCGTGATGGAGTACAGAATGAGCGAGAACAGACAGGCTGCTTCGGATGACAATGCTAATAGAGACATTAATATCGCATTTTATAACATTCCTTTGCTCAAAAGGTGGCCTTTTGCTCGAATCTCTTGTGTCTGTTGTGAAAAGATTGTCTTTTTACTGAGTTATTTTCTTCTCTAAATATATCAAGGTTGAGGGAATTGACCACTTCGGAGATTGGGAAGTTGACTTCAGTGATGGGGGTAGTGACTCGTACCAGTGAGGTGCGGCCGGAGTTGCTGCAAGGGACATTTAAGTGCCTCGATTGTGCTAACATTGTTAAGAACGTGGAGCAGCAGTACAAATACACTGAGGTAAGGCTGTGTTTGATATCTATTGTTTTTGAATAGAAGTATATAATATTATGTAGATTCCATAATTGCTTGTTGTTTAGACTAACTGTTCCAATCCTTACGTGTCCCTAATTAGTTGTTAGAAACAGAAATTTCTCCTTAGCCACTTAATACAAGGGGTAAAAGAATGCCGCATTGCATATAATGCTGCTTTCGTGTAGTTGGGTGCATTTTCATACTCAAGCTAAATGTTTATGTACATCCTGGCCGTTTAATTCATTGAGTGTTGAATATAATTTAGTTTGTAGTTCTACTAATAACATGGTCCATAGTTTATTTTTAAAAAAAACAGCTTAGTATAAATCCCTGATTTAAAGTGATCTAATTTAATTACAATGAAAAGAAATTTGTGACATGTTAAGTTGATGCAGGTTGTGTTGGAGACGTGATTGATGCAGTCAACTTAAACCTATACAAGTTCATATCTGAGTTTCATCCTAAGTTAAGACATTTTATGCATAGCTTGACTGAGGATATTGATATGATTAGTCACTCCGTATTGACTGGTTTAACCTAGTTGTCTTATGGTTTCACCCACTCACTTAATTTGTTATAGCTGGTCTATCCATATCTAAAAATCCGTTTGGCAGGTCCAAACAGTGATTTCAATGTATACTAGTTCATTGATGTTAAGTAGACAGATGCGCCTTTTGTGCTTTGGAATAAATATATGCCTATTCAAGTCTGAGAAATTTGTCTCTTTCAAGAAAACTTATTATCTAAATCAGGTGTTATTGATAAGCATGGCAATATGAAACTTCTCTTTTTGAATAACCAAGAATGATCTGTGGTACTGTTTTTCCATCTCCAATTCTATTAGTTGCCTATGTGGACGTGCTTAAACAGCTTAGAATTTTTTTAAACTGACATTTGGATATTTATTTTTACTTTTGGTCTTCATTGTTGGACCTAAAGGTGAGTATTGAGAATAATCTCACATGGGGAATAATGAAATGCACATGAGTATAAGATATAGATGAGAACCCATCAATTGGCTTGGGCCTTTTGGTTAGATAAGTTCTTAAATATATTGAAAGTCCATATGCAGTCAATAGTCATACTCCGCCCTACGAGTCCATGGGCTCTCATGTGAACCCAACATCCCACATACCATTCCAATTCCAGTTTCGTGATATCAGAGCCCAGTTCTATCCTGGCACCTATAGAACCTCTATCAGAGCAGTCTGCCCTCTACGCGTTGCTTCGTGATCCA
Source organism: Agapanthus africanus (assembly GCA_030015575.1). Taxonomy (NCBI): domain Eukaryota; kingdom Viridiplantae; phylum Streptophyta; class Magnoliopsida; order Asparagales; family Amaryllidaceae; genus Agapanthus; species Agapanthus africanus. The sequence goes on from CM057342.1 coordinate 43,880,374, forward strand.
TGTGGCTACCCAAAAAAAAACTAAAAAAATTCAAAATCGTGGTTGCACTTAAGGGGCTATTGACCCACATCAGAAATAATATGAAATGCACATGAGTATAAGATATAGATGAGAACCCCACCAATTGGCTTAGGCCTTTGGTTGGATAAGTTTTTAAATATATCTAATGCCCATGTGCAGTCATACTCCATCCTATGAGCCCACGGGTTCTCATGTGAGCCCAACATCCCACGTACCATTTCAATTCCAGTTTCATTCAAATCTTTTTAAAGTACATAAACGCTTGCAGATTTTTATCCTGTTACTAATCTTATACTTGCATCGAATATATGTAGCCCATAATCTGCATAAATGCCACTTGTCAAAACCGTAGTAACTGGGCATTGCTCCGGCAAGAGAGCAAGTTTACAGATTGGCAAAGGGTTCGGATGCAGGAGACATCCAAAGAGATACCTGCTGGGTCTCTACCTCGGTCCTTGGATGTTATCCTTCGACATGAGATCGTTGAGCAAGCAAGGGCAGGAGACACGTAAGTTACTAACAGTTTATCTTATACAACGAATAATTATCAGTCATTTTTTTGCTTTTCTTAAATCTTTCGACCATCCTCTTTAGGGTCATCTTTACCGGCACAGTGGTTGCCATACCAGATGTGATGGCATTGACTTCACCTGGTGAGAGAGCAGAGTGTCGGCGAGAAGCACCACAACGTCAGAATGCATCTGGTGGTAATGAAGGTGTTCGGGGCCTTAAAGCTTTGGGAGTAAGGGATCTCTCTTATCGCCTTGCTTTCGTTGCGAATTCAGTGCAGGTTTGGTTTTGTGCTACAATTCCATGGTTGGCTTTCTATTGTGCATTTACTCAAGCATTTCTTAAGAATTCCATTCCCTTTTCTTTTAGGTGGCTGATGGTAGAAGGGGTACCGACCTTCGAGATCGGAGAATGGATGGTGATGATCACGATAAACAGGAGTTCACAGTATGTTCTCAAAAGGAAAAAAAAAATATTTTCATTGTTGGTTTCCCCCTAAATATAAGTGTTATTTATTATGTTGCTTTGCAAGTCAAGCTGTATGTTTTCCTATGCATGTGTGTAAATATTACGCATTTATCAATGTACTCTTGCATTCACATCTTGCTATACTTTAAAACGATTTAGTGGTTGATGGCTCACTTTACCTTTGTTGTTGTTGATCTCCCTTTAATTCCTATTACCGCTATATAAAGTCCTATTACCAATTAGAAGTTTCAGTCTGCCTCCCACCATTTATTATGTTATATGTATATTTTGTTATTTAGCCTGCTAATACACAGCATCCATCACCTTCTGCATTGATATGAAACTGCTGTTTTTCTATTTCTATGTTATCATATTAATTCGATACTATTTGGTCTGCTTCACTCAGGATGCTGGGACTCATGATATTTTCTCCTTAGTCTGCTGCGTTTATCTAATAGCTATTATTTTCTATGGCAGCAAGAAGAAGAAGAGGAAGTTTTGAGGATGAGGGACACACCTGATTTTCTGAATAAACTAGTCGATAGCATTTGCCCTACGGTGTTTGGCCATCAAGAAATTAAAAGAGCCGTCCTTCTCATGTTACTGGGTGGTGTTCACAAGTCAACCCATGAAGGAATCAATCTTAGAGGGGATATCAACGTGTGTATAGTTGGAGATCCAAGTTGTGCAAAGTCCCAGTTCCTAAAGTATGTATGGCTACATTTATTTGTCCTCTTAAGCATTTCTGGTCTTAAATCTGAATTACTTGAACATTCATAGACATAATTCTATTCGTCAAGTAGGCATAATGACATTCATTGGACAAGCCCGAACTTTGCTTATACATAACTGTTCACGTACATAACGGCATCAACCACCATATAAAACTGTGTAGTTCCATACAACATCCGTAACCAAAACCACATGAACATTGATATATTGCATGATATTCATGGTAAAGTGTAACATCGCAAGCTTCTTTTTGATTGGATGCAATTATCGAGCCAGTACTTGACAGATCTATTTCTGCAAATTTTCCAATTTGCTATTTGATAGGAAGCAGTGTGGTAAACAGTAAATTCTTTTTTTAATTTTTGACTGGTTGATTTTGATGCACCATTTTGATCTTCTGCTGGGGATCTGGGCAGGATGGAAAAGAGGCTCCTAGCTAATTTGTCTAGCCCTGCTTCAAAGTTAAGAAAGTCGTTCTAGTGGGTGCTTTCGTCAATGTAAATAGTTAAGGTTTTAGTTCTGAAGTGAACGTATTTAACCTGCATACTGCAATTGTAATCTTAACCTTTAACTACATCATGCTTGGATTACCCTAGAATATTTCCTAATGTTATCTGTATTTTATAATACCTAGGGTATTAGTTTATGAAACAAGCATCATTAGTCTGAATACCCCATTTTCTGTCTTAGATTGTAATTGTACCTTGCTTGATTAATTACCATAGTAACCTTTTCAATTGGTATCGGTATCTTATTTTTACTTCTAATGTTGATTAATTACATCAATTATAACAGATATACTGCAGGATTAGTTCCCCGATCTGTCTATACATCTGGGAAGTCTTCATCTGCTGCAGGATTGACTGCAACCGTAGCAAAGGAGCCAGAGACTGGCGAGTTCTGTATTGAGGTAATGTTGCTCCATGCTTACTGATAAGCCAAAGCTATTTTTTTACGTCATTAACTTTAGATAATATGGTAGATATATGTAGAAATCACCTGAACATCTCCAGTTTGTAGAGTAAGCTACATGTTATTATCTGATGTGACATGAATGACAATTGGGAAATGTACTTAGATTGTAGACTTGGTCCTAAATATGGGATAGTCTTCATGTGAGTATAAGTTTTACTATATGTAACTTTTTCTAAAATAATTATTGTTGGAAAATACCATTCCGAAATTGATTTGTTTGATTCAGCAATAAAAATCGGTGTTGCAGGCTGGTGCACTAATGCTCGCTGATAATGGTATATGCTGCATCGATGAATTTGATAAAATGGAGATCAGGGACCAGGTAAACTTACTGCAATAATTCAATGCATACATTTGATTAGTCGAATTTCAACAATATTGACCCCTGGAACTGAAATATTAAGGTTGCCATCCATGAAGCAATGGAACAACAGACCATAAGCATCACAAAAGCAGGCATACAAGCAACATTGAATGCCAGAACCTCCATATTGGCAGCAGCAAATCCTACTGGTGGGCGCTATGACAAGTCAAAGCCACTCAAGGTTGGTATCTTCAATAGGAGATTTTATCGCCACTCCATACTGATATATTATGCTCCCTGTTTAAATATAAATTCCATGTTTACACAAATCATGTCTGTTCCAAGGTAATTGGTTTGAGGTTTGTAAAACTGAAGCCTGAGAAAGTAAACCATGATTGTTTCATTATGTACAGTACAATGTGGCACTTCCTCCTGCGATTCTCTCGAGGTTTGATCTTGTGTATGTTATGATCGATGAACCAGATGAGAATACAGATTATCATATCGCTCACCACATTGTGAGGGTCCGCCAGAGACAGGAAGAGGCACTTGCCCCGGAATTTACCACAGCAGAGTTGAAGCGTTATATTGCATACGCGAAATCTTTGAAGCCTCAGGTCCATTGAACTATCTCCTTTGTGAATGAGATCTTCGCTCCATGAATTTATCACCTCATAACTTGGCCATTCTCATGCAGCTAAGCTTAGAAGCAAGAAAAGTGCTGGTAGAATCTTATGTTGCACTTCGCAGAGGTGATACTGCTCCTGGAAGCAGAGTCGCTTACAGAATGACAGTTAGGCAGCTGGAAGCACTGATTAGGCTTTCAGAAGCCATTGCTCGAATTCATTTGGATAAAATAGTGGGTACACTTGAATATCTAATTTTGAGTGATTAAAATATTCAATAGTAGGAATTGTGTATTTCTCTAAGCATGTGATTCTTTTGTATGCAATAGGTTCTTCCAGCTCATGTCCGCATGGCAGTAAGGCTGCTTAAAACATCTATTATCAGGCAAGAAGATATTAAATCTCTCTATTGGCTTTCCTCTCTACATTGTAATGCAACTGGTTGAAATATGCGGTGTTCTATGCTAGTGTTGAATCAAGTGAAATTGATCTCTCTGATTTCCAAGATCAAGATGATGGTGATGGAAACAGAGTACCTGATGAGACTGTGCCACCTGGAGATGCAGGTCCTGCAGAAAATGGAGGTAAGTGTTATGGCTTGTAGGCTATAAAGTTGTTTTTGTGTTTATTTTTCAATCTTCCTGGTTTCATATGTTGTTTCAATATAAAAATAGCTGGTGATCATGGGGTGGAGAGCCAACAGAAGAAAAAGATGGTAATAACTGAAGAACATTTTCAGAGGGTTACTCAAGCCCTGGTTATGCGCCTGAGACAGCATGAAGAGACAGTGATGCAAGATGGTATGAGGCATCTCTTTTGCAAGATTTGTTGTCTTATTTCCTGTAAAAATAGTTTATCTAACTTCCTTTTTTCCCCTCGAATACTGATATTTAATGGTCAGTTCATTGAATTTTAGTTTCATGCTTCTACCATTTGTTGTTATTTAAAATTTGTATGCACAATGAAACTTAGCATCTTAGAGAATACTTGCTATATGTCCAATTGGACTTTCTATATCAGAAATGCCATTCATATTTCATGAAATCAGATATTTGCCTTCCCCTGACACAAGACCGTGAACTACCAGCAAGAAGCTTGTTTTGTTGGTTTCCTTTAATATGTGAAGGGTACTGTGGATAAGGCTGTAGAAACTCCTAAAATCTTGTTCCTAAGATGTCTAGAACACTCCTAGATTCTATCTACTCATATTTTTTTTACCCATCTTTCATTCCTTCTCCACACAATGTTGAATGTTCTTAACTGTAACATTAGATAGATAATTTATAATTGTAAGTTTGCACAATATAGGACTAGTCTAGAAGCCTTGGCGTTGTAGCGATAAATGCTGTTCTCAGCTGTATCACATGAATTGTGATTGTCTTGCCATATTTACTATAATTTCGGTTCAAAACATTATAAATTAAACTGTAGTTCTAATTACAGCATCGAAGTCCTTTAGGTATTTGTTGAACCTACAGGTCCTATAGGAACTTGTCGCATGTGCAGTTGTATATCAGTTAAAGATATTATTACTCTTACAGGAAGCATTTGGGAGCCATTTTCGGCATACTTTGGTAGTGCCTTAGCTTAGCAATAATCTGATAATTAAGTTCTGTCACTAATAATAACTTAACATGTCTGCTACCAAATTTAAAAGGTTCCCTTGACAAGTTTCTTGGTAAAAAAATGTTCTTTGGTTGGTATCAAAGGAGGACATGCTATAGTTATCTTTATCTTTTCTCCAATTTCTTCGTATTCCCCATTCTCCACCATGATGTACTCGTTTTGCAAAGATCCATAAAACAGGCTGTAAAGTTAAGCTGGTTTCAACATCTCGTAGTATACCAATGAGCAGTAACTCAGTTGGTATGGGCACTTCCCTTCTTGTGGAGAGTGCAGGGTTCGAACCCCGGGAACCCCAAGAGAGGAAGAGTTCACAAACTAACACTTTCGGGGCAAATTCGTGGGTTCCTTGGGTGGGTGGGTGTGTTGTGTGGTTGTGTGTGGGTGTGTTGTGTGCATTAGTTAGGGCTTACGGGCCAGTACCAAAAAGAACATCTTGTAGTATAAGTATAGTGTCATAGCCGATGGACATGTGTGCATCGATATTTGGAATGTTAAATATGCATGATTCGGGATAACCTGTTTTCCAACATAACCAGTGCATTTTGTACTTTGAAGTGATTCGGCAAACCTGTTTTCTAACATGACCTGTGCATTTTGTACTTTGAAGCGATTCAAGAAAAACTTAAACATCGGAACTTCCAACTTCCAGTTCCTGAGAGAACTTCTGTGGTTATATCTTAATCCATTGTCAACTTTATTTGCTGGTGTGTATCGATGTACAAATTCCTGATATTTGCAGGCAGTGGTTTGGCTGGCATGAAGCAAGGTGATCTTATCGTATGGTATGTTGAGCAGCAGAATTCTCAGGGAGCATACAGTTCCACTGAAGAGGTCCGAGAAGAGGTCAAATGCATCAAGGCCATCGTCGAGGTATAAAGCCGCAAAGTTATGAACAATTTATTTCCAGCAATTATTTCCCTAGAAATAAACACAACCAAAAACTTAATTCGATCTGTTTGCAGAGATTGGTACAAAGGGAAGGCCATCTTATAGTCATAGATGATGGAACAAGCTCAACAGCGGCTACTTCCACTGAAGGCGGTCAAGGAAGATCCTCAAGCGAGAACAGGATTTTAGCCGTGGCGCCAAATTACTTAATCGACTGATGCAACAAAACAATCAAATTTTCAGTTAATGATGCCAATTTCGTATCCTCACTGGGGACAGCGATATACAACTTGGACAATGGGATGATGTATTCTTGATCACTTTTCTTCATTCCTTGATACTTTATTGTTCAACCCCTAGAGTGTTCTTGTGTAATTGAGTTGAATGTTACTTATAATTAATCTCTTGTTTTGATACTTTTGATTTAATTTAACACCTTGTTTAGGGAGTTGAATTGATTATTTCTCCTCACTTAAGAATTCTCATCTCAAATTTTAGCGTTTTTTTGGGTGTGGGAAGATGACCGAAACATCTTCAGCACTGCCGTTATAAAGTAAGCCAACATGTACATTGCGCCTTGAAATTTAATTTAATCCTTATAATGCATTTCTAATTGTATGATGCTACATGATATCTACGAAAATGTTTTCCTTTTACCAAATAAATTTTTTAAAAAAAATTAAAAGAAAAAATTGTGTACCTTATTCCAAAAAAAGAGGACGAAGAAAGCAAGGGCTATTGTCATGTCGAAGTGAGACTCATTAAAGTCTTAATCATCTTTCTGAGATAAGAGATAAAAGTGGGATAATTAAGCTCACCCGAATTCATTAAAATGTATCAAAGTCTTAAACTCTACTATACATATTCTATACTTTTCAAAAACATGTGTTTGTATCCATCCAACTCAAAGCTATTTATAATTACCTAAGTATACACTTAGATCTTATCTGTCTACAGTAACTGGTAGCATTGTATACATTGAAAATTTATGTTTTCATTGTAGAAACTAAGCATATAAAATTTAATCTTCATTTCAGGGAAAAAAAACCTGGACCTTTTCCATGTCAAGCCGAAGGTCCCTAGATGGGCCAGACAATAACATATGGGGGCCCACCACTGGACCTTTTCCTCTGCCATCCGCCCATTATCCTCTTTGCGCCGAATATTGATCTTTTTCTGAAGAAGATCCGAGGGCGACGAAGAGGTCAGCTTTCTTTTTCTAATTTTTTAATTTTTCTATTTATTTATTTATTTATTCATTTATTTGTGTTCGTGGGTGTAAAGATTTTAAATTTGTGCAATCCAAACCTATTTCACACATGAACGCTGAAATTTAAAATATTGGGATACCTTTTTATCTTAAATGGATCAAAGATCGTCCAAGCTTTGATTGAGATTTAAAATTTTAATGAATAAATTCAAAAGGCTGCTAATGTAGAATAAATTTGTAGAATTGTATGGAGGTATGAATTTTTAAGTTGCGATGGATTGCACGTAACCTGTTTGTGGTTATGCATCACTGACCCAGCTAAGAGCAGCAAGCTTTGAAGGAACGATCGAGCTGTTATAATAGTTCTACTAAGGAAATAAAAGGTAACCCTTTGGGCAAAAGTAAGGCCTTAATCTTACCTTGTCCCATGATTTAACATCTCAGCCGATCCCGATCCGAGATTGGCAAATATGACCCCAAAAATGCTTGTCCAAGTTCCGAGATCGATACCAAGGTTTTAAACCTTGGTATTGGGTTCACCAATTGGTTATTGCAGTTTATATGTTAAGTTTATCGATGGGTAGTGAGTTTATTAATGGGCTGTTGGTTTGTTTAACATCATTAATTACTAATAAAATTTAAAAAAAATTACAGTTCTCATTAGAACATATATAAAAAAAACCATTCTAGTCTCTAGATAGCATTAATTACTAACAAATGTGTTGAATTGTTCATAGTTATATTTATTATTACTCTAGAAAAATTGTAATTGTTACTCAAACGATAAAAATCCGATATTTCCGATCCGAGATAGCTGATTCCGAGCCCAAAAGTGGTTGTCCGATACCGGTACTTATACGGTCATACCGAGTTGTTAAACCTTGCCTAGCTAGTCCTACCTTTTTCATGGAGTCAATGGCTCACGCAGTTAGTTACTGGATAGTATTAGCAAGCGTCGACTTTTATCGTAAACTTTGTTAATGAGAGGCACTGTTAGCACATACCTATTGCTTTTTACATGAACTCCAAAGTGAATGAATTAAAAACAATCAACTACAAGTTATGTCCAACTATCCCAATTGATAGTAGTTGTCGTCGTTGAATGCGGCGGACATTGGTGTGGCTAATGTTGAACCGAATTGATGAAATCCTGAGTCGAGGAGTGCTCTTTACTTAAGTCATTATATGCCCTCTTTACTGCTAAGGTTTTGATAAATTTGTTGCTCAAGATAAAACAGGCGCACATAAAATCTGTAGGAGAGTTGGAATGATTTGTGGTGTGGTTTAGAAAATCTTTCCCCGTATCATTTCAACATCATGGTGCACCACCCTTCACTATTGGACATCATCTTTCACAAAAGGATGACTACATCCAATTTATCCTCCTTGAATGACATTCATTGAATCAACACATAGTTGCCACTCATTGGGTGAGAAGAAGACCATATTCAATGTATATTTCTTGAATGAAATTCTTTGAATCAACATACAAGCGTGAATCAACATTCAAGCGCCACCCATTGCGTGAGATTCATTGATTAAATGGATCATTTAAATATTCCAACACCGATGTCCCATTAGATGCCCAAACTTGGCTGTAGTTTTGCTATTTCTCTTATTGGTAACTGGCATGTGATTCAATTGCAAATTTATTTTCTTTGTATGCTAGATGTGGATCATGAGACTTGCTATCTATGTATGTAATAACCATCTCCTATTTCATGCCCTTAGCTTTTTACAAAAACCAAGTCACTATAGGAAATCATGGTGAGAACTAAAAGGAAGTAAGGGAACTGAGTATGAGCCAATTTCCCCCCATCAAATTGATTTTCCTTTCGTTAAAATAAGTTATTACAGGATTCAGTAAAGCAATCCTTCTGCCTTGAGTTTGCACATTGAATATGGAGATTACATCTTCATCTTCAGCACGGTCACAGTTGTTTCAGATCTGCGCCATGAACCATTGGAGCTATCCTTCCTTTGTACTGTATCGAGAAGAAGGGCCTAGCCATCAAAAGCTGTAAGCTAGCTTCTGATAAGAACCTGCATTGCTTGTCTTAGCATAAACCAATATAAACTGGGAAACATAAATGCATAGGCTTGGGAACAATGCTTATTAGTTGCTTCTTTGAAATATGTGCAGGTTTACTTATAAAGTAATTGTTGAAGTGGAAACAATTAGCTCTACATTGTTGGAGTGCTATGGTGTGCCTAAGCCAGAAAAGGAAGCAGCCCAAGAGCATGCAGCAGAAGGGGCATTGTGGTATCTTAAGCATCTTGGACACTTAAACTAACATGATCATGCTATGTTCCAACAATCTCTAGATCTAAAATGTTGTCTCTATGCCTATAGATCTTCATTTATGGAAATGGGTGATAAATTATTTGTTCTCTCTTTTTAAACTGGGTGTAATCCAGACTGATATGATTGTGAGAGCTGTAATGAAAGCACAATTTCTATATATGTGTTCTGGAATTCTTTTGAGCTATAAATTTGTCTCATTTTCGGTTGCATGTTTTCTTGCAAAGAAAATCCTCTCTATTTCTCATATTTGCTCTACCAAAATAATTATTTCTATGTACGTTTTATGGGCAAAAGCTTTCTATTCGCGGTCTCTCCCCATGATGGTCGTATCACGTCAAGGGATGCCGGTAGATCAGTGTGAAATACCGCTAAAGGGCAATTCTGCCTTGGCTGGCTGTACGAAGTCGGTAATTGATCCTTTAGGACAGTGAATGACACGCTCACCAATGGCCGGTAACATTTAATCATTTTTCCTTTTTGCATATTATTTTAAATATATATTTGAAGCTACAAAAATATCTACCAATCTAAATAACCCTTCATCTATTGGGCATGATTATTGTTATTTGTATAGCTTATATATATTGCTCTCTTTTTTTTCCCTCGAGCAGGTTATCTTTAGGTTTGAGCTCTTGTTGATTCAGTCTACTCACGATTTTTCTCAATCAAGAAATAATGGTTATGATGATGGCCTATCACATTCACCAGCACCCACTTCCCAACATTCTGATTAGCCCTTCACCTTCAAAATTAAGCAAGGGCAACATCCCAACATAAACAACAATAACAGGCCTAGGTTCATTCCCCCATTGATGCATATGCTCTACTTTTGCTCACAACACTGCGTCTTCTTCGGTTTCAATGGTGCCTCATGCTTACATCTCTTTCCTACTCCTGGGCTTGGTCTCTGTTGGGTATTCTCAGATAGACAGCTGCAAGAGTTTGGATCCAACCACCTTTCTTCCTTCTACCTTAAATGCTTCTGGTCTCAACAGCAAACCCATATGGAGTAACTTCATTCTGAGGGTAATTATACTGCTCCATATTCTCCTAGCTTACATATTTCTAATTTTTTGGGTTAATTTACAATTTTGATGCTACTACCAACATTAGTTAGATGGGTAGATTCTTTTTAGTTTTATTTTCCAAACAGAGTATAGACCAAACTATTTCGCATTGAGTTGAAGTTGAATTATCATTGAATTTATAGCTTAGTGATCCTCTTAACTGTTTATGCCAAACTTATGATCTCCTATATATATGAAACACTACTTTGTTTTAACCCTTTCAATATTTACTATTACTCGCAGTATTCACAGGATCAAGATTACGTTTTGAGCATTGTGCTCTCTGCGGTATATGCATTGGGATGGATTGGCATAGGATTTTCAAATGATGGTATGATGATTGGATCAAGCGTAATGGTTGGATTTATTGGCCGAGTAGGCAGAGCGCAGATCAAACAGTACTATTTACGCGGCCAGTCTACTTCACAAGTTGTCGTAAATGAGGGCCAATTGCTAACAACCGAAGTTGCTCCACAAGTTGTTCTTTATGGAGTCAATATGTACTTGGCATTTCAACTGTGATTCTCAGCCCCTGTTAGCCGAAAGAATCTTCTTTTTGCATATTCAACTGCAACTCCAGATAACTATCAGCTTACTGAACACGAGGATAAGATATCCATTTCCTTCGACTTTTCAGGAGGTTTGCTTATTTGTTCACTCTCATCCTTATTCTTGATTAAAAATATAAAATAGAATCTGTGTTGTATGGTAGAAATTTATGATAGTTTCTGCGAACCTGTTCTTTGCTTCGATGAATTTTTTAATCCCGATGAGATCAACAAGCAAACAAGGGGTGAGAATCCATTTAGGGGCTGTTTTGTGTGTCGTTGGAGCCCCATGTGGTTCTAACCACACCTTAATCTAAAATTTCATGTTCGGTTCCAAGTAGTTGATGTAGTTGGAACAACAATTTGAATTGGAATACATGTAGTCACAACTACGCTCAAAATGAGCATTTTTACAACTACATGTGTTAGAAGGCAAAATATATATGAAAAAGTAGTTGATGTATTGCAGCAACATGCAAACAAACAATTATTTTGCAGTTGATGTAGTTAGAACTACATTTTAATCAATCAAAAAAATGGTGTTAGTAGTTACATCTATATGTAGCTGTATAAATACATTGTTTTTCTAACTACAAGCAACCAAACACATCCTTAAAAGGATATCAAGTAGTTGGAGCATTTCTCCTTTTTGATGAACACTTGATTGCTCAACATTATTAATTAGTTAATTTATTTTTAGAAGATATAAAATGGTTGAAATTGTCCCCCCTTCTTTCCGCTAAATAGCGAAACAAAAGATTTAAAAATACATAGTTGAGGTTGGAGATCATATAGTTGAACACACGCTTGCATGTGCATGCCCATGGGGCATCCATTCACATGCTCTCACTCACCCCATGGCGAGAGATGCAACCCCCGTGCATAATTTTACGAGCAAATAGTGCTGCGGTTGTATCCTGCCCCAATTCTATCATTTGTAATTTCTTTTCCGTGTTCATCGATAGCTATTAACATACGAAATGCAAACATGTATCCTTTTGAAATACCTGAAAACATGAAACCTATAGGTACACCTGCTACCTCTGCATATCCATACAAGCTGAAAAGGAATCACGGACCCCTCACTCTATTTGGCTGGGGCGTGCTTCTACCAGTTGGGGCGGCTATTGCAAGATACTGCAAAGAATGGGATCCATCATGGTATTATCTCCATGCAATCATGCAATTTGCAGGATCTATTATCGGTTTTGCCGGTATAATGTCAGGGATTGAAATTTATGATCAGCTGCGTTCAGATGTTTTCACACATAGGGGACTTGGTATCTTTGTCTTTGTGCTAGTTATTCTGCAGGTGAGTTAATTATCATTATGAAATTAAGGTTTCTAAATTATAATATTCAATATTGTTTCTGACATAATTGTAAGTTACGTGCTATGCAGGTGATTGCGATTTTTATACGTCCTGAGAAAGAATCGAAGATCCGAAAGTACTGAAACTGGTACCACCATTGGGTCAGTAGGCTCGCTCTATTTCTTGCATCGATCAACATCGTTCTTGGGATTCATGTTGGGGGTGCAGGGTCTTTGTGGAAAGTTGGCTATGGCATCAGCCTTGCTCTAATTTTAGCAGCGGCATTTGTGCTTGAAGTGTTGTCATGGTTGAGAGGGTCAGAGAAATCTGCTGTGTCTTCGGCCTTTTAACTGTGGTTTCCGAAGTTTTTCATTTTCGGTTTTTGGGTTCAGAGGCAATTCTTGTACTTTTGATAATACCATGTGATATTGAGCTATATATCATAAAATTTGTTCAGTTTTCCTCTGAGGTAGCAAATATAGCGAAAGAATCAAATGGAAAGGCAGAGCCGATCTGTTAATTGCCCATGATTCAAATTGTCTTGCAGGTTTTTCGTGCGAAAGATAACATGCAAAAAATAAAATAATGTTAAAGAGAAGTAATACCAAACTGATTTCCTAAGCTTGCAGCAAATATACTGCATGTTTAAATAAATCTTCAAGTTGTGCAACAAGGCTATCTGCAACACACAATCATGCACAGATCTAAATATAATCCCATACCAACTTCCTTTGATACAACAATCACCCACTGAAGAAAAATGAGATGCCCAGAATTTGTTACGGAATAGGTTACAGCCTGTAGTCAATAAAAGCAATATTATGAATACTGGATTAAAAAATAATTCTGAGGATCAAAATTCAGACCGTCCACAATTAGCGTTATTTGTTTCACATAACATGATAGTAAAATATATTTAAGAAAAAAGAAGGTAAAAAGAGAAAAAGGCGTGGTATTAGATTGTTCATCCAAAGTTATTAAGGATAAATGAGGTCAAAAATGTCACATTTCCCTATCATCTCTTAAGTATAGCTTTTAGAAGTCATCGTAAATATCAGCAATAGAGTTCGACTGCAAATCTGCAACAAATTGGGAGATAAATAGATGTCAAGCAAAATGTAAAAGGTACTCAAGATGAAATGTTCCATGGCATGCATACCTAAATTAATTAGACAGACGGTCCACAAACCAAGTGGTATGACCAGATTATGGTTTAATACAAGGTTTGCAAAAGATATATATATATATATATATATGAGATTAATGGAGGAAAGAGGCCATAGGAGAGGATTTCCTCCTATGGCGTGGAAAAAATACAACCTCCACCATTTTTTCCGATGACCGGCATCCATCATCATCATCGTTATCATCTAAGATGTGCGTACACCAAATTTCATGTGATTCCACAACTTTTTCACCGTTGATTTAGTGGGTTCAAAATTAACGGTTTACCGACAATAGAACTTTTTACATTGCTAAATCAACGGTGAAAAAGTTGTAGAATCACATGAAATTTGGTGTTTTAGGAAATTTCCTCCCATAGCCTCTTTTCTCCATTATTCTCTCTCTCTACATATATATGAGAGAGAGAGGCCCCAGGAGGCTTATTTTTTTAGATGGAGGCAAGAAGTACACCCTCCATCATTTTATTCGACGATTGGCACCGTACATCTTGATCGTCATCGTCTAATATGTCGATACACCATTTTTCATGAGATTATAACACTTTTTCACCGTTGATTTAGTAGGTACAAAATTAACGGTTTACTGACAATAGAACTTTTTACATTGCTAAATCAACGGCGAAAAGATGTTAGAATCACATGAAATTTGGTGTATCGACATATTAGACGATGAAGACCAAGATGGACGGTGCCGATCGTCAAATAAAATGGTGGAGGGTGTGCTTTTTGCCGCCGTCTAGAAAGGTCATGCGAGTAGTATCTGCCATAGCTAACACACGGTGCTGGCCATAGCTCAATCTCCGTTTTATGAAACAATTTAATTGATTGACAGAACTATAAGTCAGATAAAAGTTCGTGTTAGTTAAATCATTAACATCGTTGTAAATAGCAAGCACAAGTCATCTGTACATAACCATCATTTCATGTCTCAACCACAAAGGCTCTTCTAGCAACAAACTGAGAAATATAAAAGAAATTTGCTTATCCAACTCAATTACTATGGAAAAATAGTAAAGGGATCATACCTTATTTTAACCTTTAGAAGAACATGTGCCTCATTAACGAAAGTAAAGCGTAGAGAAAAGAATAGCAATGTACACCTGTGTCAAAGATATGAATATTAGCATACACCAGGAAAGCACTTCGAGAAATAAGAATCGAAATTCAGATTAATAGCTACATAATAAGTAAATAAGGAATAAATTAAAATGTAACTAACATAATGTCATTAATGTCCTATGTTTCTGGCATACAAAATAGAGAAAATATTGGCTAAATGCATGACAATAAGAATTGCCAGGAGCCCAGGGACATCTATATGAATATTAAACCAGAAGCAAGGAAGGATTTCAACACTAAACTAATTAAAACAGCCAAGCTTGCTATCTGTTGCATAGGTCCGTCCCTTCTAATGGATGTAGATGGAACAAGAAGAGTGAACCAAATATAATTCAGAATCAGATCCATGTGAAGATGAGACAAACAACAATTGAATAGTTATTCAAGCAAGCTTCCCAATAGCATTTTTGAGTTGGCAAGAGTAGAGATTGGATTTAAATATCTATCGATTTATTGACGATATTTATTAATTTTCTAGAAAAATATAAGCATGCTGTTACAAGATGTATTTAACAAGAAAATTTGATCCTCCAACTGTAATTACAATTTGGAATTAATCAATATTATGAATCCTATCTTGTGTGATACATTTCTTTACCCCAGAATCTAAACTCTTTCTATGGCCACCAACACTAGAAAGATCCAACATGTGAACTAACAATTCTCCAATACCTACTCTAGGGAGTGAGACCACACACACACGCATGCAAAAAGTAAAAAAGGAAGAAGAAGGAGAAGAAAGAAAGAAAAAGAAAATAGCAGTTAAGCGTTCAGTCACCAACTGGAAGAAGAAACTAAGGAAAGAAATGATAGAATCAAGAGAGTAGCCTTTTTCTATTGGGATATTTAAAAAAACTTAAACATCTTCATGCGTTAGGAAGTATATTTTATTTTCTTCTCAGAATTCTTCAAGGAATTTGATGATGCTCAGTACCGAGAACTCTCCAGATCACGACACGTGGCAGATGACGTGTCATGTATCTTACAGGATAGAAGCGAGAACGGTACATTGGAGGTGTACCCCGGGCTTTCCTCTCGAGGATGTTCCCGACCTTTGGTGAACTTCCAGACCACTCCTAAGCTTGTCTTACAAACAACCATCGGCTCGTCTCCGAGCCCCCTGCACGCTGAGTTCCCTCAGTCCTCCTAGCTCGTCTCCGAGCTATCACAGAACCAAGCTCTCTCGGCCTCCCGCTCGTTGCCGAGCCTCCCGTCGAGCTTAGCTTCCTCGGTATCACCGATCAACCCACTGCGCAGATCACAGACGTCTCCGCCATGGCTCCGCGAATCTTACTAGTCACGAGATATCCGCCGTCCACGATCCCGCATTCCATGTTATCGCGTTCCCTCCATTAACGAGCGTATCTCGTCATTAATGGGAGATACAGCCTTTCACGCAGGCGTAACGCCCGGGGGCGTAACGGACGACGTGGATCTCGCGCCCGCCAGCCCATGACTGCCACTATATAAACCCTTCTCTCAGACGACTCAGGTAAGGCAATTTTACCCAATAGGCCGCTACTCTGCCAAAATACCTCGACTAACTTGATCGTCGGAGGGTTCTCGGTGGTACAACCTGTAACACCCTAGTTCTTTTATACCAGTTCTAGTTCATGTATTTCTTTATTTATGGTATGTTCCTGATTTATATGTTTTGGGTGAGAATAGTGTTTTTGACATCTGTATTTGCATCCGACCCGCTTTCTGGAAATCCGTCTTGATTCATATTTATGATTTATCCTGACTTGATACGTGGACTCGTACACTTTTATTTACATACTGCATATTGACATTTATCTGGCATCTGCATTTTTAAGTATAACATTTGAAGTCAAGTAAAATATTTTAAAAATATATTGTATGGCCTGCATGATACCCCAACCCTGTGGTAGCATCTGCGCATCTTGTTCTCGTCCCGTTCAGTGAAATGGACTTGTTTGGATAACTATGTACACGTGCGTGCATCCGTTCTTAGGGGTATGCATTTTTTCGTTACCCGGATATCCAACTTTAATTTTGGTCGACATGTATATTTTTCGTATTTTAAAACTGAATTTTAGACCCGACCCGGGCATGTTTTGGACTATATTTGTATTTACCAGAATATCAAATTTTATTTATATAATATTAATTTTATAAACTGATACAAATTAAAATTTAGTTAACTAATAAAAGATTTTTTAAATTTAAATCTAAACTAATTTCCTAACAAACTAACAACCCCTTTCTCTCTCTCTCCTCTGCATATATATATTTATATATATTTTATTTATTTATTTTTTTCTTTCCTTATTTAATACACAGCCTCTTCTTCTTACTTCTTTTTCTTCTTTCATCTTTCTTTTTCTTGATATTGTTTTTTGATTCCGGTGATCACCGCCGGAGCCGTGCTCGTTGCTGACGATCCGAGTGATCCAGTGAACGTACTTTGCCTGCATGATCACCCTCTTGCATTGTTTAGACCTGTCCCGTGTGCCGTGCGTGCGTTGCGACGTTTTACCGACGTCGGACGTACCGTACATATCCGTTTCGTGATCCGTCAAGGCAAGTTAATCTTGCTACATGCTATACTATTATATTCTATATTCATTTGAATAATAACATCACATAATGATTAGTTATGCATCCCACATTATCATTTTGCATGTTTCACCGTTTTCGGATATCCGTGTGCATCCGTACAAGTTATTTCACATCTAGTGCATGCAAACTTATCTTGTTACATACTATATTACAATATAATGCACCAAATGGAATATTTACATCTCATATTGTTTAGTTGTACATCCTGTATTTATCAGTTTATCATTTTACTGTTATATGACGTCCGTGTGCATCCATATCATTATTTACATGTCTAGTCGCATGCTAAATCATCTTGCTACAAGCTAGGTATAGTATTATACATTCATATTAAAGTTTTACCGTTTTCAGATACCCGTTTGCATCCATATCATTTAAAATATATATCGTCGTAATATTTCTTATTATTATATTTAATTAGTTTATAATATACATTTTATAATGTTATACAAAATATAGTTTGAAAATATTATAGTTTACACATGAAACGTCGTTGCAAAGCGGATACGACAAATCTGAAATTTACTGCATACCTTACCTTATAAAATTCATTATAAATCATAGAAAAATTATTAGTATACGTTTTTTAGTTCGTTACGAAGCTAACTCAGAATACTATAACTATATGAAATATTTACTTGCAAAATAAATTGTTTAAATAACGTAAAATGCAAATGAAAATATCTCTAAACTACTGTCCAAGGAAATTCCAGCAGCAAACTTTCAACTTCGAATATTCATAGCTTTTTATAGGAACAACCTGAGATACTTCAACTTATAAAAATGAAAACCTTATTTAATTATCTTTGTTTTGGTATAAGACACGTCTCTTTTGGAGAATGTTTGTTATTTTTAAGCTATTTTACAAATCAGGGTGACGCTGAATTTCTGAACGGAACTTTCTTGTGCATGGTTAATCAATACCACTTTTATAGTTATTAATCGGTTTGAATATTTATCCATGTTAATATTATTATATCAATATCTAATTAATAAATAATAGTGCCTGTGTTTTAATATTCAGCAAATTTTACCGATTTACAGTTTTATAGTATCCGTCTGTATCCGTATGGTTTATTTACATATCTAGATGCATGCCGAGACCATATTATTTCATGTTATTGTTGTTATTTGGACACCCCATGCTTGATATTGGACACCCTACATAGTCATGATGTAACCCCTGATCGATATTTGTGCATCCATACTTTTATCGTACATTTTCACCCTGATTTAATACTTGCTACAGTTTGATTATGAGCACCCGTTTGATACCTGTGCACTACTTGAAATGACCTGATACACCACTACTTGACATGAATTGATACATGTACACTACCCGACATGACCTGATGTATCACTACTTGACATGTTACCTGATTCTGTTTCTAATGCCGACAATCCTGACATGTTGTCCCGATGGATATATCCTGTTGTCTGTATAGACAAACATGTTCCTGCTTGACCCTGTGTTGGCATTAGTCTCAGATTTATCAATACCTGACTTGAACACATAACTTGGGGGTATGGGGAAATCAATAATGAAACTTGACTTGTAACTCGACAGTTCGATGCTTATACTGATCAGTCTTACGGGCTAGGCCAGCCCCGGGATGCTGGTGCTGACATCATCCGGCTGTACATGTTACCTGTTTACTACCTAGCGGCACGTTTCGGATTCAGCTCGAGAGTCTTGACTGTGGTCCCGGGCATGCACGGGATACTATTGAGTTACATCGACGATTCATCAAATTGACTGCCACTATATAAACCCTTCTCTCAGACGACTCGGGTAAGGCAATTTTACCCAATAGGCCGCTACTCTGCCAAAATACCTCGACTAACTTGATCGTCGGAGGGTTCTCGGTGGTACAACCACCCCGGGACTTCCTTGTGGGCAGCTTGGCTTCATTCCAAATCAAGCCCACTGAGATCCACACGCATTGAGAGGCAACCCTAAAATCCAATCTCAGCCATCCATCACCGCTCGATGTAGATCAGCGGAAGACAATATCTGAAGAAGATCAAGGCCTCCATCAGTTGGCGTCGTCTGTGGGAATCTAAGATTCCGCTCAATGAAAGTTGATCTTCCGATCTCGAACTCATGACGAGTGACCATCGCGACGATCCAAGCTCCAGCCGCCATCCTCCCCATAATGGAGACACGGATGGATCCCCTCCTCCCTCGAACTCCATTCACGCACTGTCTGCGCGGATAGATCGGCTCGCGTCCGTCGTGGATGCGCTTGTCCGTGTCTAAACGGACGGACAAGCTCCCCGAGTCACCGCTCCACCACCTCGGGAGCGACACTTAGGGAGAGAAGACATTGTCCGCGCCGGCGCATCCGAGCACCGCCACGCTATCTCCGGCGGCCACAGATCCCCCGTGGCGAATAATTCGATGACCCGGTAGGCACCTCACAGCTCGACATCGAGGTATTATGAAAGAGCGTCCTGTCCCGAGGCCCATCGCGCTCTTGTCCCTCCCGAGGAGGTGTCGGTCAGCTCGCCTACTCCCAGGCATGGCCGGCGCCCTCTCCCTCGACAGGTTCGTGCGGACGTAACTTACCACAGCAGCTCAAGGACGACTTCGCCAGGGGACCTGAGGAACATCATAGAACGGAACCAGAACCGCGGCCAGGCACAGGTTGCCAGCAGCAGGGGCCATAGATCCAAATACACCGAATCCTCGGGATACAACGACCGACTCGATGCCCTCGAAAATAAAATCGAGAGTATAAATCAGGAGAGTCGCCCATCAAGCGACGGGGCTAGCTATGCCGCCGACTCGCTTACGAAGCTTTTCACCGAAGAGCTACTCGCTGTCCACGTCTCCTCTAGGAACAAGCCCCTAAAGGTCTCCCTCTTCGACAGGAAGTCCGACCCGAAAGACCATTTGGACGCGTTCACAGCAGGGATGAATTTCCAGGACAACTCCGATGCCGCGCAATGCCTTGCTTTCCCCGCCACTCTCGTCTGCTCTGGACGATACTGGTTCCGAGAACTCACGCCACGTTCAATCTCTACCTTCGATGAGCTGGCCATCCAGTTCCTCGACCATTTCGTCGGGAACAGACGGCAAAAGCGGACCGTTGATCATCTTTTCACTATAAAGAACGGGGATAATGAATCCTTTAAGGGATACGTCACCCGTTTCTACAACACTCTCCTTGAGGTCCCAGAGCACCGGGACGAGACGGTCATCGCAGCCCTTAGGTCGGGTCTTAGGCATAAAGAGTGGCTCCACTCCTTTGTATTGTCGCAACCTAAGACCATGGCCGAGGTAAAAACCTGGACTGAATGAGAGATCCAGCTCGAGTCCGAGGTAAATGCGAACCTACCCCGGACCGACCAGACCGATCAGAATAAGGAAACAATAGAGCATCACAAAAAGGAGAACTTTATTTATTTATGAGATATTATGGGCTCTTCAGCCTTACAAAAAAATTATTACAACAGAGGGGGACGGGGTCAAGATAGTACTCCTGGTGATACTCCCAGGAGATCTCCGCCAGCCGAGCCCTGGCCTCTGCAACCCGCTCCCGCTGATGCTGCACGCGAACCCGGGACGCCACGGAAGGGCCGGGCGCTCTATCAACCGGGCCGTGGCTCATGATCTGTCTCTTCTGGAAGCACTTCGAAATGAGGGCCAAAGATCGGTCATGCCTAGTCTTCGAGATGACACCGAGAATGAAGATCGTACGCACCTTGTCGAGTTTCTCGTCCAACAACTCCTCGTCAAGAGGGCTGTACAACCCCGAAGACCTCCTCCAAATTGAGTACATCAGCAATTGGAGGAAGGCCGACCGGCGAGGAAGGAGATGGCCGATGCGGTCCTCGATGCGCTAGACCACTTCCCGGTACCTCTTCTCGGAAACAGACTCGTCGTATATATAGATGTCATCGGGACTAATGATCTCTTCGATCGCATAGATACGCCCGGCCATCTCGAAAAGCAATGCTGAAAAGTTGGCATCTCCTTCTCTATTTATAGCCTTCGCAGAATCCCCAAGGGTCTAAATTTGCGTGCGCATGGGCGCGAATCCAGGGATTCTCTCAATTATTCTAATACCATACCGCCACGTGGTGGATATCCCGTATTTCTCGGCGAATCGAAGTCGGAACGACGCGGATCTTGGAACTCCTCGCCTCACCTATGCATTCCTGCCACGTGCCGCCCGCGACGGCCACTCTCCCCGATATTCACACATCTCGGAAGGTCAGGTAGAGCCTCGCAACACCGAGCAGCTACCCTGCTCGGTCTATCCTTAGCGGGTAACTTCTTACCCATCTACGCTAAGGATCAAAGCCCTCGCCAAGAGGCAACCGAGCAGCTACCCTGCTCGGTCTATCCATGGCTCGTAGTTCACTACCCATTGACGCCAAGGATCAAAGATCTCGCTAAGAGGCAACCGAGCGGCTACCTTGCTCGGTCTATCCTTAGCGGGTAACTCCTTACCCATCTATGCTAAGGATCAAAGCCCTTACCAAGAGACAACCGAGCAGCTACCCTGCTCGGTCCATCCATGGCTGGTAGTTCACTACTCACCGATGCTAAGGATCAAAGCCCTCGCCAAGAGGAAACCGAGCGGCTACCCTGCTCGGTCTATCCTTAGCGGGCAACTTCTTACCCATCTACGCTAAAGATCAAAGCCCTCGCCAAGAGGCAACCGAGCTGCTACCCTGCTCGGTCCATCCATGGATGGTAGTTCACTACCCACCGACGTCAAGGATCAAAGCCCTCGCCAAGAGGCAACCAAGCAGCTATCCTGCTCGGTCTATCCTTAGCGGGTAACTTCTTACCCATCTAAGCTAAGGATCAAAGCCCTCGCCAAGAGGCAACCGAGCAGCTGCCATGCTCGGTCCATCCGTGGCTGGTAGTTCACTACCCACCAACGCTAAGAATCAAAGCTCTCGCCAAGAAGCAACCGAGCAGCTATCCTGCTCGGTCTATCTTTAGCGGGTAACTTCTTACCCATCTATGCTAAGAATCAAAGCCCTCGCCAAGAGGCAACCGAGCAGCTACCCTGCTTGGTCCATCCATGGCTGGTAGTTCACTACCCACCGACGCCAAGGATCAAAGCCCTCGCCAAGAGGCAACCGAGCTGCTACCCTGCTCGGTCTATCCTTAACGGGTAACTTCTTATCCATCTACGCTAAGAATCAAAGCCCTCGCCAAGAGGCAACCGAGCAGCTACCCTGCTCGGTCCATCTATGGCTGGTAGTTCACTACCCACTGACGCCAAGGATCAAAGCCCTCGCCAAGAGGCAACCGAGCAGCTACCCTACTCGGTCTATCCTTAGCAGGTAACTTCTTATCCATCTACGCTAAGGATTAAAGCCCTCGCCAAGAGGCAACCGAGCAGCTACCCTGCTCGGTCCATCCATGGCTGGTAGTTCACTACCTACCGACGCCAAGGATCAAAGCCCTCGCCAAGAGGCAACCGAGCAGCTACCCTGCTCGGTCTATCCTTAGCGGGTAACTTCTTATCCATCTACGCTAAGCATCAAAGCCCTCGCCAAGAGGCAACCGAGCAGCTACTCTGCTCGGTCTATCCTTAGCGGGTAACTTCTTATCCATCTACGCTAAGGATCAAAGCCCTCACCAAGAGGCAACCAAGCAGCTACCCTGCTTGGTCCATCCATGGCTCGTAGTTCACTACCCACCGACGCCAAGGATCAAAGCCTTCGCCAAGAGGCAACCGAGCAGCTACCCTGCTCGGTCTATCCTTAGCGGGTAATTTCTTACCCATCTACGCTAAAGATCAAAGCTCTCGCCAAGAGACAACCGAGCAGCTGTGTAAGACCCTAGTTCATTTATACCAGTTCTATTTTGAGTATTTTTTTATTTATGGCATTTTCCTGATTTATCGTGTTTTGGGTGCAAATAGTGTATTTGACATCTGTATTTGCATCCGACCCGACCCGCTTGCTGGAAACCCGTCTTGATTCCTGTTTATGATTTATCCCGGCTTGTTGTGAGAATCCGTGTACTTTCCTATTTTATCTCCTGTTCATCTGCATTATATCTGGCATCTGTACTTTTTTCAATATAACATTTAAAGTCAAATAAAATATTTTAAAAATATCTAGCATGGCCTGCATGATACCCCTGACCATGTCATAGCATCCGCGCATCTTGTTCTAGTCCCGTTCAGTGTAACGGATCTGTTTGGATGACTACATGCACGTGTGTGCAGCCGTTCTTGGGGGTATACATTTTCGTTACCCGGATATCCTGTTTTGGTTTTGGTTGACACGTATATTTTCCGTATTTTAAAACTGGATTTTTAGACCCGACCCGGACGTGTTTTGGACTATTTTTGTATTAGCCAAAATCTCAAATAAATTCAATATTATATTCATTATATATACATTTATATATTACGTTATATATATTTTTATTAACAAAATTATATTTTTCCTAACCAACCAATCTGTCTCTCTCCTATATTATATATATATATAAATTTTCTTTTATAAAACCCATGCAGACTCTCTCTCTCTCTCTCTCTCCTCTTGCGAATCCTATTCACTCCCGAGATCCCGTCACCTCCCTCATACACTACGCTCACCTTCCTTCTTCCCTTTCTTTTCGTCTTCTTTTAAAACCCCCTGCACACCCCGCGACGAACCCACAGAACCCGACCTAGCCTCGCCTCGCCGCCGTCCCCTCATTCCCGACGACCTCACTTCGTCGATTCCATCTCACCACCATCACCACTACCTCCTAACATCACCTTTCCCATGCACAGAACCTGACCCCGACATCAAGAAACCCCACTGCACACCTTGCCTCACCTGCTTCCTCGTCGGAGCCCTGACCCCGTCGCCTCCGTGCACTCGTCATCACAACCACCTCTTCGCCTTCCCCTCTGTCCCAAAACCCCAGACCACCTTCTTCTTCTTCTTCTTCTTCTTCTTCTCTTTTCGTCTCTTTCTTGATTTCTTTCCGGCGATCACCCGCCGGAGCCGTGCTCGTCGCCGACGATCCGAGTAATCCAGTGAACGTTCCCTACCTGCGTGGTTATCCTCTTGCCTTGCCTGGACCCATCCCGCATGTGCGTTGCGATGATTACCCGACGTCAGACGTGCCGTACGCACCCGTCGTGTGTTCCGCTCAGACAAGTTTATCTTGCTACATGCTATAATACTTATCTTGCATCCATATGAATAAAAATATCACATGTTGATTGCATTATACATCCATACTAATGTTTTACTGTTTTCGGATACCCGTATGCATCCATATCATTTAATATATATGTAGCTGCATCTACAAATCACATTAATTCATATTACTGCTACATTAGAACCCCATACTTGATAGTGTGCATCATACATAGTCTTGGAGCTGTAGTTGTAACCCCTGATAGATATTTGTGCATCCAAATTTTATTGTGTATCCATACCATTAATTCTACATATCTAGTTGCATGCCATATTATATTAATTCATATTCTTTTCATATTAGTACCCCATGCTTGATAATATACATCCTACATAGTCATGATGTAACCCCTGACAGATATTTGTGCATCCATGCTTTTATCGTACATCCGTACTTTTACCCTGATTCAATACTTGCTATATTTTACTGTTAGGCACCCACTTGATACATGTACACTACTTGACATGACCTGATATATCACTACTTGACATGTTATCTGATTCTATTCCTAATGCCGACAATCCTGACTTGTTGTCCCGATGGACATATCATGTTGTCTGTATAGACAAACCTGTACCTGTTTGATCCTGTATTGGTATTAGCTCCAGATTTATCAATACCTGACTTGAACACATAACTTGCGGGTATGGGTAAATCAATGATGAAACCCGACTTGTAACTCGACAGTTCGATACTTATACTAATCAGTTTTACGGGCTAGGCCAGCCCCGGGATGATGCTGCTGACATCATTCGTCTGTACATGTTATCTGTTTACTGCCTAGCGGCACGTCTCGGATTCAGCCCGAGAGTCTTGACCGTGGTCCCGGGCATGCACGGGATACTATTGAGTTACATCGACGATTCATTAAATTGATTTCACAGACTTGAGAGTAGTTAACCCAGTAGCTTAGTTCAGATTACTCACCGCACGTCATTTGTGCTTATACCTTTCACTGTTCCTTATTCGTGTTACTGTTATACTTTTATTACTGTTCATACTCATGCCTGCATATCTTGTTACCTACTGATTATATTATTGTTGATATTATGACGCACTGATGTCTGGATTTTGCATGGCCCAGATTCTCTATCTTTGTCGCAGGCCGAGCAGGAATACTTCAGCCGACAGGCCGAGCAGTGAGGATCCTATTAGTATTTTAGTTTAGTTTCCTTTCAGCATTTTCATTTCCGGATGTGAGCCCGTATTTGGGACGTACTTTCCAGATTGTTATTTTTACTTGGATTTATTGCTTCCGCATATTATTTCTTGACTCGTTTATTTTGGCATATGGACTTGTACTAGATAGTTTATTTTATTTTCCTGTTCTTGATATCTCCTAGACAGCCGTAATGTGACTGTGGAGAGATATTTCCTATCCACAGGTAGCATGGTTGGCTCTGTCACGTGCCGATCTTAGCGCACTCTGGAAAGCGGGCCGTGACAGGCTTTGTTTGGTATCAGAGCTATAGGATTTAGGTTAATCGGGGCTGATTCTTTTGTAGTTGGATATTGGACCCAATACACGAATCAGAATACTCGTAACTAGGAACACATCCTGCCACATTGTTATCGTAATTCTTGAATCATATCTTTCTCTTGACCCTTTGTCTTGACGATATGCAAATGACTTTGCATCTCGGCTTGAAATCCTTTTGGTTCTATTATTTCTCCTTTACTATTCCTTCAATTCTGACACTAGGATTTAGGCGACTTGAACGGAGTTATGTAATTATACCTATGAACTGCAGCATGGTTACAATGCGGTACTCTATTTAAGTAACTTGGATTTCTAGTCTTGATCCATTTCCTTGATTTATGGTCGTGATATTACCTTGCTTCTCTCAGTTTCATTACTTACCAGTTCATGTTTTATCACAAGCTTAAATCCGGTTTACTATGCTAATCCTCTTCAGTGTTTTGACTTCAGAATCATGGCGGATAGAGAACTGCGATCGTACCAGAGGCGTGTTGATGACGCTGCATTGCTTGGAGTAATTCGTGGGATGCTGGAGAACCAGAAGCGGCACACCGAGCTGAACCAGGGACAAGCCGAAGCTTTTCAGGAAGGTTTGCGGACTGTCCAGCAGTCCGTAAACAATGTTGCAGCCAAACCAGTACAGCGTGTGGGTACCGTGGCGGATTTCAGGAGACTTGGTCTGTCCATTTTCACTGGGTTAGAAGAGCCGTTGCCAGTGGAGCAGTGGCTGGTCGACACGGAGAATCTGCTCGTTGCCGCACAGATTCCGGAGGACCAAAAAGTGGATGTTGTACGCATCCAATTGGTGGACTATGCCCACGAGTGGTGGTTTGTGGAAGAGACCCTTTTGTCCAAGACGATCAGTTGGGATGCTTTCTCACAGAGTTTCTTGGAGAAGTTCTTCCGCAGACTGCGCGGGAGGAAATGGAAGAAAGGATTATCAGCTTGAAGCAGAATGGCGGATCCGTGGATACGCATGCGGCTGAATGGACACGGCTAAGTCGTTTCGCTGAACCTTTGGTGGCCAAAGAAGCTGATAAGGCACGAAGGTTTATGCGCAGTTTGGACGTGGAAATCCATAGGCACATTATATCTCTGGGATTGACCACTTTCTCGCAAGTTTTTAAAGCAGCCCGAGAGCAGCAGAGCTTATCAGTGAAGACAGGGGGTACGCAGCAGCAGGCAGTTGTGGTGCGGAATCCGGCGTTTATGCCGAACCGAGCACCTATACGCAGAGGTATTCCAGTGAACCGACGTGGCGTGGTGCCGATGAAGAAGCCCGTCGTAGCAGATCAGAGAAAGAGCGTAATTTGTGACTACTGCCATCTACGTGCAGAGGGAGCGTCGAAGGATGCTGGGACTTTGTTTAGTTTGCGAATCAGCGGATCATACTATCAATGCTTGTCCGTCGAAGTTTCGTTTGAAGGATGATGTTCAGAGGCCACCGCAGAGGCAGATTCAGGGGCAGAAGCAGATAACTCAGGGACCTAATCAAGCTTGAGCATTTACTCTTACGGCCGAAGAGGCCAAGGCTTCAGATGAAGTTATTTCAGGTATCCTTCTTGTTCATGATTTTCCCGCATTAGCATTATTCGATTTTGGTGCATCCCATTGTTTTATGTCCTCCTAGTTTATTGTTGCACACTCGATTTCTTGTGCGACCCTGTCTAGTTGTTGGGACATATACACTGGGAACGGGAAGATCATATTTAGTAGTGAGTGCAAGGATTGTTCTGTTGTTATTTGCGGACGGGAGTTATTTGCAGATTTCTTGGTGATCGATACCGGAAGTTATGATGTTGTCTTGGGAATGGACTTTCTCGGCACTTTCCATGCTTACATTGATTGTAGAGTAAAGAAAGTGATTTTTCAGATTCCCGGACATCCGGAGTTTGTTTTTGCTGGAAGTAGCAGTTCTGTCGGGCCAGTCGAGTTTAGGGCTAGGCCGACAAACAGTGTTCTTTCGTCGATGGAAGTTGATAAGGAGGAAGCGCCGGCTGTAGTTCGAGAGTTTATGGACGCATTCAAGGACATCTCAGGTTTACCGCCAAAGGAGATGTGGAGTTCGCGATTGATCTTGTTTCTGGTGCAGTGCCAATTTTAAAGGCGTACTATCCAATAGCACCAGTAGAGTTGGAAGAAATAAAAAAGCAGGCTACTGAATTGTTAGAGAAGGGTTGGAATCGCAGCAGTAATTCACCTTGGGGAGCTCCAGTTCTTCTAGTCAAGAAGAAAGATGGCACAAGGAGAATATGCATCGATTATCGAGAATTAAACCGGGTGACTATTAAGAACAAGTACCTGATCTCTCGCACTGGCGAATTATTCGAGCAACTTAGTGGCGTGAGGGTATTCTCGAAGCTAGATTTGCGATCCGGATATCATCAGGTCCGAGTTAAATCAGAGTATATTTGCAAGTCCGCGTTCCGAACTCAATATGGACATTACGAGTATTTAGTGATGCCATTCGGAGTCACGAATGCACCGACGATATTTATGGACTTGATGAACCGAATCTTTTCATCGTTCTTGGACCAGTTTATAGTGGTGTTCATCGATGATATTCTGGTCTACTCGAGAAGCCTAGACGAGCATGCAGAACACTTGAAGATCGCATTGCAGACATTGAGGTAAGAAAGATTGTATGCAAAGATGAGCAAGTGCGAGTTTTGTCTTGAAGAAGTGAAGTTTTGGGGCATGTCGTATCCGGAGATGGAATCGCCGTTGATCCCGAGAAGATTGCAGCAGTTCAAGATTGGCCGATTCCAAAGAACGTAGCAGAGATCAGAAGTTTTCTTGGACTTGCCGGATATTACAAAAGGTTCGTGGAGAATTTTGCTCGTTTGGCTGAGCCTTTGACCAAGCTTACGCGAAAGAAAGTACCGTTCGTTTGGACAGATAATTGTGCATAAGCTTTTGGGATGTTAAAGCAAAGATTGA
Source organism: Agapanthus africanus (assembly GCA_030015575.1). NCBI lineage: Eukaryota > Viridiplantae > Streptophyta > Magnoliopsida > Asparagales > Amaryllidaceae > Agapanthus > Agapanthus africanus. Next base: position 43,909,443 of record CM057342.1, read on the forward strand.
TAATCGTCCCTATTTTGACCGTACCGGACGGTTCTGGAGGATTGGTGATTCACAGCGACGCATCTGGGAAAGGTTTGGGATGTGTTTTGATGCAGAATGGGAAAGTTATAGCTTTCGCATCGCGGCAGTTGAAGATCCATGAGAAGAATTACCCAACTCATGATTTGGAGCTTGCAGCAGTGATTTTCGCTTTGAGGATTTGGAGACACTACTTATTGAGCGAAAGAGTCGAAATATCCACTGATCACAAAAGCCTAAAGTATGTGTTCACGCATAAGGAACTCAACATGAGGCAGCATAGATGGTTGGAGCTGATGGCTGACTACGATCTTGATCTCAAGTATCATCCGGGGAAAGTTAACGTAATGCCGGATGCACTTAGTCGGTTGCCAGCAATTCGGATGTTGACTGCACAGAAGGAGCTTATCGAAGAGTTTCGGAGATTCGATTTGGAGATCGTGCTACCGCATTCTTCGGGACAGTTGATGCAGCTGCAAGTACAGTCGTCGTTGATCGAGAATATTAAAGCAGCGCAGTCATAGGACCTAAGATTGCAGAAGTTTCGAAAACAAGTTGAAGCGGGACTTCGAACGGACTTGTTAATTCATGAAGATGGTTCGTTGCGTTTTGGTAGCCATTTGTGTGTGTCGAAAGGAGACATTCGTGAAGAAGTTATAAAGGAGGCGCATAGTTCCGCATATTCTGTACATCCAGGAGGCACGAAGATGTACCGTGATCTGCGACAACATTTCTGGTGGGAAGGCATGAAAAGGGAGATTGCCCGTTTTGTAGCGAAGTGCTTGGTGTGTCAGCAAGTTAAGACTGAACATCAAAGGGTAGCGGTTTATTGCAACCACTTCCGATTCCTCAATGGAAGTGGGAACATATAACCATGGATTTCGTGACAGCTTTACCGCGGAGTCCAAAGGGCAATAATGCAGTTTGGGTGATTGTTGATCGATTGACCAAGGCAGCTTATTTCATACCATTTCGAGTTGGTCAGTCAACGGAAGCGTTGGCAGAACGATACATGCAGGAGATTGTGAGATTGCATGGAGTACCTTTGAGTATCGTTTCCGACCGTGATACCCGATTCTTATCGCACCTCTAGAGGAGTTTATAGGAAAGTTTGGGGACGCGATTGAAGTTTAGCACGGCTTATCATCCTCAGACAGATGGCCAGTTGGAGAGAACGATCCAAACTCTTGAAGGCATGTTGAGAGCTTGCATGTTAGACTTCAAGGGTTCGTGGGGGAATCGCTCGCACGGAGAATCGACTAGGGAACGAAAAGACGAGATTCGACAGAAGTTTCCACACTTATTCTTGTAGTTTCATGTTTGTTTACCTTTTCTTGTTCCTGAAATTTCGAGGACGAAATTCTTTTTGTAGTTGGGTATAATGTAACACCCTGGTTCGTTTATACCAGTTCTATTTTGAGTATTTATTTATTTATGGTATTTTCCTAATTTATTGTATTTTGGGTGCGAATAGTGTATTTGACATCTGTATTTGCATCCGACCCAACCCGCTTGCTGGAAACCCATCTTGATTCCTGTTTATGATTTATCCCGGCTTGTTATAAGAATCCATGCACTTTCCTATTTTATCTCCTGTTCATCTGCATTATATCTGGCATCTGCATTTTTTTCAATATAACATTTAAACTCAAATAAAATATTTTAAAAATATCTAGTATGGCCTGCATGATACTCCTAACCCTGTCGTAGCATCCGCGCATCTTGTTCTCGTCCCGTCAGTGTAACGGACCTGTTCGGATGGCTACGTGCACGTGCGTGCATCCGTTCTTGGGGTATACATTTTCGTTACCCGGATATCCTGTTTTGGTTTTGGTTGACACGTATATTTTCCGTATTTTAAAATTGGATTTTTAGACCCGACCCGAGCGTGTTTTGGACTATTTTTGTGTTAGCCAAAATCTTAAATAAATTCAATATTATATTCATTATATATACACTGTTTATATATTACGTTATATATATTTTTATCAACAAAATTATATTTTTCCTAACCAACCAATCTGTCTCTCTCCTATATTATATATATATATATATATAAATTTTCTTTTATAAAACCCATGCAGACTTTCTCTCTCTCTCTTTCTCTCTCTCCCCTCTTGCGAATCCTATTCACCCCCGAGATCCCGTCACCTCCCTCATACACTACGCTCACCTTCCTTCTTCCCTTTCTTTTCTTCTTCTTTTAAAACCCCCTGCACACCCCGCGACGAACCCACAGAACCCGACCTAGCCTCGCCTCGCCGTCGTCCCCTCATCCCCGACGACCTCACTTCGTCGACTCCATCTCACCACCATCACCACTACCTCCTAACATCATCTTTCCCATGCACAGAACCTGACCCCGACATCAAGAAACCCCACTGCACACCTTGCCTCACCTGCTTCCTCGTCGAAGCCCTGACCCCGTCGCCTCCGTGCACTCGTCATCACAACCACCTCTTCGCCTTCCCCTCTGTCCCAAAACCCCAGACCACCTTCTTCTTCTTCTTCTTCTCTTTTCGTCTCTTTCTTGATTTCTTTCCGGCGATCACCCGCCGGAGCCGTGCTCGTCGCCGACGATCCGAGTGATCCAGTGAACGTCCCCTACCTGCATGGTTATCCTCTTGCCTTGCCTGGACCCATCCCGCGTGTGCGTTGCGATGATTACCCGACGTCAGACGTGCCGTACGCACCCGTCGTGTGTTCCGCTCAGGCAAGTTTATCTTGCTACATGCTATAATACTTATCTTGCATTCATATGAATAAAAATATCACATGTTGATCACATTATACATCCATACTAATGTTTTACTGTTTTCGGATACCCGTATGCATCCATATCATTTCATATATATGTAGCTGCATCTACAGATCACATTAATTCATATTACTGCTATATTAGTATCCCATACTTGATAGTGTGCATCCTACATAGTTTTGGAGCTGTAGTTGTAACCCCTGATAGATATTTGTGCATCCATGTTTTATTGTGTATCCATACCATTAATTCTACATATCTAGTTGCATGCCATATTATATTAATTCATATTATTGTCATATTAGTACCCATGCTTGATAATGTGCATCCTACATAGTCATGATGTAACCCCTGACGGATGTTTGTGCATCCATGCTTTTATTGTATATCCGTACTTTTACCCTGATTCAATACTTGCTACATTTTACTGTTGGGCACCCACTTGATACATGTACACTACCTGACATGACCTGATATATCACTACTTGACATGCTACCTGATTCTGTTCCTAATGCCGACAATCCTGACTTGTTGTCCCGATGGATATATCCTGTTGTTTGTATAGACAAACTTGTACCTGCTTCATCCTGTGTTGGCATTAACTCCAGATTTATCAATACCTGACTTGAACACATAACTTGAGGGTATGGGGAAATCAATGATGAAACCCGACTTGTAACTCGACAGTTCGATACTTATACTGATCATTTTTATGGGCTAGGCCAGCCCCGGGATGATACTGCTGACATCATTCGTCTGTACATGTTACCTGTTTACTACCTAGCGGCACGTCTCGGATTCAGCCCGAGAGTCTTGACCGTGGTCCCGGGCATGCACGGGATACTATTGAGTTATATCGACGGTCACTCTTGATACGCGCTTTGGGGACTGTCCCCGTCGCACGGTCCTAGGGAGCATGGCTAACCCTAACTTCCCAGGGGGATTCCGACTCGGACGAGAAAGAGAAAGAAGCGGAAGAGGAAGTTGCAGAAGACTTCCTAGACTCTACCCGAACTACTTCTACGGACTCCCCAAAGGAAGACATCTAACTTGTGCAAAGGAAGGAGTCCTCTGAGGAAAGAACGCAAGAAATCCGACCTAAGGGAAAGATCGCCGAGCTAACACACGAAGGAATAAGGAAATTATAGCGAAGTGTGGACCCTGGGGGATCCCACCTTTATTTATAGCAGTCGGCGAATACATCCTACGGCGCCGATCGTCTCCTGCCAAAACAACACTTCGCATTCAACGGCCGTCAACGTTCCATCTGTCGCACACGCATTGGGCGCGTCCCGTCAAGCCAACTAGCGCCGGACACGTGGCCTGGCGTTTCGGTAAACGTACGCCCGAATCGGCGCTTCCTCCTTAATGCAAGATCTCTTCCCTGATCCGCTGACGTCATCAAGAAAATACAACTAATTGCCCAGGAATCCGCACCGACGATGTCTTCAAATAAGAGTTTAGCCCGGGACCGATCAGACCACTCTCAACCCGACCCATAAATAGGTCGAGACGAGAGTTGGGGGCTAATGATGATGCTCGGTACCGAGAACTCCCCAGATCATGACACGTGGCAGATGACGTGTCATGTGTCTTACGGGAAAGGAGCGAAAACGGTACATTGGAGGTGTACCCCGGACCTTCCTCCCGATGATGTTCCTGACCATCGATGACCTTCCAGGCTACTCCTAGGCTCGTCTTACAAACAACCATCGGCTCGCCTCCGAGCCCCCCGCACGCTGAGTTACCTCAGCCCTCCTAGCTCGCCTCCGAGCTATCACAAAACCAAGCTCTCTCGGCCTCCCGCTCGTTTCCGAGCCTCCCGCCGAGCTTAGCTTCCTCGGTATCACTGACCGACCCACTGCGCAGATCACAGGCGTCTCCGCCACGGCTCCGCGAATCTCGCCAGTAGAGAGATATCCGCCGCCCACGATCCCGCGTTCCACGCCATCGTGTTCCCCCTATTAACGAGCGTATCTCGTCATTAATGGGGGATCCCGCCTTTCACGCAGATGTAACGCCCGGGGAAATAACGGCCGGCGTGAATCTCATACCCGCCAGCCCATGGCTATATAAACCCTTCTCTCAGACGACTCAGGTAAGGCAATTTTACCCAATAGGACGCTACTCTGCCAAAATACCTCGACTAACTTAATCGTCGGAGAGTCCTCGGTGGTACAACCATCCCGAGACTTTCTTGCAGGTAGCTCGGCTCCATTCCAAATCAAGCCCACTGAAATCCACACACATTGAGAGGCAACCCTCAAATCCAATCTCAGCCATCCATCACCGTTCGCTGTAGATCAACGGAAGACAACATCTGAAGGAGATCAAGGCCTCCATCAGAATTCAACAGCTTTAAAGCAATAAAAACAAAAGAAACCTTTGAAATGATTCTATATATCTTTATCTCCTTGTATGTATAGATCAGCTAGTAGAAGTGCAGTCTTTATCTTGGTTTCTAATTTTCTGTTTTGTATAGCTATTTTACGCTAATAGAAGGAGAATATGTAATACTTCGCTCTTAGTTTATCTGTGCCTTGGAGCTGAACATAATTTCTTAGCAAATATAGATCATTTTTCTCCATCTAGACTTGTTCCATAGTCTAGAAAATTTTGAAAGCTGCCAGTGGGTCGTTTAGGATTATTGCAGACCCTTCTCCGGTCGTATTTTTCCTTAACCCGAGACTTGGCACTAATAATTAAGAAAGGGTTGGACCATGTCAACAGCAAGTGGTATAACTATGTCAAATCTTTCATGAAGCTTTGCTTCGTAACCGACCATATTTTCTGGGGAAAGGCTTAGATGCTAATACTGATTCTGCACTAATAAAACCACACCAAAATGCCATGCTCTTTCTCTATATACATGTTACCATACCACCATTCCAGTATTACGGACTTTAAACAGAGCAACGTAAATTCATGATGCCTGTCATTTTTACTACACATTCTAGGTCTTCAGTTCTTCATTTTATGTGCCAAAAAAGTTATCCATTTTTTATGAACTGATATGTTCACTACAGCATGAGAGCTTTTGTTCGCACACTCGACCGCCACATGAAGGAGAAAACTCAACCATCCTGAGAACAAGGCTCGGACCCTATGCTGCTATAAAAAATAATTGCTGTATCCAAGCAATTGGACGACACTACTATTTCAGAGATAAAAATTGTTGTATTCAAGTATGAGATCTTTTTCGCACACTCGACCACCACACGAAGGAGAAAACTCAAACCCTCATGAGAACCAGGCTAGCACCCTATGCTGCTACAAAAAATAATTATTGTATTCAAGCAATTGGATGACACTGCTATTTCAGAGATAAAAATTGTGACCTTTAGGAAACACATGATCGGATAAAGGGGGAAAACGTCTACCTAAAACTTGACGATAATGCAATTTGATGAAGTCTACCAGGGATTACAGGTTAAATTATCAGCTTAAAAAATCATTTTTATGAAGTATAGCTTCTAATCTAGTGCAGTTTACATGTAAATAGCTAATAGGGGGCAACAAAGAGCGCATACCTGTCTTCTCTTTGGATTGGCCGATCAAGAGATAGCTGAGTTGATTTGCTAAACGTCACTTGCCGAGAAAGTACATAGTAGAACATGATTTTAAATATAAGAGGACTTTTAAATATCGCTTCTGTAGAAGAATTCTACCATAATTATGGTAAGCTTGATTCCCCATCATCAGTTGAAGATACAGTGGAAGCTCCAGGAACATCACTCCCTCTAATTACTCTGTTATAAACAACTTTAAATGACTGATCCATATGTCCTATTGAGCAAACTAATTGGCAGTCTGTGATTATGCTTTCGACGGCTTCTCCCCTTTATGAATATGCTGAAACTTCCCTCATCTTCTGATGGAGGTCGGAATCTCCCTCAGATATTGTCTTCCGTCGATCTTGCGGCCAACTGAGCTGAACGGCTAAGATTTGTTGGGGAAGATTGAGCGTGTGGATTTCAATGGGTTGTTGACGCCGAGCTATCTGCAAAGTAAGCTCCGGGGAAACCACTGTAGGACCCTCCGATGATCAAATAAGAACCGAGAATAGAGGGGCAAGGTAGTGGCGTATTGGATTCAATTCCAATTACTTGAGTCGTCTGGAAGTGGAGTTTATATAGCGGTTACATGGAGCGAGCTAATACGAGATTCTTGCCGTCCGTTACGCACATGCATCACGTTCGCGTTGATGGCGGGATACGCTCATTAATAATGCGATACACTCATTAATGACGAGATACGCTAGTGTGGGATGGGGGACGTGGAGCGACGGAGAGCTCATCATGGCGAGATACACGGAGCCGTTATGAGAGCACCCGCGCTCCGTATTTCCGGCCAAACAGGAACGTTGAGGAATCTCAGATATAGAATAGCTCGGAGATGAGTGAGTGAGCGGATAGGATAGCTCAAAAACGGGCCATTGGCTGGCGATTAGCCGAAAAGGGAATATACTCCGGGAAGGTCTTCTAATAGGTCAGGTGCAACCTCGGAGGCGAGACGTTGAGAAATATCCTCAATGCATCATACTTATTTCCGCTCCTAGCCCTCAGGAATTTAGCGGGCTCACGTGGATGACACGCCATCCGCTGCTTGTCGTGATCTGGGAAATTCCTACATATGAGTATCATCAATGGAGTTGAAGCACAATAGGAGGGGGTGCATGTATGACACCTGTGGGCCCTGGGTGAAAAGTAACATTCAAAAGGCCAAGGTGTGACAGCAGGATTGGGACCAGATGGGAAAAGGCTAGCATTTGCGGGCACATGACTGAGAATCACACCAGGAGATGGATTGAACGGTGCAGCAGATGCAGACAGTTTCTTGTTAGGAATGCTTAATGACAATTTCTCCTTTAGATCGTCAGTAGCATCGGTTTTGTCTGAGGTGTCGACGTTTTGAAGATCCTCTTGATGGGCAATAGCGCTTGAGATATTCTCCGGCACAGTGAGGCTTGATACCATATCCTTGAGGCATTCTTCTTTAGGTTCTTCCGCAACCGAGCATTCAATTTTCATACAATCAGGTGGATAGGTAGATGCCCTGCTGTAATCATCAAATTCTTTGCTAGGTAGCCCTTCTGGCTCGTTATCATTAATAGGGATCACCTCCTGAATCTCTATCTTTAGATAACAATTCAGATGGCTCACTAACTAAACCAGCTTTCGTAATATCTTTTTCACCTTCAGCCACTTCCAAAATTCTTAACAAAAGGAACTGCTATATCTTGTACACCATTCTTTTCTTGTTCTATATTATCTCTCTCTGTTGGCGTAGCAGACTCTCCTTCATAATTCTCAGTCAATAGTGGCTCCTTTGTCTCTGTCACACCTTTAGTAGTCAATACTTCTTGATTCACAGGAGTTAAGGATAAGATATATATTTATGAGAGAGACGATTTATATGTTTGAGAGATTGGTAATATTTATATTTGATTAGATTATAATTTACTTAGAAGTCAAGCTAGGATTATTTGGTGGTCAAGTTTTAAATCCTAAGAGTTTATTATAAATAGAGAGGTAGAGTTGTCTTCCTCTTGTATCATTATGGTTTTCTCTTTTGTCAATAAACCATCATTTCTCTTCTATTTTTCACAATGCAGTCTCTTCATTATTTTCCGCTCTTTCTCCAATACTTATGTTTCTTAATATGGTATCAAAGCCTAATCCCAACACCTAACCATCAACCGTTGTTGCGCCAAGCCACACGCCCCCGCTGTCGTCCTCGCAGTCCAAGCTCTTAGGTCGCCGTCGTCGCTTCTTATCGTCGCCAGGAAGTTGCTATTATTAATTGATTATCAAGGCACATGATATGATGAGGCTATTAAGTGAGATTGTTCGAGCTTATTCAAAATAGAAGACACATATGGCTGGATCCATTATCGGAGATGTCTCACATTCTAGAGTGGTGAAAAGTGGGTCATATAAGAGGGAAAAACTTGAATGTCCTGGATCTGGATGGTATTTCTGTAGAAAAGAATTTGAGGATAATTCTCCGTCTAGGAGAGATGGCATCGACCTAAAGAAAAAGGTTCAGACCCTTCTAAAGAAGATGAAGAAATATGCATCTGTTATTCGCGTGCTGGCTCACATTCAGATTAGAAAGATGACGGGATCTTTTCTTGAAACCTTAAATTTAGAGCTACCTTGAGGTAAAACCCTTTTCTCAAAAAAAAAAAAAGTGATGAAGTTGAGAAAAAAGAAAAATATTTCGTTCAAGAAGTTAAAAAATAATTGAAGTTGTTGGAAGTCATACACGTCGGTCCATATATTTTTTTCTTTTCGTGTTGATTGTTCGTTGTAATAATCTGTAAAGAATAAGATTTTTCCCCCCACGTAGATCTTCTTTCAAAGATCCACGTGTGGAGGAGATATAGGGTATATAAGATATATGGGTAAAGTGCCCATTGATACTGAAGTTGACGAAATTTGTTGGTTCGTTGAATTTACTCGTTAAAACGCTTCACTGAAAGATTGAAAGTTGTTGAAGTTTTTGGCAGAACTTGATGGTTGAAGCTCCTGGTATATTGACCTCAAATTCATTAAACTTGTTATTGACCTCATAGTCATTAAACTTGTTCACCTCCAATTTATTAAACCGGTATATTAACCTCAAAGTTATTAAACTTGTTGTTGACCTTTAAGTCGTTAAACTGGTATATTGGCTTCAAAATCATTAAACTTGTGTGTGTTCACCTCTAAGTCATTAAACTAGTTATTTAAAGGAGTTATTAACGACATTTCACGAAAGTGTATGCGGTATGATAAATTTATGGAAGTGTTTGAAGAAGCTATTGACAGTAGTTCACGGAAACCACAAGTTTTCATTCAAAACTCTTCATAGAAGAATATCTCAGCTTAAATTAAATTGCACGTTTCCAATCACTGAAGAAAGATTTCAAGACAACATGAAAGTCAAATTTTTAAAACAACACAGAAGACGCAGGATGATTCGCTAAAATTGCAAGTTTTATTTTCAGAGTGAGAAATTAGCTTAGTTTTATTTTTAGAGTGAGAATTAGTTTTATAACAAGCTGGGAGCTTGAGGGGAGTGTTAAAAATAATATATATATTCATGAGAAAGATGATTTAATTTATTCAAGAGATTGGTAAGATTTAGATTTGATCTCATTATGACTTTACCTAAACAGACATCCTGCCAAGAAGGGAGGGGAGGAGGGACGGGAGAAACATTTTTAATTGGGGAGTGGGGTGGGATGGGATGGGATTTCCCGGGTTTTTACCTGGGAAGGTTTGGAGTGATGGTCCAATCAAGTTTGATTGATCTTTTGATATATGGTTGTATTATGTTTTGATATGTTTTAATAAGCATATTCATTTTCTAAATAGATATATCCTGCCGTGATTTCTTTTGTTCGTTTATTACATGTTGAATGACTAGGTTTTATAAAATCCTGGTGCGTGTATGTGTCAGTGTGTGATGGAAGTCGTGATCTCCTTCAGATATTGTCCTCTGTCGATCTGGTAGCGAGCATTCTCGAACGGTTGAGATTGGATTGAGGCTGAGCGTGTGGATCTCAGTGGGTTGATGTTGCGCCGAGCTACCTGCAAAGGAAGTCCCGGGGTAGGTGTACCACCGTAGGACCCTCCGACAATCAAGTTAGTGCTGAGGAATATCAGCAGAGTAGCGGCGTATTGAAATCAGTTCGCCTTACCTGAGTCGTCTGAGAGAGGGGTTTTTATAATGGTCGCATGGAGCGAGCCGGTACGAGATCCTCGCCGTCAATTACGCCTTTATGTTACGCCCGTGTTAATGGCAGGATCCCCTCATTAATGGGGGAATGAGCCTGCGTGGGACGGCGGATATCTCGCCTTGGCGAGATACGCGGAGCCGTTGTGGAGGCGCTTGGGCTCCACGCTCTCGGTTGATCGGGAGAGCCGAGTAAGCTCGGACTGTCAGATGGCTCGGAGACGAGCCGGGATTTCGAGGAAGCTCGGGACTGCAATAGCTCGGAGGCGAGCAAAAGAGGGTGCAAGTTTGGCTATTGAATTGCTCGAGGGCAAGAAGTGGGGTGTAAGTTCGGAGACCATCCGAGAAAAGTCACCAACGTTTCACTCAGATCCTACCTCGGCAGACCCCAAGATCCTAGTGGGCTTACACGTCATCTGTCACATATCAAGATCTGAGGAATCCCCATATATGAGCATCATCATCAGCCTCCCACTCTCGTTCCGACCTATTTATGGGTCGGGTCGAGAGTGACCTGCTTGGTTTTCTTCTGCTCAGTTTAGTGCCGAGAACCGCAATGTGGATTGTCCGGGACGATATGGCGTAGGGCAGTTGCATCGTTTCGATCTTCAAGTCGACATGGCGTCTCATCATGCGCCTAAGTTTTCACATGTATCCCCGATGTCGTCAGCGGACCAGTGAAATGATTGCGTTTTAAAGAGGGGGCGCCGCTTCACTCGATCGTCGGTTGGGCTGCGGGCCACATGCCCGACGTTGTAGGAAGGTCGGTATCCTCCTTTTTCCCGGAGTCGAGATAACGATCGTGTATCGAGTATGAATCGAGCGATAGCCAAGTCTGAATATATCAGCGTTTCTCGATTCCCTCTTGGGAGAGCCGAGCATGAGTCTGTTCGGCGGGTTTGGATCCATGTCTTTGTGGGAAAGGAAGCTGCCCGGTCGCCTCATGATAAGGGCCTTTGGATCCACAGCGTTATTGGGTAGGAATCTACCCCTTATGGATGGGCCGAGCAGGAAGCTGCCCGGTCGTCTCATGATGAAGGCTTTGGATCCACAGCGCTGTTGGATAGGAAGCTACCCACTAGGGATGGACCGGACAGGAAGCTGCTCGGTGGCCTCATGATGAGGGCTTTAGATCCTTAGCGCTGTTGGGTAGGAAGCTACCCGCTAGGGATGGACCGGGCAGGAAACTGCTCGGAGACCTCATGATGAGGGCTTTAGATCCACAGCGTTTGTTGGGCAAAAAGCTACCCACTGCGGATGAGCCGGGAAGGAAGTTATCCATTGCGGATGAGCCGAGCAGGAAGCTACTCGGCCGTCTCGTGAGGAGGGCTTTAGATCCACAACGTTTGTTGGGCAGGAATCTACTCCTTGTGGATGGGCCGAGCAGAAAGCTGCCCGGTCGTCTCGTGATGAGGGCTTTGGATCCACAGCGCTGTTGTGTAGGAAGCTACCCGCTAGGATAGACCGGACAGGAAGCTGCTCGGTAGCCTCATGATGAGGGTTTTAGATTCTTAGCGCTGTTGGGTAGAAAGCTACCCGCTAGGGATGGACCGGGCAGGAAGCTACTCAGCGGTCTCGTGATGAGAGTTTAGATCCACAGCGTTTGTTAGGTAGGAAGCTACCCATTGTGGATGAGCCGAGCAGAAAGCTACTTGGCCGTCTTGTGGTGAGGGCTTTAGATCCACAACATTTGTTGGACAGGAAGCTACCCATTGCGAATGAGCTGAGCAGGAAGCTACTCGGCCGCCTCGTGAGGAGGGCTTTAGATCCACAGCGTTTGTTGGGCAGGAATCTACCCCTTGTGGATGGGCCGAGTAGGAAGCTGCCCGGTCACCTCGTGATGTGGGTTTTGGATCCACAGCGCTGTTGTCACGCCCAGCATTCTGGTGTATGGGAGGGAGACGCGACGGGTCACGCGACGTATTTACTCCGAAGTAAACACGCTAAGCGTATCTAAGGAATATAAGGTAAAACATACACAAGAGTCATGAATATAATGAACAACAACTTTATTTATTAAACATTCTTTTACAGGTACAACTGGAAATGTAAATACATGCCTAAACAATGGTATGAACTGAAATGAAAATATGTACAAGTAGAGTCAATGCTCAGGATCTTCTGTGAACTGCTCCAAGTACTCCTGACTGGTCTCGATCTCTAGTGCGTCCGATCCACCTGAAAACATTCCAAAGAAAGAAGAAAAGAAATATCGTCGGCGAACAATCACTCGGTAAGTCCCAAAGATGGGTAGAGATAGAATAGACAAAAAGAGAGTATAACTAGTAATATTTGATTATAATGTTAACGCAGTGTTTGTAGCTTGGTACATAATATGCTAATATATACGAGAGGAGTCCAACTTACTGTCACGACCCGAAGGTACGGAACATGACCGGCACTTAAATTACGAAACGTCTAGAGGCGTAACGTAATCTAAGCAAGCCGAAGCCCAGAAATCTAAACCATTTAAAAGAAGAAGTGTAGAAAAACAAGTTTTAAAAGTAACATCAAATTTTCTCAAAAATTTCGGCAGAGTGTCCTTTATAAAAACTGACCCTAAATGGGTACAAACAAGAATATATATATAAGCAATAATAAAAAGGCATCCCCAAGCGGGAGCTAGCTCTTCGCCAATCGGCGGTCACAACCACGCAAGCAAAATAATATACAACGCCGAAGGGCGAGGAACAAAACTCAAAAGAAAACCCACTCCACCAGAAAACCATAATAATACAAGCGCTACTCTAAGATCGAAAGAATAAACAACCAGCCTTCTAAATCTATCAAGTAATACAAGTCTGGTTGATGGAGCTTACTAGATACAAATGTAATAAATAACAGTACAACGGCGGTCCCAATACAATGAACCAACCTACCAAGCAAATCACTCTGAATAAAATGATGTGCCAGCAAGCTACCAAGAAAACCTGTACATCGAAACCTATAAGAAAATTTGGCACAACGGGGGTGAGTTGCCAACTCGTGAGTAGAAGACATCTGTGAGTAGAAATCGCATGCACGACACTCTCCTAGGTCATATAATATACTCAACATAACCCTAGACATCTAATAGTGATAGGGTAATAGGCTATGCATAAGTGTAACACTCAGTGCTCGTGTCAGTGTCACTAAGTAGCAATATGTCATATGTATGCGTATGATGTATGAATGCATCATGAATGAAACAATCCGCCAAGAAATCTGGATAATCTGATATAAGAAAATATTTATTTTTATCTCAGTAAATTTTTTCTGAAATAACTGAAGTATCATCAATGAAATCCATGGAAATCCGTGTCAAGCATCGACACAAAGCATGTAAATCTCAAAGTCTCGATATCTCATATCTCTGTATCTCAAGCTCATATCTCTATATCTCAAATCTCATATATCTGTATCTCAAATCTCAATATCTCGGGCTCCAGCCGTCCGGATCGATCCATATCATCAAATCACACGACTACGGTCGGTATCCTCTGGATATCCGTCGCGTCACAAATAACCGGTAGGTAGTGCTCCCCTGCCGGGCTCAACGCCATCATCTGCGATCTTCTTGTACCGGGGTACCATACCGGGTCCACCATGTACCCGCAGACGGTGCATCCCTCTCCTCGAATCGGGTATATAATACTGCTCAAGAACTGAGAAAACTCATGGTGGGCAGTATACACATCACATCATGAGAAAACCGTAAATTTCTATTTTAAATAATGATAAAAAGTTTTATAAAATTTTTGCAGTTTTCCCCAAAATCCAGAAATCTCATGAAAATCCGAAATCCAAGAATCAAGAGTCAATAAGCATGAATACCGGCATAAAGCCACCATATAGCATAACCAAATGAATCTATGAATGCATGAAGTGTCTAAGTAAAGAATGCAATATCTCACTAGTGAAGGAGGGCAATAACACTAATATTATATTGGAACTATCATTTAACTGCTTATATCAATGAGATAATATGTTTTAAAGTATACGTGACATGACAATTACCGATGATGATGTGTATGAGCCGGCAAATAAGTGTATGTGGAACATACGCATCATCGGCAATGGTGCTGGTGTCCTAACAGGCAGAGTTTCATATTAGCTAAAGAAACATATGTATGAACATGCAATGCGATGAATACAACATGAACATAACGGTGAATGTGTAGTAAACGCACAACTAGAGAATGCATACTAATTACGAGTCATACAGTTTGTTGTTTGAAAAAGCACGAATCGTGGTTTTTAGAAAATTAGGGGCTACGGGGTTTTTAAGAAAAGATATGTCCTTTGAAAAATCCGTAATATCCCTCAGGCTATCTTTAAAAATGCACACGATTCGTTAGTTTTGAAAATAAGTATGACTCGGGCCTAAACTAATATCTACCTAACCAGCTAAGAGACTAACTAAAGAAACTAGTCAAAAGGTAAAAAGAATCCTCTTAAAATATGAGTCGATATCTCTAGTAGTCGGCGATCCAGCCTCAATAGCGTCACGTACGTAGTACGACTTTCTCGAGCCAAGAGTGCGGATCAATCATCACATCTATGCCTCGTACGGTAAAATCTATCGTACGGCATCCCAAAATCAGGGTACGGGTCAACTATCACATATATATATCATCGTTCGTATAGTATTATCATCAAACAATATCATGATCAAGAGTACTGTACTATAATCGCCTACATCCTAATATCATATATCATCGTCTGTGTAGATATACATCATCAAACGATCCACTAAAATATCATGTCATATATCATATCGTGATCAAGTCACATATTACAATACGGGCTCTATTATAGAGTCTCGTACATTTCAATGTCGTCGTCATCTATTATCGTTTATGTATAAATATGCACTTTCTCATTTCCCAACGATCCGCTAATATCATAATACATCTCATATCATAATTCGATCGTATATCTAATATCTCACGGCATCAAGCCCAGTCATACCGACTCATCCCCAAGCATCATATAATATCCTCATATCACATGTATATGTTGTGTGTGTGTATATATATATATATATATATACACACACATTCCTATACACACACACACACATACACTAAATCAAGTTTATGTGTGTGCGTATGTGTGTGTGTCTACATGAAACCTACGAATTCCCTCCAAGGCAATCATCCTCTGGTTAAGTCTTTCTAAATCAGTCTAATCAAACCTAAAGTCTTCAATAGTACCTTACTCGTCAAGAATCTAAGGCCACGTCCGACTTCCTAATAATAGTACATAATATCCTTATTCTACGTTCGCGGGGGTGCTATACGCCATCCACCCGACTTCCCCCGTAGATATACATCTACTCATCTGGTCCTTGTCTGCCGAAATCGATGCCGCCATCCTCTTCTTCATCGTCCGAAGTCCACGTGAGGGGTACCTATAGGCAAACATATATAACATCGTAAACCGAAATCGCGGATAAAATCAAAACGGCGCACGAAACGCGCATAAGTTAAAACCTATGACCCGCTCATGCAAAAGAACCCAGTAACCCTCGATATCGGCGTACAAACGCCGATTGTTTGAGATAAAACACAAACATACAAATCATAGTTCCAAAACACACTAATTTTAATATAGAATAGGGTTTAAATCATCAAAACCTTAAAAGTAATCAAATCGTTTTATTTCGCAAAAACCTAGAAAGCACTTAATTACCGTTTTAATTCGAACTTAATGTTTTAAGCAAAACTAATGCCTATAATATTCACTAAATATCATAACTAGGTCATATACCATTTCTATAATTTATTCTCATTAATTTGTATTAAATCCAAAATTCTAGTTTGCAAAAATATCCGATTTAAACACTTTTTAAGGCAAAATTCACAATTCAACAACTAAGCTTGGTTTTACATGAACTAAGGTGCTAAACTACAAATTATAATATTAATGATATGATGAAAATCCTAATTAGATTTTAATCTCAATTATTTAATTTAATTCTAAAAACCTAGTTTGCAAAAAAAATCTTAATTTGAGCAATTTAAATGTAATAATTAACAAATTAGCTTCTAGATTAGGTTTGGCATTACCTAAAATGTTAAACTACACCTTGAAACCCTTTTCAAATGATACAAACCCTAACTTAAACTCAATTCCCTTTTCTTGAATTTTCATTTTGAAATTAAGCTTATAATAATATCTAATTAAAATTAGATTTAAATATACAATTAACAAGTACCAAATTTGGATGAAGCTTTATACCTCAAGATCAAGAGATCAAACATGAAAATCATACCCTTAAAAGTGCCAACTTTCCTCCAAGATCCATACTATATAGACCAAATAATAATGGGTAGAGATTGGATTTGGAATTTGTGAGGTTTTTGTTTTGATTTTTGGATGAAATTATGAAGATTTTAGAAGTGAGAATGAGAAGAGAAAATGGGAGAGGGGGCTGTTCTAGGTCTCGGCCAAACATGAGTGGGGTTTTGTGTGAGTGAGTGAAAGAAAGAGAGAGAGAGGAGTGTGTAGTGTTGTGTAGAAGTGTCCAATTTGTATCATATATTAATTGATTTCTTTCCATTCTTTTCTTCTTCTTCTTTTTTGCAAGAAAAGATGATAAAGAAAGAGAGAAAAGGGGGAGGGGCTGTGCTCGGCCAGCACATGGAGAAAAGAGAGTGTAATGTGTATAGAAATTTCCAAGTGAAGAAATCCCCATTTATATCTATTAAGTCTTTCTCTTTAATTATTTTGTTTTCTATTTATTTTCTAACTCAATCTATCCTAGAAATCACTAGAAACTTGGAGACAATTTAAGAAGAGAAGAGTATGCTACAAACTTAATTCTAATATGTCATGGCTCACTTTTGTAAAATTAACCCATTTCAATTTATAATTTGCACTAATTTAATGTATAATTAAAAGCTTATATTAATATTAGAAATAATTGATTAAGGAAAAATATTTAAATAAACTAATAATTTATAAGTGACTAAAAAAATACCAAATACTAGTAATTACATAGTTAAAATATGCGTATTTAAATCTATATTGAAAAATAATTGTAGTTGAGTTTTACGGAAAATACGGTTTATTTTACCGATTATCTGAAAATTCACCTAAAGGATTTTATTTATTTAATTATTTATTTATTTATTTTTAAAACGTTACACTTACACCGTGGATTTTTGTAACCCGTAGTTGTAATACCCAGTTTTTTTATACGCCAATAGCCGTATTTTATAAAAGGAGGGTCGCTCTCAAAATTTACCTATTTATATTTATAATTATTTTAAGTATTTAAAAATCCTAATTCCTTTATTCTATTTCCCTTCTTAAATTATTTTACCTAAAACCAATCCTATTACTTAACTTCTTTTTATTTTTCCCTTTTCCAAACCAAAACCCTAACTCCCTTTTTCCTTCATTATTTCCCGGCCCTTTCCCTTTATTTTTTCCCCTTTTTATTAGCCGGCCCAGACCCCCTAATTCTTTTCCCACTTCTAACCCGAGCCCGGCCCATCTCCCTATCCCCTTTTCCCTTTAATTTTTCCTTTATTCCGGCCCAACTTCCCCGGCCCACGAATCGCCCCCAACTCCCCGACCCGACCCGTAGCGCTCCTTCTTCCCCACGCTTTTTCCTTCCCGCTCGTTTCTTTTCCCCACGTCGTGACCCCGTCCTCTCGCGCCCGCCTTTTTCGTGTCCACGACGCGCGCGCGTTCCCTCCCACGACCCGCTCCCCTCAACGGCTCCCTCCTCCTTCTCACGCTTCTCCCCCTTCCTCCTCTCTCCTCTCTCAAGAAACCACGAACTCCCCCTACCCATAGCCTGCACACCGAGCCCACGCCCCTCGCCTGTCCTCATCGTCAACGCTCACCTCTTCATCGTCGACCTTACCCACACCTCGTCTCCACCTCCTCGCCGGCAAACGTCGCTTGCACCACAAGCGCCTCCGCCTCCTCCTTCTTCCTCTTCACCCTACGCCATCACCGCTGGTGACCCCAAACCAACTCCGACCTCCTCCACGACAACCTGGAACCTCCGAAGACCCACCACGCCATCTCCTCCTCTTCGCAAACTCAAGACCCGAGCTCCACTGCCCGAGCACCGCCAGCAAACTCCTCACCTTCGACGACAAGCCTTCCTCTTCGTCCCCCCTTAACTCATCGTCTGCTCACCCCTACCACCTCTCTGGACACCCGACGAGCCCAGTTCCCCCTACTCCATCATAGACCCACAACCGAGAACTCAAGCACCCATCGCCGCCGACCTCCACCTTCGGCCACCCCTGAGCACCGCAACCTCCACCTCTCCGCTGCTCCAAGAACAGACCCGGGCTCACCCCTGAGCTTGCCGCCGTCGCCGCTGCTGGTGCCGTGCCGGACCCGTACGTGACCTCTCACCGTCGTTGCTGCCGGGCTTCTCATCGTCGCGGCCTTGACCATCACCTCCGGCTACCGTCGCCTCTAGCTCCATCGTCTTCACCGAGGCCAAACTCGAATCCCAGCTGTGTGTAGCCGTGTGCATGTCGCTGTGCTAACCGTGCCGTCGCTGCAGGCTGCCGTCATCATCGCCTTCGTCACCATCGAACATCTTCATGCAAGTTTAACACTTGCTTCATGCTACTTTTATATATTACAATTCATGTTACCAATCATTTCCGCATATAATTTCATGTGAATAGTTACAATTCAAGTGTTCGATGCACGACCCGAATGGAAACTCCCGTTAAATTGACGGCAACATATAAAATGTGATGGCCCGAGTTGTAAGGAATGTCCCTTGAGACTTTGGTTCCAATACCATGTCGTTTGCTCACATAAAATGATGTCCCGAGTTCTATCGTGAAACCTGAAAACTTTCGTGCATGCCAAACCATAAAATTTATAATAAATTGTGTACAAACCGGATTTTAGCGTTCGATGGCTCGTATCGAAGCTAACTGTTTAACCTTTGGTATTCTATAGTTGGTCACTGAACTCTAACTAATCATGATAGAGATAATTGCGGAGGATTACGATTCTGGACTGCAGTCCAGAATGGAAATCCCAGTTAACCCCTGTGTGTGAACCCCTGTATATTCCTGTTAAAATATGAGAATGCACGGAACCCTATATCGTTACGTAGGAATTTGAGTTGGCTTTCTTACTCTACTAGTCTCACTAGATTCCTCAACTGTTTGATATTTTTAACTCATTTTATAAGGTCAATACATTTTGCTGAATTCTGCAGAGGCAGATTTTACACATCGAACATGACCTGTCCATAACTCCCTGTCGCCATAGTATATTACTGATCCGCCAATTGCGGTGGAAAGCTAACTGATATCCCTAAATATTGTTCAACTATAGAGTCGCCTAAATACGATCCCAACTGGGATTAAAATGCATTACGAAACGGACTTCCGATTCTGAAACCGGATTTCCAGCGGTGAATGCTTAAAATGAAATGACCATATCTAGTGATCCTGAAACCCGATTAACGTGAAGCCAATTTTTATTGATAGATAATTAAACATACTACTTACCCCCTTTTCATTGTTCCACTAAATTTTGCATGTGTGATTTATGATAAATTATGCAAGTGGTAGGACACCGACTGATGATATCTTAATCATGCCTTAATTACTGTATTCTCATCACATTATATAAATGTCGTTGCATTGGTAACTTAGTGATCATATGCATTACCCAATGTTAGGTATTAGTGTTTGATTGTGGCAAGTACGTTAGTGTTTAAGCATGAATGGATAAGTGAAAGTGACACGTACCTGTACACAATCAGTGGACCCTATTGATTTATTGCATTGTCGACGTCTGTGGGACATGTATAAGTGTGACTATAATTGGTATGGGACGATTATGGAAGCACTTGTATGGGTGTCACAGGTAAGACACCAAACACTGTCCATTTACCTTGGGTATCAGTCGAGACATGCTTGATGGAGACCCTGTCTTCAGTTCTCGCGTAGACTTGTCATGGACCGACTGGTATTTGAGTTTATGGTTGGCGTTTGATGTAGACCACGGGGTGTGGGGTAGTTTGAGTGTGAGTTCAACAGAATCTCGGGAGTCCCATGCCGGCACATACATCGACTCTAGAGATATATGGGGATATTACTGATTATTAGCGAGCGACTCGGGCCCGTGTTCCCTTTTCCTTAGGTCCTACCCTTGGGTGGGGATACTCACGAGTGGTTGACTCTCACACTTGGACTGACGATAGGCCTAGCGACCTGTACAGTAAGACTTAAAGACTGATAGGGTTAGCGACATTGACATGCATTGCTTACTGATTCAACATACCTGACATACTATTTACTGCTTTACTGTTTACCTGCTCTAATAGATACCTGCACTGGCTACTTCATGTTCACGTCATTATTCCATGATTACTGTTTCACATTCATTATTATTGCACGAGTTCATATTTGTATGTATATATATATATATTGCTATCGTGTCGCTCTGACGACCTGAGTGTGCATGCTCAGAGTGAGAAGTGGATCTAGCTTGGACCAGGACCTGACGTACCCGAGGACATCGCTGACATCTTGATCAGCGACCCAGAGCTATACTTCCTTGATCTCCACCTGCTTAGTTCTTTTGATTTAGTTACTGCATTTCTCATTACCTGTGAATTGATTACTGATTACCACGTAAAGCTAGAAGCCGAAGTATGACTACGGAGGGATGTTTCCTCGACCGTAGAAGCATGGCTGGCCTTGTCGACCCCTCGTATTCCGTATTTTAGGAAGCGGGGCGTGGCAGTAGTACAAGACTCCGTCGAAAATACCACGGAACAACGGCATGGATGTAATTACGTCTTAAGTGACCACCTCGTGTCACCTTTAACATGTTCCGTACCAGTCCAACCCTTTATAAACCCCATAATGTTTATTGTACTGATTGTATTGATTGTACTAATTGTATAGTATTGTCTTGTAGTAAATGGAAGACATTGCCGAAATCATGATATCAGTAAATGGAATGGATGTAAATGGATAGTCATATAAACGGAGTATATCCATGGTTCGGTTCTGTCAATATAGATTGAATAGACGGATTCATGAATTCATGTTGTATTGTAGTTTATATTTGAATTATATTCAAGTCAGGTTGAGACTCAGTCTGAGTCAGACACTTTGAAAAGAACTTGAAATCCTAAATTAGTTTTGATATTATTGGTAACTGTTGCACATGGACGACAGGATTTGTATTTTTTTCCAAGACAATTACCGTATTAATAACACCGTTAGTTAGATTGTCTATCTTAGATAGGCAAGTACCCACATTCTCAGACTCCCTGAGGCTCAAGAGAATCAGTCCCGCTTAAATCTATATTTACTAGGATGCTTATTGTAATTTAGTATAATTTGAAGGGGGTTTATGTAAAAATATTTTGATCCATATTCAAAATACACCTCAAGTATTTAATTATCGTTTTTAGAGTTTTCATAGATATATATTTTATAAAAGTGAAAAATCTAGTAAGTAGAACCTAATTTTCATTGTATATGATATTTTAATGAAATACTGGAATTGTATTGAATTTGGATGGTAGTTTCATATAATGGTGATTCCTTTGATTTAGAAAACTTGGAATATTTGTATACTAGATCTTTTGACTATACTCATATATATACTTATATATTTAATAAAAATAAATTTTATTTATTTTTTAGAAATATCATTTTCTTAAAAATAACATTAAAAATTTCATCGAGATCGAATGCTACTTACAGAGGTTTGCATCTCACTCTAGTAGGCCCGAGGACGTGCGATAATCCGCACCATCTCGAGACAGTGGTCCTTAAAAGAATTGAGTGGAAGTAACGGAGTCATACAACCGGTCTCAAAATTCCAGGACATAGGCTTGATATGTACTTGGCATTTTAGTTCATAACATTATTATTTGGATCACATGGGTTGGAGCATGATAATCAGAAAGGTGCATATATTTTTTGCCAAATTGATTATCTGAATATTTTGTTTTCCCATATTGATTATCTGAATATAGTTGGGTCAAATATGGAATCCTAGCCTGGCCCATTTGTTAATAGGGACCCGATCCGGCCTGTTAGCACTCAATGAGGCAACCAATATCAGTTATAACGTCATTTTCCTCACGAATATACGATCAACAAACCAAATTTAAGTCCATCCACCGACACATAATCATACACGCGGAATTCCCATACTATCCCTATATCATTACGCAAAGCCTCCTCCCGCTCGAGTTCCCAAATTACCCCTACTCGATTATTATTATTGAGAAAGTTGACGCTTTTAATTTTGAATCAGAAACTGTTCCTTTTCGAAATTTCCCTTTCGTTTAGGTCCTTCGAAATTTGAGAGCGGTAAGCAACTACGTTATTCTTTTTCGATTTGGATCTTAATTTTATTTGCAGATCTTAATACCCTCTTCACAACGCTGTGATCTTTCCCTTTATTTTTTTTATTGTAATTTCTCTTTTGATTCAACGTGCAGCCGCAGCTCGTGGGCTGATCTGAAGCCGGAGTTTTGGTAAATTTTCCAATATTCATTGTTATTAAATTTGTTATTTTCTTAATCTTTGAAAGTTTGGATCTTGCGTGAATTGAAAGTAAATGCTGGCGTTCTTTGATTCAATTTTTGTTTGAAGGGAATTGATGGAGTTTAAGATCTACTTCAGATGTTGTTCTCCGTTGATCTGTCGCGAGTGTGGATGAACGGCTGAGATTGGTGTTGAGAGTTGCCTCCTTGAGCGTGTGGATCTTAGTGGGAGGCGAAGCCAAGCTATCTGCAGAAGAAGTCCCGGGGTGGTTGTACCACCGCGGACCCTCCGACGATCAAGTTAGCCGAGCTATTCGAGCAGAGTAGCGCCTTATTGGATTAAAATTGCGTTACCTGGGTTGTCTGGGAGAGAGGTTTTTATAATGGTCGTTTGGAGCGAACTGACGCGAGATCTTCGCCGGCCGTTACGCCCCTAGCGTTACGCCTGCGTGAATGACGGGATTCCCCCATTAATGACGAGATACGCTCGTTAATAGGGAATACGGCGGCGTGGAATGCGGGATGTTAGGTGGCGGATATCTGGCTTTTGGAAAGATACGCGGAGCCGTGGCGGAGGCGTTTGGGCTCTGCGTTATAGGTCGCTTGGTAGAACCGAGAAGGCCTAGCTCGGTGGGAGGCCTAAAAGAGAGCGGAAGGCCGAGCTAGTTCGGTTCAGTGATAGCTCGGAGACGAGCTGAGAGGGTTGAGCAAGCTCAGCGCGTAGAGGGGCTCGGAGACGAGCCCATAATCATTTGTAAGGTATGCATAAGAGCGTTTAGGGACCCACAGGAGGTTGGGACACATCTCGGGACGATAGCCCGGAGAGAGTCTCTAACGCATAGTGCTTGCCCTGTTTGCGTGAGCCCCGGGATACGTCATCTGCCACGTGTCATGATCTGGGGAGTTCCCACTTATGAGCATCATCATTAGCCCCCCACTCTCGTCCCGACCTATTTATGGGTTGGGTCGAGAGAGGACTGATCGGTCTCCCGGGCTCAGCTTGTAGTCAAGAACCTACCAGTGCGGATCTCCGGGCAGTTAGGCGTATCTTCGATGACGTCAGCGGATTAGGGAGGAGATTGTGCATTAAAGAAAGAGCGCCGATTCTCTTGTACGTCTGTTGAGGCGTGGGCCACGCGTCCGATGCGGATTGGCGGACGTGATGGGCTGTCGTTGTCGTTTGCGCCTGAAGGGACGTCTCTAATGGTCGTTTGACACGTGGGGCGACGACGGCTGGCGGGCGCGAAGCTTCGTTTTGGCAGGAAACGATCTGAGTCGTTGGATGCATCGCCCAAGTAGTATAAACAGGGGTAGGAATAGGATCCCCCCTGAGTCCACACTTTCGCCACTATTTTCCTTTTACTGTGAGAGATAGCTCGGCGCTCCGTCCTTTAGATCGGATCTCTTACACTCTTTCCTCGGATGACTCCTTCTTTTGAATCAGGTTAGAGGTCTTCCTCTGAGAAGTCTGTTGAGATAGTTAGGATAGAGTCCAGGGAGTCTTCTCCCGCTTCTTCCTTTGCCCCATCCGAGTCGGGTTCCCTTTATAGTGTTAGGGCCACCCACGCTGCTCGTCGTTAGGCAACGGTAAGGTCCCTAAAGTACGCATCGGGAACGCTCGCGATGCGGTCCCTCCTAAGAAACGTGGACGAGCTCACTGAGATTTGGGCTCATTTCCATATTCCCCTTAGTTATTTGCTTCGTTTAGCTAGAGAGGACGAGAGGGCGGATTAGATGCAGGACAAGGAGATCGCTTTGTACTTTGACACATTCTGGGCTGGGATGCGTCTGCCTTTTCCTCCCGAAGTATGCGGGGTACTACGTTGCTTCCAACTTGTACCGGGCCAGCTAGCACCGAACTCATGGAGAATTCTTCTTGGGTTCCTGGTCTGGTTAAGACTTGAAGAAATTCCTTTCAGCTTGACCCTTCTCACTTCTTTCCTTTGTTACAAAAATCATCCCGGCACTCGTAAGGACGAGCCAAGCTGGATGTACACTTCCTTCAAAAAACGCAAGGGAAGGATGGCCGGATCGGGTAGTAGTAGTTCCTTCTTCCATTCACGAATGGAAGCGGAAGTTCGTGTTCGTCGGGCCATCCGAGGGCGAGGATTGGCCTGTGCTTGTACAATGGCATATGGCCGACTGCCCGTGGGTGAAACAGTCGTCCTCCCCCGAGACGAGGCGGTGTCCATATGGGAGCCGACCCAGCGGGCCGACGTTTTGCTTTCCGAGCAGGCCCTTAGCTGGGCCGGGCTCAGCCCCGCTCGATTCGTTGGTGAGTTAGGAGCTTGGACGATCTGTTTAGAATTGAATATTTTTATTTTGCTCTTTTCAGCGCCGCTAACTCCCTTTGTGCATTCTTCTTTCTGTAGGGCCAATGGATCGATCCAAATTCTTAGCTGCTATAGCCGCAAAGAAGGGGAGGAAGACCGGGGGCGCTAGCTCGTCCCGCTCCGGTTTTAGCTCGGCCCCGAAGCCAGCAGCGCCGGCTAAGGCTTCCGCTGCGCCCTGAGCCTCGGAACCCAGTTGCGGGGAGAGTATAAGCAAGCTCGGGAAACGGAGCCCCGGGCGAGGGAGGTGGAGGATGAAGTCGACCCCCAGGCCCCCCTCAAGAGGTACAAGAGGACGGTTTCTCGATATCCGACCTTCCCGATTCCCGTGCAAGAGGGGGGCGTTTGTTTCGAGGTGCCTTCGGGGCTTTCCGTCGCCGATAGCTTGCTTTCGGATATAGAACGACCGGCCGAGTGCAAAATACCCCGAGAGACTCTTAAGGCCTAGGTGGCCGCCATCGCTCAGGAGGCCGTCTAGGTCAGTATCTGCTTTCCGTTGAGGTTTTTGTCAAATATCTTTTTCTCGGATCGGATACTTTTAATCCCATCCTTTACTTTCCTCAGGTCCTCCAGCACTGCGCCCTCATCATCAACATGAAGCACGAGGAGATTGCCCCGGCAATACAAAAGGCGGGCGAGTCATTCTCGCGGGAGGAGGACCTGTGCTTAGAGCTGCAGCAGGCGAAGGAGAGGATAACCGCCCTTGAGACCCGGGTGGTCACCGAGAAGGTGACGAACTCCAAATGCAAGGAGTCCATTCGACTTCTGAGTGAATCCAACAAGGTCGTCCAGACTAAGTTGGAGGAGGCTAATCTGCTTAATGCAATGATGAAGAAGTCGCGGGATGTCTGTAAGAGGGAAACCGAGGCGGCGAAGGACGCGGTGAAGCTCGTCGACCTCCGGGCTGCAAAGTCGGTGGAGAGGTACAAGACGTTGGACCAGTTCTACGCCGACCTTGCTGACGCCTCGGCCATCTTTTGGCACCAGGCCCTTTATACTGTCAAGACGTTGATACCGGGGTTTGCTGATGGCGGGCTTCGGCTCCAGTGCCCCCTCTCCGAGGATGAGCCGCAGGGGGAGACCGTCGGGAGTGCCGCCGGAGAAGAGGCCGCTGGTGGGAGTGCTGGAGATAAGGCTCCTGGTAGGAGCGCCGACCCAAAAGCCGTCACCCCGGCTCCCGGCGCCAAGGCTCCTGGTGGGAGCACCGACCCTAAAGCCGTCACCCCGGCTCCCGACACCGGAGCTGAGCAGGTCAAGATCCTCTCCGGTCCTAAGGCCTGGGCCTTTCTGCCTTTTTTCTCCATTTTATAAATTTTGTAAGCCTTCGGGCGCTTTTTGTATGGCTGAGGAGCCCATAGTATCTTGTAAAGACGCTCAGATCGTAAATAAAGCTGTTTTTAATTTTTCTCCGTGGCAATATTTTCTTGTGCGGGCACTTGAGCTTTTTAGCGTTTTCCTCGTCCCAGGAGTCAGGCCGTAGGTCGATGACCGGTCTTTTAGATGACGATTGCCCGTCGAGTGTAAGCCAGTTAATCGCTAAGTGCAGAAAGGTCGGTCCTCTCTCGCCCTCGGAGTCGAGGTGGTGATCGTTTGCTTAGAATACATCGGGAGTTCCTTTAGCGCGGGTAGGTCGAGATTTTCCCATTCTTTTGAGTCGGACCGACGACCACTTCCCTTAGCGTAAGTTAAATAACAGCCAAGTTAGATTGGTCGGTGTTGGCTGAGCAGGGAAGCTGCTCGGTAGCCTCTTGATGAGGGCTTTTGATCCTTAGCGTTGATAGGTAGGAGCTACCCGCTAAGGATTGACCGAGCAGGGAAGCTGCTCGGTGGCCTCTTGATGAGGGCTTCGATCCTTAGTGTAGATGGGTAGGAGCTACCCGCTAAGAATTGTCCGAGTAAGGAAGCTGCTCGGTGGCCTCTTGATGAGGGCTTTTGATCCTTAGCGTAGATGGGTAGGAGCTACCCGCTAAGGATTGACCGAGCAGGGAAGCTGCTTGGTGGCCTCTTGATGAGGGCTTCGATCCTTAGCTTTTGATGAGGGCTTTGATCCTTAGCGTAGATGGATAGGAGCTACCCGCTAAGGATTGACCGAGCAGAGAAGCTGCTCGGTGGCCTCTTGGTGAGGGTTTTGATCTTTGGCATGGATGGGTAGGAGGTACCCGCCAGGGATTGACTGAGTAAGGAAGCTGCTCGGTGGCCTCTTGGTGAGGGCTTTTGATCCTTAGCGTAGATGGATAGGAGCTACCCGCTAAGGATTGACCGAGCATGGAAGCTGCTCGGTGGCCTCTTGATAAGGGCTTTTGATTCTTAGCGTTGATCGATAGGAGGTCCTGCCAGGGATTAACCGAGCAGGGAAGCTGCTCGGTGGCCTTTTGGTGAGGGCTTTTGATCCTTAGCGTAGATGGATGGGAGCCATCCGCTAAAGATTGACCGAGGAGGGAAGCTGCTCGGTGGCCTCTTGATAAGGGCTTCGATCCTTAGCGTAGATGGGTAGGAGCTACCCGCTAAGGATGGACCAAGTATGGAAGCTGCTCGGTGACCTCTTGATGAGGGCTTCGATCCGTGGCGTGGAGGGGTAAGAGGTACCCGCCAGGGATTGACCAAGCATGGGAGCTGCTCGGTGGCCTCTCGATGAGGGCTTTTGATCCTTAGCGTTGATGGATAGAAGCTACCCGCTAAGGATTGACCGAGCAGGGAAACTGCTCGGTGGCCTTTTGATGAGGGCTTTTAATCCTTAGCGTTGATGGGTAGGAGCTACCCGCTAAGAATTGACCGAGCAGGGAAGCTGCTTGGCGGCCTTCTGACGAGGCTTCTTTGGTGTCGGTCCGTTTCCCTTAGCCCGTAAAATCCGGGGAGAGAGACCGTCAAAGGCAACACGTGACAAAGACGCGTGGGAAGGCGTGACTCTATATTGCGCTTCGTTCCAACTTCCATTTGGCCGTTTGGGGGGCATGGTCGCCACGCGGTAGCCCTGCATTGGGGACTTTGAAAGGGCCCCGTGAATCGCGCTGCCGCGCGCGCAAGCTTCGGCCTTTTGGGATTCTGTCGGGGCTATAAATAGCGAAAGGGTGTTGGTGGTCTTTCAGCGTTGGGTTTCTGAAAATGGCCGGACGTCCGTGTGTGCTTATCAGCGAGATGATTTCCTGGGACGATGTGTACCTTTACAATCTCGACCGGTCCGAACAGACGTACCAGACGGTGATAGACCGCGTGGAGGCCCATTTTGGACGTCTTCTTTCCCGGCGATCTCCACTCCTCCAAGTGCTCATTTATGCGATCTGAAGGAGGTCTCCGGGTCTACACAACGTCTTGTCTCCGCAGCTGAGGGATGAAGCGATCGAGAAGTTGTACTCGTTTTACCACCTCGGCCTGATCTCGAAGAGCAGGCGGGATAGATCGGCGGGCCTTCTTCTAAAGTGTTTCCAGAAGAGGCTGATTGTTGATTTTTGTCCGGCGGGTGACGCTTCAGAGGTGGCCGAGAAAGCTAGGGCTCGGCTGACGGAGATTTCGTCGGAGTATCATCAACAATGCTTCCTCCATCCCCGGCCCCATTTATTGTAATAATAATTTTTGTGTAAGGCTGGGAGCCCATAATACCTTTGATGAATAAAGTTCCTTTTTTGCGACGTTTTTGTCTCCTTTTTGTTCTATCTGTGCTTTTGCGTATTTTCACAAAAATGAATCCAGAGGTCTTGGAACCGAGGAAGAGGGAAACATATCGAAGGAGATTCCTTTAATTTAGGAGACTTAATAATAAAGAAAAATTACATTGCTTCGACAAAGAAGGAAACATATTCGCTGGTACAAAATTTGAAAATACATTTAATTGTACAATTTGAGCTTCTCGGCGTTGTAAGGCCGCAGAAACTTGCTTTCCCCGCGTCTTGTAAGCGATAGGCTCCTCTGGGCAATACTTAGGAGACGAGAAATGGGCCGTCCCACTTCGGAGAGAACTTGTGCAGCTTACCTTGGTCTATGAATTCGTTCCGTCTTAGGACCAAATCTCCCGTTTTGAAGACGCGATGTTTGACTCGTGCGTTATGGTAGCGGGAAGTTTGCTGTTGATAAGCGGCGGTTTTCATTTGTGCTCGGTCCCGCTTCTCTAGCAAGATGTCCAAATTAGTCCGGAGCGCCGAGGTGTTTGCTTCGTCGTCGAAGTGCTCGACTCTGTAACCGGGCAGTCCAATCTCTGTTGGGACCATCACCTCGGTGCCGTAGCAGAGACTGAAAGGTCTCTCTCCAGTGGGGTCTTCTTCGACGTGCGTAAGGCCCATAAAACCCGGGATAGTTCATCGACCCAGCTGCCCCGTCTTCCTTCTAAATCGGTTCGAAGATCTCGAATGACGTCTCGGTTCGCAACCTCGGCTTGCCCGTTGCATTGGGGATGCGCGACCGCGACAAACTTCATTAGTATGTGGTATTCGTTGCGGAATCCTTTGACTTTGTCGTTTTCAAAATTTGTCCCGTGGTCGGTAACAATACACCTTGGGATCCAAAATCGGGATATTATGTTGTTCTGCATGAATTTGATGGTCATGGTACCCCAAGGATTCGGCGTAGTCGGAGTTATGGCCCTTCTCGCTGGCGGCCTGCGCCTGACTGTGGCTCATGTTCCGTTCTATCAGGTTCCTCAGGTCTTCTGGCGAGGTCATTCTCGAGTCATCGCGGTGAGTGCCGCCCGCGCGACCTCGTCGAGAGAGAGGGTGGCGGCCATGTCTGGGAGTAGACGAGCTGACTGACACCTCCTCGGGAGGGACGGGAGCGCGATGAGCCTCGGGGCGGGGAGCTATTTCACAAGATCTCGGTGTGGAGCTGTGAGGCGTCCAATGGGTCATTGAATCGGTCGCCGTGGGGAACCTGTGGCCGCCGGAGATAGCAAGACGCTGTTCAGTGGTGCCAGCGCGGACAACGTCATTTCCTCCTCTGCGGAGGTCGTGATCCCGGAGTGGGGGAACGGTGACCTGGGGGGCTTGTCCCGCCGTTTGGACGCGGACAAAAGCATCCACTATGGATTTGAGTCTGTCGATCCGTGCAGAGAGGGCGTGAACGGCATTAGGGGGAGAAGTGGATCTGTCCGCGCCTCCGTTGTGGGGAGGACGGCGGCTGGTGTTTGGATCGTCACGGTGTTCACTTACCATGAGTTCGAGATCAGAAGATCAACTTTCGATGAGTGGAATTTTCAGGATTTCCACACACGGCGCCAACTGATAGAGATTAAGATCTCCTTCAGATGGTGTCCTCCGTCGATCTGTCGCGAGCGTGGATGAACGGCTGAGTTTGGTGTTTAGAGTTGTCTCCTTGAGCGTGTGGATCTCAGTGGGCTTGTTTTGAGGCGAAACCGAGCTATCTGCAAAAGAAAAGTCCCGGGATGGTTGTACCACCGTGGACCCATTGACGATCAAGTTAGCCGAGGTAATCGAGCAGAGTAGCGGCTTATTGGGTTAAAATTGCGTTATCTGAGTCGTCTGGAAGAGGGGTTTTTATAGTCGTTGCTTGGAGCGAGCTGGCGCGAGATCTTCGCCGGCCGTTACGCCCCTAGCGTTACGCCTGCATGAATGACGGGATTCCCCCATTAATGACGAGATACGCTCGTTAATAGGGCGATACGGCGGCGTGGAACGCGGGATGTTGGGTGGCGGATATCTCGTTTCTGGAAAGGCACGTGGAGACGTGGCGGAGGCGCTTGAGCTCTACATCCTAGGTCGCTTGGTAGAACCGAGGAGGCCTAGCTCGGTGGGAGGCCTAAAAGAGGACGGGAGGCCGAGCTAGTTCGGTTCAGTGATAGTTCGGAGACGAGCTGGGAGGGCTGAGGAAGCTAGAGGGGCTCGGAGACGAGCCCATAGTCATTTGTAAGGTGTGCATAAGAGTGTTCAGGGACCCACATAAGGTCGGGACACACCTCGGGACGATAGCCCGGAGAGAGTCTCCAACGCATAGTGCTTGCCCTGTTTACGTGAGTCCCGGGACACGTCATCTGCCACGTGTCATGATCTGGGGAGTTCCCACTTATGAGCATCATGAATAATTAGCTGCTTATTTATGTACATCAAATGTTGCTGCTTGGCACCAGGTTATTACTGTTCTAAAAAATATCATTGAATCTAAAAGGATTCACATACATGCAAGGTCTGGTAAAAAAATATTTGATTACCTGGGGGTTGCTGATTTGGCATCTGATGCTAGTCATATACAAAGAATTATTCTCACAAATTGGAGTAAGCCTCCAGTGAGTTACAAAAAACTGAATGTGGATGGTTCAAGAAATACAGTTACAGAGCCGATTTCAGGGGGTGTTACTAGGGCAAATTATTTTTGCTTCTAAATTTTTTTTATGGAAAGGGAAGCATTATGGAGGCAGAAGCTAGAGCTATTTTGGATGGCTTGTTACAATGTCATTTGCTGAATATTAAAAAAGTCTTGGTGGAATCAGACTCTACGATACTTATTGAATGCATAAAAGGAATTAGTCAAATTCCTTGACACTTACATTACACTGTTCAGGGAATCCTCTACCTTGCTAAGCTGACTGAAGCAATATTCCAGCACACATACAGGGAGAATAATCAAGCTGCTGGTTGGATGACTAAGAGTGACTAAAGGGATCAATGCAGTTGCACATTCACTAAAAATGCCATTTCTGAAGAACTGAAGAGAATTCTCAAGCTAGATCTCTCAAATCTACCATGGATAAGAGTTCTGAATTAAGCATATGCTGAGCTGCAAGCTACAGATTTCTTTAACTCTAAAGAGTAGGCTGTATTATCCCAATTTCTGGCTTTATTCTTGTAATTTGGTTCCTCTAAGTAAGGAGCTGTGTTTGGCTGTAACTCTTACTGCATATTAATTAAAATCTTATGGGCTGGCTGGGGTCCATGAAATTTCCGGCTTTAATTTTTTTTAAAAAAAAGTAGAAATGCTACAAGGGATTTTGTCCAACCTTAAAGATAGGAAAAAAATTAGCAAAACATATATAGCATATTCCCGAAAACAGGATTGGTTTGCTCTCCCCTTGCTGCTTACATGACTGGAACTTGCAATCTCGTTGTCACAATTACCGTAATTACATATTATGTACAATTGTCGAGAAAATCGAGATGACTTTGATCGATCATTCATACTAGGTTAACTTCTTTCTTATTTTCTTCCATCTTCCCTTTGATTTCAGCAAACTCTGGTCTGGAGTCATCAAGGAAAGGCTGCTACGCGCATGACATAATGGCTTCGGAGAGGGATGTGTTTAGTGATTCAGGGCCCACATATCTGACTTCTATAGATTGGTGAGTTATTCTTTTTTTGTCGCCTGTTATAACTTATACTTCTAAACTTAAACAATACCAATATGTTTGTTAGTTTACTTTCTCTCTTTGGATTGTTTTTTTTTATATGCTTTTTGGTTTAGGGCTAGATGGTTATGATCACTTATGAACTCATAAAAGGTGCATCAGTTATATCCGATCAATTGTATAGGCAGAATTAACTTTATAAACAAAGTGCTCATCACTTGAATATGTCATAGAAGAGAGACCTGCAACATATGAAAGCTTTTACCTATTAGAATATTGTGTAAACCAATAATTATTCAATGTAATTTGTAATCATGTTAAATCAGATGAACCTTAGTAAATATAAATAGATATAGCTTTCTCTTATCTTTACAAGTTATTGTAGCTATGCTAATTAGTGATGGATGGACTTTTACATGTGTATCTAGAGTTATATGGTATCAATTTTTATTTTTGTGCCTTGCATTTTGTTCCTTTTGAAATCAAGACATTGATGTGTGTACCTCTGGTATATGTTTTTTGCATGACAAGAAGCGCTGTATTTTATTGTTTTTTTTTTTTTTTTTTTTGTATTTTACCTTTTTCTTTTTGTTCCATTGGATATGGCTAAGTGCCTCCTTTTCGCATCGTTAGTTGTCTAGCATAGCGAATATGGATAGAGGTCTCACGTTTTTTTTCAAAAACCAAGCTCTTTAACCTTTTTTTTCTTTTTCATTTTTGTTAAATTCTTTTCTCGTATTCACGCCCGTGCTTAGCCATCCATTGTTCATGCCTCACTGACATTGTCATTTCCTCGTCCTTGACAAGCATTGCGTGATGATGAGTTGGCTGAAAAGCCCATATGGCCAATATGAGTAAGGCCAAACTAAGGAATTGGTTTGTGATTGTTGCAGATGCCATTGAAGATATATTATATGTCGAGGTATTTATGGGAGTTGTGTTTCTTTTTTTTCTTTTTTCTTTTTTGGTTCATTGGAAACCTTAGAGATGGACGTATTTATATCGAGTTGCATGGAAAAGTGTGTCGGAAAATTTTGGATTCCATTTTTGTTGCGTTAAAAAAACATGGAACACTTTTTAGTTTTCGCATAAGAAAGACTATCAAATTAGAAAAATTGGAGAGGACTTACTAGTTGCCGTGTGGTTAATGTAAGTTGCCGTGTGGTTAATGCATCAACGACGAGGGAGAATAATCTTAAGTCTTGGGTCATGAAGGAGATTAATGTTAAGTCTTGGGTCACTTTAATTGGACTGTTCTGGACTGAAGATTTCTCAAAGTCCTGAACTGAGTATTTGTCCAAGTCTTGAGTGGAAACAATGTGTGGTTTAGTATATAAGCAACTTACTAGATTTTCCTTTTCCTTTTCCTTTTCCTCTGTATGTTTGAGTCTTTTTTAATTTCTAGTGAATGTTTCCATAAGTCTAGTGGAATAATACCATGAAGCAGCAGCATGAAGTATATGGTGCGTACATATTCATTATCAATAAAACATATAAACCATATATAAGGAATTATTATTATTATTATTATTATTATTATTATATGGCAGTCAAATAAACTGAATTTTATGATTATTGTTCTACTTGTATTCCATACAAGGCGAAAATACAAAGATTAAGGAAAAGAAGCTGAACACGAAAACACAACAAATGGACCAATGGAGTATGAGCAGCTGTCTTGAAGTACATATATCAGATCAAATCTTAAAGAAGTAGATCGTGGAAGGTCTAGTCCTGTTGCAAGCACACAAAAAAAATGATCACATATAAATATCATGTTAAAAAATACTGGCTGCCAACTTTACTTATTTTGTCTTCTGTGTGGAGAAGTTTATTAATGACTAAATAATTGAAGGAGAGCATATAGAAAAACAGAAAAAAGGATTCCGGTTTAAAGAATTGTTCCAACACCCATGCATTCCATAATAAGTGCACAATCCTTGACATTATCTAAACAGAAAGTTCATTATTATATGTTGCAACTTAAGCTTGTTTGCTAGAATATACACTTAGCGCATGTTTAGTTACCAACAAAAAAGAATTGCAATGCAACAACTGTTGCATGCGGCATTTGTTGCAAAAAAAAAAGGTCCAAATCCATTGTTTGGTTATCATCGAATTTTGTAATTGGATTTCCAAATCCAAACCATTTGTGTTTGATTGAACAAAAAAGTAAAGGAAATGCAACATTTGTTGCCAATTTGCATATATGGCATATATAAAGCTTCTATGGTACCCCATAATAATTACTATGTTCATCATTCCCAAAGTTGCAACTATTGTTACAACCAAAATGGATGTAACAAATGTTGCAAGAGTTTGATGCTTTTTGCTTCTCCATTATATCAATCATTATAAATTATATAAGCATTTTAACTATTGGATGGGGAGTTTGTTATGTCTTTTTTGTATTATTTTGGTATGCCATTCCCATTCTGGTTTTCTTTTAATCTTCTGGTGAGTGACACTGTACCTTAAGCCTTATGTTGTCATGCAACCGGTCTTAATGGTCCTGTTCATGCTATGGTTCATTGCCTTTTCTCCAAGAAAATAGGTATAGATATGATTTCACCCATATACTTATTTGTCTTTCTTCTTACTGCAACAAGTCCCCGAAATTCACACAGGACTTTCATATCCTAGGATTGATGCACATAAAAAAATATAGTAAACGTGGTATTTAGATTACGTGCATGATCTGTGCATGCGCCTGTGTAAATGTGTATGTGTTCCCTATGCTCACAGCCTCACATACATGTTTCTAAACAAGCTATAATGCGGGTTGGAATTTTACTTGTATTCCACTTGATTATATTGAAACAATAAAGGGATTTCCATTGCCTGCAAGCCTTCTTTTTCCCAATCAAATAGTGGACTCTCATATACATTGTTCATTTTGCACTAGCGAAATTCCTGATCCCGACTGACCAGGGTGGTTGATGATGGATTCTTGCTTCCGTTTTTGTTGGCCAAACTTTTGCTGTGATATGTTGCTTTTGGTTTCTCGGAACATTATGGCCACATGGTTTAACTTCATGTTGAAACCATACATATAACTAGTTTCAAATTTTCAGATCGCAGATGCTGATCTGGGAGCCACTTCTTTCATGGCATATATGAATGCTTTGTGTGCAGCCACACCTTACTGCTTCAAAGGCTACTTTGCAAACTACATTGATTTTGCATCTGCGTATTACACACAGTATATGCTTTCCTTCGTAGCGATAGTGAGTACATTGAAACGTGCTTTTGTAAAACCTGTCTTTTGGTATCCTGATAATGAGATTACTGCAAACAACTATAGTTGGAAGTATTCTTTTGGGCTATTATGCTTCCTTGCAAATGATATTTGATGCCTCTTATTCCCATTACAATTTTCTTTCTCTGCGTTTTGACATGCCATCATATTTTCCCTCATATCTTTAATTTAATGTTAAATAGGAATTGCCCTCATCATCGGAGATCTATAGCAGCTAGTTTGGTTCAGGCTGCATATATTTTAGAGCGAGATCGCCAAGAAAATAATCAGGGCCCTGAAGCTCTTGCACCAGCTTGGTGGGAGTTCTTCCATTTTGAACTTATCCGTACACTTGTCGATGATGCTGATCTCTCCATTTTTGGCGCTATCTTCCAGTTCAAGCCTCCAGTTTCTATACAAAACCCTACATTTCCAAATGCCCCAAAGTTTGTCATAGCCTTTCGAGGAACAGTCACAAGAAAAGACTCAGTCACCCGAGATCTCACCTTAGACCTCCACCTAATCCAAAACGGGCTGCACCGAACCTCTCGATCCGAAATCGCAACACAAGCGGTTCGAAATTTAGTATCTGCGGTTGGAAGCTCAAATATTTGGCTAGCTGGCCATTCTCTAGGCTCAGCCATGGCAACACTTGCCGGAAAAAACATGGCTAAGACCGGAATCTTCCTTGATGCCTTTCTATTTAACCCTCCGTTTTTCTCGGCTCCAATTGAGAGCATCAAAGACAAGAAGGTGAAACATGGGATTAGAATTGCTGGTAGTGTGATCACAGCTGGCCTCAGTCTAGCCCTTAAAGCGAAAAGACAGGAGAGGCCTAACTTTGAGGATTCCTTTGCTATGCTCTCCTCATGGGTCCCTTGCCTTTTTGTGAATCCAAATGACCACATATGTTCTGAATATATTGGGTATTTTCAGCACCGTAGTAATATGGAGGAAATGGGAGCTGGGATTATCGAAAGGCTGGCAACGCAGAATTCTATTGGGGATTTGTTTTTGAGTGCATTTGGGAAGGAGTCGGATCCAATTCATCTTCTTCCATCTGCAAATTTAGCGATTAATTTGAGCCCATGTCCAGATTTCAAAACAGCTCATGGTATTCATCAATGGTGGCAACCAGATTTGCATTTGCAAACGAGGCAATATAGATACAATTAATTTGAGCTCTCAAAGGTTTTACACTTTTGCCATTAGACTGTGAAGCCCGCTTCATCGTCGTAGCATCTCTTGAAGGTATGTGACAGTCTGTGTATTAGTTTTGGCTCTTTTTTTACTAGCTATTGTTGGTCACATGATGATTTATGTGCTCGTCAAATATCAGAAATGTTTCCTTATTAGGTAACTGTATTCACTTATTATGAATAAATGAAACTTGTTATGTGTTCGTCAAATATTCATGTTACATCTCTGGTTCTATCTGGGTGTTGGTTGGCAGCAGAATACACTTTCTTCTGGTTTAACACTGATTTTAGTTGTATCGAAACTATATTGAATGTGATGTCTGGCCTTCTTGTGATTGCTGTATTCACTTCTTTCCCTGTAGTGAAAGTTGAAATGTATATCCCAGTTACATCTGTCTGTAGTGTCTGTATATCCCTGTAGTGCAAGTTGAATGT
The DNA here is from genome assembly GCA_030015575.1 of Agapanthus africanus. NCBI lineage: Eukaryota > Viridiplantae > Streptophyta > Magnoliopsida > Asparagales > Amaryllidaceae > Agapanthus > Agapanthus africanus. Next base: position 43,946,923 of record CM057342.1, read on the forward strand.
GATGTTCCTAATGAGGTTTCAACTCTTCATAGACCCTGGTGACATGATAATGTAATTGATTGGAAGAGGGATACTTTTTCGTTGTGAACGGAGTCAATTTGCCCATGACAGTCAATCTGCACTCTGATATCGCAATTGATTAGACGATGAACACAGGCAGCATGGATTTGAGATTAGAATGCACATTGCCAAATGCGGAGATCATAGGAGATACAAAAAGTGCATGTCAAGAATCTGTTTGTACATATAATGCATCTGGAGGAAATTTAGTGTATTTTAAAAAAAAAAGTACAGTAGCAAGTAGAAAAACTTAGGCGGTTGTGTTTAGAGCAAGAATGAAAGAGTAAATTGTGCTAATTAATCAAGGGAGGCTTAGGCGAACATTAATGTATTGAAGCTTCCCTCAATAGTCCACAATAATATTTCTCCTATCAGGACTCCAGTGTTGAGAAAATCGGCACCGAAACATGCAACGGATGATCGATACGTGTGAATCGGAATTAATAAAAAAAAATCACACATCAACTACGCAAAATCAATAAATAATAAAGGAAAAAGCACACCAAGCAAAGTACGACAAATTGCTTCCACCGTTCAACAAAGAATTACAGAGATAATTTTTACCCTCTCGATCTCATCCAAATACAAAACAATCTCTCAATACAAACCGTTCTCTGCCCTCTCGGCCTAATTTCTGTAGCCGCAGCCGCCAAAATAAACCCTCTATTTATTTTGTTGATGGAGATTAATTCATGCAGAGCTCTGTAGATGCAGACTTATCTATTAAGCCTCTGTAAATTAATTAAGTGGCAGCCGCTCCTATCTATTCAGGCTCTGTTAATTTAACTTGGCCGCAGGCTTTTAGATTAATCCACAACCTCTAGGCATTAAGTTAATATATATACATAGAGATAGTATATAGTTTTTCAGAGATAAGTCTTGATTTAAATTAATGATTAATTTAAAATAGAGATAAGTTTGAGATTTTAATTAATTAGATTAATTAAATCTTCTCCAAACATATTCCTACTCAAACCCCCATAGCTATAGCTGCCTCTTGCACATGCCTAGTCGCACATATCGTGTTCCGCACGTGCTGCACTTGCACGTGTCTCCGAGACTTGGGCTTTTGGGCTCTTGATCTCGGGCTCTGAATTTGCAATCAATTTCAACAATCTCCACATTGATTCAAATTCGCAAAATCTCTACACTCTCATGAAAAAACTTGGAATTCTGCAAATCGTCATCTCTAGCTTTTATCAAGAAACTAGGCAAATCAAGTCCGAGCAAAACTTGAACATGGAAACTGGGACCACCTTCGTAAATGCGTCCGCCGGATTTTCATGGATACCAATTTTCGTAAGCGAAATAACTTTCTTCTCGTTCTCCAAAACAAAATCTTTCACCTCGATATGCTTAGTTATCGAACTATAAGCATGATGCTCCACCAAGTGAATCGTGTTCTGACTGTCGCAAAACACCTCCTTAAAATCCTGCGGAATATCCATACCACCCATCAATCCACGTAAATATATGGCCTTCTTGACAGCCTCCGTAGCAGCTATCAACTCTGCCTCTGTCGTCGATAATACGACAATGGACTGTAACATCGATCTCCATGATACTGCGCCAGTGCCTAACATGAATATGCAACCCATCGTAGATCTTTGTCTGTCCCTATCACTAGCAAAATCTGAGTCATAATACCCTGTCACAATACAACCATCCGTACTGTCTCTGCTAAATAACAAGCCGAACCCCACAGTACCCCTCAAGTATCTCAAAATCCACTTTAGAGCCAGCCAATTCTCCTTGCGATGACCATTCCTACTGCATGTGCAATGTTTGGATGTGTGCAAACCATCACATATATCAAACTGTCTACTGCACTCGCATATGGCACTCTAGACATGTACTCTCTGTCCGTATCCGACCTCGGTGATAATTTCGCCGAAAACATGAAGTGCGCCCCTAAAAGAGTAAACAGAGAATTTGTCTTCTCCATCCCATATCGATCAAGAACTTTCTCGATATATTGTTTCTATTGCAGACGCAACTCACCACGCTTTCACTTCTTGACAACCTCCATGCCAAGTATTTTCTTCGCAGCCCTCAAATCTTTCATCTCAAACTTCTGACTCAACTGTTGTTTCAACCTATTGATCTTTGACATGCTGCGTGATGCCACCAATATATTATCCGCGTATAATCATGGTTGTTACGGTGCACGGCGAATCACAACGGTAGTGAACCGCCAGGACGCCATGGTGTACGTACGGCGAAAAATCGTTCACAATGTGCTACATTATATATATATATATATATATATATATATATATATAGTTCTATATCCGATATATAATTATAAAAACTATAGAATACCATCAAGCACACAACTATATCATCATTTAATCATCAAACATAAAACATTTTATAAACGTGGGATATTATTAGTTTATTACGATGGGAATCACTTGCAGTATTTGGAAGGAACGTAACGAAAGAATTTTTTGGGAGAAAAATAAGTGGTTATATGATATTCATCAAATTTCAAACTCGATTCTCAGTTGGTCTCATATATATGCAGACAAGACGAAACATAAAATAAGAAAGATGAATCACAGCGGTAACGAATCACGGCGGTAGTGAACCGCCGCGATACCATGTCGTCGCCATAGTGACACCGTGACAACTATGCGTACAATAAAAGATAAATCCGGGATCTATCGTCCAGTAGCCTCACATAAACGCATTGATCCTTAATATCCCTTGTGTACCAAATCGTCAACATAAACTGATCAAATCGTTTGTACCACTGTCTCGAAGACTACTTCAAAGCATAAATCGACCTCTTCAATTTGCAAACATAGCCATCTTTGCCATCGACTACGAACCTCTCTGGCTGATACATATACATATCCTCCTCTAGCTTAACTCTCAAACTAGGAAAGTCAGTAGACTGCTCAGTCTCTTTGTAAATAGACGGTTTCTCGTGCTCAATAGCCAACACATATGATGTCACGTTGTCGAAACCAACTGCGATCATGTCCTCAAAACCAAGTATGACCGATGGACGTCTAGCTTGCGTAGATCTCCGCCCCTATGTCTGTACTGGACCATCTAGCTGTGTCGGACCCTCCGTCTGAATCTGAGTATCAATCCCCTCATCTTTCCTACTATCCTGAACCGGAACCGGAACGTCGATCTCTACCTCACTTTCGTAAGTAGACGCTCGTGCTCGTGCCGCTAACTTGAGGCGAGTGCGGAATACAAAACGAAAATTTTCTAAACTTGAGCACGGACTATTACAACCTAGAATCGAATCCAAACACTAAACTAGAAACAAATTAGAAGGAGTTAACTACTGCGTTTGTGATTACAAACTTTGTAGTCGTGTCTTTCATCTTCTTTCCACTTTCTTAGCTGCTTAGGTCATCGGGAATGAGCTTGGAAGTCGGTCTTCCTTGCCGAAGATGATCCACTTCGAAGGAATCCTAACTTAGGCTCAAGCTTCACAACAAAAACAAAGCGAAGCAACTAGTGATCAAAACTTGCCAGGATTTGATCATTAGGATGTAGTAGTGGCTAATTTTTAGTGTTTCTCTCTTTATCTTTTTCTTTTCATTTTTTACAAAAAACTCAAGAGTGGAAGAAGAAGAAGCTTGGGTGAATGTTTAACAAGCATACCAACTCAAGAATATCCTTCTCGCTCTCTTTCTCTTTTCTTTTCCTTTCTTATTGGAATATGAGTGGATTGTGACTCACCATGGTGAGTCACAAGTTCCATCATATTCTACAAGAAACTAGAAAGAAAAGAGAAGTGTAGAGAATGCCACCTCATTGTACACATATACACATATATAAATATATATACAAATACACCAATACAAGTATATATTACAAATGCATACACCCGTATTCGTACCAAGATACTAATACTCGTATTCGTACCAAGACACAAATACACGTATTTATAAAAATACCAGTATTCGTATAAATACCGTATTTTGTCAAAATATGAATACCGAAAAGAGAGATACTAAAAGAGATATATAATACTAATTCACATTTAATCCAAAATGTAATAACCTGGCTATCTTTCAAACCGGTTAGTATTAACAAAACTGTCCGATTAAAAGTACGTGTACAAAAACACGTGTTTTAATCAAACCAAGTACGTATCAAAATACGTACACTATATCGTTTTGCCCGAGCTGGGATACCCTATGTGCGGAACTTTAAAAACTCGACAATATGTTGGCAGTGGGTTTAACCCCGAGCACGTCAGCGGCACTAGTTGTACGTAACGGCTACCCAGGTATTGAATAAAAGGAAGGCCGACAAGCAAACTTGTATGTATCCCTACTGAACCTGAAAGTGACAGTCTCCGTACAATCTGGTTTGTTCGTCTAAGAGTATCGTATATCGGGTCTAGAGGGTGGATAAAGTCAAACCCTTAATAATGCGATAAGTCGTGTTGGTATGAAACCCATCACCCACTGAGAAACTATTGGTCCAAATCAGCAATTCTCGTCCACCTTGGCTAAGAATTTCTGGTGATGGCCACCCGTGCACTGCGCGACATCTACCTCCAATACCGGGAGAGACGAATCCCTGATGATTCGCTCACTGTCTCCATATGGTTCGGGATTGTACCCAACTAAAACTTGTTTGCACGACTCAGTAGAGCCGTGGTAGGGTAGTAATCAAAGAACAATGAGAACTCACACGAGACAAATGACGATCTCAGGTCGACAGACTAACCTGTATTCATGTCACTGACAATAGGTATAATACCATTTAGCATGTTCCTGGCGAGTCCGTCCAGTGTAACTCATAACCCAATGAGCACATGTATATATTCTTTGGTGACTAACTAACACCAATGGCTGTAAGACCGGCCATCGCCTCTCGTCGGGGTCAAGAAACATATACATTAGTCTACTCTGGAATATCGATACCCAGTCTCGACATTCCCATAACCAGGGACATTTAAGGATTTGCTTATAGACTACCCAGTTCTCACAAGTGTGATCGCCACAATAAGCCTGGTAGTCAAACAGGAATCCTAAGGGCTCTGTCAACATGTAATAGTGATCCGTAATACCACATAATACATATACATAATGATAGATGAACCAGATAGCATATTATCATCTCGAGTAAGACTGTTTTACTCGTATAGGTCCCCCCTCAATCATCATAATCGTCTGCCAGCGATTACAATAATTGTCTTGAGGGCACTATATCCAACAATCTCCCATTTGCACTTAAGGCTAATTATTACGGTGTCGTATACTCACAACCTGTGTTCTACCGAACACCCAACTTCTCTACTAATCAGTTTCGCAAAGTATGTTTGCGAAACATTCGTGTTCGAGAAAATAGCTTCAGTGAGTGGATCCGCTCCAATACTTCTATCTTTTCTCTCTATAGCTTAATTTCGTGGAGAACGACTATCTCCCAAAATGAGCGATACCTTTCTTAGAACTTGTATGGATATCTAATGGGATCAAGTTCATAAATAAACTCCAAATCCAACAAACTTCTTAGACTGCATCTTTTACTGAATTTAATCAGTATCCTGCGCTATGCATACCTTAGTATCCGCTTGGACCCCTGTCCAACATACCGTCCCTCAGAAGTGGGTAAATTTTAACTTTGACCGTCACTCTGTCATCCAGGTCATCTTGGAAGCTTGAAATGATAACCGCCTCCAGAAGGAGGCTGCCGTTACCATATACCAAGAATATTCTTTCATGTTCATAACTGTTTCCCTATGTTTCTTCAGGATTGGATTAATACCTGCTTATTGCATCTAGTGCAAAAACAATATCTGATATGGTACTTGACATATCATGATTGACTCAATTGCATAAGTAAGTGATATGGCAATCATGTAAATCTCTCTCCTCATCAGTCTAGAGGACATCACTTCAGAGAGGGTGACTCCATGACCTGCGGGTACACCACCACGCCAGGAATCGTCCATTCTAAAATACTTTAGAATAGTGTCAAACTACCCGAATTGTAACTCTTTCCAAATCTAGATCTAAAACCATAGATCTAATTATCATAATATCTGATATTTTATCCAGATTCAATGTGAAGAAACACTTGTGACAAACACAGTTTAACCGATCGTAGTATAGGAACAACACTTCATATCAGGAGTATATCATCCAAAAATCAGGACAGTACTCCCTACTTAACCTTCTTGACAGGTCTTTTTGTCATTTTTGATGAAGTCAAACACTATGACTGTCGCATCAGGAATAGATGACCCATCTCCGCTTTCCTTGGTTTAGTCTATAAATAGACATAAGCTACCGGTCTACCACGCTTCCGCTGCTCCTATTGACTACAACAACCCTCTGGTAGAGTCATATACACGTGCATTTCTAAATTCAATTTAGAATGACGTTATAGCCATCCATCTGCCAGATCTCATAGTTTAAGACAGCATTAGTGATAAGTTTGGGTCATCAAAACCTCTCTGTCACCGTCTTTGAGGAGACCGAAGTAACTCTCGGGTGGTTGAGATTGCCCACTAAATTTCCGAAGTGGTTAATGGATTGTCGAATCCAATTCAATTCTTAGGTTCTATTAAATATTCAGTAACCGTTTGTGGTTTTGGAATTACTTCCAGTTCTACCATACTCCCACTAATATTTTCTGAAAAGAATTCATTTTACTAAAAGGTGGCGAGTCAAGAACAATATAACTATTGATCCTGCAAATAGTAGAAAGTTGACCCTTATCAAAACCCGGGAAAACCCACAAACTGCCATTACTGAAAACGTGCCTTGAGTTTATCCGGATTCTGGTTTTAAGCATAAGCCGGACAACTCCATATACCTTAACATCGTTAAGATATGAATCCATTCTATATTCAATATAAAAACAAAGGCACTAATTTAATTTGAAGCAGATTCAAAAATTATGCAGCTGTTTCTAGTGCACAACCAAAGAGGAAAAAGCCATACAATATATAGGCTCTGTAGATGCAGACTTATCTATTAAGCCTCTATAAATTAATTAAGTAGCAGCCGCCCCTATCTATTCAAGCTCTGTTAATTTAAATTGGCCGCAGGCTTTTAGATTAATCCACAACCTCTAGGCTTTAAGTTAATATATACATAGAGATAGTATACAGTTCCTTGGAGACGAGTCTTGATTTAAATTAATGATTAATTTAAAATGGAGATAAGTCTGAGAAGTTAATTAATTAGATTAATTAAATATTCTTCAAATATATTCCTACTCAAAACTCCATAGCTGTCTCTTGGGTACGTCTAGCCGCACGTATCGCCTTCCGCACGTGCTGCACTTGCACGTGATTACGAGACTTGGGCTTTTGGGAATTTGCAATCAATTTCAACATCCAGGACATAAAAAATCCATGAGAAGTAAATAACAATTTGAGGAATCGTCCGTAATAATTTGAGGAATTGTTAGTGGAAATTTACATCGTACAGAAAAGAGCAGCTGGCAAATCGATAATCAAGCGACCATAATAAAACAAAGTAGGGCGACGATACGACAAGGCCTTGGATGGCCGGCGACGGCCTTGGTTGAGAAGATTGATTTAGGGGAGAAGAGGAAGAGGAGAAAGAATAGCGGTGATGCTTTAGATGATCGATTTGGGTTTCTGAATGCTTTTCTTTATGGGTTCAAGGGATTTGGGTCGGATTTTTTTTAAAATACCCGCTAAAAACCCTATCCTCCATAGTTTAAATACCTTAAGCCATATAAAGTTATATAGCGTAATTTATTTATAAAAATAGCGTCATCTATGGCGTATTCGCGTTCTGTGCAACACTATGCAGTGAGATAGTCCTTGCTATGGCATGCAACGCTCTATTTATGCAACATAGTGCTTGATAATAAAGCAGAGTAGGGTTACAGTTTCTAAATTTACATGGTGAAAATCGATGGAGCAAGTCAGTTTCCTATCTGATGTGCTGCACTTGTTCAAGAACCTTCAATCCTTTGATAAAACTAGACACCTTATGCCTGATTTCTGTCATATCTCCTGTCTTTGGCATCTAGCACCATTAACTTTGGAACTGTCATGGTGCATCACATCCACGAATAGCTTGAATGTTTCGTGAAGGAGAGGACACTCGAAACTTATATCATATATCATGGCTGTGTTTCATTTATCACTCTATAGGAATCGGATGCTCATCTAATTTCTAGTATATTTCTGCAACAACCACTGACGATTCTGCTGTTGTAAGTTGCTAAAGCTGTAAAATTCAGCATGCTGAAGCAATGCCAAACACCCGATTTCCTCATGTTTTGATGTGATTCTTGTTTCAGACTTAACTCAGAGAATTGTTCACTTAAGCTCAGCTCATTTCCTATACAAGCTCTGAACTGAAATGCCAAGCCTAGTAATTATGTGAGCAGTATCGCTTCTGTCTTCCCTTTTGGTTTTACTTTTTTTCCAGCTTATAGGGGTAGATTTTGACAATATTCACTTGTACGGAGTTCAATTACAGCATGGATATCGTAATTTTCGATGGTTTACTGAAAGATTTCTATGGATGGATTAGTTACTCTATGAAGAATCTTCTTGGGATGATTGGAAAGTTTGATCAAGTGCAGCAATTGGATCATTAGTTTCCATAAATGTAACGCGTTTTGCATCGTTGGAGAGAAATAGTCATTGCGTTCTTTTTCAAGATAATGCTAGTCTAGTCACGTATCACTATATGGGGTATGCAGGAATAATCTGTGACTATCTATAGGCCCTATTTGGCTGCAGGGATTTGGGATAATACTTTATATTTTCAAGTGGAGGTATAGGTTACGAGGGAATTGATGTTTGGAATTGAATTTTTATCTTAAAAATCAACCATGATGTGTTGATGACGGCATAATCCGAGAAGCTGTAGGAGTTTTAATTCTAGTTTACATCTGAGAATCCTCACGGTCAAAATGACAATCGATGACAATATGTTTTATATGTATACCAGTTTTCAAGAATTTGTTTTAAAACTTTTTTTGGTGTACGCACATCTTAGATGATAACGATGATGACGGCATAATCCGAGAAGCTGTATTTTTTCCACGCCATAGGAGGAAATCCCCTCCTACGGCCTCTTACCTCCATTAATCTCAAAAGAATATACATTATTGTGATCAATATTCATGAGGTTAACCGTAGCTAAAGTATGTCTTGGCTATCTTACTTAAGGTAAAGTATGTAAGAGAAATAAGATAGGCCAATCCAACTAAAATAAGATATAAATTAAAAACAATGGGGTCCATATCTCTCTCTCTGTGTGTCTATATATATATGAAAAAGCCCTTTTGAAAGAAATAGCCGAACACACACATAAGAAGACAATAAGATTGAAGTTAAATGTTTCTAATTGAAATTATGGTCCTGTCTTAATCTTGGCTCATCTTAGTTAAATGTTTATAATCTAGAATGAAAAATAATTCCTAATAATGTGCTGTGAACTGACATATTCTGGAAATTTATATATATATATATATATATATATATATATATGTAAGTGCACGGCGGCGTCCCGGCCGTCAATCCGACGGCCAAACGCGGAAACGGTAATAAACTTTAATTTTGCGGACTTAGCAAACCGGCACCACCGCGCACTAAACACCCGGATCGTGCCATTAAACTAGTCTAAGCTAACAAGAGGATGGGTTAGAGATATACCGACTGATCCGAGTCCTCCGGTCTTCATCTCCACTCCGATCTCCTCGCGGGATCTCCGTCCGTCTTCTCCTCGTCGGAAAGGGCACCACGAAGCCGGGTACTTTTACGGGCTCCCACCTCAATACCGAGGCAACTCGGGCGCGAAGCTGGCGAATCGACGCGTCCAAGACTTGCTGTAGGAATATAGTGTAGAGTGTATGTCTCACTTTGGGGTTTGTTGCCATTTGTGGATGATGGAGGAAACAAGACAAGAAAAATGGTGCTTGCATTTTTCTTAACATGAAATGAGATCAAGAAAATGAAACACTCTCAAGGATGAAGATGAAACTCTCTTCTTCTCTTTTCTTTCTCTCTTTCTTTTTCTCAACCATAAAACAAACTCTTCTCTTCAAGTGAAGTATAAAAATGGTGGAGCAAAAACAATATGATAGCAAGAAGGAGGTGAGTGTAGGAAGCAAAAAGTGGTGACCACATCCTAAAACATAATCATCACTAAATCAACATCAAACCTCACTTCATTTCTAATCTCATCAAATCACATAAAAGCATGAAAAGCAAAGATGCTTATCATATCAACCCTTATGCAAAAAAGGTCCTCCACAAAGTGTAATTTGCAAAACTGCAAATTACCCCCTCCATCGGAAAAGTCCGGCCGGGAAAGAACAAAGGAAAACCGGCCGGAACGGAAAGCAAACTGGCAACTCCAGAAAACTGGTCCCGTAATAAATTACAGGAAAACCCCATACTGTGCATACACACCCGCATCTGTATTCCGTCCGGATACAAATGCAATGAGACAAAATCTACACTGTACTAAACTAGGACCGGCTTAAACCAAAACCGGCTAGTAAAAACTGTCCGATCCTGATCCGTGCAATACCGCACGTATCTGATCGAACCTTGCCATATATCCATACGGCCACCAGTACAAAGCTGTCCGATCCTGATCCGTGCAATACCGCACGTATCTGATCGGACCCTGCCATATCTCCATACGGCCTCTACAGCGTTTCGCCCGAAAGCTTGAGTAACTGAAAGTGTGGTGGACTCTAAAGACTCGTCAATACTATGGCTGTGGATTTAACCACTAGCACGTCAGAGGTATAAGCCAATACGTAACGGGCCACCAGCTATTGACTAAAAGGGACGTCGATGAGTGAACTCATCCTGACACCCTACTGAGCCTGTCAGTGACAATATCCGTACAGTCCGGTCCGTTCGTCTACGAGCATCGCATGTCGGGCCTAGGGGGTTGGTAAAAGTCAGACCCCCAAAAGTGGTACAAGTCGTTTCGGAGTGTAGCCCAGAACACCCTGAGATACTACTGGAATACCTACCAGTAAATCTCCTGCCTTGGCCAAGGTCTTCGTGTAATGGCTCTCCTAGACACAGTGCGACCTCACCCCCAATACCGGGAGAGACGAAACCCCCGAAGATCCGCTCACTGCCTCCATGTGGCTCGGGACTGTACCCAACTAAAACCTGTTTGCACGACTCCTTTGAGCCGTGGTAGGGCAGTAATCAAAGTACAGTGGGAACTCACACGAGGCAAATGACGATCCCCAGGTCGATGAACTAACCTGTACACATGTCACCTGAGAACTGCTATCTGACGTCAGGTATAAGACCAACTAGCATGTTCCCGGCGAGTCCTGTCCGGTGTACTCATAACCCAATGAGCACCTGTATACATCTTAGGTGAACCAACTGACACCAGTGGCTTGTGAGACCGGCCACCGCCCCTCGTCGGGGTCTCGATTGTATACACTAGTCTACTCTGGAGAATCGATGCCCTGTCTCGAAACTCCCACGACTAGGGACCTTTTAAGGATGTGCTTGTAGACTCCAGCTCTCACTTATATGATCGCCCTCATACTGCTGGCAGTCAAGCATGAATCCCAGGGCTCTATCAACGTGCAATAGCGACCTGTCAGGTCACCTAAAGCAGTACACGATGATAAAGGTAAACCAGATAGCATACTATCATCTCGAGTAAGACTGTTCCATCGGGATAGGTCCTCCCTCAATCATTGCAATCACGTGCCTGTGATCCAATAATTGACTCTGAGGGCACTATCTCCAACAATCTCCCACTTGCACTCAAGGCTAATTATTGCGATGTCGCATACTCACAGCCCGTGTGATACCGAACACCCAACTCCTCTACTAGTCAGTCTCATAAAGCTCGTTTGCGAGACTATTGCGTTCGAGGAATAGCCTCAGCGAGTGGATCCGCTCTGAAGTTTCTTTCTATGTCTCTCTAAATCTCAAGTTCGCGGAGAATGCCATCTCCCGAAATGAGCAATACCTGCCTTAGAATGTCTGGATGTCTGATGGGATCGAGCTCATAAATGAACTCCAAATCCAAACTTCTTAGACTGTATCGTCAACTGAACTTAATCAGTATCCTGCGCCATGCCACCCTCAGTATTGCCTTGGACCACCTGTCCAAAATACTGCCCCTCGTCAGAAGGAAAATTATAACTCTGACGATCACCCTGTCGTCCATGTCATCTTGGAAGCCTGGAATGATAACTGTCTCCCTAATGAGGCTGTCGTTATCATATCCCTAGAACATCCACTTATGTTCTAAAACTGCTTCCGACTGTTCCTCCAGGATTGGATCAATATCAACTTATTGCATCTAGTGCAAGAACAACATCTGGTGTGGTACTTGACATCTCATGATTGACTCAATTGCCTAAGCAAGTGATCTGCCAATCATGCACATCCCTCTCTACTTTAGTCTATAAGACACCTTTAGAGAGGGTGACTCCATCATCTGCAGGTACACCACCGTGCCAGGAGTCGTCTATTCTAAATACTCTTAGAATGCTGTCAAAGTACCCAGATTGGGAAACCACCCAAATCCAGATCTAAAACCATAGATCTAGTAACCAGTATGTCTGATATAATGTCCAAGTCCCATGTGGAGAAACCACTGTGTGACGACCAAAGTATGACCGATCGTAGTATAGGAATATCACTTCCTACTACCTTCTCAACAGATCCATCCCCTAATCTGATGACGTCAAACCTATGACTGTCACATCAGAAGCAGATGATCTAACTCCGCTATATCTGCTTTAGTCTATAAATAGACATAAGCCTGACGTCCACCAATGCTTCCGCTGCTCCCACTGACTACGAAAACCCTCTGGCAGAGTCATATAGATGTGCACTTCTAAAACTAGTTTAGAACGACGCTATACTCATCCTCCTGCCGGGTCTCGCAGCCTGGAACAACAACAGTGGCAAGTGTGGGTAAACAAGAACTTCCCTGTCACCGTCCTTGAGGCTACCGGAGTACCTCTCGGGTGCCTGAAGTTACCCACCTTATCTGCGGAGTGGCCAATGGAATGTCAAACCAGATTGAATCTTTAGGTTCCTTATCAAATCTTCAGTAATCGTTTGTGGTTCTGGAATCACTTCCAGTTCTACCATACTCCCACTACTGTTTTTGAAAAAATCCATTTTTATTAAAACTGTGGCGAGTCAAGAACAATATCACTATTGATCTTTCTTATGGTAGAAAATCAACCCTCGTCATAGCCTGGGTCAACCCACAAACAGCCATTACAGAAACGTGCCTTGAGTTATCCAGAGTCTGGTTTTAATCATAAGCCGGACAACACCCCGTACCTTAACAATGTTAAGATATGAACTGTACTATATCCAATATAGAACCAAAGGCACTGATTTAATTGAACCAGATTCAAATCATGCAGCTATCTCCAGTGCATGTCAACTAAATGGAAGGAGGCCGATCAGCGTTACTCAACTTAGGAATGCTTCCAATTATGAGTAACCTGAAAAAGAAGCAATTTCTCTTTATTATTACTATCAACTGAATACCATACACAAGTATCTACATCTTCAATCACCTTGAAGAATCCCGATACTTGCTACACCTGGTTCTCTACTCTATTCAAATACCTATAACTCCTCAAAACTTAGACCCTGTGTTTCTACGAAACACATGTCTAAGAACTAGAGAATTTAAAAGTAAACAGAATATAGTATGAGGACCAACCCCTCTGTCCTAATGGACACTGGACAACATACAACACTCTGTATAAGTCCGCTGAGTCAAACAACTCTTTCACTGTGTGTCGTAGGTTGAAAGCTGTACTTATGGTTAAGAAGAATTACACCGCTGTTTAATGCTCCTTACCTAACCATCCACTGATATAGGTAAATGTCATCGACATAATATCAAAAGGTATATCTCACTCTATGAAAATAGACGTACAGATATATCAATTTGAAATTGGTGCACAACAGCGGATATTCAAAACCAAATATTTGCCGACCGGCAAACAGCCCAGATGATCTCCTCAAATATCACCGATTACAACGAATCCCGATATAATGAGGATGATTACCCTATTCCCAATAACTTACTCCCACTCATCATCTGTAAAACCATACAGATGTGAGAATCAAACCTGGTAAATACATACCCTGGAGCAAGTGTCTAATCGGGAAATCAGTTTTCCTTTAACAGTACACAGTAGAACTGAAACATTGAAATGTTTCGATGGGGTATCTTGGTATCCTAGTAATGCCTCTACCATTATCCAGATTCACAACTATAACCGTATAATTCTTTGCCACCTCTTCAAATCCCTTTATATGTCTTTAGTCATTACCTTCTGTACACCCCTTTAGGCCAAATGGTTTTCTTCCTTCCCTACCTTCGGCACCAGCCTATGGTTTGGAAGAAGACTATCCAATAAGCATAATGGGTGTACTGTCCTAGTCCTAGGAGCACTCGCAATGCGAGAGAAGGTGAAAACAAAAGACAACCGAATAAACCTTATTCCTATTTCTCCTGGACCAGAATCCATCCCCGAACTGGAACAAGTTCCTTTCGAGTTCGTATATAACCATACGATGGAGTATCCAATAAACTGTGGATCTTCGTAGTGATACGGAGTGTCCTGGAGAAATACAAAGGTGATTTAGGATTGGCGAAGAAATATTTGGTTTGGTCGTGAATATCAGTCGCAATTTACTCTGCCCTCTTACTAATCCCTTGCTTTGTCTTAATCTTAATACCTTCTGCACACTGTTTAGGCTAATTGGTTTTCTTCATTCCCTACCGGTCGGCACCAGCCTAAGGTTTGGAAGAAGACTATCCAATTTGCATAATAGGTGTACTATCTCCTAAACCAAGGAGTACTCACAACTTGAGAAAAGGTAAAAGGGAAAAGACAACTGAATAATCCTATCCGTTTTCTCCAGAACCGGAAACCATCCTCGAATCCCTTCGAGTTCGTATCTAACCATACGATGGTTTTGTCCAATGGAAGTGGACGTTCGTAGTAATACGGGGTGTCCTGGAGAAAAGGGTAAAAGTAGGAGTGGCAATGAGGTCTGCAACTCTGACAATCCAAAAGCCAGTGTTAAGAAGGTTCGGTCAACTTGGTCTCTGAGTCAAAATCTAGGGTCGGGTCAATGGTCGCTGCCAGAGAGAGAGAGAAAAGAAACACTCAGCGTGCACTCTAACCAAGATCAGAATGGTTACCAATTTATCTAATCTGGAAACCTCCCACTGTACCTCAAATTCTCCTCCAAACCTGAAAGAAGAATTAGTCGGGGTCACCCGAGGAGTAAACCAACTCATCAGTGGGAATCGGGATCCAACTATCATCGCATGATAACGTGACGGAATCCGCTCACGGTATCACACTCCAGAAGGTATGCGCATATCTGGCAAGTTTCAGTTCTTTTGAAACTCCCGATGTGATTTTTACCCCATGCTCTTATGACCTTGACTTTGGCCAACAAATCATAAGTCACATGTCAAGTTCTGCCCGTCATTCTCCAGGTTAATTTGAATCCACCCGTACCTACCCTTGACTTTGGCCAACAAGGCAGTACGACTGTTCCAAACCAACGCATCTATCTATGCTGCATATGAATAACCAACAGCTACCAAACACTGTGTCTTGACTTTGGCCAACAAACACAGCTTGAATACTATTGACTACCCATATGAAACGACGGAGGGCTACGAATGGTTTCTGGCGAAAACCTTTAACGTAATGAACTTGATATCGTTGAAGGAACGGATAGCTTTATAAAAATATAGTGACGAAAACCTTTACTAAAGAGGTCACTCCCGGTGAAGGGATCTCGGCTCTTTCCCCGTAGAATGGGGTGCAGGATATTCCAAATGAATACCACGATGCAAAGCAAAAGTAATCGGCTATAGTGAAGTTACTGCCCTGACGCAAACTTTTGTCCAAGGGGTCACTCCCGGTGAAGGGATCTCGGCCCTTGCCTCGTCGACTGAGGAGCAGGATATTCCAAATGAATACCACGATGCAAAACAAAAGTAAACGTCCTTGCAATAACAGCTTTTTGAAAAGTGTTCCAACAACATCAGAATAGGTTTGTTTAACTTGCATTGATCCGAATCAATGCAGTCCCATCAATTGATCACACCACAAAGAACGAAAATATACTGACGTACGTATATGCCATCCGCATTCGCCACTGGGTCCCGTCATCACTCGTTAGGTTAGCTTACTAACGACAGAGCGGGGACTGGACTAGCGCGGATGAAAAACATATACAACATCTACTAATATATATACCAATATATTATATTTCGCTCAAGGCGTGAAAAGAAATGCAACATCACAGAAATGTACAGCATCACAGAACAATACAGATATCTGGGATCCCCGGGTTTCACAGAGCCACTACTGAAACCCGACGTTCCCCTGGTCGTGTGGATAGCCTGTGCAATGAAAACCTAGACCCCTACGGGCGCGGCAAGTCACCCGCCAAAACCTGAAGCGAGGCAGCCCCCTTCAGCTCCGTGAATGGACCACCCAGCACTCCACGGAATCCGGCAACTTGGGCACCCCTCCTGGGTCAAACAGTACCCCCTACGAGTGCGGCGAATAGCCCGCCAATCCTAGAGTGAAGCCCCCTCCGTCCCAATGCCATGAGATGCGGGCTTGTTGCCCTCTAGAACCCGGCCATCCGTGCACCCCACCGCGGGGTAAACCTAGTACAGAATGTAAAATATACATACACCGGGTACATCGACCGCAACCAGGTCGTGCCCCAAAATAATAATACAATCAGGCAGTGACGGCAGTCCACATGTCGGACGCTCGCCCCGCAATATCAAAAGTACATAAACAACAACACTGTACTAGTATTGCATCCAGGCTATCCCCACGACCGATCCGCAACATCACAGCATAAACAAAGAACATCAACGTGAAAGTCACGTTCGCAAATCCGTCTAACCGGGCTATAGCAGTTAGACCGGATTTACCGATCGAGTGACATTCACGGTCGCAGATATAATGTAAATACTGTGAAAAATGTGTTTAAAATTTTCCGATTGACCAAAAATTAACAAGTGGGCCCCCAATCAAAACTGTAGCACTCACAGAAAACCTGGGCCCAATTTTAATATTCCAAAACCCATATTTTAATCCCAGAAAGCCTCTGTAAAAAATTGGTGCAGTGATCTCTACAGTTCGCGGCGGAAGGGCGGCGGAATGGGGGTTTGTGCGGCGCTTCCGCGCTCCAACTGTGGAATCACTTCATCGAAATTTTACAGAGTTCTTAGATTTTCCAGTACATCAATATTTTACAACCTGAAAAAATTTTCGAGACCAAAATATTTCAACAGAAACTGATGTGAACAAAAATGCAAGTTTTGGAATTTTGGTCGATCGGAAATGCAAAACACATCAAACGAAGCTAGACGAAGTTAATGGCGAGGCTCTGATACCACTGTAAGTGCATGGCGGCGCCCCGGCCGTCAATCCGACGGCCAAACGCGGAAACGGTAATAAACTTTAATTTTGCGGACTTAGCAAACCGGCACCACCGCGCACTAAACACCCGGATCGTGCCATTAAACTAGTCTAAGCTAACAAGAGGATGGGTTAGAGATATACCGACTGATCCGAGTCCTCCGGTCTTCATCTCCACTCCGATCTCCTCGCGGGATCTCTGTCCGTCTCCTCCTCGTCGGAAAGGGCACCACGAAGCCGGGTACTTTTACGGGCTCCCACCTCAATACCGAGGCAACTCGGGCGCGAAGCTGGCGAATCGACGCGTCCAAGACTTGCTGTAGGAATATAGTGTAGAGTGTATGTCTCACTTTGGGGTTTGTTGCCATTTGTGGATGATGGAGGAAACAAGACAAGAAAAATGGTGCTTGCATTTTTCTTAACATGAAATGAGATCAAGAAAATGAAACACTCTCAAGGATGAAGATGAAACTCTCTTCTTCTCTTTTCTTTCTCTCTTTCTTTTTCTCAACCATAAAACAAACTCTCTCTTCAAGTGAAGTATAAAAATGGTGGAGCAAAAACAATATGATAGCAAGAGGGAGGTGAGTGTAGGAAGCAAAAAGTGGTGACCACATCCTAAAACATAATCATCACTAAATCAACATCAAACCTCACTTCATTTCTAATCTCATCAAATCACATAAAAGCATGAAAAGCAAAGATGCTTATCATATCAACCCTTATGCAAAAAAGGTCCTCCACAAAGTGTAATTTGCAAAACTGCAAATTACCCCCTCCATCGGAAAAGTCCGGCCGGGAAAGAACAAAGGAAAACCGGCCGGAACGGAAAGCAAACTGGCAACTCCAGAAAACTGGTCCCGTAATAAATTACAGGAAAACCCCATACTGTGCATACACACCCGCATCTGTATTCCGTCCGGATACAAATGCAATGAGACAAAATCTACACTGTACTAAATTAGGACCGGCTTAAACCAAAACCGGCTAGTAAAAACTGTCCGATCCTGATCCGTGCAATACCGCACGTATCTGATCGAACCTTGCCATATATCCATACGGCCACTAGTACAAAGCTGTCCGATCCTGATCCGTGCAATACCGCACGTATCTGATCGGACCCTGCCATATCTCCATACGGCCTCTACAGCGTTTCGCCCGAAAGCTTGAGTAACTGAAAGTGTGGTGGACTCTAAAGACTCGTCAATACTATGGCTGTGGATTTAACCACTAGCACGTCAGAGGTATAAGCCAATACGTAACGGGCCACCAGCTATTGACTAAAAGGGACGTCGATGAGTGAACTCATCCTGACACCCTACTGAGCCTGTCAGTGACAATATCCGTACAGTCCGGTCCGTTCGTCTACGAGCATCGCATGTCGGGCCTAGGGGGTTGATAAAAGTCAGACCCCCAAAAGCGGTACAAGTCGTGTCGGAGTGTAGCCCAGAACACCCTGAGATACTACTGGAATACCTACCAGTAAATCTCCTGCCTTGGCCAAGGTCTTCGTGTAATGGCTCTCCTAGACACAGTGCGACCTCACCCCCAATACCGGGAGAGACGAAACCCCCGAAGATCCGCTCACTGCCTCCATGTGGCTCGGGACTGTACCCAACTAAAACCTGTTTGCACGACTCCTTTGAGCCGTGGTAGGGCAGTAATCAAAGTACAGTGGGAATTCACACGAGGCAAATGACGATCCCCAGGTCGATGAACTAACCTGTACACATGTCACCTGGGAACTGCTATCTGACGTCAGGTATAAGACCAACTAGCATGTTCCCGGCGAGTCCTGTCCGGTGTACTCATAACCCAATGAGCACCTGTATACATCTTAGGTGAACCAACTGACACCAGTGGCTTGTGAGACCGGCCACCGCCCCTCGTCGGGGTCTCGACTGTATACACTAGTCTACTCTGGAGAATCGATGCCCTGTCTCGAAACTCCCACGACTAGGGACCTTTTAAGGATGTGCTTGTAGACTCCAGCTCTCACTTATATGATCGCCCTCATACTGCTGGCAGTCAAGCATGAATCCCAGGGCTCTATCAACGTGCAATAGCGACCTGTCAGGTCACCTAAAGCAGTACACGATGATAAAGGTAAATCAGATAGCATACTATCATCTCGAGTAAGACTGTTCCATCGGGATAGGTCCTCCCTCAATCATTGCAATCACGTGCCTGTGATCCAATAATTGACTCTGAGGGCACTATCTCCAACAATATATATATACATATATATATATATGTGTGTGTGTGTGTGTGTGTGAGATTAAAGCGACTGCCCAAATAGTCATCTATTGTATCCCCTAGGGCTTGGATGCCTCTATTCTCTTGTCATCATATTGAATCCTACGTCGTCATTTTATATGCTGGATTTTATATCTGAAAATTTCTTTAATTAAAATGATTTTATGTTGCCCCAATAGTTTGAGCAAGACTTGTTCTAGTATCTGCTGGGCTGTGCCGTGGCATCCATTTAAATGCCTATGGACGAATCATTCAGAGTTTGTTGCTGTTGTTTCTCATGGATGTAGAATGGAGTCTGGTCGAACCATGAACATCCCCATGTGTGTTCTTTTTCGTCTTGTATGTGCTCGGATGTTTGTAAGGGGATAGTTGCCCCCAATAGTATAACGCTTTTCCGAAACAAGCTTGGCGGTTTTACTCTAAAGAGACTGTTATCGCCCTCGACAACAAAAGGGTCAAATGGTGCTTTCATTGAGAAGGCTGTGACCATAGTGCATTACAATAGGAAAACTTTTGAAAAATCAACAATTTTGCAACTTGTTTCACTCACCTTATGAGCTGTGAGTTATGTGACTAATTATCACATGGCATGTTTCTTTCTTTTTCTTTCGCCCCCTTCCCCACTTGTCTTTTTGACTTATGCCTCAGTCGCAATAACGGTCATCTCTTCTTCAAGGACGAGAAATAAACCCTGATTATGACCTCGTAATCTTTTTTCAAGGAGATGATAATAAAAATACTCTACGTCCCATTTTAATAGTCGTTTTAGGAGCTTTTTTTGTCCCACAATTCTAGTCATTTTATTTAATTGAGCTTGCTTTATCAATTGATTACCGAAATTACATTTCATTAAAATCTCATGCATGTCATTTGTGGCGTTTTGGTTTTTGTGATTGAGGTTACTTTAATTAGGGGTATTACGATAAATTGAACCAGTTATAATTTAACGCATAATAAATATATAAAGTATTATTTAAGAGCGACTGAGGGAGTATAATTTTTGACTACTTTTACGCGCTGACTTAATTGGCATATATTTTTAGCTTTCTCTGTGTATATTTATCTCCTGTCATCATCACCTTGGTTTGTGCACACTAATGCTGAAAATTTTAGTTAGTGAGACTTAAATGATTTTTCTCTCTCCTTTCTTGATTTGGTTTTAAGAACTTTCAATGTTTTAATGATGTCTATCTGTTTACTTTAATTATTTAGTTGTTGCATTAAATTAAACGCGCTTGTACTGAAACAAGCTAACCATTTTCCTCAAATCGGGATAATAGCTATTTAAGAACGGTGTTTAAGAATAGTTTGCACGTTGGTGGCTTCATAACTGGAAACTTGACTGAAGATACGGATGTGTAAGTTATCCGATAGATCACAGATTGAAACGGTAGGACTCAGTTTGAACGTATATAACCTAGCAAGACACATTCCAGCTTTCAGATTTTTAGACCGCTAGTTACCATCGATGACAAGACGGCTGATAGATGACGTGGATACATGTATCCTATGGGCATATACAGAGAAAGAAAGCTGTGGTCATAGTGAAAACAGTTGTATCCTAGCTTGATGAAAGGAAAACAGTAGAAGTTGTGCTGCCAAGGAATTAAAAGCAATTCCCAAGAGATGCAAGTAGAGGCCAGCTCAGGCTCTTGGACATGGATCTGCCACCAAACTTTAATGCTATCACTCTCCCCCTTCACCCTCTATTATAAACACCCCTCAGCCCTCACTCACACTTCAACCTTCAACCTTCAACCTTCAAAATCTATATATCATCAATGGGGAATGGAGTAGGGATGACCCTTGGATCCTCTCCGTCACCGGCGGGGGCTACAAACAACCGTAAACGCCGTCTCGTTATCGTCTCCGCCGTCTCCGTCCTCTTCCTCCTCGTCTCCGGCGTATCGGTCGCCTTTCTGGTCCGTACCAAAGCCAGGCCCGGCTCCGTACCGACGGTCTCCAAGGCCCCGACGCAGGCCATTTCGAAAACCTGCGGAGTGACGCGCTACCCGGACCTCTGCGTCAACTCCCTGGTCGAATTCCCCGGCGCTCTCAGCGCCGGAGAGCGCGACCTCGTCCACATTTCCTTGAACGTGACCCTGCGCCACATCAGCCGCGCGCTCTACGGCGCGTCGGCCATCGCGGGCGTCAGCATGGGCATGCACGCGAGGTCGGCGTACGAGGACTGCATGGAGCTGCTGGACGACTCCATGAGCCAGCTGGCGCAGTCTCTGCAGGTGGTGGTGAGGCCCCCCAACGGGGCGTCCGACGAGGACGTGCTGACCTGGCTCAGCGCCGCGCTCACGAACCAGGACACGTGCTCCGACGGGCTCGACGGCGTCAGGGACAGCTACGTGAGGCAGCAGATGGATGCCTATCTCAAAGATTTGTCGCAGATGCTCAGCAATTCGCTTGCCATCTTCGCCATCTCGAGCAAGAAGCAGGATTTCTCGGGCATCCCGATCCAGAACAGGAAGCTTTTGGGGCTTGATCAGGAAAGGTTTCCGAGATGGATGGAAAGGAAAGACAGGAGGCTGCTTCAGGTTCCGGCTTCGAGCATTCAGGCCGATATGGTTGTTTCCAAAGACGGAACCGGAACCTACACGAAGATCGCCGACGCCGTGAAGCACGCCCCTGATCACAGCAGCCGGCGGATCATCATCTATGTGAAAGCAGGGCGGTACGATGAGAACATCAAGGTCGGTCGGAAGAAGACGAATCTCATGTTCATCGGGGACGGCAAAAGCAAGACCATCGTCTCGGGTGGCCGCAGCATCTTTGACAACTATACCACATTCCACACCGCCACATTTGGTATGTAGTCTCCACTAATCGAAATTCAATCCGATATGCATGCATTACGACGATTAGATCGAAACTGATCTGATGCTTATTTGTTGCGCGCAGCGGCCACTGGAGCAGGATTCATAATGAGAGATATGACGATCGAGAACTGGGCCGGACCGCAGAAGCACCAGGCGGTTGCGCTCCGAGTCGGTGCGGACCGATCTGTGGTCTACCGCTGCAACATAATAGGCTACCAAGACACGCTCTATGTCCACTCCCAGCGTCAGTTCTTCCGAGAATGCGACGTCTACGGCACGGTCGACTTTATCTTCGGCAACGCCGCGGTCGTGCTGCAAAACTGCAGTCTCTGGGCGCGCAAGCCAATGGAAATGCAGAAGAACACCGTAACCGCCCAGAACCGGAAAGACCCGAATCAGAACACCGGAATCTCGATCCATGACTGTAGGGTGCTGGCCACGCTGGATCTTGAGGCGGCGAAATGGGCGTACCCTACGTATCTAGGGCGGCCGTGGAAGTTGTACTCGCGGGTAGCGTACTTGATGTCGTATATCGGGGATCATATACATCCTGTCGGATGGTTGGAATGGAACGCTACGTTTGCGCTTGACACTTTGTATTACGGAGAGTATATGAATTACGGGCCCGGGGCGGCCATCGGTAAAAGGGTGGCGTGGCCGGGGTACCGGGTGATCACAATGCCGGAGGAGGCGAGTAAGTTTACGGTCGGGCAGTTCATTTACGGATCGTCGTGGCTGCCGTCGACCGGAGTTGCGTTTTTAGCCGGCTTGTCGGTGTAGCTAGTTATGTATATTTTCAGTCTTTTTCTGTAATTCGCTTTTGTTTTTCTCCATATTTTTTTTTATTTTAATTTTAATTATTTATATATAGGTTGGTGGTATATAGGGGAATTAGATTGTTTTTCAAGAAGGGAATAATTGCAAGCTGTTATCCATCTTGAGAATCTTGAATGCTGATTGTACATTTCAGTTGGGAGTTAATATTCTATCCTCACATTTCATTCTAATTTTTTTCCTTTCTTTCTTTTTTTTCAATTTACCACATTATCTGTATGTGATGATGCTCGATATCGGTGATCTTTCAGATCATGACACGTGGCAGATGACGTGTCCCAGAGCATGCAAGAAAGGGTCTACAGCGGCTGACCAGGCCACATCTATGCTTGTCCTATCGAGCAAATGCTAGCTCACCTACGAGTCCCCCTGCCTAACCGGCCTCCTTAGCCTCACAGCTCGCTTCCGAGCTACCACAGAACCAAGATACCTCGGCTCTTGCGCTCGTCCGTGAGTTCTCACGCCGAGGTCATCTTCCTCGGTCTCATCGACCGACCAACAGCACCGCTTGCAGGCGTAACCGACATCCCGTGAATTTCGCCATGCGCGAGATCTCCACCGGCCGCATCCCACGATCCCCCATTAACGAGCATGTCTCGCCATTAATGGGAGGTCCCGCTCATCACGCGGGCTTGACGTCGGGAGCGTAATGGCCGGCGTGATTCTCGCTCCTGCTGCACCTGCTGCCACCACTACTTAAACCCCTCTTTCAGACGGTCAAGGTAAGCCATTTTGACTCATCTAAGCTGTTACTCTGCTCGGATCTCTAGTCTAATTTGATCGTCGGTGGGTGTTCGGTGGTACAACCATCCCGGGACTTCCTTGCAGGTAACTCGGCAATCACAACCCATTAAGATCCACACGCTTCAGGAGCGACAGTTTTCAGATCCAATCTCAGTCATCCATCACGGCCATCAGCAGATCAACGGGAAACAACATCTGAAGGAGATTCCACCCTCCATCAGCATGCCATAGAGATGATCAAATCCAATTGTTTTCAAATTATTTTCTTAATAGGATTCTAAGTTGGACTAGGACCCTTGCTACAAACCCATTTCTCTAATCTCACAGATGCCATTAATTATTATATTAATCACAATTGATTAAGGATCTACATAACACTAAAAAAAATCCTATGGATAAGTGAGAGCACACGGTTTGTCCACGTTTGATAGAAGATTCATTGTTGGTAGGAAAAGTACAAGATGTTGCATCATGATCTATTCTAACATAACGTGATGAACCACGAAAGGATGACACAAGCCTATCGTGCGGACAAATTATACGGCGCAGCGGAAATAAACAGAATCGTGTGCAAACAAAGACAATGGAAAAAATACATCCGACGGCTATCGCAACACACCAAACAAAATATAAAAGCACACCAACAACACAAAGGACACAACAATATATCCAGATTCGTGCAACCAGCACCTAATACTGTTTTCACAACGAGAACTTCCACCGGAGTAAGAATTAGACGGGATAATTTCTGTCCAGATACAAATCTCTCTCTCTCTCCGATTTTGGTTACGGCCTTCAAAAATCTAGCTTCTGTAGATTGGCCTATGCCGCAGACTCCTTTTTAATGCCGCAGACTCTTTTTTCTTTAGGCACTTTTGATTTTCCTGAAAGCGCACTATTGATTTAATTGATTGCCTCAGCAACTCTCTGTTGTCGCCGCAGCCGAACCAAACCTGTTAATTACTTTATATTTAAAGCCTTTGATTAATTTGTTCTAATTAATCACAAACAACCCCCCAACCCCACCCCCGCCACACACACACACATAGATATATAGATAGATAAGAGTAGTGTTATTAGAGATAAGATTCAAATTAAAGGAGTTAGATAATCTAAATCCTTCTTGATGAGGCTCATGAACGGGAACATCTCAGATTGCGACACGTGGGAGATGACGTGTCGCTAGCGCATACCCTGTGGACACCTGGAGGCTACGACGGGGAGTCAGTGTGTGACACATTGCGAGTTCTCCTCAGGACCACGTGACGAGATGGTGCCCGACCTTTCGGGAAGCCTCCCCGGAGTACCCCTATATGCGCTGAGGGAGACGAGACTCGACCTCCTCGCTCGAGTTCGAGCTATCTACCGAGCTGAGGCTCTTCGGCCTTCCTGTCAAACCCGGGGAACGGAGCCCAAGCGCCTCCGTAACGGCTCTTCGTATCCCGCCAGAATGAGATTCCCGCCGCTCCACGTCCCGCATCCCACACTGGCACGTTTTTCCGTTAACGAGCGTATCTCGCCATTAACGGGCATATCTCGCCATCAACGCGAACGTGTTATAAGGACGTAACGGACAACGGGAACATCGCGGCGGATCGCTCCCATGCGACCGCTGTATAAACCCCCTCTTCCAGACAATCCAGATAGGTAAAAATCGATTCCAATACGCCGCTACCCTACCTTTATACATTGGTACTTACATGATCGTCGGAGGGTCCTACGGTGGTCACCCATCCCGGGACTTACAACCTACAAACGGGGAATGATTCAATGCCGATGGGCGCCGGACAATTCAACGCCCCGATCTCAGGGGAGACCAGGTCGTCGTTCTGACGCCCGCCGCGTGCTCTCACCCCCTGAGGATGTGTCGGTCAGTTCGCCTGCTTCCAGGCATGACCGACGCCCCCACTCCCGTCGAGACTACGCAAACGGCGAACGTCAAGACTACTCAAGAAGTGTCTCGTCCGAGGATTTATGAAATGTGATAGAGCGAAACCGAAGCCGCACCGTCGCGAAAACCCGGAGCAGAGATAGCTGGCGCTCCGACTATAGAGAATCCTTGGGGTACCACCAACGGATCGAGACCCTCGAAAAGAAAATTGAGGACATACGACAGGGCGACCACACGGCTGGTGAAGGGGCGAAATACTCCGCTAATTCGCTCATAAGACCGTTTACTGAGCGACTCTTAACCGAACGTGTCTCGTCCAGGAACAAACCGCCCAAAGTGCCCTTTCTTGATGGAAAGTTCGACCCGAAGTACCACTTGGACGCGTTCACGGCCGTCATGAGCTTCTAAGACAACTCGGATGCAGCTCAATGCAGGGCCTTCCCCACCATCCTTATCCGAGCTGGTCGGGATTGGTTCCGCGGGCTTGCACCACGCTCCATCTCGACCTTTAACGAGCTGGCTACCCAATTTCTCGGTCATTTCGTCGGTAACCGACGACAGAAAAAGACGGTCGACTACCTGTTCGCCATCAAGAGCGGAGACAAAGAATCCTTCAAGGGGTATGTCACATGCGTCTACAATGCCCTCCTGGAGATTCCCGAGCACCGCGACGAAACGGTTATCACCGTGCTGAGGTCGGGTCTTAGGCACAAAGAGTGGCTCCGCTCTTTTGCATTGGTGCAACATATGACCATGGTCGAAGTGAAAGCATGGACCGAACGAGAAATGACCCTCTTGTGATAACATCCTCAAAATGACCATGGACGAAGACCTTCACGGCGTATCACTTCCTCAAAATGACCCTCTTATGATAACATCCCGAGTTCACCGCTACAAGGTCCAGAGAATATTGATAAATTCAGGGAGCTCGGCGGATATCATGTTCTACGACTGTTTCCAGCGTATGGGATTGAATTCAGCCGACCTTCAGCCGACCTCCCACCTTCTCTCGGGGTTCACCAACCATTCCGTCATGGCCGAAGGAACAGTCACCCTCCTCCTCAACATTGGGGAAGCTGGCAAGGCACGCACCGTACCGGTGAACTTTCTCGTTACTAAGGTTCCGTCATCCTATAACATTCTCCTGGGACGCCCCACCTTAAACGCCCTCCGAGCTTAGATCTCGACTTACAACCTTGCGCTCAAATTCCCTTTAGATAATGGGGGAATAAGCCGAGTCTATGGAGACCAATAAACCGCCAAGATATGCCTCACTTCAACGTCCCCCGCCGGAGAGCAATGCGATGATCTTGAAGACGCACATGATCCTCAGGGGTCCTTAGATACCCGAGACGACCGAAAGGAAGTTCGAGACGTCTCGGTGGAAGCGTTAGCAGAAGTTTCCCTCATAGAGGGAGTCGACGGCCGGACAGTCCGGATTAGCTCTCTCTTGACAGGGGACATCAACGAAGGCCTGGTCCGGTTCCTCCGAGACAACTCAGATGTATTCGCTTGGACGCCAGCGGACATGCCCGGGATCAACCCCGAGGTTATCTCTCACAAGCTCAGGGTCGACCCGAAAGCCAGGCCGATCCGACAAAAGAAGAGAAGTTTTGCGCTGATTAAACAGAAGACGATAGAGGACGAGGTGGATCGATTGCTCGCTGCCAACTTCATCAGAAACCTGGACTACTAGGATTGGCTGGCGAACGTGGTCATTGTCAAGAAGGCAAACGGGAAATGGCGCATGTGCGTTGATTTCACTGACTTGAACAAGGCATGTCCCAAAGACAACTATCCACGTCCTCGGATAGACCAGCTAGTGGACAGCTCGGTGCAGGGTGTTTTTCGTCACCCCATTGAGATGGGAATACGCGTTGCTTGTTAGGCGCATTACAGGTTCCCCCTGTCTAGGGTAGGCTGTGGTTTATTGATTGTGAGCATCCGAATCTCCGGCAGTCGTGGACTAAGCTGCCGTTAATTACCTATCGCCTTTGGAGCAAGGGAACCTCCGATTAACGGGTCAAACATGTCATGCGAACTCAATGTGCAGTGTTGTGTTTTGAAGGGGTTTTGGATATATCGGGGGCTTCGCAGAGTTTTACGGGGGTCCCTCTACCCGGATAGATGGCTGGGGGTCAAGGGGGCTAGCAGCCCCCTTGCGGGATGCGGGGCAGTGCCCCGTTAGAAATTTCTTCTAACGGGGGAAGTATATTTAGTGTGGAGTGCATATAAAATGAGGGTGGAAGCGTCTTAAAGACGCGTGCGTGGGCGCCGGGCGCCTCACGTGATGGACGCCCGCAGAAGAGGGGACTTGGTCCCTGCACTGGGAGCTGTGCTCCTGGTTTGACTTCTGGACTTAAACTCCCTAAAAGAGATTAATTTATGGAGTTAAATTCCAACAGATCTTGAATGGAGTTAAACTCCTAGAAATATTTGGAAATGATCAAAGTGGACCCTTTTTTTTCTTTGGCCATGAATCTTCCCAAGATGGGATTTTTGGAGATGGGTTTCCTTCTTCTTCCTCTTGGTTGGCCGGATCTTCGAGAAAGGGGGGTGAGATTTAAAATCTCCCATTTTTGAGATCTGATGGAAGATCTAGGTTCCACTTCAAGGGTTTGATGGTGAAAACTGTTTATTTTTGGAAAAGGAAGAGTTAAACTCTTGATTTAATTCAAAGAAAATGGGAGAAGGTTTTAGAACCTTGAGGAAGGGAAGGAGGCACAGAAACCCTAAATTTTTGGGGGAACCAATTCTTACCGTTTATTTCATTATCATGTTATCTTTTATAGGCTTACATACTTACATATGTCCCCTTGGACTTTACAAAATGGTATTTTGCCCATCTCATGTCTCATGTGCTCATTTATCTTGCACATGGGACATAGGCTTTACAAAAATTTGGCTTTATACCCATTCATGCATAAAAAACTACATTAAAATTATTCATTACATGATTTCATTTTGGCATGGGGGAGGCCGGCCGCGGGGCTCGACGTGGGCATGAGCCCACTTGATCTGGTCTTGGGCCCACTTAGTTAGGGTTGATTTTGATTTTGACTTGGTCAACCGGGATATAATTTTCGACCCCAACAAAGCGCCCCCCATCAATAAGTGTACACCGCGTATATGAGTTGTGTGCATGAAATTGATGGATCTTGGAGTTGAACTTTAAGGCGGAACATCCTTCCGCGGACAGAGCATCATTCCGGGAGCATAATTCCTGGGATCGGAGCATAATTCCGATTTGCGGAGCATAATTCTTGAGGTCGGAGCATAATTCCGAAGAGCGGGGCATAATTCCGAGACCGGAGCATGATTCTACGGATCAGAGCATCATTCCGAAGAGCGGAGCATGATTCCGGGGACCAGAGCATAATTCCGGAGAGCGGCAGACATTCTGACCGAAACATAATTTCGATGCAGAGGTTGATTCCCAGGTGAAGCATAATTCCGACAGGGAAGGCAGATACTCCGAGGCGAAGCATGATTTCGACACGGGGTATATTCTGAGATGAAACATGATTTCATCGCAGAACTTGTTAGTTGACGTGATTCCGAGACGGAGCATAATTCCGACAGGGAAGGCAGATACATCGAGGCGAAGCATGATTTCGACACGGGGTACACTCTAATACGAAGCATGATTCCGACGCAGAGCTTGTTGGTCGACTTGATTCCGAGGCGGAGATTAATTCCGACGGGGAGGTCGTTGGTTGACTTGATTCCGAGTCGAAGCATAATTCCGACAGGGAAAGCAGATACACCGAGGCGAAGCATGATTTTGACACAGGGTACACTCTGAGACGAAGAATGATTCTGATGCAGAGCTTGTTGGTCGACTTGATTCCGAGGCGGAGCTTAATTCCGACGGGGAGGTCGTTGGTTGACTTGATACCGAGACGAAGCATAATTTCGACAGGGAGGTCATTGCTGCCCTTTTTACGACTTGGACGGTCGGTGCTTGATTTGACTTGCTCCGCTTCTTGCGGTGTCAAGATTTGACTTGTTTCCGAGGTAGAGCTTGATTCTGCCGGGGAGGTCGTTGGTTGTCTTGCTGACTTGATTTGATTTGGGTTGACATCAGCATCGCTACACTGGAATATGGTACCAGGAGCGAATCATCATTTGTCATGAGAGGATTTGGGGATTTTGGTTTTGGTTTGGCATCAGCACCGCTACACCGGAATATTGTACTAGGAGCGAATCGTCATTTGCCATGAAGGGATTTCCCTCGTTCCCAGTTCAACGACTTAGGGGTCATCTATTCTCAGTTTAACGACTTAGGGGTCATCTGTTCCCAATTTAAAGACTTAGGGATCTTCTATTCCCAGTTTAACGACTTAGGGTCATTTGTTCCCAGTTTAAAGACTTGGGGGTCTATTGGATCGGATGTTTGGAATTTTGGGGTAAGGGTCGGCATCAGCGTTGCTAACACTGAAGCACGGGTGCTAGAAGCAATTCATCATTTGCCTTTGCCTGTTGGGGAGCGATAGCTTAGGAGACAGGTTTAGGTCCCTATCACCTAAGGCTTTTCAATTTCATGAGCTGTAAGGATCCCATAAAAGCATTTTCTCCCTACGAGTCGAAAGAATCTCGTAGGTGTGTTTTCTTCTTAGGAGTCGCGGGGACTCCTAAGTGTGTTTTTCCTTTATGGGCCGTAAGGATCCGCGGATCCAAAGCCCTCGACGAGAGGCATCCAAGTAGCTTCCTGCTCGGTCCATCCGCTGAGAGCAGCTTCCTGCCCGGCAAATCTGCAGATCCAAAGCCCGCGACAAGAAGCATCCGAGTAGCTTTCTGCTCGGTTCATCCGCTGACGGCAGATTCCTGCCCGGCCAATCCGCGGATCCAAAGCCCTCGACAAGAGGCGTCCAAGTAGCTTCCTGCTCGGCTCATCCGCTAAGGGCAGCTTCCTGCCCGGCAAATCCGCGGATCCAAAAACCTCATTAAGAGGTGGCCGATTAGTTCCCTGATCATCCCGCTCAAGACCTAGATATATGGGGCACCGGTCTGACTATCCTTGGCAATCACTCAATTCATACTCGATGTACGATCGTCGCCTCGACTATGGGGAAAGGGAGGGCACCGGCCGACCTACTCTTGGCTATCACTCGATCCATACTCGATGCACGATCGTCGCCTCAACTCCGGGGAAAGATTGAACGCCGGTCTGCCTAAGCTTGGCTTAGCTCTTACGTCGCGCTCGCCCAACGCTTGCGAAAATAGAAGCACTCCAAAGGCGAGCTAAAAACACTTGCGAGATAAAATACTTGCAGGATAAAAAGGCTTCGGAAACAAAAACACTTAACGAGCTAAAAACACTTGCGAAATAAAAAGACTTGCGGGATAGAAAGGCTTCGGTGACAAAAACACTTACGAGCTAAAAATACTTTATTCACATTCAAAATTATGTATAAGGTATTATGGGCTTTCCAGCCTCACAAAAATGCCCGGAGGCGTACAAAATTGATAACTAAAGCAGAGATGGCTTAGGCCGCCTGCTCGGCCGGTGCACCCCCTGGGTCGGCGCTTCCATCGGGGGCTATAATGGCGACCTACGACTCGGCGTCCATGACCGCCGCCACCTGCTCTCCGGCCGGTTCGGCAACTTTGCCCTGTAGCGCTTCCTTGGCTAAGGGATACCGGGCGCGAAGTTCCCGATCGTCGAACCCGGGCACGGCCTCCTTAACGGCATCGAGGGCGTTGTGCCACCCAACAGCCGTGGAATCGGCGAGGTCGTGGTAGAACTTGTTGGAGGTCTTATACTCCTCCACGGCCCTTTCCGCTCTCCCCTCCACAAGCTTCTCAGCCTCTTAGGCTGCCCGAGCATCCCACTTGAACGAGTCCATCTGCCTCTTCATGGAATCGTAAAGCCCGTTGACCTTCCCTACCTGGGCCTGGATAGCCCGGTTGGATTCGGTCAGGAGCCGATGGGACTCCTTCAACTTGGCGACCGTCAGGCCCTCCGTGACTAACTTAGAGTCGAGGAGGACCGTCTTCTCTTCCGCCTGTTGCATCCGGCCAAGGAGTTCCTCCTCTCATGGGGAAGATCCGCCCGCCTTCTTCATCGCCAGGGCCATCTCCTCGGACTCCATTGCAGCGAGGAGGGCGCTGTAAGTCTACGGTAGCGCCCCGGCCGTCTACAGACGCCAAATGCGGAACAAAAACTTTTTAACTGGCGCTATCGTATACTATAACCCGGATCTGCCATTATTGCTAAACTAACAAACTGTAAAGAGAGTAGAAAGGTTATACCGAACGATCCGAGTCCTTCGTTCTTCAACCATCATCCCACGCTCCGTTGCGGCTGCTCCGATCTCTTCGATCTCCGATCTGCTCGTCCAGGTGGCACCACGTCAACGATTCTTTAAACGGGCTCCCGCCTCTGACTCGAGGCAACTCGGTCGTCAAGTTTGCTAAAAGAGACGACCAAGAATGATGTAGAGAATGAGTAGAATACTTTGTCTCGTTACGTCCAAAGGTATGGACGAACGGTTAATGAAGTTGCCAATTAATTCAGGTGATGGAATGAAATGAGCAATGAAATTTCCATACACCCCAAAACTATCATAATCTTTTAACCAAATGAATCAATCAAGTGTATGAGAGAGAGGAGGGGGCTGACCACATATAAGGAGGTGGGGGTGAGTGTAGAAGAGGGGGAGGTGACAATAAGAGAAATATCTAGTGTGAACACAAAGTATGAACACAATAAATGCACTATTAAAGCACCATTAATGAACAAATGAGTCAAAAGCCTAATCACCTCTTCTAGAACCTTCTAGAAGCATCCACACTTATCCAAAGAATAGATAAATCCGTCTTTAACCGAATGTTAAAAGACGGCTGATAGAAAACTGGAAACTTGCAACTTCCAAAAGCGATCCTGAAACGAATTTCAGGACAACCCCGTAACTGTATAAATATACCCGCATTTGTATTATGACCGAATACAAATGCAACTGAGATAAAGATATTATATCTACTCAATATAATACTCGGATCCAGCTTAAACCAAAGCCCACCAGTATTATCTGCCCGAAATATGACACGTGCGTAAACGCACGTGCATTTTCCGAACCCTGCCATAAAACCATACGGCCTCTACAACGTTTCGTCCGAACTTGGGAAACTGTCTGTGGGGGACTTTAATGACTCGTCAGTACCCTGGCAGTGGGTTTAACCATAAGCCGTCAGCGGCACTAGCTATGCGTAACGGCTGCCCATGGACTGACCTCAAGGGAGGCCGATGAGCGAACTCATCCGGAAACCCTACTGAGCCTAACAGTGACAATGTATATACAGTCCGGTCCGTTCGTCTAAAAGTATCGCATATCTGCCTAGGGGGCTGGTAACGTCAGACCCCCAATAGCAGTATAAGTCATGTCGGAGTGTAGCCCAATAACACCCTGAGATACTACTGGAGTACCTACCAGTAAATCTCCTGCCATGGCCGTGGGCTTTGTGTAATGGCTCTCCTGGACACAGCACGATCTCACCCCCAATACCGGGAGAGACGAATCCCCTGACGATCCGCTCACGTGCCTCCATATGGCTCGGGACTGTACCCAAAAAGCTGCCTGTTTGCATGACTCCTTTGAGCCGTGGTAGGGTAGAAATCAAAGCACAGTGAGAACTCACACGAGACAAATGACGACCTCAGGTCGATGAACTAACCTGTACACATGTCACCAGGGAACTGCTATCTGACGATATGTATAATACAAACTAGCAGGTTCCCGGCGAGTCCTGTCCGGTGTACTCATAACCCAATGAGCACTTGTATACATCTTAGGTGATCCAACAGACACCAGTGGCTTGTGAGACCGGCCACCGCCCCTCGTCGGGGTCTCGACTGTATACACTAGTCTACTCCGTAGTATCGATGCCTTGTCTCGAAACTCCCACGACTAGGGACCATAATTAAGGATATGCTTATAAACCACCCAACTCTCACGTATATGATCGCCATCATACTGTTGGTAGTAAAGCAAGATCCTAAGGGCTCTATCAAAGTGTAACAGTGATCAGTCACCTGAATCTGTACACGACTGATAAAGGCAAACCAGATAGCATACTATCATCTCGAGTAAGACTGTTCTACCGGTATAGGTCCTCCGCAATCATTGCAATCACATACCTGCGATCCAATAATTGACTCTGAGGGCACTATCTCCAACAATCTCCCACTTGCACTTAAGGCTAATTATTGCGATGTCGACTACTCACAGCCCTTGTGAAACCGAACATCCAACTCCTCTACTAATCAGTTTCACAAAGCCTGTTTGTAAAACTATTGTGTTCGAGAAATAGCCTCAGTGGGTGGATCCGCCTAGATGTTTCTTTCTATATCTCTCTTAATCTCAAGTTCGCGGAAAAAGCCATCTCCCGAATTGAGTAATACCTGTCTTAGAATATGTCTGGATATCTGATGGGACCTAGTTCATAAATGAACTCCAAATCCAAACTTCTTAGACTGTATCGATCACTGAACCTAATCAGTATCCGGCACCATGCCTCCCACAGTATCCTTTTGGACCACCTGTCCATAATACTGTCCCTCGTCAGAGGGAAAAACTATAAGTCTGACGATCACTCTGTCAATCATGTCACCTTTGAAGCCTGGAATGATAATCGTCCCCCGAAGGAGTCTGCCGTCATCAAATCCGTAGAACATGTACTTATGTTCTAAAACTGCTTCCTTATGTTTCTCCAGGATTGGATTAATACAAACTTATTGCATCTAGTGCAAAAACAACATCTGGTGTGGTACTTGACATCTCATGATTGACTCAGTTGCCTAAGCAAGTGATCTGCCAATCATGACCATCCCTCTCCCCTTTAGTCTGTAAGACACCTTTAGAGAGGGTGACTCCATCACCTGCAGGTACACCACCATGCCAGGAGTCATGTATTCCAAATACCATTAGAAGACTGTCAAAGTACCCACATTGGGAAACTACCCAAATCCAGATCTAAATCCATAGATCTAGAAACCAGAATGTCTGATATTATATCCATATCCTGTCTGGAGAAACAACTGTGTGACGACCACAGTACAACCGATCGTAGTATAGGAATTTTACTTCCTACTCTGTGTATGTCATCCAGATCCCATGACATCACACCCTACTACCTTCTTAACAGATCCATCCCCTATTCTGATGAAGTCAAACCCATGATTGTCACATCAAAAATAGATGATCTATCTCCGTTATATCTGCTCCAGTCTATAAATAGACATAAGCTACTTGCCCACTAAACTTCCGATGCTCCCACTGACCACAACAACCTTCTGGCAGAATAATATATACGTGCACTTCTAAAACTAGCTTAGAACGACGCTATACTCAACCTCCTGCCGTGTAAATCCCCGTTTCCATTCTAATAAAAGTTTCCTACTCTCTGATTTCCAGTGGTTTCTTTTCTTTTTCTTCATATTTTGAATTGGTTGTTTAAGCTTAATATTCATATTTTTCCAAACCCTAAAAATTAAAACCCAAGATTTAAAACTAATTTGGAAAACCAAACTCAAACCAAAAGTTAAAAACAAATAAACTATGTTACAAAACCCCAAACCCGTAATTAAAACCCTCAGCCCAATTCGTTTTCAAATCAATAAAATTAACCCCAGCCCGTTACCACTCCTTCAGCCCACACACTTTTTAAATAAATTCCTTAATAAATTTTTCCTCAGCCCACTCTTGTTTTTTAAAATAAATCCTTTAAAATTTTTCCCGGCCCATTCCTTTCTCAGCCCACTCGTTTTTTTTATAAGGGAATTATTTTTTAGCGGGCCCGGCCCACTCCCTCCGGCTTGCCTCCTCGCACCCGACCCGACCCGCTTCACACCCCTTCTCCTTCCCTCAACGGCTTCATCTTTTCCCGCTTCCTCTTCAATTCGCGACACCCATCCTCCGCCGCAGCCCACGCCCTCGCAGTGACGCTGCCCCGACGTTTCCTCACACCCTCATCTCTCTCTTCTCCCTCGTTTCTAAAATCTCAAACTCTACCCATCCTCCAAAGACCCACCGAACACCTAACTTCCCTCGAACCCATTGCCACCTCGACGCCGGCGATCATCCCACCACTTCGCTCGACCCACGACGACGACAGCCACTCTTTCACCCTCCTTCTCCCTCTACGACTTCACACCCCCATCAACTCGAGATCCCCTGCACACCAACCTAGTGCACCCGAGCCGACCACTACCTTGCACCCCTCGACGCCGGCGAACTCCCCACCACATCGCCAATCTCCCTACGACCTCCTCAGCATCATCACCATCATAGCAATCCCCTAGCCACTGCTTAAACCTCTTTTTCTCTTCAAAATCTCAAAAACCCATTTTCCAAACATTTCACTGCGGCCATTGCCGGAGCGACGCCGTCGACCGTCGTCGATCCCGGTACACTCGCAGAGGATCATCAAGCACCCCTCAACGTCCAGTGACCGTGCAACGACTCCGAACAACTCCGACGCAAAATCCGCATCTCGATCCAAGCTCGCGCGAATCGGTTTCACGGCGTACATCACGCGTTCGTGACGCCACTGCTGCCGTGCGACCCCGAGACGTTTCCAGGCAAGTGTTTACTTGCTTCATGCTAAAATAATAGTGGTACAAACCTAAATCACATAGTTTACAAATTTGCCGATTACCAATATATTATATGACCTAAGTGTTCGATGCTAGTCTCCAATGATTATAATAGTTTATTTTGACGGGAACTGATATTTTATGTTGGCCCATTTGATGATAAATATCGTGTATGAATCTCGCTGGAAAATACGACTGTTAGAGACAAAAATTGATACCCCCAAATATGCCGTTAAAACTAATATTTTTCTCGTATCTGAAAATGAATAAAATCACCGTAAATTACATACATACTGGAATGATGCGTTCGAGAGCTTAAATCGAATCCGACTCGACGAACTTTAACCCTATGTAAAATTCCAATGATTTCTGTTCTGTAACCGTGATGATAATTAGATCGGAGTGCGACTCTGGACTGCAGTCCAGAGCGTTTCTGATTATTGTGTACTGTCCCAAGACCTGTGTCACTGTGTTTCCTGACGTCGTATGTTTCGGAACTCTACAGTAGATTAAAGATAATTCTGTTAGCTAAACAAAACAAGTGGTTCCATTCCGTTTTATCGCCGTTTGCTATTTTAAACTGTATTTAAAAGGGCAGAACGTATAACTGTCCAGAACAGATTCAGAAGTGACACACTGAGGTTAAACTGTGTATAACTTTCAACGTACAGATGCGATTGAGGATCCGTCTGTTGCGTTGAATACTTTATTGAAAACCCTAGATTTCATTCAACTGAAACATCGCTAAATTCTGAGCCCAACTGGGTGCAATTCGTGTCGCGAAACGGACGTTCAGTTCTGAAACTGAATTTCCAGCCGCGAGCACTTAAAATGAAACGGCTATATCTTGAAAACCGGAATCCCGATTGAACTGAAACAAATTTTGATGAATTGCTGACTGAGTGTTCTGTTTATCTTACTTGTATCATTTTGCTGAATCCTTAACATATTAATTTATACAATTTATGTAAGTCAATGACATGCATGTTGATTCATAACATACAGAGCTTATTGGTAGCATACATACATATATCATATCCTTGCCATATACTCAGTGTTAGTGCGTGTGGACATTGCATTATCGTGCGTGATAGATGTTGGTCTAGGAGTGACGAGTACACCAATGGAAAGTGAATATTCGTGACAGTGATTGATACAGTGAACAGTGATAAAACCGTGCCGTTGGTATACTTGTACACCGTAACACCCGAGCCCAAATAGTACTATTTCTTTTGCTAGTTGAGTGTTATATATTGCTCATTCCAATTATCCTGATTGTTTGGCGTTTATTGCTAAGTTTTAACCGGTTAAGTCATTTTGGCACATAACAAATTTTAACACCTAAAATGAAATTAAAAGTATCCATGTTGGCCTACTCGTCGCCACTAGTCACGTGGTAGCGTCCGCGTGTCGAGATTCCGTCCCGTTCGGTGAAACGGGCAAGTTTGGACGACTACGTGCGCGTGCAAGTGTCCGACTTGGGGGCATGCATTTTAATCATTCAACACCTCTTTTCAAAATTTGGAACCCGCTTAAAATCCTATGATTTGAATTTGGAACATTTGGGCGCAACCCGGGCGCGATTTGGAAATGTTTCATTTAGCGCCGAAAATGCCCATTTAATTAAATATTATAAAACCTTAAAGATTATTCTGTTACCAATTTTAACGTTAAAATCTCTTTTAAAATCTTTAATCTTAATCCACAAATTTTGTCCAGCCAATCACGAGGGAGTTAATTCCCTCGTGGGCCCCCCTTTCCCTCTCTATCTCTCTCCGTCTCTCTCCGTCTCTCTCTATTCTCTTTCTCTCTCTCTCTCTAACAACTTCTCTCTCTCTCTCTCTCTTCCTATATATATTCGCAGCCGCCTCCTTTCTCTTCCCCATCGCGAGAGAACCCACCGCGAGAACCTCCAAGCCCTAACCCTAGCCTCCTCGTGCGTGCGCCGCCGACCTCCCCGCGACCTCGCCGCCGTCGTCATCGCCTCCTCAGCCCAACCGCACCCTCCTACCTCCTTCCTCCGTCTCTTTCCGCGCCTGCACCCAACCCCGACGCCATCACCCGGCCGCAGATCTCGCCGTCGACGCCGCCTCCCGTCACCAACGACGCCTGAGACTCCCTCTCTTCCTCCTCGTCCCGACCTCGTCGTCGCCTTCCTCCTTCCCGTGCGCCGACGCCACTCAGAACCCAAAACTGCAACCCTACCAGCCTCTTCAGTTCGCCGGGAAACTCGCCGTCCATCATCGCCGTCATTGCCTCCGACCACCTCCTTTCCCCCTTGATCACCAGAGCAGACCACCACCCTCCTCTACTCGTCGCACCACCCTCTCCAGCGAATCCAGAGGCTGTCCAGCCTTCGCAGCCGCCGTCGCTGCCTCGCCGGCGTCCCAGCGCCGTCGAGCCCGCGGGGTTGCCCCCTGGTGTCTCCCTGTAAGCATCCCTTATCTTTTCTTTTGTGCGAAGTCCCCCTCGCTGGTCGTTGTTCACGTATATCGCGTTTGCTAACTTCGTTGCTTTTGACTTTTGCCGGATTCCGACCGTGCCGTCGTTTGGACCCGACGCTCCAGCGAAGTACCCTGGTCCGTGTGGTCCCGCTGTTCACTGTTAGGACTCGATCCGTGGCCCGTGCATCCGTCTCGTGTTTTCCGCCGACGTGGCATTCGTGTTTTCCGGTTTGCGAAACCGTCGAGGCAAGATTTCTTGCTACATGCTACGTTAAACTAATTAAATGTTTGACTCACAAACTTGCTATATTAACTAGTATTGCTACTTATCTCATTGGACGAAATATGATGTATATTATAATACTGCCACCTAAATCGTATTTTGCCACCGTAACCTTAATGACAACTACCTGCTAATCATTTTACTATTTAGAGGATAATAGTCGCACACTTATATCTTTATTGCCTGCTGTTATTAATATTGCGCTACACTGTGATTATTGCACCCCAAGGGTGCTTGAACCTGTTAATAAGAGAATACAAAGCATCACTGTGTTTACATGGAATAATATTGTTATTTGCTGTCCCTGCTGTTGTCCCTTATTCGTTACTATACCTGTTATCAGCATACATTTGATTGCATTACATATTGACCGATCTTGATACACCTGACACATGTACTGATACACCGGACATGACACCCTGTACATATCGACTCAACCTGTTGAAACGTGACCTGACCTGTTACCTGATTTCATGCCTAATGCCGACAAACCTGACCATTCCTGCTGTCTATCCAGACAGACCTACTTTTACCTGATTTTGTGTTGGCATTAGTCCTTGACTACTGAATACCTGACCTGACATACATAGCTTGGGGGTATGGGGAAATCAAAGGTGAAACCGACTTGTAACTCAACAGTTCGATACTTGTTCTGATCAGTCTTACGGGCTTGGCCAGCCCCGGAGTGGTGATGCTGACATCACTCGCCCATCTTGCTACCTATTACTGCTTAGCGGCACGTCTCGGATTCAGCCCCGAGGACCTTGACCGTGGTCCCGGGCACGCACGGGATACTATTGAGTTACATCGACGATTCATCAATTGATTTCAAAGACTATAGAGTAGAAACCTGATAGGACAGTCTAGTCACCACTGCACATTGCCCTGCTCTGTTATTTCTTAGTACGGCTTATTCATGTTCATACCTGCATTGCTTATTACCATGTTTATATTATATTATTTTGGTTGACATGACGCGCTGACGTCTGGGTTTTGCATGGCCCAGATTCCTTACCACTGCAGTGACCGAGCAGGAGTACTTCAGCCAGCAGGCTGAACTGTGAGTTCCTTAGGGTTTAGTTTATTTATTTTCATTTCATTTCCAGATGTGAGCCCGCATTATGGGACGTATTGTTTATTTATTGTATTGGATCATTTGCTTCCGCACTCATTGTTTATTGATTCTTGTTATTATGGATTTGGACATGTATTAGATTAGTTTATTATTTTGTTCTTGATATCTCTACAACCGTAATGTGACTGTGGATGGATATTTCCTACACACAGGTAGCATGGTTGGCTATGTCACGTGGCCAATCTTGCGTACTCTGGGAAGCGGGGCGTGACATGGTTCTTTTGGTATCAGAGCCATAGGTTAGTTGGGTTGATTCTTTTGTAGTTGGGTATTGCACCCGATACACGAATCGTAATACCCGTGATTAGGAAACATGTCCTGCCACCTTGACCGTTTTACCATCCTTGAATCATTCTTCAGGATCATGTCGACATGCAAACTTACTTTGCATTGTCAACTCGAAAACCTAATTTCTTGTTATCTCTAGGGCTTAGGCGACTTGGGTGGAGTTAAGTAATTGGGGCTATGATACCGCGGCATAGCTACAATGCAGTACTCTATTTAAGTATCTTGGAGTTCTAGCCTTGATCTATATCCAGAATCTATCATCATGCTAATGTTGGGTACTTTGATTTCCAGGAATATGGCCTGTACGAATTTGAAGATGGACCAAAGAAGTGCGGTCATAGCCGCCAGGCGTAGAGTGATAAGGGGATTGCTGGAGCATCTGAAGGAACAGACCGAGCTGGAACCGGCATCTGCACTGAAACAAACGTCTGTACGTAGAAGCATTCCGGTGAACAGGCGCAGCGTAGCACCAATGAAGAAAACAAGTGTGGGTGATCGGAAAGGGAGCGTGATTTGTAACTACTGCCATATACCCGGACATGTGCGAAAGGAGTGTCGTAGGAGGCTGGGACTCTGTTTTAGATGTGGAGCGGCAGATCACGCCGTTAGTGCTTGTCCGTCGAAGCTTCGTACAAGGGATGATATACAGAAGCCTCCGCAGAGACCGTTCCAAGGGCAAAAACAGTTGACTCAAGGATCTAATCAGGCTCGAGCCTTCACGTTGACAGTTGAAGAAGCTAAGGCATCAGGAGAAGGGGTTTCAGGTAATTTACTCGTTCATGGTTTTCCCGCATTGGCATTATTTAATTTCAGAGCATCCCACTGTTTTATGTCATCCAAATTTATAACTACACACTCGATCACCTGCACGACCCTGTCTAGTTTTTTTGGGACATATACACTGGGAATGGGAAAATCATAGCTAGTAAAGAGTGTAGAGATTGTACAGTTGTTGTGTGCGGACGGGAGCTTTTACAGATTTCTTGGTGATAGATACGGGCAGTTATGAAGTAGTCTTGGGAATGGAGTTTCTAGGCACTTTCCACGCACACATTTGACTGTAGGGCAAGGAAGGAAATTTTCCAGATTCCCGGACACCCAGAGTTTACTTTCACTGGAGGAAGCAGTTCTGTCGGGCCAGTCGAGTCTAGGGCTAGGCCGACGAACAATGTTCGTGCGGCTATGGTAGCGGATAGTAATGAAGAGCCGTCAGTTGTTCCCGACTTTATGGATGTATTTGACGATATCCTGGTGTACTCGAAGAGTCCGGAGGAGCACGCTGAGCATTTAAAGATCGCACTGCAGACGCTGAGACAGGAGAAATTATTCGCGAAGATGAGTAAGTGCGAATTCTGGCTGAAAGAAGTGAAGTTTCTGGGGCATGTCGTGTCGGGCGACGGAATCGCCGTTGATCCCGAAAAGATTGCAGCAGTTCGAGATTGGCCTATTCCAAAGAATGTTGCGGAGATAAGAAGTTTTCTTGGACTCGCCGGATACTACAGGAGATTTGTGGAGAACTTCGCTCGTTTGGCAGAGCCGTTAACCAAGCTTACGCGTAAGGAGGTACCATTTGTTTGGACGGATAGATGTGCATTGGCCTTCGAGACGTTGAAGCAGAAGTTGATAACCGCCCCGATTCTGACCGTACCAGATAATTCAGGAGGACTGGTGATACACAGCGACGCATCCGGAAAAGGATTGGGATGTGTTCTGATGCAGAATGGGAAAGTCGTCGCTTACGCATCGAGACAACTGAAGACTCATGAGAAGAATTATCCGACTCATGACTTGGAGCTTGCAGCCGTGATCTTCGCCCTGAAGATTTGGAGACACTACCTTTTGGGCGAGAGAGTCGAAGTCTTTACAGATCACAAGAGTTTGAAGTATGTATTCACTCAGAAGGAGTTGAACATGAGGCAACGCAGATGGTTGGAGCTGATGGTCGACTACGACCTTGATCTTAAGTACCATCCGGGAAAAGTTAACGTCGTGCCAGATGCTCTAAGTCGGTTACCAGCAATTCAGGTATTGACCGCACAAAGGGAGATCATTGCGGATTTTCGGAGATTTGATTTGGAGGTTGTGCTACCACATGCTACGGGACAGTTGATGCAGTTGCAAGTACAGTCGTCCTTAGTTGAGAAGATTAAAGCGGCACAATCACAGGATCCTAGACTGCGAAAGTTTCGAGAGCAGGTTGAAGCCGGACTACGGACTGATTTACTGATCCACGAAGATGGTTCGTTGAGGTATGGTAGCCGTGTGTGTGTGCCAAAAGGAGATGTGCGCGAAGAGCTTATGAAGGAGGCACACAGTT
The DNA here is from genome assembly GCA_030015575.1 of Agapanthus africanus. Lineage (NCBI taxonomy): Eukaryota > Viridiplantae > Streptophyta > Magnoliopsida > Asparagales > Amaryllidaceae > Agapanthus > Agapanthus africanus. The sequence goes on from CM057342.1 coordinate 43,990,021, forward strand.
CAGCTTACTCTGTACATCCAGGAGGGACAAAGATGTACCGAGATATTCGACAGCACTTCTGGTGGGAAGGTATGAAACGGGAGATTACTCGCTTCGTGGCTAAGTGCTTGGTGTGTCAGCAAGTCAAGGCTGAACACCAAAAGGGCTGCTGGTTTATTGCAACCACTTCCGATTCCTCAGTGGAAGTGGGAACATATAACCATAGACTTCGTGACGGCTTTACCGCGGAGTCCAAAGGGCAACAATGCAGTATGGGTGATTGTCGATCGGTTGACCAAGGCGGCTCACTTTATTCCTTTTCGGGTTGGTCAATCGACAGAGACTTTGGCAGAGCGGTACATGCAGGAGATTGTGAGATTGCATAGAGTACCGGTAAGCATCGTGTCCGATCGGGGCACTCGGTTCTTGTCGCACTTCTGGAGGAGTTTACAAGAAAGTTAGGGGACTCGATTGAAGTTTAGCACAGCTTATCATCCTCAGACTGATGGACAATCGGAGAGAACGATCCAGACCCTTGAAGATATGTTGAGAGCTTGCATGTTGGACTTCAGAGGTTCTTGGGAGGATCATCTACACCTGGTGGAGTTTTCATACAACAATAGCTTCCAAGCGACTATTCAGATGGCTCCGTTTGAAGCGTTGTATGGTCGTAGGTGCCGTTCACCGGTTTGTTGGGATGATGTTGGTGAACGAAGGTTACTAGGACCAGATTTGGTGGTACAGACAGTCGAGAAGGTGAATACAATCAGGAAGCATATGAAGGCAGCTCAAGACAGACAGAAAAGTTGGGCCGACACGTCAAGAGGACCTCTAGAGTTCGCCGTGGATGATTTGGTATTCCTGAAGATATCACCGACTAGAGGGGTGATTCGCTTTGGAAGTCGGGGAAAGCTTAGTCCTCGATTCGTTGGACCCTTCGAGATATTGGAGCGTGTTGGAGAGGTAGCGTACCGTTTGGCGTTACCACAGTCATTGGCAGGAGTGCACGATGTGTTTCATGTGTCTCAACTACGGAGGTATGTTCGCGATGAGACTCATGTCTTGGGTCATTCGGAGTTGACCGTACGGGAGGACCTAACTTTTGAGGAACGACCGGTTGAAATCAAGGATCGAAGAGAAAAGGTTCTTAAGAACAAGGTTATCCCTTTGTGCTAGTTTCTTGGGGTAATCGATCGCATGGAGAATCCACTTGGGAGCGAGAAGACGAGATCCGACAGAAGTTTCCTCACCTTTTCCGGTAGTTAGCTATCTTGTATTCTTGGAATTTCGAGGACGAAATTCTTTTTGTAGTTGGGTATGATGTAACACCCGAGCCCAAATAGTACTATTTCTTTTGCTAGTTGAGTGTTATATATTGCTCATTCCAATTATCCTGATTGTTTGGCGTTTATTGCTAAGTTTTAACCGGTTAAGTCATTTTGGCACATAACAAATTTTAACACCTAAAATGAAATTAAAAGTATCCATGTTGGCCTACTCGTCGCCACTAGTCACGTGGTAGCGTCCGCGTGTCGAGATTCCGTCCCGTTCGGTGAAACGGGCAAGTTTGGACGACTACGTGCGCGTGCAAGTGTCCGACTTGGGGGCATGCATTTTAATCATTCAACACCTCTTTTCAAAATTGGGAACCCGCTTAAAATCCTATGATTTGAATTTGGAACATTTGGGCGCAACCCGGGCGCGTTTTGGAAATGTTTCATTTAGCGCCGAAAATGCCCATTTAATTAAATATTATAAAACCTTAAAGATTATTCTGTTACCAATTTTAACGTTAAAATCTCTTTTAAAATCTTTAATCTTAATCCACAAATTTTGTCCAGCCAATCACGAGGGAGTTAATTCCCTCGTGGGCCCCCCTTTCCCTCTCTATCTCTCTCCGTCTCTCTCTATTCTCTTTCTCTCTCTCTCTCTAACAACTTCTCTCTCTCTCTCTTCCTATATATATTCGCAGCCGCCTCCTTTCTCTTCCCCATCGCGAGAGAACCCACCGCGAGAACCTCCAAGCCCTAACCCTAGCCTCCTCGTGCGTGCGCCGCCGACCTCCCCGCGACCTCGCCGCCGTCGTCATCGCCTCCTCAGCCCAACCGCACCCTCCTACCTCCTTCCTCCGTCTCTTTCCGCGCCTGCACCCAACCCCGACGCCATCACCCGGCCACAGATCTCGCCGTCGACGCCGCCTCCCGTCACCAACGACGCCTGAGACTCCCTCTCTTCCTCCTCGTCCCGACCTCGTCGTCGCCTTCCTCCTTCCCGTGCGCCGACGCCACTCAGAACCCAAAACTGCAACCCTACCAGCCTCTTCAGTTCGCCGGGAAACTCGCCGTCCATCATCGCCGTCATTGCCTCCGACCACCTCCTTTCCCCCTTGATCACCAGAGCAGACCACCACCCTCCTCTACTCGTCGCACCACCCTCTCCAGCGAATCCAGAGGCTGTCCAGCCTTCGCAGTCGCCGTCGCTGCCTCGCCGGCGTCCCAGCGCCGTCGAGCCCGCGGGGTTGCCCCCTGGTGTCTCCCTGTAAGCATCCCTTATCTTTTCTTTTGTGCGAAGTCCCCCTCGCTGGTCGTTGTTCACGTATATCGCGTTTGCTAACTTCGTTGCTTTTGACTTTTGCCGGATTCCGACCGTGCCGTCGTTTGGACCCGACGCTCCAGCGAAGTACCCTGGTCCGTGTGGTCCCGCTGTTCGCTGTTAGGACTCGATCCGTGGCCCGTGCATCCGTCTCGTGTTTTCCGCCGACGTGGCATTCGTGTTTTCCGGTTTGCGAAACCGTCGATGCAAGATTTCTTGCTACATGCTACGTTAAACTAATTAAATGTTTGACTCACAAACTTGCTATATTAACTAGTATTGCTACTTATCTCATTGGACGAAATATGATGTATATTATAATACTGCCACCTAAATCGTATTTTGCCACCGTAACCTTAATGACAACTACCTGCTAATCATTTTACTATTTAGAGGATAATAGTCGCACACTTATATCTTTATTGCCTGCTGTTATTAATATTGCGCTACACTGTGATTATTGCACCCCAAGGGTGCTTGAACCTGTTAATAAGAGAATACAAAGCATCACTGTGTTTACATGGAATAATATTGTTATTTGCTGTCCCTGCTGTTGTCCCTTATTCGTTACTATACCTGTTATCAGCATACATTTGATTGCATTACATATTGACCGATCTTGATACACCTGACACATGTACTGATACACCGGACATGACACCCTGTACATATCGACTCAACCTGTTGAAACGTGACCTGACCTGTTACCTGATTTCATGCCTAATGCCGACAAACCTGACCATTCCTGCTGTCTATCCAGACAGACCTACTTTTACCTGATTTTGTGTTGGCATTAGTCCTTGACTACTGAATACCTGACCTGACATACATAGCTTGGGGGTATGGGGAAATCAAAGGTGAAACCGACTTGTAACTCAACAGTTCGATACTTGTTCTGATCAGTCTTACGGGCTTGGCCAGCCCCGGAGTGGTGATGCTGACATCACTCGCCCATCTTGCTACCTATTACTGCTTAGCGGCACGTCTCGGATTCAGCCCCGAGGACCTTGACCGTGGTCCCGGGCACGCACGGGATACTATTGAGTTACATCGACGATTCATCAATTGATTTCAAAGACTATAGAGTAGAAACCTGATAGGACAGTCTAGTCACCACTGCACATTGCCCTGCTCTGTTATTTCTTAGTACGGCTTATTCATGTTCATACCTGCATTGCTTATTACCATGTTTATATTATATTATTTTGGTTGACATGACGCGCTGACGTCTGGGTTTTGCATGGCCCAGATTCCTTACCACTGCAGTGACCGAGCAGGAGTACTTCAGCCAGCAGGCTGAACTGTGAGTTCCTTAGGGTTTAGTTTATTTATTTTCATTTCATTTCCAGATGTGAGCCCGCATTATGGGACGTATTGTTTATTTATTGTATTGGATCATTTGCTTCCGCACTCATTGTTTATTGATTCTTGTTATTATGGATTTGGACATGTATTAGATTAGTTTATTATTTTGTTCTTGATATCTCTACAACCGTAATATGACTGTGGATGGATATTTCCTACACACAGGTAGCATGGTTGGCTATGTCACGTGGCCAATCTTGCGTACTCTGGGAAGCGGGGCGTGACATGGTTCTTTTGGTATCAGAGCCATAGGTTAGTTGGGTTGATTATTTTGTAGTTGGGTATTGCACCCGATACACGAATCGTAATACCCGTGATTAGGAAACATGTCCTGCCACCTTGACCGTTTTACCATCCTTGAATCATTCTTCCGGATCATGTCGACATGCAAACTTACTTTGCATTGTCAACTCGAAAACCTAATTTCTTGTTATCTCTAGGGCTTAGGCGACTTGGGTGGAGTTAAGTAATTGGGGCTATGATACCGCGGCATAGCTACAATGCAGTACTCTATTTAAGTATCTTGGAGTTCTAGCCTTGATCTATATCCAGAATCTATCATCATGCTAATGTTGGGTACTTTGATTTCCAGGAATATGGCCGGTACGAATTTGAAGATGGACCAAAGAAGTGCGGTCATAGCCGCCAGGCGTAGAGTGATAAGGGGATTGCTGGAGCATCTGAAGGAACAGACCGAGCTGGAACCGGCATCTGCACTGAAACAAACGTCTGTACGTAGAAGCATTCCGGTGAACAGGCGCAGCGTAGCACCAATGAAGAAAACAAGTGTGGGTGATCGGAAAGGGAGCGTGATTTGTAACTACTGCCATATACCCGGACATGTGCGAAAGGAGTGTCGTAGGAGGCTGGGACTCTGTTTTAGATGTGGAGCGGCAGATCACGCCGTTAGTGCTTGTCCGTCGAAGCTTCGTACAAGGGATGATATACAGAAGCCTCCGCAGAGACCGTTCCAAGGGCAGAAACAGTTGACTCAAGGATCTAATCAGGCTCGAGCCTTCACGTTGACAGTTGAAGAAGCTAAGGCATCAGGAGAAGGGGTTTCAGGTAATTTACTCGTTCATGGTTTTCCCGCATTGGCATTATTTAATTTCAGAGCATCCCACTGTTTTATGTCATCCAAATTTATAACTACACACTCGATCACCTGCATGACCCTGTCTAGTTTTTTTGGGACATATACACTGGGAATGGGAAAATCATAGCTAGTAAAGAGTGTAGAGATTGTACAGTTGTTGTGTGCGGACGGGAGCTTTTACAGATTTCTTGGTGATAGATACGGGCAGTTATGAAGTAGTCTTGGGAATGGAGTTTCTAGGCACTTTCCACGCACACATTTGACTGTAGGGCAAGGAAGGAAATTTTCTAGATTCCCGGACACCCAGAGTTTACTTTCACTGGAGGAAGCAGTTCTGTCGGGCCAGTCGAGTCTAGGGCTAGGCCGACGAACAATGTTCGTGCGGCTATGGTAGCGGATAGTAATGAAGAGCCGTCAGTTGTTCGCGACTTTATGGATGTATTTGACGATATCCTGGTGTACTCGAAGAGTCCGGAGGAGCACGCTGAGCATTTAAAGATCGCACTGCAGACGCTGAGACAGGAGAAATTATTCGCGAAGATGAGTAAGTGCGAATTCTGGCTGAAAGAAGTGAAGTTTCTGGGGCATGTCGTGTCGGGCGACGGAATCGCCGTTGATCCCGAAAAGATTGCAGCAGTTCGAGATTGGCCTATTCCAAAGAATGTTGCGGAGATAAGAAGTTTTCTTGGACTCGCCGGATACTACAGGAGATTTGTGGAGAACTTCGCTCGTTTGGCAGAGCCGTTAACCAAGCTTACGCGTAAGGAGGTACCATTTGTTTGGACGGATAGATGTGCATTGGCCTTCGAGACGTTGAAGCAGAAGTTGATAACCGCCCCGATTCTGACCGTACCAGATAATTCAGGAGGACTGGTGATACACAGCGACGCATCCGGAAAAGGATTGGGATGTGTTCTGATGCAGAATGGGAAAGTCGTCGCTTACGCATCGAGACAACTGAAGACTCATGAGAAGAATTATCCGACTCATGACTTGGAGCTTGCAGCCGTGATCTTCGCCTTGAAGATTTGGAGACACTACCTTTTGGGCGAGAGAGTCGAAGTCTTTACAGATCACAAGAGTTTGAAGTATGTATTCACTCAGAAGGAGTTGAACATGAGGCAACGCAGATGGTTGGAGCTGATGGTCGACTACGACCTTGATCTTAAGTACCATCCGGGAAAAGTTAACGTCGTGCCAGATGCTCTAAGTCGGTTACCAGCAATTCAGGTATTGACCGCACAAAGGGAGATCATTGCGGATTTTCGGAGATTTGATTTGGAGGTTGTGCTACCACATGCTACGGGACAGTTGATGCAGTTGCAAGTACAGTCGTCCTTAGTTGAGAAGATTAAAGCGGCACAATCACAGGATCCTAGACTGCGAAAGTTTCGAGAGCAGGTTGAAGCCGGACTACGGACTGATTTACTGATCCACGAAGATGGTTCGTTGAGGTATGGTAGCCGTGTGTGTGTGCCAAAAGGAGATGTGCGTGAAGAGCTTATGAAGGAGGCACACAGTTCAGCTTACTCTGTACATCCAGGAGGGACAAAGATGTACCGAGATATTCGACAGCACTTCTGGTGGGAAGGTATGAAACGGGAGATTACTCGCTTCGTGGCTAAGTGCTTGGTGTGTCAGCAAGTCAAGGCTGAACACCAAAAGGGCTGCTGGTTTATTGCAACCACTTCCGATTCCTCAGTGGAAGTGGGAACATATAACCATAGACTTCGTGACGGCTTTACCGCGGAGTCCAAAGGGCAACAATACAGTATGGGTGATTGTCGATCGGTTGACCAAGGCGGCTCACTTTATTCCTTTTCGGGTTGGTCAATCGACAGAGACTTTGGCAGAGCGGTACATGCAGGAGATTGTGAGATTGCATAGAGTACCGGTAAGCATCGTGTCCGATCGGGGCACTCGGTTCTTGTCGCACTTCTGGAGGAGTTTACAAGAAAGTTAGGGGACTCGATTGAAGTTTAGCACAGCTTATCATCCTCAGACTGATGGACAATCGGAGAGAACGATCCAGACCCTTGAAGATATGTTGAGAGCTTGCATGTTGGACTTCAGAGGTTCTTGGGAGGATCATCTACACCTGGTGGAGTTTTCATACAACAATAGCTTCCAAGCGACTATTCAGATGGCTCCGTTTGAAGCGTTGTATGGTCGTAGGTGCCGTTCACCGGTTTGTTGGGATGATGTTGGTGAACGAAGGTTACTAGGACCAGATTTGGTGGTACAGACAGTCGAGAAGGTGAATACAATCAGGAAGCATATGAAGGCAGCTCAAGACAGACAGAAAAGTTGGGCCGACACGTCAAGAGGACCTCTAGAGTTCGCCGTGGATGATTTGGTATTCCTGAAGATATCACCGACTAGAGGGGTGATTCGCTTTGGAAGTCGGGGAAAGCTTAGTCCTCGATTCGTTGGACCCTTCGAGATATTGGAGCGTGTTGGAGAGGTAGCGTACCGTTTGGCGTTACCACAGTCATTGGCAGGAGTGCACGATGTGTTTCATGTGTCTCAACTATGGAGGTATGTTCGCGATGAGACTCATGTCTTGGGTCATTCGGAGTTGACCGTACGGGAGGACCTAACTTTTGAGGAACGACCGGTTGAAATCAAGGATCGAAGAGAAAAGGTTCTTAAGAACAAGGTTATCCCTTTGTGCTAGTTTCTTGGGGTAATCGATCGCATGGAGAATCCACTTGGGAGCGAGAAGACGAGATCCGACAGAAGTTTCCTCACCTTTTCCGGTAGTTAGCTATCTTGTATTCTTGGAATTTCGAGGACGAAATTCTTTTTGTAGTTGGGTATGATGTAACACCCGAGCCCAAATAGTACTATTTCTTTTGCTAGTTGAGTGTTATATATTGCTCATTCCAATTATCCTGATTGTTTGGCGTTTATTGCTAAGTTTTAACCGGTTAAGTCATTTTGGCACATAACAAATTTTAACACCTAAAATGAAATTAAAAGTATCCATGTTGGCCTACTCGTCGCCACTAGTCACGTGGTAGCGTCCGCGTGTCAAGATTCCGTCCCGTTCGGTGAAACGGGCAAGTTTGGACGACTACGTGCGCGTGCAAGTGTCCGACTTGGGGGCATGCATTTTAATCATTCAACACCTCTTTTCAAAATTTGGAACCCGCTTAAAATCCTATGATTTGAATTTGGAACATTTGGGCGCAACCCTGGCGCGATTTGGAAATGTTTCATTTAGCGCCGAAAATGCCCATTTAATTAAATATTATAAAACCTTAAAGATTATTCTGTTACCAATTTTAACGTTAAAATCTCTTTTAAAATCTTTAATCTTAATCCACAAATTTTGTCCAGCCAATCACGAGGGAGTTAATTCCCTCGTGGGCCCCCCTTTCCCTCTCTATCTCTCTCCGTCTCTCTCTATTCTCTTTCTCTCTCTCTCTCTAACAACTTCTCTCTCTCTCTCTTCCTATATATATTCGCAGCCGCCTCCTTTCTCTTCCCCATCGCGAGAGAACCCACCGCGAGAACCTCCAAGCCCTAACCCTAGCCTCCTCGTGCGTGCGCCGCCGACCTCCCCGCGACCTCGCCGTCGTCGTCATCGCCTCCTCAGCCCAACCGCACCCTCCTACCTCCTTCCTCTGTCTCTTTCCGTGCCTGCACCCAACCCCGATGCCATCACCCGGCCGCAGATCTCGCCGTCGACGCCGCCTCCCGTCACCAACGACGCCTGAGACTCCCTCTCTTCCTCCTCGTCCCGACCTCGTCGTCGCCTTCCTCCTTCCCGTGCGCCGACGCCACTCAGAACCCAAAACTGCAACCCTACCAGCCTCTTCAGTTCGCCGGGAAACTCGCCGTCCATCATCGCCGTCATTGCCTCCGACCACCTCCTTTCCCCCTTGATCACCAGAGCAGACCACCACCCTCCTCTACTCGTCGCACCACCCTCTCCAGCGAATCCAGAGGCTGTCCAGCCTTCGCAGCCGCCGTCGCTGCCTCGCCGGCGTCCCAGCGCCGTCGAGCCCGCGGGGTTGCCCCCTGGTGTCTCCCTGTAAGCATCCCTTATCTTTTCTTTTGTGCGAAGTCCCTCTCGCTGGTCGTTGTTCACGTATATCGCGTTTGCTAACTTCGTTGCTTTTGACTTTTGCCGGATTCCGACCGTGCCGTCGTTTGGACCCGACGCTCCAGCGAAGTACCCTGGTCCGTGTGGTCCCGCTGTTCGCTGTTAGGACTCGATCCGTGGCCCGTGCATCCGTCTCGTGTTTTCCGCCGACGTGGCATTCGTGTTTTCCGGTTTGCGAAACCGTCGAGGCAAGATTTCTTGCTACATGCTACGTTAAACTAATTAAATGTTTGACTCACAAACTTGCTATATTAACTAGTATTGCTACTTATCTCATTGGACGAAATATGATGTATATTATAATACTGCCACCTAAATCGTATTTTGCCACCGTAACCTTAATGACAACTACCTGCTAATCATTTTACTATTTAGAGGATAATAGTCGCACACTTATATCTTTATTGCCTGCTGTTATTAATATTGCGCTACACTGTGATTATTGCACCCCAAGGGTGCTTGAACCTGTTAATAAGAGAATACAAAGCATCACTGTGTTTACATGGAATAATATTGTTATTTGCTGTCCCTGCTGTTGTCCCTTATTCGTTACTATACCTGTTATCAGCATACATTTGATTGCATTACATATTGACCGATCTTGATACACCTGACACATGTACTGATACACCGGACATGACACCCTGTACATATCGACTCAACCTGTTGAAACGTGACCTGACCTGTTACCTGATTTCATGCCTAATGCCGACAAACCTGACCATTCCTGCTGTCTATCCAGACAGACCTACTTTTACCTGATTTTGTGTTGGCATTAGTCCTTGACTACTGAATACCTGACCTGACATACATAGCTTGGGGGTATGGGGAAATCAAAGGTGAAACCGACTTGTAACTCAACAGTTCGATACTTGTTCTGATCAGTCTTACGGGCTTGGCCAGCCCTGGAGTGGTGATGCTGACATCACTCGCCCATCTTGCTACCTATTACTGCTTAGCGGCACGTCTCGGATTCAGCCCCGAGGACCTTGACCGTGGTCCCGGGCACGCACGGGATACTATTGAGTTACATCGACGATTCATCAATTGATTTCAAAGACTATAGAGTAGAAACCTGATAGGACAGTCTAGTCACCACTGCACATTGCCCTGCTCTGTTATTTCTTAGTACGGCTTATTCATGTTCATACCTGCATTGCTTATTACCATGTTTATATTATATTATTTTGGTTGACATGACGCGCTGACGTCTGGGTTTTGCATGGCCCAGATTCCTTACCACTGCAGTGACCGAGCAGGAGTACTTCAGCCAGCAGGCTGAACTGTGAGTTCCTTAGGGTTTAGTTTATTTATTTTCATTTCATTTCCAGATGTGAGCCCGCATTATGGGACGTATTGTTTATTTATTGTATTGGATCATTTGCTTCCGCACTCATTGTTTATTGATTCTTGTTATTATGGATTTGGACATGTATTAGATTAGTTTATTATTTTGTTCTTGATATCTCTACAACCGTAATGTGACTGTGGATGGATATTTCCTACACACAGGTAGCATGGTTGGCTATGTCACGTGGCCAATCTTGCGTACTCTGGGAAGCGGGGCGTGACATGGTTCTTTTGGTATCAGAGCCATAGGTTAGTTGGGTTGATTCTTTTGTAGTTGGGTATTGCACCCGATACACGAATCGTAATACCCGTGATTAGGAAACATGTCCTGCCACCTTGACCGTTTTACCATCCTTGAATCATTCTTCCGGATCATGTCGACATGCAAACTTACTTTGCATTGTCAACTCGAAAACCTAATTTCTTGTTATCTCTAGGGCTTAGGCGACTTGGGTGGAGTTAAGTAATTGGGGCTATGATACCGCGGCATAGCTACAATACAGTACTCTATTTAAGTATCTTGGAGTTCTAGCCTTGATCTATATCCAGAATCTATCATCATGCTAATGTTGGGTACTTTGATTTCCAGGAATATGGCCGGTACGAATTTGAAGATGGACCAAAGAAGTGCGGTCATAGCCGCCAGGCGTAGAGTGATAAGGGGATTGCTGGAGCATCTGAAGGAACAGACCGAGCTGGAACCGGCATCTGCACTGAAACAAACGTCTGTACGTAGAAGCATTCCGGTGAACAGGCGCAGCGTAGCACCAATGAAGAAAACAAGTGTGGGTGATCGGAAAGGGAGCGTGATTTGTAACTACTGCCATATACCCGGACATGTGCGAAAGGAGTGTCGTAGGAGGCTGGGACTCTGTTTTAGATGTGGAGCGGCAGATCACGCCGTTAGTGCTTGTCCGTCGAAGCTTCGTACAAGGGATGATATACAGAAGCCTCCACAGAGACCGTTCCAAGGGCAGAAACAGTTGACTCAAGGATCTAATCAGGCTCGAGCCTTCACGTTGACAGTTGAAGAAGCTAAGGCATCAGGAGAAGGGGTTTCAGGTAATTTACTCGTTCATGGTTTTCCCGCATTGGCATTATTTAATTTCGGAGCATCCCACTATTTTATGTCATCCAAATTTATAACTACACACTCGATCACCTGCACGACCCTGTCTAGTTTTTTTGGGACATAGACACTGGGAATGGGAAAATCATAGCTAGTAAAGAGTGTAGAGATTGTACAGTTGTTGTGTGCGGACGGGAGCTTTTACAGATTTCTTGGTGATAGATACGGGCAGTTATGAAGTAGTCTTGGGAATGGGGTTTCTAGGCACTTTCCACGCACACATTTGACTGTAGGGCAAGGAAGGAAATTTTCCAGATTCCCGGACACCCAGAGTTTACTTTCACTGGAGGAAGCAGTTCTGTCGGGCCAGTCGAGTCTAGGGCTAGGCCGACGAACAATGTTCGTGCGGCTATGGTAGCGGATAGTAATGAAGAGCCGTCAGTTGTTCGCGACTTTATGGATGTATTTGACGATATCCTGGTGTACTCGAAGAGTCCGGAGGAGCACGCTGAGCATTTAAAGATCGCACTGCAGACGCTGAGACAGGAGAAATTATTCGCGAAGATGAGTAAGTGCGAATTCTGGCTGAAAGAAGTGAAGTTTCTGGGGCATGTCGTGTCGGGCGACGGAATCGCCGTTGATCCCGAAAAGATTGCAGCAGTTCGAGATTGGCCTATTCCAAAGAATGTTGCGGAGATAAGAAGTTTTCTTGGACTCGCCGGATACTACAGGAGATTTGTGGAGAACTTCGCTCGTTTGGCAGAGCCGTTAACCAAGCTTACGCGTAAGGAGGCACCATTTGTTTGGACGGATAGATGTGCATTGGTCTTCGAGACGTTGAAGCAGAAGTTGATAACCGCCCCGATTCTGACCGTACCAGATAATTCAGGAGGACTGGTGATACACAGCGACGCATCCGGAAAAGGATTGGGATGTGTTCTGATGCAGAATGGGAAAGTCGTCGCTTACGCATCGAGACAACTGAAGACTCATGAGAAGAATTATCCGACTCATGACTTGGAGCTTGCAGCCGTGATCTTCGCCCTGAAGATTTGGAGACACTACCTTTTGGGCGAGAGAGTCGAAGTCTTTACAGATCACAAGAGTTTGAAGTATGTATTCACTCAGAAGGAGTTGAACATGAGGCAACGCAGATGGTTGGAGCTGATGGTCGACTACGACCTTGATCTTAAGTACCATCCGGGAAAAGTTAACGTCGTGCCAGATGCTCTAAGTCGGTTACCAGCAATTCAGGTATTGACCGCACAAAGGGAGATCATTGCGGATTTTCGGAGATTTGATTTGGAGGTTGTGCTACCACATGCTACGGGACAGTTGATGCAGTTGCAAGTACAGTCGTCCTTAGTTGAGAAGATTAAAGCGGCACAATCACAGGATCCTAGACTGCGAAAGTTTCGAGAGCAGGTTGAAGCCGGACTACGGACTGATTTACTGATCCACGAAGATGGTTCGTTGAGGTATGGTAGCCGTGTGTGTGTGCCAAAAGGAGATGTGCGTGAAGAGCTTATGAAGGAGGCACACAGTTCAGCTTACTCTGTACATCTAGGAGGGACAAAGATGTACCGAGATATTCGACTGCACTTCTGGTGGGAAGGTATGAAACGGGAGATTGCTCGCTTCGTGGCTAAGTGCTTGGTGTGTCAGCAAGTCAAGGCTGAACACCAAAAGGGCTGCTGGTTTATTGCAACCACTTCCGATTCCTCAGTGGAAGTGGGAACATATAACCATGGACTTCGTGACGGCTTTACCGCGGAGTCCAAAGGGCAACAATGCAGTATGGGTGATTGTCGATCGGTTGACCAAGGCGGCTCACTTTATTCCTTTTCGGGTTGGTCAATCGACAGAGGCTTTGGCAGAGCGGTACATGCAGGAGATTGTGAGATTGCATAGAGTACCGGTAAGCATCGTGTCCGATCGGGGCACTCGGTTCTTGTCGCACTTCTGGAGGAGTTTACAAGAAAGTTTGGGGACTCGATTGAAGTTTAGCACAGCTTATCATCCTCAGACTGATGGACAATCGGAGAGAACGATCCAGACCCTTGAAGATATGTTGAGAGCTTGCATGTTGGACTTCAGAGGTTCTTGGGAGGATCATCTACACCTGGTGGAGTTTTCATACAACAATAGCTTCCAAGCGACTATTCAGATGGCTCCGTTTGAAGCGTTGTATGGTCGTAGGTGCCGTTCACCGGTTTGTTGGGATGATGTTGGTGAACGAAGGTTACTAGGACCAGATTTGGTGGTACAGACAGTCGAGAAGGTGAATACAATCAGGAAGCATATGAAGGCAGCTCAAGACAGACAGAAAAGTTGGGCCGACACGTCAAGAGGACCTCTAGAGTTCGCCGTGGATGATTTGGTATTCCTGAAGATATCACCGACTAGAGGGGTGATTCGCTTTGGAAGTCGGGGAAAGCTTAGTCCTCGATTCGTTGGACCCTTCGAGATATTGGAGCGTGTTGGAGAGGTAGCGTACCGTTTGGCGTTACCACAGTCATTGGCAGGAGTGCACGATGTGTTTCATGTGTCTCAACTACGGAGGTATGTTCGCGATGAGACTCATGTCTTGGGTCATTCGGAGTTGACCGTACGGGAGGACCTAACTTTTGAGGAACGACCGGTTGAAATCAAGGATCGAAGAGAAAAGGTTCTTAAGAACAAGGTTATCCCTTTGTGCTAGTTTCTTGGGGTAATCGATCGCATGGAGAATCCACTTGGGAGCGAGAAGACGAGATCCGACAGAAGTTTCCTCACCTTTTCCGGTAGTTAGCTATCTTGTATTCTTGGAATTTCGAGGACGAAATTCTTTTTGTAGTTGGGTATGATGTAACACCCGAGCCCAAATAGTACTATTTCTTTTGCTAGTTGAGTGTTATATATTGCTCATTCCAATTATCCTGATTGTTTGGCGTTTATTGCTAAGTTTTAACCGGTTAATTCATTTTGGCACATAACAAATTTTAACACCTAAAATGAAATTAAAAGTATCCATGTTGGCCTACTCGTCGCCACTAGTCACGTGGTAGCGTCCGCGTGTCGAGATTCCGTCCCGTTCGGTGAAACGGGCAAGTTTGGACGACTAGGTGCGCGTGCAAGTGTCCGACTTGGGGGCATGCATTTTAATCATTCAACACCTCTTTTCAAAATTTGGAACCCGCTTAAAATCCTATGATTTGAATTTGGAACATTTGGGCGCAACCCGGGCGCGATTTGGAAATGTTTCATTTAGCGCCGAAAATGCCCATTTAATTAAATATTATAAAACCTTAAAGATTATTCTGTTACCAATTTTAACGTTAAAATCTCTTTTAAAATCTTTAATCTTAATCCACAAATTTTGTCCAGCCAATCACGAGGGAGTTAATTCCCTCGTGGGCCCCCCTTTCCCTCTCTATCTCTCTCCGTCTCTCTCTATTCTCTTTCTCTCTCTCTCTCTAACAACTTCTCTCTCTCTCTCTTCCTATATATATTCGCAGCCGCCTCCTTTCTCTTCCCCATCGCGAGAGAACCCACCGCGAGAACCTCCAAGCCCTAACCCTAGCCTCCTCGTGCGTGCGCCGCCGACCTCCCCGCGACCTCGCCGTCGTCGTCATCGCCTCCTCAGCCCAACCGCACCCTCCTACCACCTTCTTCCGTCTCTTTCCGCGCCTGCACCCAACCCCGACGCCATCACCCGGCCGCAGATCTCGCCGTCGACGCCGCCTCCCGTCACCAACGACGCCTGAGACTCCCTCTCTTCCTCCTCGTCCCGACCTCGTCGTCGCCTTCCTCCTTCCCGTGCGCCGACGCCACTCAGAACCCAAAACTGCAACCCTACCAGCCTCTTCAGTTCGCCGGGAAACTCGCCGTCCATCATCGCCGTCATTGCCTCCGACCACCTCCTTTCCCCCTTGATCACCAGAGCAGACCACCACCCTCCTCTACTCGTCGCACCACCCTCTCCAGCGAATCCAGAGGCTGTCCAGCCTTCGCAGCCGCCGTCGCTGCCTCGCCGGCGTCCCAGCGCCGTCGAGCCCGCGGGGTTGCCCCCTGGTGTCTCCCTGTAAGCATCCCTTATCTTTTCTTTTGTGCGAAGTCCCCCTCGCTGGTCGTTGTTCACGTATATCGCGTTTGCTAACTTCGTTGCTTTTGACTTTTGCCGGATTCCGACCGTGCCGTCGTTTGGACCCGACGCTCCAGCGAAGTACCCTGGTCCGTGTGGTCCCGCTGTTCGCTGTTAGGACTCGATCCGTGGCCCGTGCATCCGTCTCGTGTTTTCCGCCGACGTGGCATTCGTGTTTTCCGGTTTGCGAAATCGTCGAGGCAAGATTTCTTGCTACATGCTACGTTAAACTAATTAAATGTTTGACTCACAAACTTGCTATATTAACTAGTATTGCTACTTATCTCATTGGACGAAATATGATGTATATTATAATACTGCCACCTAAATCCTATTTTGCCACCGTAACCTTAATGACAACTACCTGCTAATCATTTTACTATTTAGAGGATAATAGTCGCACACTTATATCTTTATTGCCTGCTGTTATTAATATTGCGCTACACTGTGATTATTGCACCCCAAGGGTGCTTGAACCTGTTAATAAGAGAATACAAAGCATCACTGTGTTTACATGGAATAATATTGTTATTTGCTGTCCCTGCTGTTGTCCCTTATTCGTTACTATACCTGTTATCAGCATACATTTGATTGCATTACATATTGACCGATCTTGATACACCTGACACATGTACTGATACACCGGACATGACACCCTGTACATATCGACTCAACCTGTTGAAACGTGACCTGACCTGTTACCTGATTTCATGCCTAATGCCGACAAACCTGACCATTCCTGCTGTCTATCCAGACAGACCTACTTTTACCTGATTTTGTGTTGGCATTAGTCCTTGACTACTGAATACCTGACCTGACATACATAGCTTGGGGGTATGGGGAAATCAAAGGTGAAACCGACTTGTAACTCAACAGTTCGATACTTGTTCTGATCAGTCTTACGGGCTTGGCCAGCCCCGTAGTGGTGATGCTGACATCACTCGCCTATCTTGCTACCTATTACTGCTTAGCGGCACGTCTCGGATTCAGCCCCGAGGACCTTGACCGTGGTCCCGGGCACGCACGGGATACTATTGAGTTACATCGACGATTCATCAATTGATTTCAAAGACTATAGAGTAGAAACCTGATAGGACAGTCTAGTCACCACTGCACATTGCCCTGCTCTGTTATTTCTTAGTACGGCTTATTCATGTTCATACCTGCATTGCTTATTACCATGTTTATATTATATTATTTTGGTTGACATGACGCGCTGACGTCTGGGTTTTGCATGGCCCAGATTCCTTACCACTGCAGTGACCGAGCAGGAGTACTTCAGCCAGCAGGCTGAACTGTGAGTTCCTTAGGGTTTAGTTTATTTATTTTCATTTCATTTCCAGATGTGAGCCCGCATTATGGGACGTATTGTTTATTTATTGTATTGGATCATTTGCTTCCGCACTCATTGTTTATTGATTCTTGTTATTATGGATTTGGACATGTATTAGATTAGTTTATTATTTTGTTCTTGATATCTCTACAACCGTAATGTGACTGTGGATGGATATTTCCTACACACAGGTAGCATGGTTGGCTATGTCACGTGCCCAATCTTGCGTACTCTGGGAAACGGGGCGTGACATACACGACTAGATCAAGATCATAAATAGTGTTAACCTGGGGAAAAAGGGGAAATCAAAGTGGAAAGAGCATCGTATTTAGCGGGACCGTGTTTTAGAGGATGATCATTCGAACAGTGATACTGATACATGTAGGGTAGGATCTAGCGATCCGGCCGACAGGGTTATGTCCCGGGCATGTGGGCCGTTGTCTCGGGTATGTACGAGACTCCTGTTAAACATGATCCTCCTTCCACTATGCGATTTCAAACATGAGCTAGAGACTGATAGGGACACAGAACATATCCTGCATCATATAGTGACACAGTGATTACTTGCATCGTTCTTATACCAGTATTACCTCATTTACCTGTTTCATCTTATTACAATAATATTGTTATTGTGTCGCTCTGACGACCTGAGTATGCATGCTCAGATTCCGCGGGAGGACCAGCACAGGAGACGGATCTACCCTTCGAGTTCATGGAGATATAGTTTGGTGTACCTTCTTCATTTACTGCTTTCCATAGAGTGATCGTGAGATTGAACTTGGTTAGTAATTGCTCTTGTTATCTGTAATTTGTGAACATTGGAATTTTAATGTAATAAATCAGTGATGTGATTCCTTTTATACTGTGCTTTATTTACTGATTACCATGTAATACTAGAAGCCGAAGTGTGACTACGGCGGGATGATTCCTTGATCGTAGGAGCATGGCTGGCCTAGTCATCCCTCGTTTTCCGTATTTTGGGAAGCGGGGCGTGACATGCCGGGTCTCACAGTCTAGAACAACAGTAGTGTCAAGTCTGGGTAAACAAGAACCTCCCTGTCACCGTCCTTGAGGCTACCGAAGTACCTCTCGGGTGTCTGAGGTTACCCACCATATCTGCGGAGTGGCTATTGGAATGTCAAAGTTGATTGAATATATAGATCCTATTAAATTTTCCGTAATCGTTTGCGGTTCTGGAATCACTTCCAGTTCTACCATACTCCCACTACTGTTTTCTGAAAAAATCCATTTTACTAAAACTGTGGCGAGTCAAGAACAATATCACTATTGATCTTCCAAATAGTAGAATATCAACCCTCGTCATAGCCAGGGTCAACCCACAAACAGCCATTACAGAAACGTGCCCTGAGTTATCCAGAGTCTGGTTTTAAGCATAAGCTGGACAACTCCCCGTACCTTAACATCTTTTAAGGTATGAACCATTCTATATCCAATATAGAAACTTTGGCACTTTATTTAATTGGAACCAGATTCAAAACATGCAGCTGTCTCCAGTGCATATAAACTTAATGAAAAGAGGCTGTTCCCCTCCGAAGGACGGCGCACAGGACCGCGATGGCCTGAAGCTGAGATTCGGGGCAGATGCTATTTGGTTTTATCCGTCCACCTCTCCGAAGATGCCAAGTTGATTTATGGCACCGTGTATCGAAGGTTTAGACGGATGCGGCCGATCTAGAAGACTTTGTAAGATTCCCCCTCGCTAGAGGGGTTTTTGATTGTGGGGACGCTCTTCCCTGCAGGCGCAAGCCCCTGCAGTTAATTATGCTACCGCTTCGCGGTAACAACTTTCTCCTTCTCCAGAATTTCACTTCGTGTCGTGGGTGTTTGTTTTGTTTGTGGTTGCCCGTGGATTGTATACGGAGACTGAGTAATACCGTCGCCCGTAGGACGTGGGTTAGTCCAAATCCGTATTTACTTAGATTTGGGTTTGGTGTTTTTAGTTTAAGGATGCCTTAGTCGCGTTGCGGCTAAGATCGACTTAAACGTTCGTTAAGGATACGTTAGTCCTGTTTGAGACTAAGATCTACTTAACGTGGTGATCCATTTAATATAGGGCCGTCGGGACTCGTCGCCTCTCTGACATCGTTGAAGGATTACAACGATAGGTGTCAGAGGAGTTCAGAGATGTACCCTTGAACCAAAGTTGATTTGGAGTTTTATAGTCCATTTGAGTGTTTAAGGATACGTTAGCCGCGTTTGGGGGCTAAGATCAACTTAAACGGGACCGTTTAGATCCGGCAAAAGAGCATTAGGAGGCTCTATTGTTCCAGTTTAGGGACGTGGTGGTCCATATTCCAGTTTAGGGACGTGGTGGTCCACCGCCAGTTTAGGGACGTGGTGGTCCGATATTAGTTTAGGGACGTTTCGGTCCGATATTAGTTTAGGGACGTTTCGGTCCGATATTAGTTTAAGGACGTTTCGGTCCACGAGTTTAAGGACCCCGCAGTCCGTATCGATGTGTGGTCGTTGGGACCCGTCACCTCTTTGACGTCGTTGAGGAATTACAACGACGGATGTCAAAGGAGTTCGGAGATGTACCCTCGAACCGGATGTAAATTGATTTAGGAGAACAATTTTGCTCAGTCAATTTAATTTAAGGACTTATGGCCAAAATTGGGCTAAGTCCAGTTTCAATATTTTTTTTTTGTCTTTGGCCTGTTCTAGGGCTTTACCCCTTTTTAGTAATGCACTGCATTATTCTTGTTTTGATTGGGCTCTGCCCTTTATAAATGATACAGAGCATCTATTTTGTTTGGGCTCTGCCCTTTTTAAAATGCATAGCATATTTGATTAAGCCTGTTAGGCCTTTTAATTGGGCTCTGTCCCTTTTCTTTAATAATGCAGGGCATTAAGTACTCTGACAGTGCCCCACGTGGCTTGTCAGGCGCTTGGCGCCAAGTAATGAGCGCAAGCTCATATGGTGGTGACACGTGTCACGCTCTAGTGAGCGCAAGCGCAATAGCGCAGTGCGCTGCGCTGTTGCGCTGCTGACACGTGGCGCGCTCTGGTGAGTTGCGCCAATTCCAGAAAGTAAAGCTCTATTTCAAGAGCGCGTAGCGCAAGTTGTTTTGTAGCTGACACGTGGCGCTCTCTCAAGAGCGCAACAGCGCAGTTTGGAAGTGCAAAGCACTAAGAATCTTTTAGATTCAAGAACAGGAGTGCAGAGCACTATTTGATTTCTTGATCTAATTTAGATCAAAGAAAATAAAAAATTTTTGTTTCAAGAACCACAGGTTCATAAAAAAGTGCAAAGCGCTATTATTACTTATTTTTCTTTTATTTTAAAATTATTGATCTTGTTCTTAGATCAATAATCTGTCCATAAGAGAATTTTCTCTTTTTCCTAAAGGTTTTTACCTTCTGTTGTTCTTGAGGAGTTCTCAAGAGTTCTCTTCTCTCTCTTTTTTTTAGAAAGATGTTGATCCTCTTGAATTAAGGTCTGGGGTCCTTTTTATAGTGCTCATAAATTAGTTAAATTTGTTAAAGAGATCTTTCTCTGAGTGATTTGGGGAATTTTCCCCACCGTTGGATCTTTGATCCAAGGGCTTCTGCTTTGCAGAAGAAAATCTTCTTGTTTTAATAAGAACATAAAAGATTTCTTGGAAATTTAATTCTGTTTGGCGCAGATGCCCCAGCGCGTGACACGTGTCGCGCAGCGCGCTGCGCAGCGCAACTGCGCTGACACGTGTCGCGCAGCGCAGAGCGCAGCGCAACTGCGCTAGCGCATCTGGGCTGACACGTGTCGCGCAGCGCAGTGCTTGCGCAGCTGAAGCGTTGCTTCAGAAAAATAGAGCTTTGCTCTGATTGGGCGCGCCTTCTTGGGCGCTGCGCTGACATATCAGCGCTTGACATGTGGCGCGTTGCGCCCGAGATTTGAAGCGTTGCTTCAAAATTTTGAATTTTGAATTTTAACAGAGCTTTGCTCTGATTGGGCGAAACAAATACCCCCCCACCGTTGCGCTCACGTGGCGCACACGTGAGTGCAGCGGTGGCAAACTCTTGATCGTTGGATCAAGGGGTGAGCTCAAGGGGCGCAAGCGCCTTATAAATAGGACCTCTGGCCCTTAGAAAAATCTTACCGTTTTAAGATTTTTATTTTCCAGAGCTTTGCTCTCACTCAAGAACTTCAGAGCTTTGCTCATTTCTAAAGTCAGAAACTTTAGGTAAAAATTAATTTAAATCAAATTAATTTAACTTAATCTTAACCAAAGAGCTTTGCTCTCACAGATCTTTCGATCCAAAGGGATCCCCATTGGGGTTTCATAAACAGAGCTTTGCTCTCAAAACTTATAGATCTACAGGGATCTTATTCATGGGTTTTAACCCATGAACAGAGCTTTGCTCATAGATTAAGTGTGATCTTTTAGATCTGCCAAGTGAAGAACTTATCATAAGTTTTCATGGGTTTTTCAAGGTCCCAAAAATTTTTAAAGAAAAATTTTAAGTATTAAGATCTTCTGATGGATCTTTTCCATTATTATCACAGAGCTATGCTCTTTTTAAGGAATTTTATTCCTTTGAGACCAGAATTTGACAAGTGTCATTCTGTGACAGAGCTTTGCTCTGAAAGAGGAGATTTTCTCCTTGTCTCTAGGGATTCTTCCCCCCCTTTTTTTTAAATGGGCATGTTTTCCTGGGGCCAACTGACAATCTCATCCAATGATGAGATTGTCTTATTAACTGACGTATTGTCATTTAGATTTTGTGGGTCCCTCTTTGGTCTCCTACTCACTGCACTGTGGTGCGGTGTAATTAATTAATTTTAATTTGACTAATGCATTTTCTTTTTTTTAGACGCCAAACGTTGGAATTACAATACTAACGGCTAAATTGTTCTTTTCGCAGCGATCATGTCTCTAGACACTTCATTCCAGTTCGTCCACTCGGAGGGGGGATTTCCTGAGGCACCCTTGGACCGTGAAGTCCTGACCATGATTAGAGAATATGACCCGGAGTACAAGAAACTCCACCTTTGGGGGTCTTGGTATAACCAGATTATGGGTCGACGCAGCTTCACATGCGCAGTGCCGTCTGAGCCCATCACGGCGATTCACTATACTACCCCACCCTCGGTGCAGTATGCCGTGGAGTTGGTGGATTGGACATCGAAGGGTTTTCTACATCCCGCTATAGATGCGATACCGGTTCAGCGTCCTATGGTTTTGGACATCCTAGGGCGCCGTATCTGTCAGGGTGAAGCACGACCTTGGGGGCAATCTTATAACCTTGGTCTGATCCCCCGCCACCCGATTGGTTATCTGCCGTGGGCCCGGTACATCCTGTCGACGAAGAAGTCGCAGTTGATAAGATTAGGACTGTACACCGCGGTCTACGTCTCTCTTTTCCAGTATCCCACGCTCCCCACCTGGTGGTTCAAAGCCTTCTTGGAGCAATGGAATATTCCTACCCACACTTTCCTTGCCATGGATCGGGAAGTGTCAATCTCCTTGGAGGAGTTTGTGGAGGTATCTGGCTTACCAGTGATGGGGGAACATTATGAGGAGCTGCTCCTGAAAGATGTGTACGTCTTTGGTGCTAGGCCGATGGTAAGGGGGGTCACACCAGAGAATGCCGTTCAACATCAATTCCCAAGCTTGATTAAAGTGTTGAACATATATGAGTCCCTCTTCGTCGAAAATGGGGGTCGGGGAGTTAACTTTGAGGACTTCATTGCTCGTTTCCTTCGTCCAAGCTTCATTTCATCGGAGGCTGCCAAGTTTGCCACCCTGGATGACCCCTTCGGTCTAGGTGTGGACAACCTACAGGAGAAGGATATAGATCAAAAGGGTTTTTTTCTTCCGGACTTCCCTACTATGTCATTTGCAGAAATTGCGGCCCCTGGAATGGATGAGGAGGCCTTTTTCTTGGGATTTCTTGGATTGTGGCTGAGCTGGTTTGCAATCCCAATGCACTCTCATCGGATGCGACCCTCTGTCTTTTACCCAGCTCACCGGATGGTCATCGGGGTAAAGGTAGCTGTTGGGATTGCTGGCTTGGCGCACTTATACCATGGCCTCAGTCGAGCAGCGGATGCTAATGAGCCCGGGGTACTGCATGTGGTTTTCCCGATGCATTACTTTGCATCGTGGCTCGAGCTACACACAGCGGGTGTCTTTGGCATGCACAAAAGGCCCTCGTTCTTTGACAAGTGCGGTTTTCCCCGCATTATACAGCTGATCGGCACATCAATTGTAACCCCATCACCGCGGAACGCCAGGGGCTTACTCCTTCGCCCTCACACCGTTGGAGCCGGTATGTCCTTTGTCGATAAGGTATTGACCATTGGAAAGGTGTCTACCACTGTGACGCGGCCATTACAAGATGTCTTTAAAGATGGAGCCTCAGTTTTGACGGCTCGGGAGACCCTTCACTTATATTCCATTAGACCGGGTTTCTTAGTCTTTAGGCAGAATGGTGTGGCAATTTTTATGAGGTATAACCCGCATCGTTTTGCCCAACAACTGGGCTACGATCAAGGGGTCCCCTTGGAAGCCTTCTTGCTGGAACCCACTGCCACTGAAGAAGGGATAGAGAACGCACTGCACCATTTCATGCGCCTGAATACGAGCTCTCATTTTTTTATCAATGCGCCGGCTTATGCTCCGAGACTCCTCAATGTGTATAAAGACTGGTACAATCATGCAACAGGAGCAGTTATAAAGGAGGAAAGGCGACTGTTGGTCGATCGTAAGGGTGTGCCTCCAGGTACCGATCGCAACGCTCCTTTGGTCCCAAGGACCCCAGTAGTTGCCCCTTTAAAAGAGGTCAGAACCGGACCATCGCGTGCGCGAAGACCTCCATGTGACTTGTCGCTCCCTGATGTCGCAGATGCACCTGCAGCGCCCCGTGCTCTGGCGGAGACAGTGGTTGTACCCTCGCCGGAGTCTGGCGTGGGTGCGGACATCGGGACCCGTCGTCCCAAAGTAGCTGCTAAACGGAAGTCGATCCCTCGTGAGCCTAGGGTCGGAGGGCAAAAGAAAAAGAAGTCGCTCTTCGCTGCGGACGTCGTGTTCGGTCAGGAACCCCATGCTCCCTATGCCGAGGGCCTGATCGAATACGGGACGAACGAAGGATTAGTGATGCCGCCGCCGGACGATACAGACTTGGAAGCCGCCCTCGAAACTTCGGCGTGGTTGGCAAAGCGTGACGCGTGGCTGGCCAAGCTTGCGCAATCAGGTAACTATTAGTCGCCTTTTCTTTATTGCAACATATCCTCTTCATTGCCTTTGACTAACGCTTTTCTTTCTTTCCTTTCGACAGGCATCACTGATGAAGAAGCCATCGCCGCTTCTTTGAAGACTTTCCAGGAGGAGGAACGTCTTTGAGCGTCTATGGGCCTTAGTAAGTTTTAATCCATCAAGTCTCCATCCCGCTCGTGTTATGGTCGATCTAACCTTTCTCTTTTTATTGCAGAAACCTCAATGCTGTTCCCACCAAGCGACGCAGATGTTTTACCAGCTGCCGATATTCCCGCTTCCTCTGGGCCACCGCAGGAGGTTCATCTTGAAGAGCCAATGAAGGATGACTTAAAGGCTCTGGAGGCATCCCTGAATGAAGATGACGACGCCTTGAAGGAGGCGTCACTAAGATCCATTGAGACAGCCCGGGAGGAAAGGAAGCGGCAAAGGCGTGAGTCGAAGGCGCGCCGGGTTGCCTTGGCTGCGGGAGAGGGCCCCAGCACCGCCCCTCGTGCTGATACTCCATCTGAAGAGGCCCCTGTTGCCTTATCCACTGCCCGCAGAGAGTTGGCGCGCACAGTTCGGAGCGCAAACGGTAAATCCGCTTCAGGTAATATTTCTCTCAGAGTTTTTGTTATGAGGGTTTTTTAATGTCATTGGTCCTTATATCCCTTATCTTGCAGGGCCGAGTCCGATCGAGGGGGAGGCGGAAACCGTTGATCCCAAAGAAGCAGAGGAGGCGGTACCTGCCGAACTCGAGCCGACGGTGGGCAATGTCGCTGTGGCTTTGGAGCCTGAAGTGGAGGTCGAGGGGCCTACCGCCGAGAAGGTCATTGATGCCGAACCTGAAGTGGTGGCAGATGATATGATCATTATAACTGAACCGAGGCTGGTGGTGGACGAGGCGCTTGAGGCCGGCGACCTCGTGGTGACAGTGGATGAGCCGATGGAGACGGCGGAGCTCGAAGAAGTTGCGGGCGAGATGGGTACGACTCTTGGGGAAGAGTCAGCCGCTTCCTTCCAAGAATCCGGCAACGCTCCAATTATTGCCCTCCCTGCTTACGATCTCCTGCCGTCTCCTGGTCGCGCTAGCACGACGACGGTCCCCATCGAGTCGGGTGATGAGGCTACGGGCGGTGGCCTTATGTCGATAGAGGAGGGAGTCGCTTCTGTTTCGGCCGGGAGCTCCTCAGGTAAACCTTAGGTTACTGTCTTTCTTATTTTACAATCTTTTCTGACAAGTTCACTTTTCTTGTAACGCAGGTGCAGCCAGCGCCGATGCCCCACTGCTTGAAGGAGCGCCTTCAACGACTGCCTTGGCGGTGGTTACCTCCCAACCCTCTCTCATACCGTCTAAGATGTTGGAAGGTATGGGTTTGTAACTTATTAGTCTTATCTTTCAGATGTATAGTGCATGTACTAAAGTCGTGCTGTTGTGTCTTTTCAGGAGTACTTTTTGATCACGTATATCAGATGTTGCTCCCACACTTTTCTTTCCCATCCGAGCTTGCTTCTTCGTCTGGTGGCGTTGGTGAGTATGATTTCCGTTGACATCCTTCCTCTTTTTTTTTATTGATGGAATTACCTCTAACCACTTTTTCTCATCTCAACTGCAGTGCTACAGATTGAAGGAGGGGATAAGAGATCAGCTGCGCCACCAGCCCTCCCGACCTTGCCACCTGTCTCAACTGGTATAGGAACTATCACATTGATAAAGTCTTCCTTCTTTATTTTCAGAACTGTTATCTGATCACATCTTGTTTCTTTTCAGCTGTCGTTCTGATCTCGGCGCCCTTCGAATCTCGCATCATAATGCCGGCGGGTCCTTATCTGAGGAGTCTGTCTTCAAAAGGCGCCGCGAATAGTCTGCGCATGTTGAGTGACTACGTCGAGGAACTCGACGTTGAAACTCCTACATCTGCCGCAGACTTCTCTATGATGGTTAACCCGATGCTAGCAATACTCGTGAACTTTCATGATGAGGGCATCGTCACATCTTGGGTTAACCATTGCAGGGAGATCGAGGCCCGCCTGCATCGGTTGGAGTCGCTGCGTCCCGCTCCCGAGGCCTTGGCTGCCAGTAATCAAAGAACAGCGTGGATTGAGCAGAGTGCTCCTTACTTCCATCACCTCGAACAAGAATTCATTTCAAGACGTAAGGAGCGAGGTGAGACTTCGAGCAAGTCTGCCCAACTGCATGCTCGGGTGGAGGCCAACGCCGCACGGCTGAAGGTTGTCTTTGAGGGCCTTCTACAATGTCTTTCTGAAGGGCTATCATTGAGGCAACACCTTGATGCTGTCGAGCGAGCTGCACCCAGCCAGGAAGCAGCCCAGAAGGCGGCGGAGGAGCAACTTTCATCTTTCTTGCAGCAGCGAGCCCGGGTGGAAGCGGAGGTGGCCGCGGCAGCCGCTCAGGAGGAGGCGCTGAAGGAAGTGCGAGAGCAACTTGTGGATTTACTAAAGACACTTCCTCCTCAGTAGCTATCCCCCTTTGTATCGTTTGTAATTGTAGATAAAAGAATGTATATATATACTTTTTCATTCTTTGACATAATGTATCCTGTACCCAATCAAGTTTATGAATAAAAGATACACCCCTTTTTTTTGTAATGTGTCATTTTCTCCGTCTTTTCTTTCTTTCATTACCAGCATGCCACCTTAGTAATCATGGTTGACGGATGATCAGAACGAGTATCCTGACTCTCTTAGGAAATAGTGATGGCTTAGGTAGCAGGTTCAGATCTACTGCCTAAGACTTTTCAACTCTATAAGCCGTGAGGGTCTCATAGAGACTTTTCTCCCTACGGATCGAGAGGATCTCGTAGGTGGGTTTTCTCCCTAGGAATCGTGGGGATTCCTAAGTGTGGTTTTCTCTTATAAGTCGTAAGGATCCTATAAGAGAATTTTCCCTCTTACGAGTCGAGAGGATTCGTAAGCGGTTGTTTCCCTCCTTGTCGAAAATCGACTTTGGAGAGTGAGACCCGTGAATAGTATGCAAGGGACCATTTTGGATTGACTTGCAGGGTCCCATTGTTCAGGGAGTAAGCTTTTCAATCCTTGCTGCCTGAGACTTCATCTTGCAAGTTGAGACGAACCGAGAATTCTCCCGCAAAGACAGTGGTGGCTTTGCATGGGTCAAGAGGCTCTCGTCACGGAGTGTTTGTATCCGTGAGTCGAGGAGTTTGCTAGGGATTATTTGTTTCCCAGGCGCCAAGGATTATTTGTTTCCTTGGGGTTTGAAACGAGTCGAGGATTCCCACGGAGACGCTGGTGGCTCTGCGAGTCGACGCGGATCAGGAGGCTCTCATCAAGGAGTGTTTGTATCCGTGAGTCGAGGAGTTTGCTGGGGATTATTTGTTTCCCAAGCGCCAAGGATTATTTGTTTCCTTGGGGTTTGAAACGAGTCGAGGATTCCCACGGAGGCACTGGTGGCTCTGCGAGTCGACGCGAATCAGGAGGCTCTCGTCAAGGAGTATTTGTATCCGTGAGTCGAGGAGTTTGCTGGGGATTATTTGTTTCCCAAGCGCCAAGGATTATTTGTTTCCTTGGGGTTTGAAACGAGTCGAGGATTCCCACGGAGGCACTGGTAGCTCTGCGAGTCGACGCGAATCAGGAGGCTCTCGTCAAGGAGTGTTTGTATCCGTGAGTCGAGGAGTTTGCTGGGGATTATTTGTTTCCCAAGCGCCAAGGATTATTTGTTTCCTTGGGGTTTGAAACGAGTCGAGGATTCCCACGGAGGCACTGGTGGCTCTGCGAGTCGACGTGAATCAGGAGGCTCTCGTCAAGGAGTGTTTGTATCCGTGAGTCGAGGAGTTTGCTGACACGTGTCGCGCAGCGCAGAGCGCAGCGCAACTGCGCTAGCGCATCTGCGCTGACACGTGTCGCGCAGCGCAGTGCTTGCGCAGCTGAAGCGTTGCTTCAGAAAAATAAAGCTTTGCTCTGATTGGGCGCGCCTTCTTGGGCGCTGCGCTGACATATCAGCGCCTGACATGTGGCGCGTTGCGCCCGAGATTTGAAGCGTTGCTTCAAAATTTTGAATTTTGAATTTTAACAAAGCTTTGCTCTGATTGGGTGTAAAGAATGAGAGGCTTTCCCTTCACTGGAGCAGCCAACACTGGAGGGTTTTGCAAATACTGCTTGATCTCATCCAGTGCGCCTTGGCATTTATGATCCCAAACGAATGGGGTTCCCTTCTTCATCAGGTGACTGTAAGGACGGCACTTTCCTGAAAGATTAGCGATAAACCGCCGAATGTATGCGAGCTTTCCCTGGAGAGATCGCAACTGTTTAAGAGTTCTCGGCGGAGGCATTTCCATGATCGCCTTGATTTTAGACGGATCTATTTCAATACCTCGGTGTCGGACGATGAATCCCAGAAATTTACCCGAGGAAACCCCGAATGCACATTTAAGAGGATTCATCTTCAAATTGTATTGTCGAAGGCATCGAAATACAGTCTTCAGATGCTCGAGATGTTCCTCATATGATTTGCTTTTAACAACGAGGTCGTCGATATAGCATTCGACGCTTTCATGTATAAGGTCACCGAAGATCTTCGTCATGGCCCTTTGATAAGTGGCACCGGCATTCTTTAAACCGAAGGGCATCACTTTATAACAAAATACCCCCAAAGGAGTCCGAAAAGCCGTATGTTTCTGGTCTTCAGGATGCATTTTTATTTGATTATACCCTGATGAGCCGTCCATAAAGGAGAAAACCTCATGCGTGGACGTATTGTCTATCATCAGTTCGGTGACTGGTACTGGGAAATCATCCTTCGGGCAGGCTTTGTTGAGATCCCGAAAGTCCACGCATATGCGCACCATGTCAGGAAGCTCATTGGTGGGAGCATGGTCCCAAAAAATAGTCCAGTGGTGGCTTGAGCCATCTGCTCCACCGGCATTTTGAAAAGGGAGGCCGCTTGGGGCCCATAAGTCACTCCTCCAGCAATGACGGAGTGAGAGTTGTTGCTGTAGGCGGTGCAGTTCAAAGCCATCGATCTTCTGTTTTCTGCATGGAGCAAGACACCAAATCTTAGTACCTTGAATCCACAGGCAACCACAGCAAACCGCGATTTGTTCGCGAACACGACACACGAAGTGTGAAGTGGAAAGAGGAAGAGGTCCCACCGGGCATGCCAGAATCTGTTCCCCTCCGAAAGACGGCGCACAAGACTGCGATGTCTTGGCACTGAGATTCGGGGCAGATGCTAATTGGTTTTATCCGTCCACCTCTCCGAAGATGCCAAGTTGATTTATGGCACCGTGTATCGGAGGTTTAGACCGATGCGGCTGATGTAGCAGACTTCGTCAGATTCCCCCTCGCTTGAGGGGTTTTTGATTGTGGGGACGCTCTTCCCTGCAGGCGCAAGCCCCTGCAGTTAATTACGCTACCGCATCGCGGTAACAACTTTCTCCTTCTCCAGAATTTCACTTCATGTCGTGTGTGTTTGTTTTGTTTGTGGTTGCCCGTGGATTGTATACGGAGACTGAGTAATGCCGTCGCCCGTAGGACGTGGATTAGTCCAAATCCGTATTTAATTAGATTTGGGTTTGGTGTTTTTAGTTTAAGGATGCATTAGTCGCGTTGCGGCTAAGATCAACTTAAACGTTCGTTAAGGATACGTTAGTCCTGTTTGGGACTAAGATCAACTTAACGGGGTGATCCATTAATATAGGGCCGTCGGGACTCGTCGCCTCTCTGACGTCGTTGAAGGATTACAACGATAGGTGTCAGAGGATTTCGGAGATGTACCCTCGAGCCAAAGCTGATTTAGGGTTTTATAGTCCATTTGAATGTTTAAGGATACGTTAGCTGTGTTTGGGGCTAAGATCAACTTAAACGGGACCGTTTAGATCCGGCAAAAGAGCATTTGGAGGCTCTATTGTTCCAGTTTAGGGACGTGGTGGTCCATGTTCCAGTTTGTGGACGTGGTGGTCCATCGCCAGTTTAGGGACGTGGTGGTCCGATATTAGTTTAGGGACGTCTCGGTCCGATATTAGTTTAAGGACGTTTCGGTCCGATATTAGTTTAAGGACATTTCGGTCCACGAGTTTAAGGACCCCGCAGTCCGTATCGATGTGTGGTCGTTGGGACCCGTCACCTCTTTGACGTCGTTGAGGAATTACAACGACGGATGTCAAAGGAGTTCGGAGATGTACCCTCGAACCGGATGTAAATTGATTTAGGAGAGCAATTTTGCTCAATCAATTTAATTTAAGGACTTATGGCCAAAATTGGGCTAAGTCCAGTTGAAATATTCAACATTTTATTTGCTTCTGCATTGCATTTCTTTTTATTTTTATTTGGGCTTTGCCCAGAAAGGATGCAGAGCATCAATTTGTTTTGGGCTCTGCCCTTTATAAATGATGCAGAGCATCAATTTCATTTGGGCTCTGCCCTTTTATTGCTTTGCAATTTATTTTGGCCTGTTTGGTCTTTTTGATTTGGGCCTTGCCCTTTTAGGAAATGCATTGCATTTATCAAGCGTTTTGCGCCAATCAGAGAGCGCAACAGTGCAGATTTATAAGTGCAAAGCACTATTAATTTGAGAATCTTTTAGATTCAAGAACCAATGGTTCATAAAAGAAGTGCAAAGCACTGTTTGATTTCTTGATCTAATTTAGATCAAAGAAAAAACAAGTTTTTCTTTTTATTTCAAGAACCAAAAGTTCATAAAAGTGCAAAACACTATTTGATTTCTAGATCAAGGAAAAATAAGTTTTTTTTTTGTTCCAAGAACCAGAGGTTCATAAAAGTACAAAGCACTATTAATTTAAGAACCTTTTAGATTCAAGAACCGATGGTTCATAAAAGAAGTGCAAAGCACTATTTGATTTAGATCTAAGAAAAAACAAGTTTTTTCTTGTTTTTCTTATCTCAGAGAACCAAAGGTTCATGTTCCCGCCAAAAATTTCTGCGCAAAAGAGTCCAAGGTATCAAATGGCAGCGATACGCTTAAGAAAATGGGAACCAGTATCTTCCGGGCTGTTTTTTGACAAACTCCCGAATGAGAAACAGATAAATTCTGATGGTATCGAAAGCGGTTCGAAAAACCCTTCGATTTGATATATTATGGGCCTCGTAATTCATCCGGGATCAAAAGTTATGAGGAATTACGTGTCCACACGTGATGGACTTTTAAGAACTCGCTGGAGGAGTTAAAAAATATAATAAAAAACTCAGAAAAGACCCAAATGGGGCATCACATGCTCACACGTGACCATGGGTCACGTGCAGACACGTGATGGGCTTTTAAGGCCTCTAAAATAATGAATAGGATTAAATTCTAAAATCTGTTCCCTGATTAAAAATCAGGAATCACGTGCTCACACGTGACCAATGGTCACGTGTTGACACGTGATGGTTAAAATTGAAGCGTAAACAAACAGCTGAAGGAAATACCTCAATGAGGTGTCACGTGCTCACACATGACCAACGGTCACGTGTTGACACGTGATGGTTAAAACTGAAGCGTAAACAAACAGCTGAAGGAAATACCTCAATGAGGTGTCACGTGCTCACACGTGACCAATGGTCACGTGTTGACACGTGATGGTTACAACTGAAGCGTAAGCAAACACTGAGAAAAGGACTCAATTGGGGGTCACGTGGCAACACGTGACTGGCTGTAAAAGCCTTGCTGTTCACAGAATTAAATTAAAAAAAAAGATCATTTAAATCTTTCGAAATAGAATTAAAATTCTAAAAGCTTATAAATCTTTCCAAATGGAAAAGGATTATGGGGACCATTGGATTAAAGATCCAAGGGTGATTAAAAATCACCAATTTATGGAAAAATCTTGGACTTGGAAAGATTTCCCCCCTAAATCTGACCGAGATAACAAATAGAATATCTTTGGATTTACAATCCAATGGTGAATAAAATTCACTTAACAATCTAAAGGCCCAGATTAATGATGAATGCAAATCAAATCTCTCAACATACAAATCAAATCTCTTAATGAGAGATTTGCTAAACAAATTGATTCTCTTCCTTCTCCTATAAATAGGAGCCAAGAAGAGAAGAGAGGGGATCTACCTTGGGAGGAGAAGAAACAGAGGGAGGAGAATTTAATTCTCTGCAAAAGAAAAACCCTAGGTAAGAAAAGAGAGGCTTAAAAAGAGAATTTAATTCTCAAAAGAGTTTAACTCTTATATAAAGAAAAGAACTTAGTTCTTTCTCTGGTGGAGAATCTGCAAAGTGCACATCTCCCCATGAATTGAGAATTTAATTCTCATTGGGTTGAGATCCTGCCATGCAGATCCAAAACATAGAGGAGGAATTAAGTTTTGAGAATTCAATGGTCACAAAATTATAGGAATTTAATTCCTTCGGGATAAAATTAGGGCTTTACCCTAAATAAGAATTTAATTCTTTCACAATAGGAATTTAATTCCTCCAAAACAAAAATTAGGGTTTTACCCTAAATAAGGATTTAATTCTTAAAGATAAGGAGACTTAAAAGATCTCTGTGCATGAAAAGACTAAGGTCACGTGCCCCACGTGACCCCTGAACAGATCCCCCAAAAATGAGAAGAGGAAAGCTTTGAGGCAATGCCTCACGTGTCCCACGTGACCCTCATTATATATGGAACAAAAGCAAAGGCAGAAACTATTCTGGGCGCTCTCACGTGACACCACGTGACCCCTAATAAATGTTCTAATAAATCAGGGCATGAGTATACATCACGTGCCCACACGTGATGGCTATGAAAATTAAAAGTGTTAAACACTTGTTTGCAGAACAAAATAAAGGGGATCTGGCCCCACTTTTTGATGCCATCACGTGCTCCACGTGACCCCCGAAACGCAGAAAGAAAAAGCAAAGGAAATGAAAGCTTTGGGCGCTCTCACATGTTATCACGTGACCCCTCAGCAAATGCTTTAACAATTGGCGCACAGATCCCTATCACGTGCCAACACGTGATGCTCTAAAATAAAAATAAAAGTGTTTGACACTTATTCGCAGATTTGAGGATAAACCAAAAGGAGATCTGACTCCACATTTAGGGCGCCCTCACGTGTCACCACGTGACCCCTAATGAGCATTCTAACAGACCAGAGCGGGGGCTTCCATCACGTGCCCACACGTGATGACCAGGAAATTAAAAGTGTTAAACACTGATCTGCAGAATAAAATAAGGGAAATCAGGGCGCTCTCACGTGTCCGCACGTGACCCCTCCTTCCTTAGTGTTTAACACTAATTGGAAAACTCTATTTGCAGTGTTTAACACTGATTATCTTTTAGTGTTTAACACTAATTTGCTAATCTTATTCCCAGTGTTCAACACTGTTGGTCTGTAGTGTTTAACACTAGCTTTAGCCCAATTGGCTAAGTTTTTAGAGGCAAAGCCTCTTCTTCAATGGACCAACAGAGGGCCAATATTTCAAACATAGTTGAACTCAGCCCAAACTGGCCATAAGTCCTCAAATCATCTTGAACTGAGCACATCTGCTCTTTCAACCAACTCATTGGTTCAAGGGTACATCTCCGAACTCCTCTGATATTTGTCGTTGTAATCCTTCAACGTCTTCAGAGAGGTGACGGGTCCCGACAACCACACATCAACACGGACTGTGGGGTCCTTAAACTCATGGACTTATGCGTCCCTAAACCAAGATACGGACTGTGGGGTCCTTAAACCCGCGGACTTATGCGTCCTTAAACTAACGGACTAATGCGTCCTTAAACACACCCATATGGACTGTGGGGTCCCTAAACTCATGGACTTATGCGTCCTTAAACTACCAATGGACCACCATGTCCCGAAACTGGCAATGGACCACCATGTCCCTAAACTGGCAATGGACCACTATGTCCCTAAACTGGAACAATAGAGCCCAAATGCTCTTTTGTCGGATCTAAATGATCCCGTTAAGTCGATCTTAGTCCCAAACTGGACTAACGTATCCTTAACAACCGTTAAGTCGATCTTAGTCCCAAACTGGACTAACGTGTCCTTAACAACCGTTTAAGTTGATCTTAGCTTCAAATATGGCTAACGTATCCTTAAACCTTCAAACAGACTTTAGTCCCAAATTGGACTATGGATCACCCAACCAACTTTGGTCCAAGGGTACATCTCTGAACTCCTCTGACACCTGTCGTTGTAATCCTTCAACGTCGTCAGAGAGGTGACGGGTCCCGACGGCCATATATTCAATGGACCACTATGTCCCTAAACTGGAACAATAGAGCCCAAATGCTCTTTTGTCGGATCTAAACGATCCCATTAAGTCGATCTTAGTCTCAAATTGGACTAACGAATCCTTAACAAACGTTTGAGTTGATCTTAGCCTCAAATATGGCTAACGTATCCTCAAACCAAAACCCCAAACCCAAATCTAAGAAAATACGGATTTGGACTAATCCACGTCCTACGGGCGACGACATAACTCAGTCTCCGTATACAATCCACGGGCAACCACAAACAAAATAAACACCCACGACACGAAGTGACCAGCTGGAGAAGGAGAAAGTTGTTACCGCAATGCGGTAGCGTAATTAACTGCAGGGGCTTGCGCCTGCAGGGAAGAGCGTCCCCACAATCAAAAACCCCTCAAGCGAGGGGGAATCTGACGAAGTCTGCTACATCGGACGCATCTATTGAAACCTTCGATGCATGGTGCCATAAATCAACTTGGCATCTTCGAAGAGGTAAACGGATAGCACCAATTAGCATCTGCTCCGAATTTCAGGCAAGACGCCCGCGTCTCGGCCGCCGTTCGGAGGGGAACAGTTCATAAAAGTGCAAAGCACTATTTTTATTTCGTTATTTTCTTGTTTTTAAAGAACCAGTGGTTCATAAGAAGTGCAAAGCACTGTTTATTATGTGAAGATCATTGATCTTGTTTTTAGATCAATGATCTATTAGAAGAAATTTCTTCTCTCTTATGAAGGTTTTTACCTTTTTCTTGAAATTTTTCTCAGAGTTCTCTCTGTTTGAAGCTCTTGATTTTTCAAGAAATGTTGATACTTTTGAATTGAGGCCTAGGTTCCTTTTTATAGTGCCCATAAGTTTGTTGAATTTGTTAAAGAGATCTTTCTCTGAGTGATTTAGGGAATTTTCCCCACCGTTGGATCTTTGATCTAAAGGCTTCTGTTTTACAGAAGAAAATTTTCTTGTTTTAACAAGAACAGAAAGATTTCTTTAAAATTTTAATTCTGTTTGGTGCAAATGCCCCAGCGCGTGACACGTGTCGCGCAGCTTTTTTTTTTTTTTGCTGCGCAGCGCAACTGTGCGCTGCGCAGACACGTGTCGCGAAGAGCGCGCAAATTTTTTTTTTTTTTTGCGCTGCGTAACTGCGTGCTGCGCAGACAAGTGTCGCGCAGCACGCAGTTGCGTTGCGCTGACACATGTCGCGCAGCGCGCGCAATTTTTTTTTTTTGCTGTGCAGCGCAATTGTGCGCTGCGCCGACACGTGTCGCGCAGCGCGCGCAAATTTTTATTTTTATTTTTATTTTTATTTTTATTTTTATTTTTTTTGCTGCGCAGCGCAACTGTGCGCTGCGCAGACACGTGTCGCGCAGCGCGTGCAATTTTTTTTTTTTTTTTTGACAGAGGTTTGCTCTAATTGGAGAAAAACAGAAGCATTGCTTCTTTTTCCACATTGGAATTTAAACAGAGCTTTGCTCTGATTGGGATAAACAAATGCCCCCCCACTGTTGCGCTTACGTGGCCTCCTAACGTGAGCGCAGCGGTGGCAGACTCCGAACCGTCGCGCCATCCCTTGGAAGCTGAAAGGGCACTTGATGCCTATAAATAGGACCTTTGGTCTCTTAGATGATTCTCATTTCTAAAATTTTACTTTCAGAACTCAGAGCCCTGCTCTTTATTTTCAAGAACTTTAAGAGTTTAACTCTTAAAACTTTTAGGTGAAAATTTTAATTTGGATTAAATTAAATTAAATTAATTTTCATTGATAGAGCCTCGCTCTCAATAGATCCCTGATCTAAAGGAAACCTATTTAGGGTTTCACTTAGCAGAGCTTTGCTCTACAGTTCTTAAAGGGATCTAAAGAGAACTAAAGGGGACCCTACTAGGGTTCCATAGAGCTCTGCTCTCTGAAAGATTTTCCTTGGATTTTCTTAATTCATTAATGGAGCTTTGCTCCTCCTAAATCATATAGAAGAACTCTTAAGAATTCTTCATGGATCTTGAAACTTAAAGATGACATTTTACTTCTCAGTGCATTATATCGTTTTGCTTAATTAGTCTTCCTGATAATTCTGTTGATCCTCTTTCACAGGAACAATGAACGCCCACATGTATGCTCTTAACGAGATCATCTCTCATGAGGACATCCGCCGACTTGGCCGCTCTCAAAATCAGGAGTTCACAAACGAGAAGTGTGCTGAAATAATGAGTCGCTTCGACGCATACAATGGTCCACTGCTTCCCCGACGTTCCTCTCTTCTTAAACTTATCGTGGGAGCTATCTGGGAAGCGCTTCCCCTATTCTGTTCCGGCGTACCGCTTAGGGCGTTGGATGCCGCTGAGGACAAGGTGCACTCTGTGTACCTATTGAATTTTATCTCGAAAAGACGGCGAGACAGTCTTATCGACCTCTTGCACGAGGTCTTTCAACAGTCTGCCATACTCGCTGCTTATCGGAGGGTGGAAGACATCGGGAGGGACCCTGACGCTTGTGCTCGCGAAAGGAAGCACACTAGGATGGTCCGCAAGGCTTGGAAAGTCATAGATAAGGTCGTTTTTGAATTCCTCAATCCATGCCCTATATCTGAGGTTATTCCATTGTAACTTGCGTTTATTGTTTTTATGACTGTAAGAACTTCGGGCAATATTAATGGAATTTTTTTTTATCCCAGCTTGTTTTTATTATATATCTTTTGTCCTGAGTCTTTTTGCCCATGCATGAATGAATGTGTCTTGAACGCTTGATCAAATGTAAATCGGATGCTCTTTCTGTTGCTTTTCCTCTTTCTCAGTATGTCGTCACAATTAGCAGGTAATAGAGTAAGCTTCTTGATTTCTTCACGAGATAGCGAGGGCTTAGGCCGCAGGTTCAGATCTGCTGCCTAAGACTTTTCAACTCTATGAGCCGTGAGGGTCTCATAGAGACTTTTCTCCCTACGGATCGAGAGGATCTCGTAAGTGGGTTTTTCTCCTTAGGAATCGTGAGGACTCCTAAGTGTGGTTTTCTCTTGTAAGTCGTAAGGATCCTACAAGAGAATTTTTCTCTCTTACGAGTCGAGAGGATTTGTAAGCGGTTGTTTCCCTCCTTGTCGAAGTTCGACGTTGGAGAGTGAGACCCGTGGATGGTATGCAAGAGACCATTTTGGGCCAACTTGCAGGGTCCCAATGCTTAGGAAACAGGCTTCTTTTATGCCCACTGCCTAAGGCTTTATCTCACGAGTCGAGCCGCCTCGACAATTTTTCACAAGTCGAGGCGAATCGAACGTTTCTCGCAAGAACATCTTAACGTCGCATTTAACCTCTGCTCTTTACGACAGAAGCCCGTTAAGGTTGGTGGTACTTAGGGTTTTGGCCATCGTACCGTCGCATAAGCTGATATAGTCCTCGATAGGCAATCGTGTTGTTCGAGTAGCCCTGCGACTGCCGTGTCTCTGATCCCTTCGGGGGCTGGACAAGACGTCTTCAAGCAATCCTCCTTGGCAGTTTGACCGTCGGAAGAGCAAGCGTTAGGAATTTGCCATGTCGCTTTTTACTTGAGGTTAGGCTTATTTTGGTGAGCCCCGATGAGTCATAACCACTCCGCGCTGGTGTGGGGATGATCTCCGATAGTCTTTCGAGCTTTATATGAGTTGCCGTCAAGACCCTGAAGCTAGGAATTTGGCCTTTGCTTCGTTTGCTGGCATTGCGTCTGCTGTATCGAGACGAATGTTGCGGTGGGAACTAGGGATTTTGCCGTGGCTCCGTTTGTTTGATGACGTTGCGTCTGCTGTTTCGAGACGAACGTTGGGGTGACAGCTAGTCTGCTGTATTGAGACGGACGTCGAGGTTGTCTCTAGGTTGCTGGTGAACCGCCGAGGTTTGGAACTAGGGATTTTGCCGTGGCTCCATTCGTTTAATGACGTTGCGCCTGCTGTGTCGAGACGAACATTGGGGTGACATCTCGTCTACTGTATCGAGACGGACGTCGAGGTGGTGACCATTCTGTGCTGGTGCGAGATGATCTCCGATTGTCTTTCCAGTTTTATATGAGTTACCGTCAAGACGTCGAAGCTAGGAATGTGGCCTTCGCTTCGTTTGCTTTGGTGTGTCCAAATCCTGTTGGAGGAAGAACGCTGGGGTTGACATTTCGTCTGCTGTATCGAGACGAACGTCAAGGTGGTGACCACTCTATGCTGGTGCGAGATGATCTCCGATTGTCTTTCCGGTTTTATGTGAGTTACCGTAAAGACGTTGAAGCTAGGAATGTGGCCTTCGCTTCGTTTGCTTTGTCACGTCCGAATCCCTGCTGGAGGAAGAACGCTGGGGTTGACATTTCGTCTGCTGTATCGAGACGAACGTCAAGGTGGTGACCACTCTGTGCTGGTGCGAGATGATCTCCGATTGTCTTTCCGGTTTTATGTGAGTTACCGTAAAGACGTTGAAGCTAGGAATGTGGCCTTCGCTTCGTTTGCTTTGTCACGTCCGAATCCCTGCTGGAGGAAGAACGCTGGGGTGACAACTCGTCTGCTGTATCGAAACGAACGTCAAGGAGGTGACCACTCCATGTGAGATGATCTCCGGTGGTCTTTCAGGCTTTATATGGCTTGCCGTTAAGACCTTGAAGCTAGGAATTTGGCCTTCGCTTCATTTGCTCACACTGCGTCTGGTGTATTGAAGTGAATGCTGAGGTGGAGCTGGGATTTTGCCGTCACTCCGCTTGGTTTCGACCATGGGGTCTTTTGTTAACTTTGCATGTACACCCTGCTGGACTGCGAAGGAACGCCGTTGTTGACATTGCGTCTGCTGTAACGAGACGAATGCTAAGGTGGAGTTGGGATTTTGCCGTTACTCCGCTTTGTTTCGACCGTGAGGTCTTTTGTTGACGTTGCATCTGCCTCCAGCTGGACTGCGGAGGAACGCTGTTGTTGACATTGCGTCTACTGTATCGAGACGAATGCTGAGGTGAAGCTGGGATTTTGCCATCGCTCCGCTTGATGGTGTAATATCTGTGTCCTGCTGGAATGAGGAGGCACACCGTTGTTGGTCTCCAGGCTGCAGATGTGGCCATTGAGATTTGGAACTAGAGACTTTGCCATGGTTCCGTTTCGTTGCGATTCTGAGGTCGGTTGTTGACGTCATGTCTACATCTAGTTGGAGTGAGGAGAAATGCCGTTGGTGATTTCTATGTTGTCGATGTTGACGTCGAGACCCTGAAGCTCGGGATCTTCGTTTGCTTCATTTGTTGACATCGTGTCTGTAATATTGCGACAAATGTCGAGATTGTCTCTAGGTTGTCTATGAACCGTCGAGATTTGGCTTCGCTTTTTGATGGAGCCTGTTGGGAAGGTATGGTTCCCTCTTTATCTGTGCCCCTGGATTGTATACAGGGATCGGTGTGATTTCACTTGTAGGGCAAAAAGTTTCATTCTTTCATTTTTTTTATTCTTTCCGCGATGCTCTATCATTTCAGCTTTTATATCGCGAAGGTCGCGATTGCCCAATCATTTCGGCTATTTTTCGCGGTGCCCAATCATTTCGGCTATTTATTTTATTTTTACTCGCTTCTTTTTATTGCGAGTTGCCCAATCATTTCGGCTATTTTGCATGCATACATTTTTACTTGCTGCTTTTTATTGCAAGTTGCCCTATCGTTTCGGCTATTTCATATGCATTTTTGGCTCGCTGATTTTTTTTTATCGCGAGTGTGGGTTTTGGGATCTGATACCAATCTTAGCATCAGCATCGCTGCGACCGGAATATTGCCAGGAGCGAATCATCATTTGCCGTGAAAGGACTTGGAATTTGATACCGATTTAGGCATCAGCATCGCTACAACTGGGATATTGCCAGGTGCGAATCATCATCTGCCATGAAAGGACTTGGAATTTGATACCGATTTAGGCATCAGCATCGCTACAACTGGAATATTGCCAGGAGCGAATCATCATTTGCCATGAAAGGACTTGGAATTTGATACCGATTTAGGCATCAGCATCGCTACAACTGGAATATTGCCAGGAGCGAATCATCATTTGCCTTTGTCGATATCGAACAAAGGGTGGCTTAGTAAACAGGGTTAGGATTCTGTCGACTAAGGCTTTTGACTTCATGAGCCGTAAGGGTCTCACAAAGGTATTTCTCCCTACGAGTCGTGAGGATCTCGCAGGTGCGTTTTCTCCTTAGGAATCGTGAGGATTCCTAAGTGTATGTTCTCTTATAAGTCGTAAGTATCTTACAAGAGTGTTATCTCCTTATGAGTCGAGAGGACTTACAAGGGTTGTTCACCGTGTGGACATATCCCCAGTCACGGATGGGACTTGGTTAGGGAAATGTTTATTCGCGCCCGTGGATTGTATACAAGGGCCAATATAGGACCACTTGTAGGGCAATGTCGAAAGTTGTGGGGGTTGCTTAAGCACAGGTTTAGGTCTCTGTAACTTAAGACTTTCAAATCTTATGAGCCGTGGGGGTCCCATAAGAGAGTTCTCCTTACGAGTCGTGAGGATCTCGCAAGTGTATTTTCTCCTTAGGAATCGTGGGGATCCCTAAGCGTGTCGTTCCCTTGTGAGTCGTAAGGATCTCACGTGGGTGGTTTCTCCTTATAGGGTCGAGAGGCCCCTATAAGTGTTTCTTAACGAGGTTATGCCCTTTCGGGTTTTCACAAACACTCGCCGGTAGTCCTTCTGTTTTTACTCACGGAGCCCTCTCGGGTTTTCATCCGTGCCCATTTTGCTTATGGACATACCGTTTTTTTTTCTTTTATTCTTTTTATTTTCTTCTTCTTTTTTTTTTTTACGAGGTCGCGCCCTTTCGGGTTTTCACGAACACTCGCCGGTAGTCCTGCTGTTTTTACTCACGGAGCCCTCTCGGGTTTTCATCCGTGCCCTTTTTGCTTATGGACATACCGTTTTTTTTTGTTTTTTTTATTTTTTATTTTTATTTTTTTATCTCGTCAGCCTAAGGATGCTGCGGTATTAGTTTAAAGACGTTTCGGTCTGCTATTAGTTTAAGGACGTCTCGGTCCGCTATTAGTTTAAGGACATTTCGGTCCATTTGCAAGTTTTAGGACATTGCGGTCCATCATTAGTTCAAGGACTTCTCGGTCCGCCGTCGCCGTATTTGAGGAGAATATCTAGTTTATTGACTTTTCGGTCTATGAGTCCTTCTCCATGAATGCACATGATGCCCCCGGCGTATCCATCTTCTTCGGAGCGTGCGGTTGTGGCTGACCCACCTTCCAGTTCTCAGACAGCGCAAACTTGCCCTGTTGGTATTGGTCTTCAACCCAGTTTTTGAAGACGTAGCAGTCTTCGATCAGGTGACCTACTGTTTGGTGGTAAGGGCAATAATTAGGATTATTAACATCGCCTGGCCGCAACGGACGTTTTGGACCCGGCAGATTGATGAGTCTGTCGCACACTGCCAGCTCGAACAGTCCCCTTGTTTTATCTTGCGGAAACGAGTAAGGACGTTTCAACTTTTCTTGGAGGGATTGCCGCTTGTTGCTTTGGCAAGCAACCGGTCTAGGGTCACCTGATTGTTGTTGAGCGCTGGCGACGAGGGCCTTTTTTCCTTTTCTTTTATCCTTTTTGTTCGCTCCGTTGTTTGCGGGGTCGGGATTTTTTTCGAGTAGCATGCGATTGCATGGCTGAACGTTCTCGCAGCTTCTTAATTCCTTTATTTTTGAAATAGATTCCCCGAGGGAAAAGTTGGGGATAGCTTCTTCGTCAGAGTCGCTTCCAAAGGTGATAATTTGTGATCCCTTGAAGTCGGCTAAATGACAGTTTGCGGCGGCTCCTTTGCGCTCATATATCGCATTTTTCCGATGTCCACAAGCTTCACACTTTGTCCTGTCGAAGTGTTGCTTTTGAGCGACATACCCTTGCCACCAACAGTTAAAGGACTCGCAGTCTTCGGTAGGATGTATGATCTTCTAATGATATAAACAGAAGTTAGGGTGCATCTCTACCTCAGAGAAAGAATTTTCTTCAGAGGGCGGTAGCTTCATTCCTACTGACAGAGCTTTGGCGAACCTTTTCCTCGTCTTGAATTTGTTTTTACCCGCAGTGTATGGCTTCTGATTTGACGGGAATGCCCTGGCTCTTTCCAGTATGGCCATTTCATGCTCTTGATTGGCTTTTGCTTTCAGACGAATTTCATTTAGGAAGGCATCGATCAACTCGTCTGACGGCCGCGGAATTTCTGTTTCAGGGTCCGCCCTCGTTTTCTCGGCGCAAGGAGCCTCTTTATTATCTGCCAATGAGTGAGAGATCACATGACAAGTTGCCCCTGGCGTGTTTGTCTTCTTTGGAGTATGCGGCTGTGGTGGGTTCACCTTCCAGCTTTCAGACAGCGCGAACTTGCCTTGTAGGTATTGATCCTCGATCCATCCCTTAAAAACGAAACAATCCTCAATCGGGTGACTTACCGTTTGGTGGTAAGGGCAATAATTGGGATTATTAAGATCGCCTGGCTGCGACAGACGCTTTGGACTTGGCAGATTAATGAGTCTGTTGCGCACTGCCAGCTCGAACAGTCTTCCCGTTTTATTCTGAGGAAACGAGTAAGAACGTCCTAGCCTCTCTTCGAGAAATGGGCGTGGACGCGCGTTGTTTTGGCGAACGACCGGCTTTCAGTTGCTCGACTGTTGTTGAGTATTGGCGACGACGATCGCTTTCCCTTTTCCTTTCTCATCTCGGGAATCTGATTTTGGAGGAGACGGTCTATGGCCCATCTGGTCCATTTGGGCTAATTTGTCAATCAAGGCCTGGAAGGTGGTCGGCCTGAAGAACATCATGAATTGTGAGATGGTCGCCTGCGGATCAAGAGTGCCCACAAACATGCCTACCGCAGGTGCCTCTTCTATGCGTTGTTCGCATTTCGACCATAGGTTCCGCCATCGTGTTGCGTATTGAACCCACGTTTCGCTTGGCCTTATCCTGGCATTTATTAGTGCTGTTATCGGGG
This sequence comes from Agapanthus africanus, assembly GCA_030015575.1. Lineage (NCBI taxonomy): Eukaryota > Viridiplantae > Streptophyta > Magnoliopsida > Asparagales > Amaryllidaceae > Agapanthus > Agapanthus africanus. The sequence goes on from CM057342.1 coordinate 44,033,346, forward strand.
TACGTTCACTAGCACTCGCGAATCTTTGTGTAAACAGCAGTTCCATCTCTGCAAATGTTTTGACAGAGTCGTTAGGTAGCTCCGAATACCATTCAAAAGCTGTTTCTGCTAAGCTGCCGACGAATTGACGTAGCAACAATTTGTCATCGCCTCCAGTATTGCCACATAAGGCCCTGAATTGAGTGACATGCTGATGCGGATTCCCTGTCCCTTTATATACGTGGAATTTAGGGATCGTATATCCTGGCGGGTAACTGATTTGGTCATACCAGCTCGGATACGGTCGTCCGGTTCTAACAATTTGCCCAGCCGCTTCATTCGCCTGATGAACCCGGATCTGCTGAGCTATATATTCGTCTAGGTCAACTCTGGAGATTGCCTCCTCCTTGGCTGTTGACAGAGCCGGCGGAGGATTTGACGTTTCTCCCCTGTCGTCTTCAAGGACGATCGGAGGATCTTCAGCAGGAGGGTCCGGCTGTAACATCATCCCTACCATATCTTGGAAGAGGAGCGCCATCTGTTTTATGTTAGCTGCTTGCTCTGCAGCTTCTTTTTTCCTCTTTTCGAGGACTCTGCGTAAAAAGTCAGCGTCGGTTTCTTGTTCTTGACGCTCATCCGAAGACGTTTCAGAGCTTTCTTTTGGCTCAGTGAGTGCAGCCATTGTAGTCATCATTTCCTGAAGCTTTTGTTGTTGCTCCTGGGCTTTCGTCACGGATCGGGTGAGCGGTCGGTGGCCCGTAGAAGTGCGGCTTTCCTCCTTTCCAGAAGCCATATAAACAGTGTGCACCACCATGCCCCAAGACTTGGGGCGTTTGTGTTCGGTGTCTTTGCGATTTGCCAAAGACACAGGGGCTTTTTGCGGCCTCCTTTTTTGAGTGATTGGAGTTAAGGCAGCCGTTGTAGTGGGCACCCAAGTAGCTTTTGCTTTTTGTGGTTTGACAGGGTAATCCTTCCCCTGCCGAACCTTCAACTTTTTCTGTCGTCGGAGGCAGTCTTGATCGATCACCGACTCTTGGACCTGTCGCCAGACTTTGTAAATTTTAGAGGACAGCCGTTGAGGGGGCTGCTCTAACTTCTTCTCTGGAGTATTCTCCACAGGTGAAGGAGTTCGTTTCAACATCGCAGTAGGAGAGTTTCTGCGTACCGAGTTCAGCAACTCAAAGCTGTTCCTGGTTGGAACAGCAGTATCGACCCCCACCATTAGAGTTGGAGGAGTAAGTCCAGAGGGGGAGTTGCCCCCAGCCTTCCTCACTCGGCGCCAGTAGCGACGTCGGGCATGTCGTGCTGATGGAGTTGTTTCAGCTATAGGGGTGACCTCCTTATGCCCCCTGTATTGGTCAGAATATACTGGTACCGGCTTTTTAAAGATCGACGTCCGTTGAACGGGGACGGCCAACTTGTCAGAAGCGGACTTCTGAACATGGGAAGCAACCTTGGTGATTTTGCCAGGAACGGGAGTTGGAATGGCTATCCGCTTCGGGATAACGCCTTCTGGTATGGCAGGCTTCTTCATGAGCCTGTTAGAGCTCTGGCCTAGTCCGTTAAAAACTGAAGCAGTGGAGTTGGACGACCCGTTGAGAGGGGTCGCGGCAGTGGTAAGTCGATCGAAGACCGACTTCTTTGGAGCTTCTTGCAATGTCATTGGGGCGTTGAAGCTCATTGGTGGGAGCATGGTCCCAAAAAATAGTCCAGTGGTGGCTTGAGCCACCTGCTCCACCGGCATTTTGAAAAGGGAGGCCGCTTGGGGCCCATAAGTCACTCCTCCAGCAATGACGGAGTGAGAGTTGTTGCTGTAGGCGGTGCAGTTCAAAGCCATCGATCTTCTGTTTTCTGCATGGAGCAAGACACCAAATCTTAGTACCTTGAATCCACAGGCAACCACTGCAAACCGCGATTTGTTCGCGAACACGACACACGAAGTGTGGAGTGGAAAGAGGAAGAGGTCCCACCGGGCGTGCCAGAATCTGTTCCCCTTCGAAAGACGGCGCACAAGACTGAGATGTCTTGGCACTGAGATTCGGGGCAGATGCTAATTGGTTTTATCCGTCCACCTCTCCGAAGATGCCAAGTTGATTTATGGCACCGTGTATCGGAGGTTTAGACGGATGCGGCCGATGTAGCAGACTTCGTCAGATTCCCCCTCGCTTGAGGGGTTTTTGATTGTGGGGACGCTCTTCCCTGCAGGCGCAAGCCCCTGCAGTTAATTACGCTACCGCATCGCGGTAACAACTTTCTCCTTCTCCAGAATTTCACTTCATGTCGTGTGTGTTTGTTTTGTTTGTGGTTGCCCGTGGATTGTATACGGAGACTGAGTAATGCCGTTGCCCGTAGGACGTGGATTAGTCCAAATCCGTATTTAATTAGATTTGGTTTTGTTCCCCTCCGAAAGACGGCGCACAAGACTGCGGTGTCTTGGCACTGAGATTCGGGGCAGATGCTAATTGGTGCTATCCGTTCACCTCTCCGAAGATGCCAAGTTGATTTATGGCACCATGTATCGAAGGTTTAAACGGATGCGTCCGATGTAGCAGACTTCGTCAGATTCCCCCTCGCTTGAGGGGTTTTTTGATTGTGGGGACGCTCTTCCCTGCAGGCGCAAGCCCCTGCAGTTAATTACGCTACCGCATTGCGGTAACAACTTTCTCCTTCTCCAGCTGGTCACTTCGTGTCGTGGGTGTTTGTTTTGTGTTTTGCTGCCCGTGGATTGTTTACGGAGACTGAGTTATGTCGTCGCCCGTAGGGCGTGGACTAGTCCAAATCCGTATTATCTTAGATTTGGATTTAGGGGTTTGGTTTGAGGATACGTCAGCCATACTTGAGGCTAAGATCAACTCAAACGTTTGTTAAGGATACGTTAGTCTAACTTTGTGACTAAGATCAACTTAACGGGATCGTTTAGATCCGATAAAGGAGTGTTTGGACTTCATTGTTCCAGTTTAGGGACCTAGAGGTCCAACGTATGTATGGCCGCCAGGACCCGTCGCCTCTCTGACGACGTTGAAGAATTACAACGACGGATGTCAGAGGAGTTCAGAGATGTACCCTTGAGCCAGAGTTAATTGGGGGGATTTATAGTCCACTCTGTTTGAAGGTTTAAGGATACGTTAGCCATCTTTGAGGCTAAGATCAACTTAAACGGGACCGTTTAGATCCGACAAAAGAGCATGCGGGGCTCTATTGTTCTAGTTTAAGGACATTGCGGTCCATGGGTAGTTTAAGGACATTGCGGTCCACTGTTAGTTTTAAGACATCTCGGTCAAGGTTAAGGACGTCGTAGTCCATGGGTTTAAGGACCCCACAGTCCGTTGTTAGTTTTAAGACATCTCGGTCAAGGTTAAGGACGTCGTAGTCCATGGGTTTAAGGACCCCACAGTCCATTATGTGCTCTGGATGCTTCACGCGGGTTCACTGCCGTGCTCTGCGAGGACCAGGCTCCGCTCTGGACGTTTTCCACGGGGTCAAAGAGTGACATTATCCGCGTTCCACGTAACCAGGAATTTGCATTAAACACGGGTTTAAGGACCCCGCAGTCCGTATCAATGTATGGTCGTCGGGACCCGTCACCTCTTTGAAGACATTGAGGGATTACAATGCCAAGTATCAAAGGAGTGAAGAGATGTACCCTAGAACCAGAGTGGATTAAATAGTCCTTGGCCCAATTTGGGGTCAAGACGAATTAATTGTGTTATGAGTCCATTGGCCCAGTTAATCACAAATTGAGGACTTATGGCCATCTTGGGCTAAGTCCAATCAGGAGAGGCTTTGCCTCCATCCATTTAGTCAATTGGGCCGAAGCCTAGTGTTAAACACTACAGAGCAATCAGTGTTGAACACTGGGAATGAGGTTGACAAGTTAGTGTTTAACACTAAGAGATAATTGGTGTTAAACACCAGCAACAAGGCTTTTCAAATTAGTGTTAAACACTAAACAGATCAGTGTTGAACACTGCAAATAAAGCTTTTTAATTAGTGTTGAACACTAAGGCCCAACAGTGTTTTAACACTGGGTTCGAGAGTTTCAATTTAGTGTTAAACACTAAGACAAGAGGGGTCACGTGGCAGCACGTGAGAGCGCCCTCCCTTCATTTATTCTGCTGAGATTATCGCATCTTTCAGAGCATCACGTGCCATCACGTGATGGGCATTCAAATGCCTATGTATTAGAGCTTCTGCCAAGGGTCACGTGGATCACGTGGGGTGCTGCCTCAAAGGGACTTTCTGTAGATCTCTTGGGGGGTCACGTGATGACACGTGACCCTGCCTCTATGTATTTTGTTTAGAGACTTTGTTAATCTTTTTTCAGGAATTAAATTCCTCAAGCTTTAAATTTCAGAGGAACTAAATTCCTACTTCCTTTTGAAGGTTTATATTCTGAATAGAGTTGAACTCTAAATCTTCCGTAGGAATTAAATTCCTCGTATATGTGAAGAACTGAATAGGGTTAAACCCTAATAAAAGCTTTTAAGGAATTGAATTCCCATTCCCTGTTAAATGATGATTAAGGAAATTAAATTCCCGTTGTTTCGACAGAACTAAGTTCTTAATTAGGGTTAAGCCCTGTTTCTTTTGTTCTGAAGGAATTAAATTCCCATGATACAGGGTCAAGCCCTAATTCTATTTTAAAGGAATTAAATTCCTATAGTTCTGTGAGAATTAAATTCTCATGCTTGCATTCCCTTTCTATGTTTTGGATATGCATGGCAGGATCTCGACCCATTGAGAATTAAATTCTCAACCTTAAGGGGAGATGTGCACTTTGCAGATCCTCTATCAAAGAGAGAAGAAATATATTCTTCTGTTTTTATGTATCAGAGTTAAACTCTGTTGAGAATTAAATTCTCTTCTTCTTTCAAGGAGCTTTTCCCTTTCTTACCTAGGGTTTTTTGCAGAAGATCCAAGTTTCTCCAAGTATCGAAGCTCTCTTCTTTTTCTTTTTCTCTCCCTGTCTCTGTATCTATCTCTTTATCTCTCGGCTCCTATTTATAGGAGAAGCAGCCGAATCAATCAGTTTTTGATGAATCTTCATGAGAGATTTGATTTGCATCCATCATTCGTTTTGGACCTTTGGATTATTAGGTGAATTTTATTCACCATTGGATTTCAAATCCAGGGATTCTCCTTTGTTGTTTCGGTTAGATTTAAAGGGGAAATCTTTCCAAACCCGAGATTTTCCCATAGATAGATCACCTCTGAATCTTTAATTCGATTGGTTCCAGATAGCCGCTTTCCTTTGGAAAGATTTGAATTTCTTTCAGAATTTAATTCTGTTGACAAAATGGGCTTTGAAAGCCGGTCACGTGTGACCACGTGACCCATGGTCACGTGTGAGCACGTGACCCCCTTTGGAATGAGCCTTTTCCTTTCTTTTGCGCTCTGTCTTCTGATCGTTGCTTAAACGTCACGTGCCACCACGTGACTCCTGGTCACGTGTGAGCACGTGACCCTTGTTTGAACTCTCTTTCCTTGGTTCATCTGGAGAACGAGTCTGCTGCTTTGAACGTCACGTGCCAACACGTGACCCTGGTCACGTGGAAGCACGTGACCTCTTCTGAAGCCTTTTCCTTGACTTGATCAGGGAACTGGTGTGCCTTTGACGCTTGCATTTAAATATCACGTGTCGCCACGTGACCCTGGTCACGTGGGAGCACGTGACTCTTTCTGAAGCCCCTTCTTTGATGTAGTTGGAAAACTGAACTTGACTTGATGATGCTTTTAGGTGTCACGTGCCAACACGTGACCGCTAGTCACGTGTAAGCACGTGACCCTTTTCTGAAGCTTTTCCCAGAAGCTTTCCTGATTTTAAATCAGGAAACAGGGTTTGGTGTTTTTATTTTAAGGATGCATTAGTCGCGTTGCGGCTAAGATCAACTTAAACGTTCGTTAAGGATACGTTAGTCCTGTTTGGGACTAAGATCAACTTAACGGGGTGATCCATTTAATATAGGTCCGTCGGGACTCGTCGCCTCTCTGACGTCGTTGAAGGATTACAACGATAGGTGTCAGAGGATTTCGGAGATGTACCCTCGAGCCAAAGCTGATTTAGGGTTTTATAGTCCATTTGAATGTTTAAGGATACGTTAGCTGTGTTTGGGGCTAAGATCAACTTAAACGGGACCGTTTAGATCCGGCAAAAGAGCATTTGGAGGCTCTATTGTTCCAGTTTAGGGACGTGGTGGTCCATGTTCCAGTTTGTGGACGTGGTGGTCCATCGCCAGTTTAGGGACGTGGTGGTCCGATATTAGTTTAGGGACGTCTCGGTCCGATACTAGTTTAAGGACGTTTCGGTTCGATATTAGTTTAAGGACATTTCGGTCCACGAGTTTAAGGACCCCGCGGTCCGTATCGATGTGTGGTCGTTGGGACCCGTCACCTCTTTGACGTCGTTGAGGAATTACAACGACGAATGTCAAAGGAGTTCGGAGATGTACCCTCGAACCGGATGTAAATTGATTTAGGAGAGCAATTTTGCTCAGTCAATTTAATTTAAGGACTTATGGCCAAAATTGGGCTAAGTCCAGTTGAAATGTTCAACATTTTATTTGCTTCTGCATTGCATTTATTTTTATTTTTATTTGGGCTTTGCCCAGAAAGGATGCAGAGCATCAATTTGTTTTGGGCTCTGCCCTTTATAAATGATGCAGAGCATCAATTTCATTTGGGCTCTGCCCTTTTATTGCTTTGCAATTTATTTTGGCCTGTTTGGTCTTTTTGATTTGGGCCTGGCCCTTTTAGGAAATGCATTGCATTTATCTGGCGCTTTGCGCCAATCAGAGTGCGCAACAGTGCAGATTTATAAGTGCAAAGCACTATTAATTTGAGAATCTTTTAGATTCAAGAACCAATAGTTCATAAAAGAAGTGCAAAGCACTGTTTGATTTCTTGATCTAATTTAGATCAAAGAAAAAACAAGTTTTTCTTTTTATTTCAAGAACCAAAAGTTCATAAAAGTGCAAAACACTATTTGATTTCTAGATCAAGGAAAAATAAGTTTTTTTTTTGTTCCAAGAACCAGAGGTTCATAAAAGTGCAAAGCACTATTAATTTAAGAACCTTTTAGATTAAAGAACCGATGGTTCATAAAAGAAGTGCAAAGCACTATTTGATTTAGATCTAAGAAAAAACAAGTTTTTTCTTGTTATTCTTATCTCAGAGAACCAAAGGTTCATAAAAGTGCAAAGCACTATTTTTATTTCGTTATTTTCTTGTTTTTAAAGAACCAGTGGTTCATAAGAAGTGCAAAGCACTGTTTATTATGTGAAGATCATTGATCTTGTTTTTAGATCAATGATCTATTAGAAGAAATTTCTTCTCTCTTATGAAGGTTTTTGCCTTTTTCTTGAAATTTTTCTCAGAGTTCTCTCTGTTTGAAACTCTTGATTTTTCAAGAAATGTTGATGCCTTTGAATTGAGGCCTAGGGTCCTTTTTATAGTGCCCATAAGTTTGTTGAATTTGTTAAAGAGATCTTTCTCTGAGTGATTTGGGGAATTTTCCCCACCGTTGGATCTTTGATCGAAAGGCTTCTATTTTACAGAAGAAAATCTTCTTATTTTAGCAAGAACAGAAAGATTTCTTTAAAATTTTAATTTTATTTGGTGCAAATGCCCCAGCGCGTGACACGTGTCGCGCAGCTTTTTTTTTTTTGTGCTGCGCTGCGCAGACACGTGTCGCGCAGCGCGCGCAATTTTTTTTTTTTTTTTTTTGCACTGCGCTGCGCAAGTGTCGCGTAGCGCGCAGTTGCGCTGCGCTGACACGTGTCGCGCAGCGCGCGCAATTTTTTTTTTTTTTTTTTTTTTGCGCAGCGCGCAGTTGCGCTGCGCTGACACGTGTCGCGCAGCGCACAGTTGCGCTGCGCGCGCAATTTTATTTTTTTTTGCTGCGCAGCGCAACTGTGCGCTGCGCAGACACGTGTCGCGGCGCAGTTGCGCTGCGCTGACACGTGTCGCGCAGCGTGCAGTTGTGCAGCGCGCGCTATTTATTTATTTTTATTTTTTTTGACAGAGGTTTGCTCTGATTGGAGAAAAACAGAAGCATTGTTTCTTTTTCCACCTTGGAATTTAAACAGAGCTTTGCTCTGATTGGGATAAACAGAGGCTAATCAGTATTACTCAACTTTGAAATCCATCCAATTATGAGTAACCTGAAAGAGAAACAAGTTTCTCAAAACCATTACTATCATCTGAATACCAATCACAAGAATCTACATCTTCGATCTCTTTGAAGAATCCCGATACTTGTGACACCTGGTTCTCTACTTTATTCTTATACCCACAACTTCTCAAAACTTAGACCTTGTATTTCTACGAAACGCTTGTCTAAAAACTAGAGAAGTCATAAGTAAACAGAACATAGTACGAGGACCTACCCCTTTGTCCTGATGGACACTTGGACAACATACAATACTCTGTATAAGTCCGCTGAGTTGAACAACTCAAAACCTGTGCGTCGTAGGTGGAAAAATGTACCTTGGTGATTTCCTCAAATATCACCAATTACAACGAATTCCGATATAATGAGGATAATCACCTAATTTCCAATAACTTACTCCCACTCATCATCTGTAAAACCATACAGATATGAGAATGAAACCTGGTAAATACATACCCTGGAGTAAGTATCTAATCGGGAAAACAGTTTTTCCATTAACAATGCACTGAAACATGAAAATGTTTCGTAGGGGTATCCTGGTATTCATAGTAATGCCTCTTCCATAATCCAATTCATGACTTTAACCGTATATTTTATTGCCATCTCTCCAAATCCCTTTATTTGTCTTTAGTCATTACCTTCTGTACACCATCGTTAGGCTAAATGGTTTTCTTCCTTCCCTACCCTTCGGGACCAACCTATGGTTTGGAAGAAGACTATCCAGTAAGCATAATAGGTGTACCCTCCTCAACCAAGGAGTACTCGCAACTTGAGAGAAGGTGATGTTAAAAGACAACTGAATAATACCTTATTCTTTTAAAGGTGAAATAGGAGTGGCGATGAAGTACGCGGTTTGGTCGTGAATGATAGCAGTCGCAATTTACTTTGCCCTCTTTCTAATCCTTTTATTTTGTCTTTACATATTACCTTCTGCACACCCTACTTAGGCTAATTGGTTTTCTTCATTCCCTACCTTTCGGCACCTGCCTATGGTTTGGAATAAGACTATCCAATAAGCGTAATAGGTGTACTCTCCTATACTAAGGAGCCCTCGCAACCTGAGAGAAGGTGATAATAAAAGACAACTGAATAAACCAATTCTATTTCTCCTGAACCTTGATCCATCCTCGAAGAAGTCCCTTCGAGTTCGTATATAACCATACGATGGATCTATCCAATGGAAGTGGATGTCCGTAGTAATACGGGTTGTTCTGAGAAATGCAAAGGGTAAAAGAAGGAGTGGCAATGACTTATGCAACTCAGACAATCCAAAAGCCAGTATTTAAGAAGGTTCGGTCAACTTGGTCACTGAGTCATAGTCTAGGGTCGGTCAAAGGTCGCTGCCAAAGAGAGAGAGAAAAGAAACACTCTGCGTGCACTCTAACCTAGATCAGAATGGTTATCACTTTATCTAATCCGGAAACCTCCCACTGTCCTGTCAAATTCTCCTCCAAACCTGAAAGAAGAATCAATCGGGATCACCCGAAGAGTAAACCAACTCATCAGTGGGAATCGGGATCCAACTCTCATCGCATGATAACGTGACGGAATCCACGCACGTTACTCACACTCCAGAAGGTATGCGCATACTTGGCAAGTTTCAGTTTTTTTAGAAACTCCCGATATGATTTTTGCCGCATGCTCTTATGACCTTGGCGTTAGGTCAAAATGTCATAAGTCATATGCCAAGTTCTACCCGTCACTATCTTGTTAATTTGAACCCACCCAACATGCCCTTGGCTGTTGGGGTAAAAATTTACACCCCGGTTGACCAAGTCAAAATCAAAGTCAACCCCAAGCCAAGTGGGCCCAAGCCCAGATCCAGTGGGCCCATGCCCGGGTCGAGCCCGAACATGAAGCGGCCGGCCTCCCCCCATGCTAAGATAAAAATTTTGTAATAAATAATTTTGTTGTATTTCTTTTATTTTTATTTTATGGACAAATGTAAGAAAAATAGGCATAAAGCCAATTTTTTGTAAAGCCCATGGCTTATGTGCAAAAAGAAATGGCACATGAGCCATGGGATAGGCAAAATGCCATTTTGTGAAGCCCAAGGGGCTATGTGTAAAGTGTATGGCCTATAAAGGCAAAGATAGTGAAATATCTCAACAACTTTTTCTCTCTCCAAAAAAGTTTCAGATCTGAGATCTTTCTTCCTTCTTCAAGGTTCCAAAACCTTCTTCTTTCTTTTGAATTAAATCAAGAGTTCTACTCTCCTTTTTATAAAATAAATTAGTTTTTCACCACAAAACCCATCAAGGGGAACTCAGATCTTCCATTAGATCTCAAAAAGGAGTGATTTTTAAAATTCCATATCTCTTGATCTTCAAGATCCAGCCAACAGAGGAGGAAGAAGAAGAAGAACCCATTTCCCCAACCAAAACATTTTTCTTTTTTTTCAGGAGTTCAACTCCACTAATTTCTCTTTCGAGAGTTTTTGGGGCTAAAAGCTCTCTTTTCCTCCAGCGCACAGCGCTCGTGCGCAAAGCGCCCACGTGCCGACACGTGGCGCGCGCGCTTGCGCACCAGCGCGATGCGCAAAGCGCCCACGTGCCGACACGTGGCGCGCGCGCTTGCGCACCAGCACGCTCGCGCTCCTGCGCGCAGCGCTCGTGCGCAAAGCGACCACGTGCCGACACGTGGCGCGCGCGCTTGCGCACCAGCGCGATGCGCAAAGCGTACACGTGCCGACACGTGGCACGCGCGCTTGCGCACCAGCACGCTTGCGCTCCAACGCGCAGCGCTCATGCGCAAAGCGCCCACGTGCCGACAAGTGGCGCGCGCGCGCTTGCGCTCAAGCGCGCAGCGCTCATGCGCAAAGCGCCCACGTGCCGACACGTGGCGCGCTTGCGCCTGAGCGCACAGCACCTAAGCGCACAGCGCCCAAGGTGCTGCCCCACGCATCCTTTGGATGCCTTTTCCCTTTTATTTATATATATATGTATATATATATTTGTATACAAATGTACACATACACATACTCCGCCACAATCTCCCCCTCCAAAAAATTTTCGAGCCGGGGCGCTGCCCCGAACCCCGCAAGGGGGCTGCTAGCCCCCTTGACCCCCAGCCCGCTATCCGGGTAGCGGGACCCCCGTAAAAACTCTGCGTGGCTCCCGATATATCCAAAACCCCCCTTTCAAAATAGAACACACGCACACCGCACATTGGGTTCGCATGACCAGTTTAACCCGTTAATCGGAGGTTCCCTCGCCCCAAAGGTGAGGGGTAATTAACGGCAGCTTAGTCCGCGGCTGCCGGAGATTCGGATCCCCATAATCATTAAACCCCGGCCTACCCTAGGCAGGGGGAATCTGTAGTACGCCTGACAAGCGCGTGCGTATTCCCATCTCACTGGGGTGACGAAAAACACCCTACAGATTCTGGCACGCCCGGTGGGACCAATCTCTCCTCCCATATTTCGGGTTAAACGTTCATGCGAACTCAATCAATATACATATCGATTGTCGATACTGAAATGATGTTTTTTTTTCTGTGTAGCAATCAACCTTCAACGACAATGTCTCTCCAGACGAATTCAGCTTCCAACATGACCCCGATTCCGTACGTGGTCAAGATCAACGCTCGTGTAGTCCTCCCCGCAAGTCTCAGCCGGCAATGGGAGGAGCCACCCCGTCAATTTGGTTCCGTCATCATCTACCCTACCGGAAGCGCTCATCTGGCGGAGACCCCGACGGAACAGGTGGCCAAGCCGGTCTCAAGGGGTAAGAGGCCAAATGTTGTGATCGCCAAGGCACCACAGCCGAAACTTGAGACGGTATCTGAACGATTCTCTGGTGCTCCAGCGGGGGGCAAGAACTTCGGTACAAAGGGCAACATCAAATGTTGCGGACGAGCTCAGGAGATGACTCCAACAAATGCACAATCAAGCGTATCTCCAAGGCCTTTCATCGCCCGGTCTGCGGCGTCTTCCCAAAGAGCCGAAGTCTGCCAGGTGCTTAGAACAGAAAAGTTAAGGCAGAAGCGTCTCAGGTATCGAGCCAACAAGAGGGCCAAGGCTTCGGCCAAATGGAATTGTGTGAAGTTCCAAGTGCAGGGTTGCCCCGCGATGACGGCTGAGTCGGACGTAAGAATCAGCAATTCCTTCGAGCCTCTGAGGTAGGTTCAGAAAAATGCCATGACCGCCAGAATCAAGAAGACGGCGGTCCGAACAGTGCCACAAAGAGACGTGTTCCGGCCCCAACAGAAAAAATATGACACTGTCTCTTCAAGGGTCTATCAGGCGCTCTGTGTCGCACGAGAGCAGCGGGGCAAATCCAGAAAAGAAGCGCCAACACCATTCAAGAAGCTGGTTAAGCCAGCCGCCTTCAATCGACTACCGGCTACCGAAGCAAGGAGGTCAAGACAGCGATCCGTTAAATCAGCCGCCAATGACCGAAAGACGGCCGGATATATCATCCATACGGTCTATATGGCAGGCGGGCGCCCCAGCGACAACCTTCGCAGCAAAAGCAAGGATGGGGCCACCACATCCCAAGCCCAATCTAGCCTGAATGTGGTTGCCGCCGCCCAAGAACAGCCGCCCCCGCTGGATGAAGAAAACCCTCTCGATGAGGATGATAGGCAGAAAGACCCCTCGGTCCATGCAGAGTCAAGCTCGGACAGCAAGGAAGAGCCTACTTTCCTCCCCAGGACTGCGGAGCAGGAGCTGCTTCAAGAGCTTCGAAAACAGCTCAGGAGCAAAGATAAAGAGATGGCCAAGCTCTACTCGAAAATTGACGACTTAACGAATGTGGTGATGCAACTTACGGCTCAAATTGCTCGAGCGCCTCCCAATCAAGCGCAAGCCGCTACTAATCAGCCGGGTGATGACAATCCGAGGCAGCCAATGCCTGTTCCCTTGGGACCAAGGCTGGTCGAGCCGCATGAAAGCCGGCCACACTCCGCTTCTGGGGACGCCTTGGCCCAAGATAGCACTATCCCGCTAACACAGGATCGGATAATGGATTTGGTCACCAGCAATGTTAAAACATTGGTGGCCGAAGCTGAAGCTCAGAAAGAAATCGGCAGTAGTGGGCGGCCATATCCCGCGCAGTACGATCTGATTGAGTTCCCAAGCGGCTACGTCATTCCTAAGTTCGGAAGATTTGATGGAACGGGGAATGCAAATCAGCATGTCGCCCACTTCAAAGCATCGTGCGGAAATACAGGGGGCAATGACGCGCTCCTTCTTCGTCAGTTTGTCAACAGCCTGACCGGCGTCGCCTTCGACTGGTATGCGAGTATACCGGACGGGTCCTTCATTACCTTCGCCCAAATGGAGTCCCTGTTTCGGCAAAGGTTCATGAGTGTCAGTGATAAAATCTCCATTGCCGACCTTGTGAGGACCAAGCCGGGGAAGAATGAAAGCAACACCGACTTTATCGCCCGATGGCGTAATCTCACAGTCAAGTGCGAACCGCCGCTGGAGCAGGACCAGTCCGTCAGCCTTCTCATTGGGAACCTCAGCAATTGGATGGTCCCATTCTTGTGTACAGCGGGCCTCAAGACATTTCAGGAGCTAACCAAGAAAGTCCAAATGCTGGAACGCTCGAAGCAGGAGCCCCCGCCGGATTCTCAGAGAGACAAAACTTGGAAAAGCAAGCGGGACGACAACCGTAGAAGCGGGAGTTCCAGCAGTACCAATGTCTTCAATGCGTCCGACAATGAAGAAAAGCGAAGGGCGGCCGAATCCAAAACTAACCGGTCTCGAAAGCCATTGCTGGGAGGAGATGGGCCTTCCCTATAGGAGAAAAAGAACAAGGTTTACTCTTTCAGAAGGGACAAGGTCCGCAAGATATTTAAAGATGCCTTGAACAACGGCCTACAATTGCCGGAGTCGAAAAGACCCCAAGAAGCAAAAATGACCGACAATCCTCTGTATTGCCCGTACCACCGAGTAGTGAGCCATGCGATCGAGGATTGCTATATCTTCAAAGACTGGGTCGAGAAGCAGTACAAGGCTGGAGAGATCGAGCTGTCCAAAAGCGTGTTGGTGAACAATCAAGTTGCAACCACCAACTTTATACAGACAAAAGTTGAAGCCTTCTGGGAGCAGATAGCTGAACCTGCTGCCCTGACAAACGAAACTGACTCATCGCGGCCTCCGTGGGGTACACACATATCTAACAAGACAAAGAAGATGATAAAGCTACTTCGGAAAGAGCCCAGGACAGAAAGGGAAGGGCAGAAGAGGCCTACCAGTCCAGCTGCCGATGCGGTTCCATCACGCTCAACATCCAAGAAGCTCAAGAAGAAGAAAAGTGCAGCTCGGCGCGAAAAAGAGTCTGAAGGGAGATCGACCATTCAAAAATATATCGATTCCCTTGAAGAATATGAACAAAAGGAAAGAACATTGATTCAATTGAATGAGTTCTTCCCTGTACAAGCGGCTGAAATTCTGGAGGAGTTAGAAGAAGACTCCAATGAAGAGATCCCAGTAGTGACCTGCTACGCCATCCATCTTGGCAGCGACTCGGAAGAGGAGCTTTGTTTTCCCGAAGAGGATGAGGAGCTCGCCACAACGACCAATCAAATCCAGCTCAGAAGCGGCAGGGCTCTACCGCCAAATCAGGGCAACGCCCCAAAAGGGAAGGAAAAACAAGTCGCTAATGAAGAAGAAGGCAGAGAACTGGCTGATGAAAACATAAGTCCTTCCTCGGTGGACTATAATGTCTTGGCACATCTCCGGAAGCTTCCGTCTCTCCTGAGCATCTACGACGCCTTGGTCCTATCTAAAGAGCTTAGAGATGTTCTCATCCATGCTCTACAAAACCCCGAGCGGTATCAGGCTCACTTTGCGGAAATCAATATGAAAGAAGCCCAGCATGCTTTGCATGCCGCCGCAGTCACATTTAAGGATGAAGACTTGCTACTGGGAACGGCTGAGCATAATCGGCCACTTTACGTGACCGGGTACAGCGACGGAGATCGAATTAATCGTATATTAATTGATCCGGGGTCCTCAGTGAACATCATGAACTTGCGAACTCTGAAGAGTTTGTCAATGGACGTCCGACACCTGTCAAGGAAAAGGATTGTCATTCAAGGCTTCAACCAAAATTGCCAGCAAGTTCTGGGGTCTTTAGCTTTGCCAATCAAATTCGGGGATCTGCAAACTGAAGCTAAGATATACGTGATCGACGCAGACACGTCTTATAAGATTCTCTTGGGGAGGCCGTGGCTCTACGATTACGGCATCATCCCATCAACTCTCCATCAATGCATGAAGTATACTAAAAATGGCGAAGAAAGACGCATTGATGGAGACATCCAGCCGTTCGGTGTGCATGAAGTCCGCTATGAAGATTCTAGGTACTTTATGAACCACCAAAATGCTAAGCCACAACTGACTGAGGATAGACCAGCCCCAAGGCTCAAAAGCAAATCTGCGCCGGCTGTCACTTTCAAAAGCAAAAATGCCCAAGTGCGCCCGCATTTCGGTAGCGACACTGATGAGTCCGACGTTGGAAGCCCGTCCTTCCATAAAACTCGCCCTCGTTTCGGCAGTGATACGGATGAATCCGTCACTGAAGCCCCATCTAGCAGTAAAGTCCGCCCTCATCTTGGCAGCGACACTGAAGAGTCAGAGGAGGAGGACCTGTCGTGCCACAGCGGTGCAGATTGGACCCCCACACAACAAGCGAAACTACGAGAGACCTTCGAAGTTGCAGAAGGGTCCCTAGCCGTTACAAGGATACCAGAGCAAATGTGCAAAGAGCTCGATGCATTATCAATCTCCACCGTGGACCGGCTGAAAACTTTCTACGTTCCCGGGAGGAAAAGTGGACAGAAGGGCATCTTGTTTTATGGGTCAAACCCCGTTGCGCACCCGGACGATTTGTCTGTCGCGTGCCTTCCATATGAGAGAGGCATAAGAGCCGTCCTCAATCCCAGATACTATGCGCCCGAGATGCGGGAATACTTTAAGAAGTGCGGATGCCGGTTATATCAAACGGAGTCCGAAGCAAAGTTTTACGAAGGGTTATGGCATCCGCCCCAGGTCCGAGCACTCATCGATGGACGAATTCCAGATAGACGGGGCATAGGCTACATTCAACTTGATTCCAAAGCGTGCTACATGATCCATGTTGGTGAGGCCAGCGAAAGATCAAATGGTGATGACGAGATAGCCGAGCCAGAAGAAGCTCCTCAAGAGCTCGAAGATGGTGGACAAGCAACCTTTGACGAGCTAACCGAGATTGACTTAGGAATGCCCGATAATCCAAGGCCGACCTACATCATCTCGCTCTTGTCAGAGGAAATGAAAGCGCAAATAATTGCCCTGCTGCATGAGTTCGTCGACTGCTTCGCGTGGACATACAAAGAAATGCCTGGCCTTTCCCCTGAAGTGGCCGTACATAAGTTGGCTATATCTCCTGATGCTAAGCCAGTCAAACAAGCTCCTCGAAGAATGAGAAGGGAACTAGAAGAAAAGGTCATTGAGGAAACTAAGAAGCTCGTCGATGCCGGCCTCATCAGGGAAGAGAAATACGCGGACTGGATCGCATGCATAGTCCCAGTGAAGAAGAAAAATGGGCAGATCCGAGTTTGTGTCGATTTCAGGGACCTCAACAAAGCATGTCCTAAAGACGACTTCCCGCTACCGGTCATGGAAATGATGGTTGATGACACCACAAATTACGAGCTGTTCACCTTTATGGATGGCTCGTCTGGATATAATCAGATCAAGATGTCGCCTGAGGATGAGAAACACACAGCATTTCGAACCCCGATCGGGATATATTGCTACAAGGTGATGCCGTTCGGACTGAAGAACGCAGGTGCTACATATCAAAGGGCAATGACTAATATCTTTGATGACCTAATCCATAAAGTCGTTGAATGTTATGTTGATGACCTGGTCGTCAAAACTAAGGCCAAGGCCGACCACATCCAAGATCTTAGGACCGTTCTCACCAGACTGAGGGAATACGATCTGAAGATGAATCCTCTGAAGTGCGCTTTTGGCGTGTCATCGGGAAAATTCCTGGGCTTCATAGTCCGGCATCGAGGGATCGAAGTTGACCCATCAAAGATAAAGGCCATCATGGAGATGCCCCCTCCGAAGAGTCTGACGCAGCTAAGATCTTTTCAAGGCAAGCTTGCTTATATACGGAGGTTTATCTCAAATTTATCGGGGAGATGTAGGCCCTTCTCAAAGCTCATGAAGAAAGGAGCTCCTTTTATCTGGGATGCCGAATGTCAAGCAGCGTTCGAAAGCATCAAACAATACTTGTTGCACCCTCCAGTGCTGGCCGCTCCCATTCCAAATAAACCGCTGATTCTCTACACTGCCACGCTGGACGAGTCACTCGGTGCGCTCCTTGCCCAGAATAACGAGGATGGAAAAGAAAATGCCCTCTACTACCTCAGTCGAACTCTAGTCGGGGCGGAACACAACTACTCCCTAATCGAAAAGCAATGCCTGGCTCTAATATTTGCTGTGAAGAAGCTGAGGCACTATTTGCTCGCTCATCGGGTTATGCTGATCTCCAAGGTCGACCCGCTCAAACACTTGATGACCAAAGCAAGCCTAGCCGGCAGGATGGCAAGATGGGCTGTCATGCTACTTGAGTTTGACATAGTTTATACTCCCCAGAAAGCAGTAAAAGGGAAAGCTCTTGCAGATTTTCTCGCTGCTCATCCCATACCAGAGGGATCGCTGCTAAATTGTGAGTTACCCGACGAACAAGTGTTGCACCTCGAGGAAGACGAGCCATATTGGGAGCTCTACTTTGATGGGGCTTCATCAATAAGGAGCTCCGGCAGATCAAGCGTACCGGAGGTAAAAGCGGGGATAGGATTGGTGTTCACCACGCCATCAATGGGAACCCTGCGGCGTTCTTTCGCTCTCACCGAGCCTCGGACAAACAATGAAGCTGAGTATGAAGCTCTGATAGCTGGTCTGGAGCTCGCCATAGAAATGGAAATCCGTCGGCTACGAGTTTACGGTGACTCCCAGCTCGTCGTCAACCAAGTAAGCGGCGATTATAAAATATACAAACCCGAGCTAGCTCGGTACAGAGGCCGAGTGGTGGAACTCATGAAACGGTTCACTCACATTGAACTAATGAGAGTCCCTAGAGCGTTGAATGGGAAGGCTGACGTACTCGCTCGCTTAGCCAAGGAGCTGGCCGATCCTGACATGGACGAAATTCTGATCACAGTCAGGAGCCGACAAATTCTACCCCCAGTCTCTCTACGAGAAGAGGAAAGCGCGGAACAGAAGAGCAGTCCTGCGGAAGAAGCTTCGATCATCCAAGACGAGCCCGATTGGAGAGAACCCTTCATAGAGTACCTCCGATACGACAAGCTGCCCGAAGAAAAATCCGCGAGGATTCAGCTGAAGAAAAGAGCTCTCCGATACATGTTTGTAAATGACACATTATACCGCAGGTCGTATGACCAAATCTGGCTCAGGTGTCTATCATTGGCCGAAGCCCAAAAGGTCATGAAAGATGTTCACTCGGGCGTTTGCGGTGCTCACCAATCTGGCCCCAAGATGCGACTTCAAATCAAACGGCTTGGGTATTACTGGCCCACCATGATACGGGATTGCGGAGAGCATGCAAAGAAATGTTATATCTGCCAAATTCACGGTGATTTTATTCACAAGCATCCCAATCTATTGCATCCTACGGTGGCGTCGTGGCCCTTCGAAGTCTGGGGCACCGACATTGTTGGCCCGATTGATCCTCCGTCATCCAAAGGCCATCGGTTCATACTGGCCGCGACAGATTACTTCTCCAGATGGGCTGAAGCTGTCCCGCTAAAAGAAGTCAAGACAAAAGATATTCTGACATTCTTCCAGCATAATATTCTATACCGCTTCGGTACACCAAGAAGAATCATTTCTGACAACGGGTCTTCTTTCAAGAGCTTCAATGTCTCAAGGTTCGCTACTCAGCACAAGATAGACTGGAGATATTCCTCCATCTATAATCCAAGAGCCAATGGGCTAGCCGAAGCCTTCAATAAGACTCTATGCAAGCTCCTGAGAAAAATTGCTTCAGCCAACAAGAGAGACTGGAATCTCAAACTTCACGAGGCGTTGTGGGCATATCGTACCACGCACCGTACTCCAACTCAGTCCACTCCATACTCATTGCTCTTCGGAGTGGAGGCGGTCCTCCCCCTCGAAGTCGAAGTTCCAAGCTTAAGAATGGTCGTTCAGCACGAGTTGACGGAGGAGGAAAACGTGCTCCTTCGGCTTGAAGATCTCGATGCCCTCGAATAAAAGAGGCTCGCGGTGCAGCAAAATCTGGAGCTATACCGAGCCCAAATGTCACGGGCTTATGACAAGATAACCCGTCTCCGCGTTTTCAAGAAAGGTGAATTGGTGTTGGTCCTCAAAAGACCGATCATCCCCAATCGACATGCCAAGGGAAAATTCGAGCCAAACTGGGAAGGACCATATGTCATCGAGAAAGTGTTTGACGGAGGGTCCTACCAACTAATAAGTGCCGAGAGAGAAAGGCCCATGCCACCCATCAATGGCCGATATCTCAAGAAATACTACACGTAAATGCTCCAAGTCGCAGGCGAATTGAGCACATCAGCCCTACGGTCAGGATCATACATCCTGCAAAACCGTATACAATCCACGGGCATGAATGACCCCTATCTCTCCCAAATCCTGTCGGTGAGACTACTTTTAAAGTCCCACCAGCGGTATAAAAAAAAGAGAAAAAGAGAAAAAAAATAAAAGAAATAAAAAAATAAATGGTATGTCCACAAGCAAAACGGGCACGGATGAAAACCCGAAAGGGTTCCGTGAGTAAAAACAGCAGGGCTACCGGCGAGTTTGTGAAAACCCGAAAGGGCGCAAACTCGTGAAAAGAGATGAAATACACTCACAAAGTCCTCTCGACCTTGTGAGGAGAAACCCCCTGCGTGAGATCCTTACGACTCACAAAGGAGCAACACACTTAGGAATCCTCACGATTCCCAAGGAGAAAATACACCTGCGGGATCCTTACGACTCGTAGGGAGAAAATGCTTTTATGGGACCCTCACGGCCTATAAAATTGAAAAGTCTTAGGTGATAGGGACCCAAACCTGTCTCCTAAGCCATCGTTCCCCAACGGGCAACGGCAAATGATGAGTCGCTCCTGGCATTTCGCTTCAGTGTTAGCGGTGCTGATGCCGACCAAAAACCCAAATCCCAAGTCCTCCCAAGGCAAATGATGAGTTGCTCCTGGCGTTATTCCAGTGCAGCAATGCTGATGCCAAACAAGATCCAAATTCCAAGTCCCCAAACGGCGAATGATGAGTCGCTCCTGGTACCATATTCCAGTGCAGCGATGCAGACGCCAATAAAGACCCAAAATGCTTTTGGCCCTACGGTCTGGATCATACATCCTGCAAAACCGTATACAATCCACGGGCGTAAAACAATCCCAACCTCTCCCAAATCCTCTTGGGGCAAATGATGAGTTGCTCCTGGCATTATTCCAGTGCAGCAATGCAGATGCCAAAAAAAAACCAAAATCCCAAAATCCTCTCAATGACAGATGATGATTCGCTCCTGGTACCATATTCCAGTATAGCGATACTGATGTCAACCCAAATAAAAATCAACAAGTCAACTTCCACTCCGACACCACAGAAAGCGGAGCGAGTCCCATCTCGACACCGCAAGAAGCGGAGTAAGTCAAGCCTACCCCTGACACTGCAAGAAGCAGAGCAAGTCAAATCAAGCACCGACCGTCCAAGTTGCAAAAATGGCAGAACCGACCGTCCACGTCGCTAAAAGGGCAGCACCGACCGTCCAAGTCGCAAAAATGGCAGAACCGACCGTCCAAGTCGCAAAAATGGCAGAACCGACCGTCCAAGTCGCAAAAATGGCAGAATCGACCGTCCAAGTCGCAAAAAGGGCAGAACCGACCGTCCACGTCGCTAAAAGGGCAGCACCGACCGTCCAAGTCGCAAAAATGGCAGAACCGACCGTCCACGTCGCTAAAAGGGCAGCACCGACCGTCCAAGTCGCAAAAATGGCAGAATCGACCGTCCAAGTCGCAAAAAGGGCAAAACCGACCGTCCACGTCGCTAAAAGGGCAGCAACGACCGTCCAAGTCGCAAAAAGGGCAGCACCGACCGTCCAAGTCGCAAAAAGGGCAGAATCGACCGTCCAAGTCGCAAAAAGGGCAGAACCGACCGTCCACGTCGCTAAAAGGGCAGCACCGACCGTCCAAGTCGCAAAAATGGTAGAACCGACCGTCCAAGTCGCAAAAAGGGCAGAATCGACCGTCCAAGTCGCAAAAAGGGCAGAACCGACCGTCCACGTCGCTAAAAGGGCAGCAACGACCGTCCAAGTCGCATAAAGGGCAGCACCGACCGTCCAAGTCGCAAAAAGGGCAGCGCAGGATTCCGACAAATCAGGAACCAGATCACTCCGGGCCAGAGAAAACGTCTATCACGGACATTCCGTCTCGGAGACATGTCAAGCAACGACCGTCCATGTCGTAAAAAGGGCAGTGCCAGCTTCCCAAAAAGCGGGAACCAAATCAAGTCGCCTCCACGTGAAAGAAGATCCATCAACTTCATGCACACGACCCACATATGTGGTGTGCATTTATTGATGGGGGGCAATTTGTTGGGGTAAAAATTTGCACCCCGGTTGACCAAGTCAAAATCAAAGTCAACCCCAAGCCAAGTGGGCCCAAGCCCAAGCCAAGTGGGCCCAAGCCCAGATCCAGTGGGCTCATGCCCGGGTCGAGCCCGAACATGAAGCGGCCGGCCTCCCCCCATGCTAAGATAAAAATTTTGTAATAAATAATTTTGTTGTATTTCTTTTATTTTTATTTTATGGACAAATGTAAGAAAAATAGGCATAAAGCCAATTTTTTGTAAAGCCCATGGCTTATGTGCAAAAAGAAATGGCACATGAGCCATGGGATAGGCAAAATGCCATTTTGTGAAGCCCAAGGGGCTATGTGTAAAGTGTATGGCCTATAAAGGCAAAGATAGTGAAATATCTCAACAACTTTTTCTCTCTCCAAAAAAGTTTCAGATCTGAGATCTTTCTTCCTTCTTCAAGGTTCCAAAACCTTCTTCTTTCTTTTGAATTAAATCAAGAGTTCTACTCTCCTTTTTATAAAATAAATTAGTTTTTCACCACAAAACCCATCAAGGGGAACTCAGATCTTCCATTAGATCTCAAAAAGGAGTGATTTTTAAAATTCCATATCTCTTGATCTTCAAGATCCAGCCAACAGAGGAGGAAGAAGAAGAACCCATTTCCCCAACCAAAAAATTTTTCTTTTTTTTCAGGAGTTCAACTCCACTAATTTCTCTTTCGAGAGTTTTTGGGGCTAAAAGCCCTCTTTTCCTCCAGCGCGCAGCGCTCGTGCCGACACGTGGCGCGCGCGCTTGCGCACCAGCGCGATGCGCAAAGCGCCCACGTGCCGACACGTGGCGCGCGCACTTGCACACCAGCACGCTCGCGCTCCCGCGCGCAGCGCTCGTGCGCAAAGCGCCCACGTGCCGACACGTGGCGCGCGCGCTTGCGCACCAGCACGCTTGCGCTCCAGCGCGCAGCGCTCATGCGCAAAGCGCCCACGTGCCGACACGTGGCGCGCGCGTACTTGCGCTCATGCGCAAAGCGCCCACGTGCCGACAAGTGGCGCGCGCGCGCTTGCGCTCAAGCGCGCAGCGCTCATGCGCAAAGCGCCCACGTGCCGACACGTGGCGCGCTTGCGCCTGAGCGCACAGCACCTAAGCGCACAGCGCCCAAGGTGCTGCCCCACGCATCCTTTGGATGCCTTTTCCCTTTTATTTATATATATATGTGTATATATATATATTTGTATACAAATGTACACATACACATACTCCGCCACATTCTCCCCCTCCAAAAAATTTTCGAGCCGGGGCGCTGTCCCGAACCCCGCAAGGGGGCTGCTAGCCCCCTTGACCCCCAGCCCGCTATCCGGGTAGCGGGACCCCCGTAAAAACTCTGCGTGGCTCCCGATATATCCAAAACCCCCCTTTCAAAATAGAACACACGCACACCGCACATTGGGTTCGCATGACCAGTTTAACCCGTTAATCGGAGGTTCCCTCGCCCCAAAGGCGAGGGGTAATTAACGGCAGCTTAGTCCGCGGCTGCCGGAGATTCGGATCCCCATAATCATTAAACCCCGGCCTACCCTAGGCAGGGGGAATCTGTAGTACGCCTGACAAGCGCGTGCGTATTCCCATCTCACTGGGGTGACGAAAAACACCCTACATTGGCGTTAGGTCAAAATGGCAGAACGGCTGTCCCAAACCAACTCATCTATCTATGCAACAAATGAATATTCAGCAGCTACCAAACACTATGCCTTGGCGTTAGGTCAAAATACATAGCTTGAATACTACTGAATACCCAAAAGAAATGACGGAGGGCTACGGCTGGTTTTTGGCGAAAAACCTTTAACGTAGTGAACTTGATATCGCTGAAGGAACTTGATAGCTTTTTATAAAAATATAGTGGCGAAAACCTTTGCTAAAGAGGTCACTCCCGGTGAAGAGATCTCGGCTCTTTCCCCGTGGAATGAGGTGCAGGATATTCCACTGAATACCGCGATGCAAAGCAACATGTAATCGACTATAGTGAAGTTATTACCCTGACGCAAACTTCTGCCCAAGGGGTCACTCCCGGTGAAGGGATATCGGCCCTTGCCTCGTCGAATGAGGTGCAGGATATTCCAACCGAATACCACTGTGCATAACAAAAGGAAACGTCTTTGGAATAACACTTTTTAAATTGTTCCAACAACATCCAAACATGTTTGTTTTACTTTGCATTGATCAGAATCAACGCAGTCCCATCAGTTAATCACACCAGAAAAGAACGAAAATAAAATGTACGTATATGCCATCCGCATTCGTCACTGGGTCCCGTCATCACCCGTTAGGTTACTTAACTAACGACAGAGCGGGGACTGGACTAGCGCGGGTGTAAAACATATACAACATCTAATAGTATATAAACCAATATACAATAATCGCTCCAGGCGTGATAATATGCAACATTACAGAAAAGTAATAAGTATCAGAACAATACAGATAATCTGGGATCCCCGGGTTTCATAGAGCCGCTGCTGAAAACCGACGTTCCCCTGGTCGTGTGGATAGCCTGTGCAATGAAACCTAGACCCCTACGGGTACGGCAAGTTACCCGCCAAAACCTGAAGCGAGGCAGCCCCCTACAGCAAAGTGAATGGACCACCCTGCACTTCACGGAATCCGGTAGCTTGAGCACCCCTCCTTGGGTCAACCTGTACCCCCTACGAGTGCGGCGAATAGTCTGCCAATTCCATAGTAAGGCCCCTCTGCCTCTCAAAGCCATGAGATACAGACCCGTTGCCCTCCAGAACCCGGCTGTCTGTGCACCCCGTCGCGGGGTAAAACCTAGTACAGAAATGAAAAATATGTACAACGGGTACATCGATCTCAACCCGGTCGTGCCCCAAAAGAATATTATACAACAGGCAGTGACGGCAGTCCACATGTTGGACGCTCGCCTCGCAATATCAAATGTACAAATAAATCCAAACTGCACTACCATTGCACACTGCTATCCACCACGACAAATCCGCAACATCACAGCACAACACAGAACATCAACGCGAATGTCACGTTCGCAAACCCGTCTAAAAGAACTATAGCAATCAGACGCGGTTTACCGATCAAATGACATTCCCGGTCGGAGATATAATGTAAGCACTGTAAACTAACATGTTTAAATTTCGATCGACTAAATATCACGAAGTGGGCCCCACGAACATCTGCTGCACAGTAACAAAATCTGGGCCCAAAAGATATATACCAAAAACCCCAATTTCCAGAGAAGAAGTCACTGTTCAAATTTGGAGCACAGATCTCACAGACAGGCCGCGGATGCGCGGTCAACCCTAGGTTTGACCGCGTTTCCGCGGCGGTCTAGTAAGGTCACGTGACCAAATTTGTACGGTGAGCTTATAAAACCCTGCTGAATTTTCTGTGATGTGTAAAATTATTTTTTGAACCATTTTAAAATCGACAGAAACTCAGAATGGAAAAAATTGTAGTTTTTGATATTCGGTCCGATCGATATTTTAAACGCGTTAGCACAAGTTAGTAAAGCAAAATGGTGAGGCTTTGATACCACTGTAAGTCTACGGAAGCGCCCCGGCCGTCTACAAACGCCAAATGCGGAACAAAAACTTTTTAACTGGCGCTATCGTATACTATAACCCGGATCTGCCATTATTGCTAAACTAACAAACTGTAAAGAGAGTAGAAAGGTTATACCGAACGATCCGAGTCCTTCGTTCTTCAACCATCATCCCACGCTCCGTTGCGGCTGCTCCGATCTCTTCGATCTCCGATCTGCTCGTCCAGGTGGCACCACGTCAACGATTCTTTAAACGGGCTCCCGCCTCTGACTCGAGGCAACTCGGTCGTCAAGTTTGCTAAAAGAGACGACCAAGAATGATGTAGAGAATGAGTAGAATACTTTGTCTCGTTACGTCCAAAGCTATGGACGAACGGTTAATGAAGTTGCCAATTAATTCGGGTGATAGAATGAAATGAGCAATGAAATTTCCATACACCCCAAAACTATCATAATCTTTTAACCAAATGAATCAATCAAGTGTATGAGAGAGAGGAGGGGGTCGGCCATATATAAGAAGGTGGGGTGAGTGTAGGAGAGGGGGAGGTGACAATAAGAGAAATATCTAGTGTGAACACAAAGTATGAACACAATAAATGCACCATTAAAGCACCATTAATGAACAAATGAGTCACAAGCTTAATCACCTCTTCTAGAACCTTCTAGAAGCATCCGCACTTATCCAAAGAAAAGATAAATCCGTCTTTAACCGAATGTTAAAAGACGGCTGATAGAAAACTGGAAACTGGCAACTTCCAAAAGCGATCCTGAAACGAATTTCAGGACAACCCCGTAACTGTATAAATATACCCGCATTTGTATTACGACCGAATACAAATGCAACTGAGACAAAGATGTTATATCTACTCAATATAATACTCGGATCCGGCTTAAACTAAAGCCCACCAGTATTATCTGCCCGAAATATGACACGTGCGTAAACGCATGTGCATTTTCCGAACCCTGCCATAAAACCATACGGCCTCTACAACGTTTCGTCCGAACTTAGGAAACTGTCTGTGGGGGACTTTAATGACTCGTCAGTACCCTGGCAGTGGGTTTACCACAAGCCGTCAGCGGCACTAGCTATGCGTAACGGCTGCCCATGGACTGACCTCAAGGGAGCCGATGAGCGAACTCATCCGGAAACCCTACTGAGCCTAACAGTGACAATGTATATACAGTCCGGTCCGTTCGTCTAAAAGTATCGCATATCTGCCTAGGGAGCTGGTAACGTCAGACCCCCAATAGCAGTATAAGTCGTGTCGGAGTGTAGCCCAATAACACCCTGAGATACTACTGGAGTACCTACCAGTAAATCTCCTGCTACGGCCGTGGGCTTTGTGTAATGGCTCTCCTAGACACAGCACGATCTCACCCCCAATACCGGGAGAGACGAATCCCCTGCCGATCCGCTCACGTGCCTCCATATGGCTCGGGACTGTACCCAAAAAGCTACCTGTTTGCACGACTCCTTTGAGCCGTGGTAGGGTAGAAATCAAAGCACAGTGGGAACTCACACGAGACAAATGACGACCTCAAGTCGATGAACTAACCTGTACACATGTCACCAGGGAACTGCTATCTGACGATATGTATAATACCAACTAGCAGGTTCCCGGCGAGTCCTGTCCGGTGTAATCATAACCCAATGAGCACTTGTATACATCTTAGGTGATCCAACAGACACCAGTGGCTTGTGAGACCGGCCACCGCCCCTCGTCGGGGTCTCGACTGTATACACTAGTCTACTCCGGAGTATCGATGCCCTGTTTCGAAACTCCCACGACTAGGGACTACAATTAAGGATATGCTTATAAACCACCCAACTCTCACGTATATGATCGCCATCATACTGTTGGTAGTAAAGCAAGATCCTAAGGGCTCTATCAAAGTGTAACAGTAATCAGTCACCTGAACCTGTACACGACTGATAAAGGCAAACCAGATAGCATACCATCATCTCGAGTAAGACTGTCCTACCGGTATAGGTCCTCCGCAATCATTGCAATCACGTACCTGCGATCCAATAATTGACTCTGAGGGCACTATCTCCAACAGGCGCGGTGCTGGAGGACCTGAGGAAAACATGAACCCTGCTAAAAATCCGAAAACCGAGTAAAAAACACTTGAGAAATTCTTGAAATGAGTTACCGACGTGAACAACCTCCTAAGCAATCGCGACCACCTGGGCCTTCATCATGCCTCGGGGAATCTTGGCCCCTGCCGCCTTCTCTATGTCCGCCAATAAACTGTCGGCCACAGAGAGCCCCGAGGGCATCTCAATGCAGAACTCGCCTTCCTGCACTTGAATCCCGGTCGAAGGCGGCCGAGAAACCACCCTCTTCTGCCTCTTGAGGGGGGATTCGGGTGCAGGAGGCGCCTCTATCCTGGCTCGGGACGACGCATCACACGTGTGCTTGTGACCTCCCCCACGGCGTTCCTCCGGAACTAGGGGCGCTACGGAAGACTTGGCAGGAGGAGCCTGCCGAGGAGCCGTACTTGGAGCTGGCCGTGCCGAGCTGGAGCCACCGCTCTTCCTCCCTTGGGCCTTGGGCCTTGGCGGCCACGGCAGTCATAATTTTCTGATGATCTATAAGCTCTGCGAGGAACACATGAGGAAAAAGATCAGCAACGAAATTTTAGCAATGTCTAGATAGATCGACGAAGGCCCTAACTTACCCATAAAGCACGCGGGACTGAGCCCAGCCCAGCTCAGCGCCTGCTCGCAAAGCAGGACATCAGCCCGCTGGATCGGTTCCCACTGCGACTCCACTCTTGCCTCGGGGGTGTTCGACTGCCTAACCCTAGGACAATCGGCCCTATGCCACTGGATGGGCACCGGCCAATCCTCACCTTCCGGTGGCCCGACGAAGACGAAGTTTTCCTTCCATTCGTGGAAGAAGGATAGGACAACCACTACCCCTGACCCGGCCGCCATGCCCTTATGTTTTTTAAACGAAAGATACACCCAGCTCGGTTATTCCTTCCCGGTGTAGGGGTGGTTTTTATAACAAAGGAAGGAAAGAAGAATGCTCAAATCAAAGAGGATTCGATCAATTTTCAGCTGAATCAGAAATCCGAGGATGATTCTTCACGAATTCGGTGCTAGCTAGCCCGAGGCAAGGTGGAAACAGTGAAGCACGACGCAAACTTCAGGCGGGAAGGGCAAACTGTAACAACTCTAATTTTTGTATACAAAAAATTGATTTAAATTTGAAGTATATTTGGTGTATTTAATGTTGATGTTACCACTTTAAGTATTTATTTTCCCACAATAATTACAAGAAGGAGCTTGTAGCTCATTGGTAACACATTGCACTGCTGAACCAAGTCACCAGAGTTCAAATCCCCTGCCCCATATTATTTTTTATATTGTTTTTGTTTTAAATTCTTAGGAAGTCCAACAGTCCACACACCATAACTCCTAAAAGTTGAACTGTACCTGAAAAAGTAAAAGTACCAGAGGACCCACCTGAAGACTCCCCACTTTCCGACGTCCCGACTCGGCCGGCGGACCGGCTGACTCTGGCCGGCGCCGCCGGCCGGACTCGGCCTGACGGTCGAGTCCCCAACATGAAAGCTGGGGCTCTTCGTCTCCTGTACCCTCCTGTATACTTTAACTGATTGGATCGGTTCCAGAAACACAATTATACCTCATTTACTCCATTTTCTTAATTACTTTTCCTATATTTTTTACATTTTTATTTTAAAAAAACCCTTCACCTACCCTACCCCTAGCCTACCCTATAAATACACCCCTACCCTCTACTCTCTCATCCCAAAACCCTAAACCCACTCTCTCAAAAAATTTCCAAGAGTTGTGTACTTTGAAAACAAGTTCGCGGCGAAGCTCCGACGAAATTCCGGCGGAAATTTCGGCGACATTTTGAGGAACAACCGGCGACGAAGCAACGTCTCGACAACCCCTTTAGTCCCCCCTCACTCCCTTGCTTAATCGTAACCCGTAAGTCACATTCTATCCCTCTTTCTTATTCTCTAAAATACGAAATTACAAAACCCGACGGAATCGGAACAAATCCGATTTCCGATTCGGTTTTCTATAAAATTTCACTTCTCACCAATACATTCATGCTTAAATATCTTATTGTTGACTATTAAACATTTAACAAATAATTTGAACAAGTTTCATCACATGAAATGATAGCCTTTCCAATTTATCGTATTTTGCACTTAAATATCACAATGTTTCGATTTCCCATTTAACCCCTGTTTACCGCCGAATCACGGAGACGCGACCGCGTAGGTTCGTCTCGCCTGAGATTCGGGACAGATGCTATTCGGTGCTATCCTTCCACCCCTCCGAAGATGCCAAGTTGATTTATGGCACAATGTATCAGAGGTTTAGACGGATGCGTCCGATGTAGCAGACTTCGTCAGATTCCCCCTCGTTCGAGGGGTTTTTGATTGTGGAGATGCTCTTCCCTGCAGGCGTAAGCCCCTGCAGTTAATTATGCTACCGCATCGCGGTAACAACTTTCTCCTTCTCCAGATGGTCACTTCGTGTCGTGGGTGTTTGTTTTGTTTGTGGTTGCCCGTGGATTGTATACGGAGACTAATTTATGTTGTCGCCTGTAGGACGTGGATTAGTCCAAATCCGTATTTTCTTAGATTTGGGTTTGGGGTTTTGGTTTAAGGATACGTTAGCCATATTTGAGGCTAAGATCAACTTAAACGTTTGTTAAGGATACGTTAGTCTAATTTGAGACTAAGATCGACTTAACGGGATCGTTTAGATCCAACAAGAGAGCATTTGGGGTTCTATTGTTTAGTTTAGAGATATTTCGGTCGATCTCCAGTTAGGGACATGGTGGTCCGACATTCCCATTTTGAGGACGAATATTAGTTTAAGGACATTTCGGTCCAACATTCCCATTTTGGGGACGAATATTAGTTTAAGGACATTTCGGTCCATGAGTTTAAGGACCCTACAGTCCGTAGCAATGTATGGTTGTCGGGACCCATCACCTCTCTGACGACGTTGAAGGATTACAACGACAAATATCAGAGGAGTTCAGAGATGTACCCTTAAACCGGGTGTAAATTGATTTGGGAGAGCAGTTGTGCTCAGTTCAATTTAAATTGAGGACTTAAGGCCAGAATTGGGCTAAGTCCATTTGAAAATGTTCAACATTTTATTTATATTTGGCCTGTTAGGCCTTTATTTGGGCTCTGCCCTTTTTAAACAATGCATAGCATTGGGCTTTTTATTTAAATGCATGGCATTTATATTAGGCCTGTTAGGCCTCTTAATTGGGCTTTGCCCCCCTTTTTTTAATAATGCGTAGCATTTGTTTTGGTCTGTTAGATCTTTTAATTGGGCTCTGCCCTTTTTAATAATGCACAGCATTTGTTTTTCTGACAGTGCGCCATGTGGTCTGTCAGACGCTCTGCACCAATTAAAGAGTGCAAGGCGCCAGCGCACGTGGAGGTGACACGTGTCACGCTCTGCTGAGCGCAAGTCTGTTAGCGCAGTGCGCTGCGCTAGTGCGCTGCTGAGACGTGGCGCGCTCTGGTGCAGTGTGCCAATTCAAGAGCGCAGCGCTCTGTTTTTAGGAGCGCAAGGCGCAGATTGACACGTGGCGCTCTCTGATGACTTGCGCCAGTCCAAGGAGCGCAACAGCGCAAATTAAGAGTGCAGGGCACTGTCCAATAGCGCATCTTGATCAAATTTAGATCAAAGAAAAGAATCTTTCTCGCTCTAAAGATGTTCTACCTCAGGATTCAAGAACCAATGGTTTATCAAAAGGCCGTGCCTTTATATAGATCAAAAGATCTAATAATGAAGTAAATTACTTCTTTATTGTTTTTGTGATTAGATCTTTATGATCTTTTTCTTTTTATTGAAGATCTTGATCTTGTTCTTAGATCTTTGATCATTTTAGAAGAAATTCTTCTTTTTGTGAGGTGTTTTCATCTCTGTTCTTCCAAGAATTTAATTCTTTACCTTGAAGAAGATGATCTTCTTTCTTCAAAGGCTTGCCTTTCAAATTTTTCATAATTCTCCTTTTTTTCTATCTCTGTATCTGAGACTTGGAGTCTAGGGGCCTTTATATAGGGCCAATTAGTTTGTTAGGTTAGTTACAGAGATCTTTCTCTGATTGATCTGGGGATATTTACCCACCGTTGGATCTTTGATCCTAAGGCCTCTGTTTTACAGAAGACAATCTTCTTATTTGAATAAGATTGGAAAGATCTTTCTAGAATTTTTAATTCTGATTAATTAAACACTTTATTATTTAAATTTTAGTGCTGGCGCAGTTGGCGCAAGCGCGCCTGCGCTTGACACATGTCGCGCAGCGCAGAGTGCAGCGCAACTGCGCTGACACGTGTCGCGCAGCGCAACTGCGCTGACACGTGTCGCGCAGCGCAGAGCGCAAGTTATCTGAAATGTTGCTTCCTTTATTTTTAAATTTTAAAACAGAGCCTTGCTCTGATTGGGGTGCGCTGCCTTGGGCGCAGCGCCCCTTGCGCTGGCGTGTCTGCTTTTGACACGTGGTGCTCTGCGCGCAGCGCAAGAGATCTGAAGCGTTGCTTCACCTTTTGAATTTGAAATTCAAACAGAGCTTTTCTCTGATTGGGGGAAACAAATGCCCCCCCCCACCGTTGCGCTTACGTGGCCCCAACCGTGAGCGCAGCGGTGACAGAATCTCAACCGCTGGATCAACTTTTGGAAGTTGAAATGGCTCTCTATGCCTATAAATAGGACCTTTGGTCGCTTAGATGATTTTCATCTCCTCCTTGAGAATTATCTCTTATTCAGAGCATTGCTCTTAAGCTTTAAGAACTTTTCAAGAGTAAAACTCTGTTAAAACTTAGGTATAGTTTAAAACTTTTTAATAAACCAGGGTTTTACCCATTAACAAAGATTTACTCTTAATAGATCTTTGATCTAAAGATAACCATTTTAGGGTTCCAATAATAGAGCTTTTACTCTCTAAAAGGATTTTATTTATAATTTCTTGATTCATTAATGGAGCTTTGCTCCTTTTAAATCATATACCAGAACTCTTAAGAGTTTTTCATGGATCTTTGAAGATTAAAAATGGGATTTTATTTTTTGATGAATTATATCATCTTTTCAGAGCAAAGCTCTCAATGTTCTCGGGGAATTTCTTTAAATTCCTTTTTTAACTGATTTTGACGGGTGTTACTCCTGTCTGTAGAGCATTGCTCTCGGGGAGTTTAATTTCCTGTGCCTGTTTTGAATCAAAAATTGCTTAATCAGTCTGTCTGCTAATTTTGTTGATTTTCTTTTACAGGAGTAATGGACGCCCACATGTACGATCTCGACGAGATTATCTCTTACGGGGACATCCGCCGACTTGGTCGTTCTCAGAATCGAGAGTTCACAAACGCCGAGTGTGCTGAAATCATGAGTCGCTTCGACATATACAATGATCAACCGGTTCCCCGGCGTTCCTCTCTCTTGAAGCTTATCGTGGGAGCAATCTGGGAAGCGCTTCTCTTGTTCTGTACTGGTGTGTCACTTGGGGCATTGGACGTCGCCGAGGATAAGGTGCACTCGGTGTACCTGATGAACCTAATCTCGAAGAGACGGTGAGACAATCTTGTCGATCTCTTGCACCAGGCCTTTCAACAGTCCGCCATTCTTGCTGCCTATCGCCCGACGCCCGTGCTCGCGAAAGGAAGCACACTAGGATGGTTCGCCAGGCTTGGAAAGTCTTGGACAAGGTCACTTTCGAGTTCCTCAATCCATGTCCGGGATTTGAGGTTTTGCCGTTGTAATCATTTGGATAATGTCTTTGTTTATTTCTTTATAATTGTAAGAATCTTTTGCAATATGAATGGAAAATTTCTCGTTTCAGCTTGTCTTATTCCAAGTACTAAATCTTTTGCACACGCATGAATGGGTATATTTCGAACGCTTAATCTAATGCAAATCGGATGTTTTTTCTGTTGCTTTCTTCTCTTTTATTTTCTGCTTTGTTATTGGCATATTCCTTAAGTAAGCATAACCTGTAGGTGATATAGCACATTCTGTCTTGAATACTTTGGGGAGTAGTGATGGCTTAGGAAGCAAGTTCAGATCTGCTACCTAAGGCTTTTCAACTTTATGAGCCGTGAGGGTCTCATATGTAGGGTTCCTAGGCACACAATAGAGGTCTCACAAGGCATCAACCATGCCAATTTCAAAAATTATGGGTGCCGAGAAACCCTAATACGGATCGTTAACTAGAAGTTTAGGCGAAAAGATAATCTAGTTAACTACTTAACTAAAAGTTAGATGCTACAACCTTTGTAGATCCGGTTCTCCACTTCCTTAGCTCCACGTGGGTGTCCTCTCGCTGTCCATCATGAATCCCGAACTCAATCGTCGGCTTCATCGGAGAAACGGGCGAGCTAGGTCGTCGGCTTCGTGTCAAAGACGATCTACGTCGAGGCATCACAAGTTCAAGCTCCGACTTCACAAAGTTGTGAAACTTGTGAAGATAACACCCAAAACAACTTGGCAAGAGGTAGAGGGTGAAGAAATAGGAGGTGGGTTCACTTTAGAATTGGATTTCTCTCACTAGAACTCAAGTTGCCATTGATGGCATCAAGGTTTCTATCTTGAAGAAGAAGGAGAAAATCAAGCTAGAATATGATAAGTCATTTTAAAATGAAAAGAAAAATTCATTCTTATCATAATCTAACTAGGGTTAAGTGTAGAGAATAAACCATGGTCATTTGGAGAGTTAGGGTTAAGCATGAGGACAAGAATGGTTGCAAAAGTCAAGGCTTCATGAAGCTTCAACTAAAGACAAAAGAAAGCCACCATTCTCATTAAATCATTTCCAAATAAATAAATGAACAAATAAATAAATAAATAAATGAATTTGTAAAACCCTAATTATCAAATTAACCATGGTTTAATTCTACACATTTAACCAAATGATCAAGTATCATCAAACATGATACAAAAATGTGCACAAAAGCATATCACATATACAATGTGCATCAAGTGAGAAAAATCCGTTTAAAGTGAACCAATACTAGTTAATGTAATGCAATATATCAAATATATAATTATACATTAAATCATTAAATCAACATTTGATTCAATGATCCGGTCATGTCGCACATAACCGACTAGAATCCAATGTATCGATTTATCGAATCAATGATTCGATAACTAGGTCATATCGAATATAACCAATCGAAACATATATCGCGAGAATGAAATGCGGTATCACATACACGCATTATTCTCGGTCCTGCACATATCTCATATGCGCTCCTATTTCGTTTCGCTTGAGCCAGGAAACCTCTGTGTAGGACTCTAAAGACTCGTCAATACGCCGGTAGCAGATGATGATCATATCAAGCACCCACAAGCCGCAAGCGGTCTGCTAAACGTAACGGCCATCCGGGTATTGAGCGATTAGAAGATCGACGAGCTAGCCCGCTCACACTCCTGTGAATCCAACCAGTAACACTTACCGTACAGTCCGGTCTGTTCGTCTGATATGTCGCATATCAAGTCTAGGGGTGGTAAACGTCAGACCCCAATAATCGATAAGTCGTGCCGATGTGAGGCTCATAACGGGTCGAGAAACTACTGGTAACACTTACCAGCAAATCTCTGATCAGCCCTGGCCAGGGACTTCCCTGTTACGGCCAATCGAGCACAGCGCAACATCAACCCCAAATACCGGGAGAGACGAAACCCCTCCTATCGCTCATTGCCTCCATGTGACTCGGGACTGTGCCCAAAGACCACCGTTTTGCACGCCCTCATGGACGTGGTAAGGTGGAGATCAAAGCACAGTGGGAATCACACAAGACTCTATGACGATCTCGGGTCTACAGACTAACCTGCACAAGTGTCACCTGAGAACTGCCATCTGACGTGAGGTATAATACCATCTGGGAGTTCTCGGCGAGTCCGTCCAGTGTACCCAGTCTCCACTGAGCACCCGTATACGATCTCTGATGTCAAACACCAATGGATATGGGATCATCCATCGCCCATCTCATGGGTCGAGAAGCGTATACGCTAGTCTACTCTGGTATATCGATGCCCCGTCTCGATACACACACGACTAGGGACCTTGAAGGATGTACTTATGGACTACCATGTCCCCACTAGTATGATCTGCATCATAGTCCAGGTAGTCAAGTACACATCCTAAGGGCTTTACCAACATGTAACTATATGACAGTTTAAAGAAACAAGTGTACATGTTAAGATAAAGAGTAACCAGATAGCATACTATCATATCGAGCAAGAAAGTCATCTCTATATATGTCCAAGCATCCAATATAATATACATCATCTGTACAATACTGGCCTCTAGGGCATACATA
Source organism: Agapanthus africanus (assembly GCA_030015575.1). NCBI lineage: Eukaryota > Viridiplantae > Streptophyta > Magnoliopsida > Asparagales > Amaryllidaceae > Agapanthus > Agapanthus africanus. The sequence continues at coordinate 44,068,967 of CM057342.1, forward strand.
CAACTAACATCATAAAGACTTTTCTCCCTACGAGTCGAGAGGATCTCATAGGTGTATTTTCTCCTTAGGGGTCGTGAGGAATCCTAAGTGTGTTTTCTCTTGAGAGTCGTAAGGATCTCACTAGAGAATTTTCCCTCTTACAAGTCGAGAGGACTCGTAAGTGGTTGTTTCCCTCCTTGTCGAGATTCGACTTTGGAGAATGTGGTCCGTGAATAGTATGCAAGAGTCCGTTTTGGACCGACTTGTAGGGCCCTAGTGCTTAGGAAACAGGTTTTTTAATTCCCGCTGCCTAAGGCTTTTCCTCATGAGTCGAGACGAATCGAGCATTTCTCGCAAGAATATCCTAACGTCACAGTTAACCTCTGCTCTTTACGACAGAGGTCCGTTAGGGTCTGTGGTACTCAGGTTTTGTCCATCGTACCGTCGCGTCGGCTGATATATTTCTCGATAGGCAACCTTGCTGTTCGAGTAGCCTTACGACTGTCGTGTCTCTGATCCCTTCGGGGGCTGGACAAGACGTCTTCGAGCAATCCTCCTAGGCAGTTTGACCGTCGGAAGAGCAAGCGTTAGGAATTTTGCCATGCCGCTTTTTACTCGAGGTTAGGCTCATTTTGGAGAGCCCCGATGAGTCATAACCACTCCGCACTGGTGTGGGATGATCCCCGATAGTCTTTCAGATTTTATATGAGTTGCCGTCAAGACCCTGAAGCTAGGAATTTGGCCTTTGCTTCGTTTGTTGGTATTGCGTCTGTTGTATCGAGACGAATGTCGCGGTGGAGCTGGGATTTTGCCGTGGCTCCGTTGTTTGATTGTCGTGTCTGAATCCTGCTGGAGAAAGAACGCTGAGGTGACATCTCGTCTGTTATATCAAGACGAACGTCGAGGAGGTGACCACTCCATGTGGGATGATCTTCGGTAGTCTTTCAGGTTTTATATGTGTTACCGTCAAGACCCTGAAGCTAGGAATTTGGCCTTTGCTTCATTTGCTTTGGCGCGTCCGAATCCTGCTGGAGGAAGAACGCTGGGGTGACATCGCGTCTACTGTATCGAAACGAACGTCGAAGTGGTTCCTAGGTTGCCTGTGAACCGTTAGGACCTGGAACTAGGGACTTTGCCGTGGCTCCGTTGTTTTAACCTTGGGTTGTTGATGTTGTATCTGCATCCTGCTGGACTGCGAAGGAACGCCGTTGTTGACATTGCGTCTGCTGTAACGAGATGAACGCTAAGGTGGAGCTAGGATTTTACCGTCACTCTGCTTTGTTTCGACCGTGAGGTCTTTTGTCGGCGTTGTATCCGTATCCTACTGGACTGCGAAGGAACGCCGTTGTTGACATCTCGTCTGCTGTATCGAGACGAATGCCGAAGTGGTTTCTAAGTTGTCAGTGAACCGTCGAGACTTGGCTCTCTTTCGGATGGAGCCTGGTGGGAAAGTATGGCTCCCCCTTTTTTTTGTGCCCCTGGATTGTATACAGAGATCGATGCGATCTTACCTGTAGGGCGAAAGTTTCATTCTTTCATAAGTTTTTTTTTATTTCTTCCCGCGATGCTCTATCATTTCAGCTTTTATATCGCGAAAGTTGCGATTGCCCAATCATTTCGGCTATTTTTCGCGGTGCCCAATCATTTCGGCTATTTATTTTATTTTTACTCGCAGCTTTTTATTGCGATTTGCTCAATCATTTCGGCTATTTTGCATGCATACATTTTTACTTGCTGATTTTGTTGCAAGTCGCCCCATCATTTCGGCTATTTCGTATGCATGTGTGGATCGCTAGCTTTTTGCAAGTTTGGGATTAGACACCGATTTCGGCATCAGCACCGCTACGACTGGGATATTGCCAGGAGCGAATCATCATTTGCCTCTGTCAATATCAAACAAAGGTGGCTTAGCAAACAGGGTTAAGGTCCTGTCGACTAAGGCTTTTGACTTCATGAGCCGTAAGGGTCTCACAAAGGTATTTCTCCCTACAAGTCGTGAGGATCTCGTAGGTGCGTTTTCTCCTTAGGAATCATGAGGATTCCTAAGTGCATGTTCCCCTGTAAGTCGTAAGGATCTTACAAAATGGTTTTCTCCTTATAAGTCGAGAGGACTTACAAGGGTTGTTCACCATGTGGACATATCCCTAGTGACGGGTGGGACTTGGTTAGGGAAATGTTTATTCGCGTCCATGGATTGTATACAAGGGTCAATATTGAGCCACTTGTAGGGCAATATCGAAAGTTGTGGGGGTTGCTTAAGAACGGGTTCAGGTCTCTGTAACTTAAGACTTTCAAATCTTATGAGCCGTGAGGGTCCCATAAGAGAGTTCTCCTTACGAGTCGTGAGGATCCCGCAAGTGTAATTTCTCCTTAGGAATCGTGAGGATCCCTAAGTGTATTGTTCCCTTGTGAGTCGTAAGGATCTCAAGCAGGTGGTTTCTCCTTACGAGGTCGAAGGGACCCTGCAAGTGTCTTTTAACGAGGTTGCGCCCTTTCGGGTTTTCACAAACACTCGCCGGCAGCCCTGCTGTTTTTACTCACGGAGCCCTTTCGGGTTTTCATCCGTACCCATTTTGCTTATGGACATACCGTTTTTTTATTCTTTTTATATAACGAGATCGCGCCCTTTCGGGTTTTCACAAGCACTCGCCGGTAGCCCTGCTGTTTTTACTCACGGAGCCCTTTCGGGTTTTCATCCGTGCCCATCTCGCTTGTGGACGTAACATTTTTTTTACCACGTCAGCCTGAAGATACCGTGGGTTGGGAGTAGTTTAACGACATTTCGGTCATTTGTCAACGTACGATTACGCAGCTAGATTTTGCCGCAAATCTTCGCATGTTTTGTGCCGGAGGTGGATTCCTTGAAGAGAGGGCTGAGGGCGATTTTTTCGTCAGAGTCTCTTCCAAAGGTGATAACTTGCGATCCTTTGGTGTCGGCTATGTGACAGTTGCCAGCAGCTCTTTCGCGCTCATCTGTCGTACTTTTTTGTTCCCGACGAGCCTTGCGCTTTACTCGTTGAACGTGTCGTCAATGGGCAACATATCCCTGCCACCAGTTTTTAAAGGCTATGCACTCCTCGGTGGGGTGTGCAATCCTCTGATGGTATAGGCAGAATTCATCCGTGCCCATTTCGCTTGTGGACGTACCGTTTTTTTTTACCACGTCAGCCTGAAGATGCCACAGGTTGGGAGTAGTTTAACGACGTTTCGGTCATTTGTCAACGTACGATTACGCAGCTAGATTTTGCCGCAAATCTTCGCATGTTTTGTGCCGGAGGTGGATTCCTTGAAGAGAGGGCTGAGGGCGATTTTTTCGTCAGAGTCGCTTCCAAAGGTGATAACTTGCGATCCCTTGGTGTCGGCTATGCGACAGTTGCCAGCAGCTCTTTCGCGCTCATCTGTCGTACTTTTCTGTTCCCGACGAGCCTTGCGCTTCTCCCGCTTAAAATGTTGCCGGTGAACAACATACCCCTGCCACCATCTATTGAAAGCTTTGCACTCTTCGGTGGGGTGCGAAATCTTTCGATAATATAAGCAGTAGGAAGGGTGCATTTCTGCTTTGCCGGCAATGTTTCCTTCAGAGGGTGGTAGCTTCATCCACATTGATATGGCTTTAGCAAACCTTTTTCTCGTCTTGAACTTGCTTTTATTTGCAGTGGATGTACTTTGATCCGGCGGGAGTGTCTCAACTCTTTTGTCCAGTCGCCGGCGTTTGGCCTTTTCAAATATGGCCATCTCACGCTCCCGATCAGCTTTACTTTTCAGGAGAGCTTCGTTGAGAAACATGTCGATCATTTCATCTGACGGCTCCAGAAGTTCTGGTTTAAGATTTCCCCCCAGCTTCTCAGTGCAAGGAGTTTCTTCGTCGTCTATTGATGAGTGAGAGATCACATGACAACTTGCCACGTATTCCTCAGATCCATCCGACAAGTCTTCTCCATCATCTTCGTCCTCAAGGACATGGCTGATGAACTCTTGGAGAATGATTGGATTCCGCGCCTTCTGATTATACTCCTCCAGCGCGTCGATCTGTTTCTGTAGGTCCGTGCGCTTGTCACCAAGCTTCACGGGCTTTTTGGATCTCTTCTTATTCTTCTTTGAAGATTTTGACGGCTGAGCGTGAGTGTTTTGGCCATCACCACCAATCTTTGGAGCTGGGCGCGGCTTCAGCATTCCTTCGATGATCTGGGGTTCTAACGGGTTCTTCCATCTGATCGCCGGGCATGTCTGAAGATCCTCCAGCATTCTTTTAGTTTCGGCTGAAAGGGCGACCTCCCACGGAGTTTCTTCTATCAAAGAGCACGATGCCCCCGGCATGTCTACTTTTTTAGGGGTATGAGGTTGTGGCGGGTTCACCTTCCAGTTTTCGGACAGCGCGAACTTGCCTTGTTGGTATTGGTCCTCGATCCATCCCTTAAAGACGAAGCAATCTTCGATTGGATGGCTTTCCGCTTGGTGGTAAGGGCAGTAATTAAGATCGTTGACATCGCCTGGCTGCAACGGACGTTTTGGACTCGGCAGATTGATGAATCTGTTGTGCACTGTCAGCTTGAACAGCCTCCTCGTTTTATCCTGAGGAAACGAGTAAGGACGTCCCAGTCTCTCCTCGAGGGATGGGCGTGGACGCACGTTGTTTTGGCGAACAACCGATTTTGAGTTGCTCGGCTGTTGTTGAGTATTGGCGACGAAAGTTGCTTTTCCTTTCCCTTTTTCATTTCGAGAGTCTCGCTTTGGAGGAGACGGTCTGTGACCCATCTGGTCCATTTGGGCCAATTTGTCGATCAAGGCCTGCAAAGTAGTTGGCTTGAAGAACATCATGAATTGTGAGATGGTCGCTTGCGGATCAAGAGTGCCCATGAACATGCCAACCGCAGATGCTTCTTCGATGCGTTGTTCATATTTCGACCATAAGTTTCGCCATCGTATTGCATATTGAACCCATGTTTCGCCTGGCCTTACCCTGGTGTTAATCAATGCGGTGACCGGGGTGCGTTCACTAGCACTCGCAAATCTTTGTGTAAACAGTAGCTCCATCTCCGCAAATGTTTTGACAGAGTCGTTAGGTAGCTCCGAATACCATTCGAAGGCCGTTTCCGCCAAGCTGCCGACGAATTGGCGAAGCAACAGTTTGTCGTCGCCTCCAGTGTTGCCGCATAAGGCCCTGAATTGAGTGACATGCTGATGTGGATTCCCTGTCCCTTTGTACACATGGAATTTAGGGATCGTATATCCCGGCGGGTAACTGATTTGGTCATACCAGCCCGGATAGGGTCGTCCGGTTCTAACAATTTGCCCAGCCGCTTCATTCGCCTGATGAACACGTATCTGCTGAGCTATATAGTTGTTTAGTGCAGCTTTGGAAACGGTTCCTTACTTGGCTGCTGAATGAGCCGGAGGAGGATTATATGTCTCCTCTCTATCGTCTTCAATAATGATCGGAGGGTCTTTGTCACGCCCTGCTTCCCAGTGTACGGCGAAGGGGACGCGACGAGGTCCGCTACGTATATACTCAGAAGTACATACGCTAAGCGTATCTAAGCGATATAAAATAAATACACAAGAGACAAGATATAAAAGAACAGCAACTTTTATTCATTAACATTCTTTGTACAATACATGAAAGGAAATACAACTGAAATAAAACGATGCCTAAACAGTGGCATAACAGGAAATGAAAGTACAGAAAGAAAAAGTGTACAATGAAACTACAGTGCAGGGTCTTCAGTAAATTTCTCCAAGTCTTCTTGCGATGGCTCGATTTCTGCCGGGTCCAAGTCACCTGACGACATTCAAAGAAGAGAGAAACAGAATGTCGTCAGCGAACAGGTCGCTCGGTAAGTCCCAAAGATAAGGGAGAGATAGATAGAGAGTAAGAGAGAGAGAGAGAGTAGTTTTTACAGTTGTATTATATTATTATATTGTTGTATTTAGTGTTAACGCTGTTGTTTGTAACTTGGTACAGAAGAATGCCAGTGTATACGAGAGGAGTCTTTATATGCCAGAGACTAGAGGCACGTTTAGTATAAGGAACCGTTTATGCCACGGTACAACAGCAATTGGATTCATGTTAGGTGTATTAAGTCTTACAGTCTCATGCCACTTTTAACACCTTCCGTACCAATCTACCCCTTAAACTCCGCGATATCTTGTTTGTATTGTTTTCTTGTAAATTGTGTTGGTTGTATGATTGATTGACTGACTGACTGAAACCATGATATCAGGAAACGGTTATAACCGTAGAGTTATGTAAATGGAATACTGAGAATCATGTAAAAGGAATATATATATTCATGGTTCGGTTCAGTCAAGTTGTGTAAATTGATGATTGTATTCATAGATTCATGTGTTCATATTAACTTAGAATCTTGTAGATTATAGATTGACTTGAATCATATTCAAGTCAGATTAATCAGACTCAAACCCGAGTAAGACAATCAGAAATGTAAAACGAAGTCTTATAACTGCTAGGGTCCTTAGGGTAATTTATAAACTTGAGGGGGTTTTATGTAAAAATACTTTTATATACTTTTCAAAATACACCTCAAGTATTTATTTTTCGTCTTAAAGTTGTGGATTTTATGTTGTGACATTTCTAATGAAAATATCCAAGTTTCATAAATAATGGTATTTATCTGTAATATTGATTATTTGAAATTCATGGTATTTTAGTGTAATCTTTATTCTTTCGTGATTTTTAGAAAAAAGGTGGAAATTTTATATTATAATAAAATAGGTATTTAAAAGATAAATATACATATGTTTATACAAGAATAATTTTAATAAATATTTTATATTTCAAAAATCTCATTTTCTTAAGATGTCGTATTTTAAACCTTTCGAGACCGAATGCTCCTTGCGAAGGTCTGAATCTCGCACTACTAGCCCGAGGGTGCGTGATAAACCGCACGATCCTGAACGGGTTCCCCAAATATGGGTTGTAGCGATGCTTTGCAAAGATTGTAAAATACTAATCTTTTAGAAAACGGTTTTTATAAAGTAAAGGTATTTATTTGCAAATTGTAATTTTCCGTATTTTAGGTTCTAGGGTTTCCTAAGCCAACTAGCTTATTTCTAAATGGTCTAAACGACAAGTCGTTAGAAGCCTCAAATCGCCTCTTCACCGCCAATTGTGGCCAGGTAAGTGCCAGGTAAGTGGGAGGCTCTCCACTACAAGTAGTGGCCCTAATTAAGTAACCACTTACCTTAGACACACTTGTCTAGACACCACAAAATCAGGTTTAGATAAACGATCGATATCCACAACATATCGTATTTTTCCTACTAAGAAGTATTTACTTAAAAGTGTATCAAATCTAAAACCTTTAAGTATGGTTTTATTAAGATTATGGTATTTTAATGAAAGTTTCGTTTTGCCGTATTCTAAGTTTTGATGATATCGTTTTAGGGTTGTATTTGCGTGTGTGTGGAGGTAAGTCATTACCTCGTGATCTATTTTAAATGTATATTAAGGTTAAGGGGTTAAATGTGAAATTGAAACATAATGGTATTAAAGTGAAAATACGGTAAATTGAAAAGGTTATCATTTCATGTGTGAAAACTTATTCAAATTGATTTTTACAAGTTTAATGGTCAAGATAAAGATGTTTATGAGTGATTGAATTGATTAGAAGAAGAAAAATAAACATTATGGTATTAAAGTGAAAAAGAATACGATATTGCAAAAACTATCATTTCATGTGAGAAAATTTATCCAAATTAGTTGTTATGTGATTAATAGTCATCATGAATAAGTTTAAGTATTGTGGAATTGGTGACAAGTGAGATTTTATAGAAAACCGAATCGGAAATCGGTTTGTTCCGATTTCTGTCGGGTTTCGTAATTTCGTATTTTTGAGAAGTAGAAAGAAGCAAAGAATGGGACTTACGGGTTTCGATCTATACTAAAGGGTATAGAGGAACTAGGTGAGTGGCCGAGGTGTTGTTTCGTCGCCGGTTGTTTCAAAAAACGTCGCCGGAATTCCGTCAGCGCTTCGCCGTGAACTCGATTTCAAAGTACACCCTTCTTGTAAAAATTTTGAGAGAGTAAACCTAGTGTTTTGGAATGAGAGGGTAGAGGGTAGGGGGTCTATTTATAGGGTAGGCTGGGATAGGGTAGGTGAAAGGTTTTTATTTTAAAAAAATTTGTAAAAATAATAGAAAAATCATTAAAATTTGTATTAAATAGGGTGTATTTAACATTCGGAAACCGATCCATTAAAATGGTGTATACAGGGGAGTCGAGAATATGAAAAGGCAACTTTTTCGTTTTGGGGACTCGGCCGATCCCGGCCGAGTCCGGTGATCGTCGGGTGTGGGTTTCTCAGACGTAGCCCTTGGTATATTCACTTTTTTGGGTTCAGTTCAACTTTTTGGAGTTATGGCCTGTGGACTGTTGGGCTTCCAAGAATTTTAAAAGAAAAATAATCTAAAAATAATGTGGGGCATGGGATTTGAACTCTGGTGGCTTGGTTCAGCAGTGCAAGATATTACCAATGAGCTACAAGCTCCTTCTTGTAATTATGGTGTTATTTAATTACTTAAAATGATAGCAACAAGAGTAAATACTCCAAGTATACATTAAATTTAAAGTAATTTCTTGTATACTAAAAATGGAGTTATTACATTCTTGTAGCTTGTAATTAAAAACAAAATAATTACCTATATCTTGTGCTCAGGCTAAAATACCCCTTTGTGGATTTTTGAAAAAAATATTTGAAAAATTTTGTATAGGAAATTTAGGGTTGTTACAGTCTTCAGCTGGAGGGTCCGGCTGTAACATCATTCCTACCATGTCTTGGAATAGAAGGGCCATTTGTTTTATATTGGCTGCTTGTTCCGCAGCCTCTTTGTCCTTCTTCTCAAGCATCCTACGAAGGAATTCAGCATCGGTCTCGTGTTCGCGACGTTGTTCTGATGACGCCTCCGGGCTTTCTTTTGGCCCGGTGAGTGCGGCAATTGCAGTTAGCATCTCCTGGAGCTTCTGTTGCTGTTGTTCCTGGGCTCTGGTAATGGATCGGGTGAGTGGTCGGTGGCCCATAGAAGCTCGGCTATCCTCCTTCCCAGATGCTATGTAGACAGTGTGCACCACCATGCCCCCAGACTTGAGGCGTTTAGATTCAGTGCCTTTGCGATTTGCCAAAGGCGCAGGAATCTTCTCCGACCTCCTTCTTTTGTGGGCGATCGAAGTTGAGGGGGCCGTTGTAGTGGGCACCCAAGTAGTTGTTGCTTTTTCTGGCTTGACAGAGGAGTCCTTCTCCTGCCGAACCTTCATCTGTTTCTGTCGGCGGAGATAGTCTTGATCCATTACGGAGTCTTGGACTTGACGTCAGACCTTGTAAATTTAGAGGACAGCCGCTGAGGGGGCTGCTCCAGCTTCACCTTTGGGGCATTATCCACAGGTGTAGGAGATCTCTTCAATACGGCAGTTGGTGAGTTTTTGCGTACCCTTCTTAGCGGTTCAAAGCTATTCCCGGTCGGAACAGCAGCATCAATTTCCGCCGTCGGGGCTGGTGGAGTTAGCCCAGAGGAAGAGTTGCCCCCAGCCTTCCTTACTCGGCGCCAGTGGCATATCCCTAGTAGGAGGAGTGTTGTCTCCTGAGGGTTTTCAGCGGATTACACCCACAAAATCCTATAATAAAAGAGAGATGGTGAAAGTTATATAAAGATAAGAATTATAAAAGAAAGAACTTGAAAATAAGAGTTTTCAACTATACCAGCTTTTCAGTTGCTATGAGCCCTATCTTAATGGTCATGAAAAAATGTTAGAAATCACATTATCCTTCAATAAAACATCGCCTTTAGTTTTCATTCCTACCTTTCTTCCAAACATTGATCATATACCCCTACGTATGTGAACTGGACATCCCTACACTCAGAGAATTCAATTCAAGCAATCATACTCTTTTCCATCTACCTTAGTACTTTTTAATAGTTATTTAGATGGAATTTGCTCACATATTCTTCATGCGACCGTTAATACTTCTTGAGGTACTAACCGACCGATTACTCATGTACTTGCTAATTAGGTGTTTTTCCTCGTCTTGCAACACCTAAGGCTTAGCAGTGGCTTCCAAACCAGTTAGTCTAAGGCACTAGGTGATAAAGCACCCTCGCTATATTTTTTTATTGCTGCCTCGGTGATAACAAAACCGGTGTTCATTTTTCTTTTCACCATTTTATCTTTTATTCTCCACTTTTATTTTCTTCATACTTTGGCTTTTAGACAAGAGCATTTCAAGATATCCACTACTATCCCGAGTTTCAAGATGTGTTTAAGTGCGTATAGTAGGGTATCAATATTCAAATGTTTGGCTTCCAGAATAGGAACTATTTTTCAGGCTTATTTTTATCCCCAGATTAGTAATTTCCTTCATCTTACTAACCCTTGGGACAACAGCTCATAACTACTTATTACTAGTTTCATTTAAGAAAACATCTAACATTCTTGTTTTTCTTAAATATTCCTATCTTTTAAATATAATTTTTCACTTTCTACTTTTTTATTATCACAATTTTTTGTGTATGCTTATATATAGTATAATGCAAAGTAAGGCGTAAATAAGCACAGGAGCGCTGAAAAATGATTTCTTGGGAGCTTCTTACGATGGTATAGGAGCGCTGAAGCTCGTTGGCGGGAGCATGGTCCCGAAGAATAGCCCAGTGGTGGCTTGAGTTACCTGTTCCACTGGCATAGCGAGAGCTGCTGTTGCAGTTAGTGTAGTTTGAAGCCATTGATTTCTTGAAGAGCTTGAATATTCTGCCCCCTGCGTCGACCTTGGTCTTTGGCATGTGCCAGTTGTTTGAGGACCGATTCCGTCGGCAAGGCTGCTGCTTGGGGAGCCTTCCTGTGGACGACAGACATCCTATGGGCTTCCTCCATCGGCGTTGAGGCACCGAGGGTGGGAGGTGGGAGCATCGACCCAAAGAGAAGCTCGTTGATTTCTTGAAGAGCCGGATTGCAGAGATTTGAGGCTGCAAGTGACCCATACTTAACTCCGCCGGATATAACAGAGCCTGAGTTGCTAGGGTGGGAGAAAATGTCATTCTTCATAGAGACGAAATGCCGGCTTCAATATCCACTCCTCTAAGGGAAACCAAAAACATACACACCGCGATTATTTGATCGCGGGAAAAACACGACACACGAAGTGTGGAGTGGAAAGAGAAAAAGGTCCCACCGGGCGTGCCAGAATCTGTTTACCGCCGAAACACGGAGACGCGACCGCGTAGGTTCGTCTCTCCTGAGATTCGGGACAGATGCTATTCGGTGCTATCCGTCCACCTCTCCGAAGATGCCAAGTTGATTTATGGCACCATGTATCGGAGGTTTAGACGGATGCGTCCGATATAGCAGACTTCGTCAGATTCCCTCTCGTTCAAAGGGTTTTTGATTGTGGGGACGCTCTTCCCTGCAGGCGCAAGCCCCTGCAGTTAATTACGCTACCGCATCGCGGTAACAACTTTCTCCTTCTCCAGATGGTCACTTCGTGTCGTGGGTGTTTGTTTTGTTTGTGGTTGCCCGTGGATTGTATACGGAGACTAATTTATGTTGTCGCCCGTAGGACGTGGATTAGTCCAAATCCGTATTTTCTTAGATTTAGGTTTGGGGTTTTGGTTTAAGGATACGTTAGCCATATTTGAGGCTAAGATCAACTTAAACGTTTGTTAAGGACACGTTAGTCTAATTTGAGACTAAGATCGACTTAACGGGATCGTTTAGATCCAACAAGAGAGCATTTGGGGCTCTATTGTTTAGTTTAGAGACATTTCGGTCGATCTCCAGTTTAGGGACATGGTGGTCCGACATTCCCATTTTGGGGACGAATATTAGTTTAAGGACATTTCGGTCCAACATTCCCATTTTGGGGACGAATATTAGTTTAAGGACATTTCGGTCCATGAGTTTAAGGACCCCACAGTCTGTAGCAATGTATGGTTGTCGGGACCCGTCACCTCTCTGACGACGTTGAAGGATTACAACGACAAATATCAAAGGAGTTCAGAGATGTACCCTTGAACCGGGTGTAAATTGATTTGGGAGAGCAGTTGTGCTCAGTTCAATTTAAATTGAGGACTTATGGCCATAATTGGGCTAACTCCATTTGAAAATGTTCAACATTTTATTTATATTTGGCCTGTTAGACCTTTGTTTGGGCTCTGCCCTTTTTAAACAATACATAGCATTGGGCTTTTTATTTAAATGCATGGCATTTATATTAGGCCTGTTAGGCCTCTTAATTGGGCTCTGCCCCCCTTTTTTTAATAATGCGTAGCATTTGTTTTGGTCTGTTAGACCTTTTAATTGGGCTCTGCCATTTTTAATAATGCACAGCATTTGTTTTTCTGACAGTGCGCCACATGGTCTGTCAGACGCTCTGCGCCAATTAAAGAGTGCAAGGCGCCAGCGCACGTGTCACGCTCTTCTGAGCGCAAGTCTGTTAGCGCAGTGCGCTGCGCCAGTGCGCTGCTGACACGTGGCGCGCTCTGGTGCAGTGCGCCAATTCAAGAGCGCAGCGCTCTGTTTTTAGGACCGCAAGGCGCAGATTGACACGTGGCGCTCTCTGGTGACTTGCGCTAGTCCAATTAGCGCAACAACGCAAATTAAGAGTGCATGTCACTGTCCAATAGCGCGGAGCGCATCTTGATCAAATTTAGATCAAAGAAAAGAATTTTTCTCGCTCTAAAGAGGTTCTACCTCAGGATTCAAGAACCAATGGTTCATCAAAAGGTTGTGCCTTTATATAGATCAAAAGATCTAATAATGAAGTAAATTACTTCTTTATTGTTTTTGTGATTAGATCTTTATGATCTTTTTCTTTTTATTGAAGATCTTGATCTTGTTCTTAGATCTTTGATCATTTTAGAAGAAATTCTTCTTTTTGTGAGGTGTTTTCATCTCTGTTCTTTCAAGAATTTAATTCTTTACCTTGAAGAAGATGATCTTCTTTCTTCAAATGCTTGCCTTTCAAATTTTTCAGAGTTCCCCTTTTTTCTATATCTGTATCTGAGACTTGGAGTCTAGGGACATTTATATAGGGCAATTAGTTTGTTAGGTTAGTTACAGAGATTTTACTCTGATTGATCTGGGGATATTTTCCCACCGTTGGATCTTTGATCCTAAGGCCTCTGTTTTACAGAAGACAATCTTCTTATTTTAATAAGATTAGAAAGATCTTTCTAAAATTATTAATTCTGATTAATTAAACACTTTATTATTTAAATTTTAGTGCTGGCGCAAGCGCACCTGCGCTTGACACGTGTCGCGCAGCGCAGAGCACAAGTTATCTGAAGCGTTGCTTCCTTTATTTTTAAAATTTAAATTTTAAAACAGAGTCTTGCTCTGATTAGGGTGCACTGCCTTGGGCGCGGCGCCCCTTGCGCTGGCGTGTCTGCTTTTGACACGTGGCGCTCTGAGCGCAGCGCAAGAGATCTGAAGCGTTGCTTCACCTTTTGAATTTGAAATTCAAACAGAGCTTTGCTCTGATTGGGGGAAACAACCCCCTTAACCTTGCTATACATTTAAAGTAGAGCACGAGGTAATGACCTACCTCCACACACACGCATATACAACCTAAAACGATATCATCAAAAAAAACTTAGAATACGATAAAACAATACTTTCATTTAAATACCATATTCTTAATAAAACCATTTCTAAAAGTTTTAGATTTGATACACTTTTAAATAAATACCTCTTATTAGGAAAACATGATAAGTTGTGGACATCGATCGTTTACCTAAACCTGACTTTGTGGTGTCTAGGCTAGGCAAGTGAGAAAGGTAACTTTAAAAGGCCCGTCTCACGGTGATTCAGGAGCGGATCCCTCCTTTCCTCACTTGTACTTACCTGGCCATAATTGGCGGTGAAGAGGAGATTTGTGGCATCTAACAACTTATCGTTCAGACCATTTAGAAATATGCTAGTTGACTTAGGAAACCCTAGAATCTAAAATACGGAAAATTTACATTTTTCAAATAAATACCTTTTACTTTATAAAACCATTTTCTAAAGGATTAGTATTTTACAATCTTTGCAAAGCGCCGCTACAACCCATTTTTGGGGAACCCGTTCGGGATGGTGCGTATTATCGCACATCCTCGGGCTTAGTTGTGCGAGATTCAGTCCTCCGCAAGGAGCATTCGGTCTTGAAAGGTTTAAAATACGACATATTAAGAAAATGAGATTTTTGGAATATAAAATATTTATTAAATTTTTTTTGTATAAATATATGCATATTTATCATTTAAATATCTATTTTATTATAATATAAATATTCTACCTTTTTCTAAAAATCCCAAGAATGAATTTACACTAAAACACCATAAATTTCAAATAAATCAATATTATAGATAAATACCTTTATTTGTAAAAACTAGGATATTTTCACTAGAAATGTCACAATATAAAATCCACCCTCATTACAACTCTAAAGACGAGTAATAAATACTTGAGGTGTATTTTGAAAAGTATATAAAAGTGTTTTTACATAAAAAAAACCCTCAAGTTTTATAAATTACCCTGAGGACCCTAGCAATTATAAAACTTCGATTCACATTTCTGATTGTCTGACTCGGGCTTGAGTCTGATTAATCTGACTTGAATATGATTCAAGTCAATCCATGATCTACAAGATTCCAATTCAATATGAACACATGAATCCATGAATCCAATTATCAATTTATACAACTTGACTGAACCAAACCATGGATATATTCCTTTTACATGATTCTCAGTTATTCCATTTACATGACCCTACGGTTACAACCGTTTCCTGATATCATGGTTTCGGTCAGTCAGTCAATCAATCTTACAATCAATACAATTTACAAGATAACAATACAAACAAGACATCGCAGGGTTTAAGGGGTAGATTGGTACGGAAGGTGTTAAAGGTGGCACGAGGTGGTCAGATTAAGACACCTAACCTATATTCCGTTGCTGTTGTACCGTGGCCTAACGGTTCCTTGTACATTCCGTTTGCCCTGGTCTCTAGCATATAGAGACCCCCCTCGTATACCCTGGCATCCTTCTGTACCAAGCTACAAACAACAGCGTTAACACAACATTACAACAATAGTATACAACTTTAAAAGATATCTTCTTATTCTGTCTATTATATTTTCCTCTTACCTTTGGGACTTACCGAGCGACCTGTTCGCTGACGACATTTTATTTCTTTCTTCTTTGAATGTCGTCAGGTGATTTGGACCCAGCAGAGATTGAGCCATCTTAAGAAGACTTGGAGCAGTTTGCCGAAGACCCTGCACTTTAGTTTCATTGTACACTTTTCCTTTCTGTACTTTTCATTTCCTGTTATGCCACTGTTTAGGCATCTTTTTATTTCAGTTGTATTTCCTTTTCATGCATTGTACAAAAGAATGTTAATAAATAAAAGTTGCTGTTTTTATTACCTCTTGTCTCTTGTGTATTCTTTTTATATTGCTTAGATACGCTTAGCGTATGTACTTTTGAGTATATACGTAGCGGACCTCGTCGCGTCCCCTTCGCCGTACACTGGGAAGCGGGGCGTGACACAAACACATCCCTGCCCGGAATGCTTCCAGGTACAGGGCAATCTCTTTACCCTGTACCTGGTTTGCCCGTTCACCCTCCCTGGCCAAACGAAGTGAATAGCTAGAGGGGATATGAAATCAATCCCGGATGTCAGAAAGCTCATCCAGACGGTTCAAGACCGATAGCGCATCGCGGATGTTCCCGATACGCACCTTGGGGGCCCTTGTCTCCCCTCGACGACGTGAGACAAGGGCGACACCCCCCTCAGAAGAAGAAGAAGAAGAGGAACTCTCTCGGCTATCGGAAGCCGAGAAGAAGAAGTCCCACTGGACTCGGCTTCATAAACTGAAGCCTCATCGCCCGAATCGATCCCTATTACGTCAACAGATACTTCAGAAGAATACATCTAACCTGATTGAAGAAAGGACTTTCTGAGAAAAATTTTGGTTGAAGTTCAGACCTAAGCAGAGGGGCGCCGATCAATTTTCAGGCAATGAGAGTCGACTAGGGTAAAGTGTCGGCCATAGGAGAGCCACTCCTATTTATACACTCCATGAGGAGGCATCCAACGGCTCAAATCGGTTCCCGCCAAAACGAAGCGTCGTGCCTACCAGACATCAGGGCTCCACATGGTGACCGTCCATTAGACACGTCTCCTCACGGCAGGATTCGGTGACGATTCCTCACGTTCCGCCACCCAGCGGCGGACACGTTCCACGTAATCCAACCGGCGGGCGAACGAAATGGCGCCCACTCTTTAAATACGCAATCATTTCGCTGATCCGCTGACATCACCATAGATACGCGCGGGAACTGAGAAGTTTTCGTAAGCCACCACGTAGATCCAGTGACCCAAGAAGAGCTGCCGTCAAACGCCCCGCCATCATCGAGTAGCCCCTCACAGGGAAATCTTCGGCTGAGTCATGAAAAGCCGGGCTTACCACTCTCGATCCTGGACCATAAATAGATCAGGATGAGAGTAGGGGCTGATGATGAGGCTCATGAATGGGAACACCCCAGATTGTGACACGTGGGAGATGACATGTCGCCAGCGCATACCCTCTAGACCCCTGGGGGCTACGACGGGGAGTCAGTGTGTGACACATTACGAGTCTTCCTTGGGACCACGTGATGAGGTGGTGCCCGACCTTTCGGAAAGCCTCCCTGGAGTACCCCCTATATGCGATGAGGGAGCCGAGACTCCTCAGCCTCCTCGCTCGACTCCGAGCTATCTATCGAGCTGAAACTCCTCGTCCTCCTCGCTCGACTTCGAGCTATCTACCGAGCTGAGACTCCTCGGCCTCCTCGCTCGACTCCGAGCTAAGACTCCTCGGCCTCCTCGCTCGACTCCGAGATGAGACACCTCGGCCTCCTTGTCAAACCCGGGGCACGGAGCCCAAGCGCCCCCGTAACGGCTCCGCGTATCCCGCCAGAACGAGATTCCCGCCGCTCCACGTCCCGCATTCCACGCTGGCACGTTTTTCCGTTAATGAGCGTATCTCGCCATTAATGGGCATATCCCGCCATTAATGCGAACGTGTCATAAGGGCGTAACGGACGGCGAGAACCTCATGCCGGATCGCTCCCACGTGACCGCTATATAAACCCCCTCTTCCAGACGATCCAGGTAGGTAAAAATTGATTCCAATACGCCGCTACCCAGCCTTTATACCTCGGTACTTACTTGATCGTCGGAGGGTCCTACGGTGATCACCTACCCCGGGACTTTCCCTGCAGGTAGCTCGGTATCAACACCAACCTATTGAGATCCACGCGTCCAATTTTCACTCTCAATCTCAACCGTTCAGAAACGCTTGCAGCAAGAACTGACGGAGGATAACATCTGAGGGAGATTTCAACCTCCATCACTACTCTAACTATGAAACCCACTACGTGCATTACACTCATTCACTCTTGGGCTTTCTGGCTCTTGATCTTGGACTTCGAATTTGCAATCAATTTCAACACAAAGCACCGTATGTGCAAGTTCTTGCGTGTGTTGTGATCTCTAAACAATTAAACCATCATTATAATTTGTAGGTTTATTTTAACTAAACGATCCTCTAGTTTTTCCAACCTGTCCAAAACTTTTCTACGATTAAAATCCATCATCAAAACCCCTCGGTGCTACCTTTAGTTAAATAGCATCGTCCTGTCTATTACATGAGTTGACCCAACTCATCCAGAATTCTTAAAGGTTGTTCTAGGAATTGTAGGGCCGTTTGGAGATAAAAGAGACTGAAAAATGTAAATACTAAACGTCAGGAGCGTTCTGTTTAACAGAAAGATAGTAAAGTCAGAGGGTTTTGGTGACGAGAGCTAATCGTGGGGGTTTCAGGATGAAAACCACATAATGATTTTTGGTGTAAGAAGTTCATATTTAGCAATCTTGGATTAGTCTGAGGAATGTTAGGATTTCTATAATTAAAATGTGGGAATATATAGCATATTGTAAGAGATTGACTCATTGTAAATCCCCAGTTCCCGTTTATATTTTCCGTATATTTTTCCAGATTTTTTCCTTGAATTTTCCTATTATTTTAATGAATTTTATATAATTTTCTTTATCTTAATTTCCTAAACTCTAACATAAACAAAATTCCCAAACCCGATCTCTACCCAACCCGACCCATGCCAACCCGACCCGTCTCCCCTCATCTTCCTTCCTCGTTTCCTTTTCCCGACACTTCCCTCGCGCAACCTCCTCGCCCCCGCTTCTCGCGCCCATGACGACCGCACCCACGCACGCTTCTCGCGCCCGTTCGCCATTTCCTCGCGCCAGCCTCCACTTACCTGCTCACTCCCCAACGGCTTCAAGCCCCCAACGGTGTCCCCACGACTCCTTGCTCCCCACGATGGCCGCGCCCATCTCCCCACGCTCTCCCGCGATGGCCGCGCCCATCTCCCCACGACCCGTACGTCTCCAACGATCACGATTCCCTCGTCACTCTTTCTACTTCACCCTCTCTCCCTCATTCTTTCTCCATTTTTCGCACCCTCCCGCTCTTTCTCGCTACCTCTAAAACTCTCTCACCAAACACCCACTGCCACCTCCAACAACCCTCACCGGAGACACCCTGAACCGTCGCCGATCTCGCCATCATCAACGATTCCCCACGGCTAACCCTCACAGCCGCAGCCCGCCACCTACAACCAAGCCTCTCTGCAGCTCCGGCCAAGCCCAAACTCCTTCGTTGCCGGCGTGCCCTTGTCACCACCTTCCCTGAGCGCCGCAACCACCTCCTCAACACACCACAACACCCCTCTCCATTTCCCTATCGACTCCATGACCTCCAAGCGTCCAACTCCGAGCCACAGCACCCGAACCCAACACCTTCATCCCTGCACCCTCACCTGAGCTCCGACCCCGTCGCCTCCGCGCCTCGCCGATCATCTCCGAGCTCCCCCGTGACCTGCTGACCCTCCCCGATCCACCAACTCCAAACCCAGTACTGCCGAGCTCGCTGCCGTTGCCGCCATACGCACTGCCCGAGCTCACTGCCGTAGTTGTCGTGTTCGTGCCGTGATCGTGATCGTGATCGTGCCCGTGCCGCGCCATCCATTATCGTCGTCGCGATCGTCTGAGGCAAGTGAACCTCCTTCACTTGTTCAAATCATGCTATGTGCATACCTAATGTAATAAACACGGTTTAGTAACTTAATTGGTCGGAAAATGTATGAGGTGTGTTCGTGTAAACAAAATAGATAGCATTCACATACACCACCGAGTGCTCGATGGAAGCACCCTATTAAAAATCCCCAAATATATTATTGGAAGATTTGATTCATATTAACTAGTGATGTGTAAGAAGTTGGTATTAGATAATTGAGATATCAAATGAAATGGGACATCCAACTGGTTACGTCAAATCTGAAAATCACCGTATGCGTAACATTTTAAAATTTGTAGTTATTTGGATAAAATTCTAATCATGGTGTTCCAGGGTTCGTATCGAACCTAACTAGATAATCTACAACCCTATGTAATTAGTTTTGGAATAATGAAATTTCATGACTCTGAAAAGTGAGGAGGAACGAAATTCTGGACTGCAGTCCGGGATAGCATTCTACGGGGGAACCTGAGTTTTAAGCACCTGTACCTACCTGTATAAACTGGAAATGCGCGGAGCCCCACATGGTTGCATAGACAACTTAATTATCTAACCTATGAAATTGGTCCCGTATATTTTTACGGTCGTTTGATATTTAAATTGTATTTTGGAATGTCATTGTGTTCTGCAGTTTCTGCAGAAATGTTCATTACATTGTCACATTAATCTGAACATAATTTCTGACGTAGAGGTGCGATTGATAATCCGTTTGGTGCGTTGGAAACTTAATTGGCAGAAATAGATTTTATTCAACTAGGAAAATACCTGAATCTGAACATAATCACTGGTAAAATGCGCGCGAAGTTGGGCTTCCAGTTCTGAAACTGGATTCCCAGAAATCGATCGCTGCCTTCAAATGATGATAACTCCCTAACCTGAACCCCGATTGACCTGAAATAAATTTTACAGTTTAAATAATCAAGTGTGCTTTATACACTATTTATATTATTTTGGTCGATTCTAGGCGTATGATTTACTGTAAATTTTACAAGTTACATGGCATTGGTCGTTATAAAATAGTGAATGCATGTTCAGTGCATTTCTGCATATTTTCATGCTTGAGTTATACCTGCTGCATAGTGATTATCTGCATTGTCGATATATTAATATTAGTGATTGGATTGTGGCAAATACGACAGTGATATTGATAAGTGAAAAAGAGATTGAAAGCGACAGTGATACGTATTTGTCCACAACCTATCTAATACATGAATGCATACCAAAACCTGGGGAATGGGGAAATCAAGATGGAATTGAACTCGTATTTAGCGAGGTACAGTGATTTAGAGGATGATCATTCGCTATCAGTGATATATAAAGACACACACACACACACACACTTTAGGTCGTGGGCCTAGCGGCACGGCTGACAGGGTTATGTCCCGGGCACAGTGGACCGTAGTCTCGGACATGCACGAGACCCTTGTTAAATACGAGCATCCTCTCCACCATTTGATTTCATGGAATTAGTGACCGTTAAGTAGTGACATATGCATTGCTTAATTCACCGACATGATACTCATATTGCACCATTCATATTCAGTTGTTGTTATTATACACATGTTCTACAATTCATTGTACTCCTCATATTTAATAATAGCGCACGCACATTATATATATTTATTGCTATATGCATCGTCCTGACAACCTGAGTGTGCATGCTCAGAGGACGAAGTGGATCCAGTCCAGATGCAGGACTTATTCTTCGAGATCGCGGAGATCTAGACTGCATCACCAACGCTACTTTCTTTGATTTCAGCATTTGTTTTATTGGTTAGTTGTTTATTATGTGAAATAAATGTAGCTCGAACTCTTTTCAATTGCAATGTAATAAAGTTGTGAACTGTGATTTTTCTTTACTCAAGTACTGTTTATTGACTACCATGTAATGGTAGAAGCCGAAGTGTGATTGCGGCGGGATTATTTCCTGACCGTAGGAGCATGGCTGGCCCAGTCACCCCTCATATCCCGTATTTTGGGAAGCGGGACGTGACACTCATACCTAAAGATCTTTATGGTATCTGTAAGTTATTTTTGTACTAGTTTGTGCTAAGCTCACTGCTGGTCCTAAAATAGCTATTTAACTATATAAATATCAAATGAAATTGCACGTAGTGTTGAGATTAAAAGTAATATTAAGAACGAGACCCTTTTCCCCTAAATATTCCCTCTTGCACTTTTTAATTATTTAGTTCTGATCCCCGTCAAAGAGTAAAGTTTAGAGAAAGATCATGAAGACAAAAAGCTATGAATTTTTTTTTAATATGCTTTTTTTGGCAATGGACTCATCACATGGGTACGTACGAGCCTCATTGAATAATGGGTGAAACGGGCAGTGATTTGTTGGCGTTTATTGAAGAAATTATAATAAATGGGGGGGAATATTGATGGCAACATGTGAGGTGTCGGTGGAGGGGGCAGGAAGCACGTGCGAGTGCGTTAAACTAACGTGTGGATGAGGAGGGTGAGGACTCAGCGGTGGACGCGGTTTTGGGCTGCCTCGTTGTCGGGAGAAGTTAATGACACCTCATGCAGTCAGCACACGTTGCGTTTCACAGGATTTATACCGACGCTGCATCTGGATTGAGTTTCTGTTCATATAGACATAGAATTTGCAATCAAATTTAACCTTTTTTTTATAATCAAATATCCTAGAAAATTCTGAGTGCACTCGTACAACCGAATGGGATACTTTGCAAGAAATAACAGCTGGATTGGAATATAACCTAAAAATCTTGATTTTGAACAAACGAATAGCCAAAACAAAAGCCTGCGCTTATTAAATATCAATTGCATGAAGCAGCCGGCAATTCAGCCACATTATATGAGATCGATCTTGAGTTGGTTAGTGCTTGGAGACGGTGGTCTTGGTGGTGGTGGTGGTGTGGCCGGAGCTGGCGTTGTCTCCCATCCCTACTGCATTTTTCACTGCATCTGCCGTTCCTTGAGCCATGTTTTTCACCTGCTCTCCGGTATGCTGAATGAATCCTCCGGCCTCCTCATTGGTCTCCCTTGTAGACCGTGCTGCTTTGTCCATGAGATCGTCCTTCTTGACCTTAAACATTAATTAATCGAAACACAAATTTTACTGGTATCCATTTGATCGTCCTTTTGAGAGTGCCAATCATATAAAAAGGGTTAGAGATTTCTTAATAATTTAAGAAGCTCATATCTCTGGAAGAGGGCTGTCAAAAAAAAAAACGCATGGAGAGACTCCACGTCCGGAAATTAAAAGGTTGGATCAATAGTAAAAGTGGCAAATTGCAGACATAATAACAATTTGTAAAAATCAGCTAAAGAAAGAGTAATAAAGGTACAGTGTTTGGCTGAAAACAATTTTTCCTACCATTTTAGTACTGTAGATACACTGAATTTCCTTCTATGATCTCAAAAGAAAATACACCCTTCATAATTTTTTTCGACGATAGAACTTTTTACATTGTTAATTCAAGGGTGAAAAATTGGTAGAATGGTATGATATTTAGTGTATCCGCATTTTAGATGGTAAAGATGATGATGATGATGGATGCTTGTCGGAAAAAATAATAGATCATATAGATTTTTGACGCCACCTAATGAAAAAGTCGCATAAGGCCTCTTTTCTCTCTTGCTCTCTCTCTTTGTATATATATATAAAATTAAAATCGTGTGCATTTAGTAATAAGAGAGATTAATACACACAGACCTGTGCCTGGCCCGCAGCCTGGCCAGCCTTAAACCTGATATCGCTGTGATCAGCCATCTCTAATTTAATTCGTTGAATGGTTAATTGATTGATTAGTAGTAATTGATGAAGTTATTAAGGAGAGAGAGGGTAATCAATGGGTATTTAGAGCAAGAGGGAATGCAAAAATGCATTGGAACACGTGTAAGTTTAGAGCTAATTTTATGGAAACACGAGTCATGCATCGCTTGAATAGTGGAATCGGTGCTTTTGACTAGGAAATGCTCGGTTGAGCTTATGTTTCTCATTAATGAGGCATCGCCCGGTTTCAAATTATTTCAATTTCCACAGCTTAAACAAATAAATTCCATCGAATTATTCTTATAGATGCTCTTTTTGATGCGCTTGTTTTCGGTTATCAAACCGACGGCCTCTTTCCCAAAAGTTGCGTGTAGATAAAGGGTGAGTTAAATTGTTATAAAATTCCCTTGCGAAGTTTTCCGCTGTCAAAAATCTCATGGGCCAAAGAATCTTATCTAAACCGATCGGATAATTTTTCCATTCTCAAAACCCTATGCATGCAATATCTGTATGGCTGCCTGCAATATCTTGTTATTCTATATATATCAAAAGATACCATACAAATATGCCGTTAGCTGCATACGTATTGCAGAAAACTGCATACATACCGCATATCGCAGTAAACTGGATATTGTACTGTTTGACTGAGTACAAATTTGCATGTAGAGTGACATTTATGGGCTTGGGTTTGTATTTAGGTTTGGGCTTCAAGGGCAAAGGAATTGAATTGTTTTGATCCATGTAGCTTGATAAGTTGCTCCTAGTAAAGGCCCAAAAATGAAATATAGGTCAAACGAATAGCTTAGTTCTTTAGGGTAAATTTGGGGCCCATTTTGTAACAACACTTTAGGGTAAATTTAATTAAGCATGATGGTTTATGAACGAATAGCTTAGTTCTTAAATGCTGCCCAAAGGTAAATTCAAGCATGATGGTTTTTAGCAGTTTTCAGAAAAATACTACAAAAGTTAAAATTTTCATTAAATCCTTGTTTTTCTAGCATACAAAATTTTAAAATTACATTAAATTAAATTTGAGGGCCACAACATTTTTGCATGAAGATTTCGAGAATTTTATTAGGATTCTAAAATATGGATTTTTATTTTCTTTTGAATAATAATTCGTAATTTGATGCAAGCAGAACTAGTTCAAAAGCTAGATCTCTTGCTCAACGGCAAATAGCTCTTACGACTAAGCTATAGCAGCGCTTAGCTAAAATAGCGATCTTGATCTTGATCCTGAAGGGGAAATTTTTTTTATCTAACACCTAATTTAGGATTTTAAGGTGGGGGAGAAAGTCGTTTAGGATGAACTATGTTTGCAGTTCTGTATTCGTCAGATCGTGCACAAAGTACATGTTAACTTGAACTAATAAATCTTATGGTAATTTTTTTTTAACCAAATCGTCTTCTTGAAGACCTGCTATAGAATCTTAGGTAAATTTCAGTAAAAAATTCTTAACTATTGCCATTTTTCACTTTAATACCTTAAGGTTCATAAATTATGGATTTATATATTAAAATCTACGTCTACCAAATAGGCCCTGACACCAGCTTGACATTTTACCATTTCACCCTTTTATTAAAAAAAACCTAACCCAACTCTCATCATCAACTAGAAAACACTAAACTAAGCCCTCCATTTTCTCTATCTAATCTTCTCATTGAAAAGAAGAAGAAAAACATGATAGAGGTCCTTTTCGGGTCTCCTTCAGATGTTGTCTTCCGTCGATCTCCCGGTGGATTCTGGAGGTGATCTTCCGTTGCGTGCGGATCTCAATGGGTTTTGAGGAGATAGGTGATTTAGAGGAGTTTGGCGCCAAGTACCTGCAAAGAAGTCCCGGGGTGGTTTGGTACCACCGAGGGCCCTCCGACGATCAAGTTAATATTAGATCCGAGTAGCGTAACGGCTAAGTGGAGTAAACATGGTTTACTTGACCCCTCTGTGATGGGGGTTTATATAGTGGTGGTAGCACGCAACAGCAGGCGCGAAAATCTCGCCGGCGGTTACGTTCCCGACGTCACGCCCGCGCGGAGAGCGGATCGCCCATTAATGGGGATCGTGATGGCATGGAACGTAGGATATTGCTGACGGAGAATCTGTGCATGGCGGGATTTGCGAAGCGGCGGTTACGCCCGTGAGCGGTGGAGTTGGTCGGAGGACCGAGGAAGACGTCCTCGGCTGAGGAGCTCGGGGGCGAGCGAGAAGGCCGATGAGTCTTGGTCTTGTGGCAGCTCGGGGCGAGCTGAGGGGCCGAGGATGCCCATTTGCAGGGGGCCTCGAGGAGGGCCAGCTCGCGCATGCAGGTCGGGTATTGGGGTGGCCTGGTTGGTCCCTGTGGGCCCTTTCTTCTGAGTTCTGGGACACGTCATCTGCCACGTGTCCAGCTCTTGGGGGTCGCCAATATTAAGCATCACCATTATCCCCCCACTCTTGTCCCGACCAGCTAGCAGGTCGGGTCAGGAGTGGACTACCGGACCGCCCGGGGTGAGCTCCCTCCTGAGGTTTCGCCGGGACGCGTCCCCGGGCCGTGAGCTGTCTTTTCTGCTAACGAATCAGAGCAAGATCTCTGCATTTAAGGAAGGTGCGCCGGTTCGTGCATCTTGCCTTTGAAGTGACGGTCCATGTGTCAAGCGTCGGTTGGCTGACGCGACGTGTGCAGGCCTGCGACGCCTAAAAGGGTGCGGTCCAATGTGGGAACGACAAGTGGAGCAACCGGAGCTGTTGGACGCGAGGAGGCGTTTAGGCGGGAGATGAAGGGTGCCGTTGGATGAGGTCGCTCGTGGTGATAAATTGGGGTGGGGCCCGTTCTAGGTCCCCTACTCCTTCATATTTCCTTTCTTCTAGGCCTTGGCTGCTCGGCGCTCTTCTTCTTTGGGGTACATGGTTCGTTCCCACTCTTTGGGTCGCTCGTTCCAGAGGGAGGCCAGCGACGCGGCCGTGCCCCTGGCTGGCCCATGTCCTGCGTCGAATATTCTGTCGGCGATAGGGCCGTCCGCTTCGTTGGCGGCTCCTGGTGATTGTTCTGGCGCCGGTCAGAGACGCCCACGGTCATCCGAGACCTAGACAGGAGACAGAGGGGAGGGCGAGGACGGTGTCCCCTTAAGAGGAAAATGATAGTTTCTCGTGCGCCGCCGTCGATGGTCCCGGAGGGGATCCCCGTGCAGGAGGGTGATGCCGTCTTCATGGTTCCGTCTGGGCTTTCCGTCGCTGCCGGCCTGCTCGCCGGGATGGAAGAGTCGGTAATAGGAAGACTTCCGTATGGCCCCCTAAGGGCCCAAATGGAGGCCATAGCCCAAGGGGCGGTCCAGGTACGAACTCATCCACGCATTGTTTTTGGTCTTCCTTTCTTTGGCCCGAGAGCCTCCCAGTTTCTCATCCGGTTCTCGTCAGGACCTTCAACACTGCGCCATCGCTACCTGTAAGGAGGCCGAGGGGGCATTCCACGCATCGAGGCCGGTAGGGACGTCTCCTTCGGAGGTCGAGGACCTACGGCGTGACCTGCGTCTGGAGAGGGCTAGGGCCGATGTCCTGGCAGCCCGTGCGGAGGCTGCGGAGCTCGCCAATTCAGCGAATCGGGGCGTCCATCGTCGCCTGAGTGCGTCCCTCCGGGTTTCCGAGAGGAAGCTGGCGGACCTGGCCGATCGCTTCGCGACCATGAAGAAGGAGAGAGATGCCAGCAGGAGGGATGCCGAGGCGGCGCTTCTGGCGGCCCAGACTGCCGAGGTTCGGGCTAGGAAAGCCGTGGCCGATTACAAGGTATCTGTAACAACTCCATTTTTAATGTACAAAGAATTGATTTAAATTCAAAATATACTTGGAGTATTTAATGTTGCTGATATCTCTTTAAGTATTTATTTCACACCATAATTACAAGAAAGAGCTTGTTGCTCATTGGTAATACCTTGCACTGCTGAACTAAGCCACCAAAGTTCAAATCTCCTGCCCCACATTATTTATAATATTCTTTTGTTTTAAATTTTATAGAAGCCCAACAGTCCAACAGCCATAATTCCAGAATTTCCCACTACCCATGAAAAGTTAAATGCTTCAGTAGCTACCCTCGGCGACCCTCCACCTCCCGAGCGCCTGACTCGGCTCGACTGCGGACCGGCCGACTCGGGCCGGCGCCGCGGGCCGGACTCGTCCGGTCGGCCGAGTCATCAACAGAAGAAATTTACCCCTTCACCTCCCCCACTCCCCTGCATACTCTAAATTCTGTAATAATTTCCAGAGAGCACATTAACTCTCATTCAATCCATTTTTAATACCTTTTTCCTATTATTTTTACATTTTTTTAATTAAAAACCCTACACTTATGTTAACCCTATAAATACACCCCTACCTCCTACCCTCTCATCCCAAAATTCTGAGCCCACTCTTTCAAAATCTCAAGAAAACCTTGGTACTTTGGAAACGAGCGAAAGACGAAGCGCTGACGAAATCGACTGCGAATTTCCGGTGATCGTGCTAGGAACTCTCGACGACGAATCGACGCACCGGCGAATCCTCTACTTCCCTCTCACTCTCTAGTGTTGTCCAAACCCGTAAGTCCCCATTCTATCTCTCTTTCTTATTCTCTAAAATACGAAATTACAAAACCCGACGGAATCGGAACAAATCCGATTTCCGATTCGGTTTTCTATAAAATTTCACTTCTCACCAATTCAATCATGCTTAAACATCTTATTGTTGACTATTAAACACTTAACATATAATTTGAACAAGTTTTCTCACATGAAATGATAGTTTTTTCTATATATCGTATTTTTCACTTAAATACCACAATGTTTCGTTTTCACATTTAACCCCCTTAATATTTCTATACCTTAAAGTAGATCACGAGGTAATGACCTACCTCCTCACACACTTATATGCAAACATAACACGCTACCTTGAAAACTTAGAATACGATAAAACAATACTTTCATTTAAATACCATATTCTTAATAAAACCATTCCTAAAAGTTTTAGTTTTGATACACTTTTAAATAAAGATCTCTTATTAGGAAAATACGATAAGTTGTGGACATCGGTTGTTTATCTAAACTTGACTTTGTGGTGTCTAGGCTAGGCAAGTGAGAAAGGTAATTTTAAAAGGCCCGTCTCACGATGAATCGTGAGCGGATCCCTCCTTTCTTCACTTGTACTTACCTGGCCACAATTGGTGGTGAAGAGACGATTTGAGATATCTAACAACTTGTTGTTTAGACCATTTAGAAATAGTATAGTTGAATTAGAAAACCCTAGAATCTAAAATACGGAAAATCGACTTTTGCAAATAAATACATTTTACTTAATAAAATCGTATTCTAAAGGATTAGTATTTATAAATCTTTGCAAAGCGCCGCTACAACCCATTTTGGGGAATCCGTTCGGGGTAGTACGGTTTATCGTGCACCCTCGGAGTTAATAATGCGAGATTTAGACCTCCGCAAGGAGCATTCGGTCTCGAAAGATTTAAAATACAATATCTTAAGAAAATGAGATTTTTAGAATATAAAATATTTATTAAAAATTATTTTTGTATAAATATATTTATATTTATCATTAAAACATTTATTTTGTTATGATATAAATATTCCACCTTTTTAAAAAAATCACAAGAATAAATTTTACATTAAAATACCATGAACTTCAAATAAATCAATATTATAGATAAATACCTTTATTTATAAAAACTAGGATATTTTTCACCGGAAATGTCACAATATAAAATTCACCCTCATTACAACTCTAAAGACGAATAATAAATACATGGGATGTATCTTGAAAACTATACAAAAGTATTTTTACATAAAACCCCCTCAAGTTTTATAAATTACCTTAAGGACCCTAGTAATTATAGAACTTCGATTTACATTTCTACTGTCTGACTCTGGTTTGAGTCTGATCATAATCTGACTTGAATATGATTCAAGTACAATTTACAATCTACAATATTCCCATTTCAATATGAACACATGAATCTATGAATCCAGTTATCAATCTATTCAACTTGACTGAACCAAACCATAGATATACTTTCCATGTACATGAATCCAGTTTACATCCATTACATCCGTTACTGATATCATGGTTTCGGTCAGTCATCCAACTATATAACTTATACAATACAATATAACAATACAATCAAAATACTACGGGATTTAAGGGGTAGATTGGTACGGAAGGTGTTAAAGGTGGCACGAGACAGTAAGATTAAGACACCTAACATGAATCCTGTTGCTGTTGTACCGTGGCATAACGGTTCCTTGTACTTTCAGTTTGCCCTAATCTCTAGCATATAGAGACCTCTCTCGTATACACTGGCATCCTTCTGTACCAAGCTACAAACAACAGCGTTAACACAATATTATACAATATTATACAACTTTAAAAGATACATTCTTATTCTGTCTCTTCTATTTCTCCCTTAACTTTGGGACTTACCGAGCGACCTGTTCGCTGACGACATTCTATTTATTTCTTCTTTGAATGTCGTCAGGTGATCTGGACACAATAGAGATCGAGCCCACCAGTGAAGATTTGGATCAGTTCCTCGAAGACCCCAAGCTCTAGACATTGTACATTTCCATTCAGTATCTTTAATTTCCTGTTATGCCATTGTTTAGGCATCGTTTTTAATTCAGTTGTATTTCCTTTTCATGCATTGTACAAAAGAATGTTAATAAATAAAGTTGCTGTTATTTTTATATCTCTTGTCTCTTGTGATTACTTATATATTGCTTAGATACGCTTAGCGTATTTACTTCACAGTAAATACGTAGCGGACCAGTCGTGCCCCTTTCGCCTTATACCGGGAAGCGGGGCGTGACAGGTTTTGTTGGTGGCCCATGCAGGTTAGAGCTGTATAGAATCATACTATGCAGTTCTGTTCTGCGTGAACAACCTAAGCAATATAATACAAGAACCAGCAACATTCTTTACAATTCATGTTCCTTGAATCTTACAATTTCATATTTATTGAATCTTATCATTTCAAATATTTGAATCTGTCCTAACCTAAATTTTTCTTCAAGGTTATGGATTCCCCGAACAACACCAGCACCAATGTCAACAACACACCTCCAGCCCTACCACTCACACCTGCTGTCCCTGCTCCGATCAACGAGCAGACGGTTCTGCTTGAGGCAATCCGAAGCCTCCTAGAGGGTCAGCAGCAGCAGACTGCTCTTTTGATGAACCGTTCCGAGGCAGACGCACTTGGGGTAAAGCAATTTAGGGTTTTACATCCCAAACAGTTCTCTGGAAAGGAAAGCCCACTTGAAGCTGAGGAATGGGCATAGAGCATAGAGGATGATCTGGCGGCAGCACAAGTGCCAGACATAGCTTGGGTTCGTGTGGCGAAACTGCAGCTCACGGACAATGCTCGCAACTGGTGGAAGGCGGAAGAAAGCCGTCTTGAACAGCCTATCGAATGGAAGACTTTCCGCGACATGTTCGACACTAAGTACTTCCCTGAGACTGCCAGGTTCGACATGGAACAGCAGTTCATCCATCCGCAACAAGGTTCGATGTGGACCAAAATAGTAGATGAGTATGACGCTGAGTTCACCATGCTTAGTCGGTAAGATATGTCTCAATAATTCGAATTTTTTATCACATATTACACAGCTAACACAATATTTTTAACAGATTTGCGGCACACCTTATACCGACGGATGATATCAAAGCCCGTCGCTTTCAACAAGGTTTGGATTCGGAAATCCAGGCGGCACTGGCCACAGGAGATTTTCCGACTCATGAATCGGC
Organism: Agapanthus africanus; assembly: GCA_030015575.1. Classification (NCBI taxonomy): domain Eukaryota; kingdom Viridiplantae; phylum Streptophyta; class Magnoliopsida; order Asparagales; family Amaryllidaceae; genus Agapanthus; species Agapanthus africanus. The sequence continues at coordinate 44,099,569 of CM057342.1, forward strand.
TCTGAAAGCTGCCCGCCGTTATGAGGTAGTGGTAAAGGCGAGGGGAAGACCTCAGTCTGCTGGATTTAAGCGTCCTGCCAACCAGATGGCAGGAGGAGCCTCGTCCAGGCCATCTTTTGTGCCAAGGCGACCCGGAGTACAGAACAACCGTCCTAACCCAGCCTTTTGTACCTACTGCAAGAGAACTGGACATATGATGAAAGACTGCCGATGAGCCAACCATCTTTGCTTGATCTGCGGCTTAGCTGCTCATGATATTGGGTCTTGTCCCCAAAAGCAAAACCCAGTTGCTGCACCCAGGCCAGTAGTTACCTATCCGCAGCGACCAGCTCTTCAACCACCTGCTCCAAGACTTTCACTACCTGCACCACCCAGAGGACTACAAGCTGCACCACCTCCTCGTCAGTTCTATCAAGCTCAAAGGAACGTTCCGAGGAATGCTCCTCCGGCCAGGAGGAATGTACCAAGGCGCCAGGCTTTCACTATGTCAGTGGAAGAAGCTGAGGCCACTGGCCAAGTCATCACTGGTAAAGTTTTCTTTTCAAACTTTGCTTTTCTATCCTGCTAATTAGCTACATATTTTTCCTATACCTAAAATAAATCCCACATACCTTAGGTACAATCTTAGTATTCTCAATCCCTGCACTAGCACTGTTTGATACTGGAGCATCTCACTGCTTTATGTCGCAACGGTTTGTCCGAACCCATGCGATTCCAGTCTCACCGCTTGTATCCAGCTGGAATGTCAGTTCCGGAAATGGCGTTCTAAAGGAAACTATGGGATACAGCTTGTGTCCAGTCGTTGTCTGCAGCAGAGAGTTTTATGCTGACTTCAAAGTGCTGGACATACCGAACTTCGATGTGGTTCTAGGAATGGATTGGCTTGGAACTTTTTATGCTACCATCGACTGTCATCAAAGGAGGGTAGTATTCGAGATTCCAGACTATCCGGTCTTCTATTTCAAAAGCGGAGACCGTACACTGGAGCCAAGTACCTACAAAGCGAAGTCAAGAGAAGCAGTGGTTGCAGCAGCTCAAGCGGAGGAAGAATCAAGACCAGATGTGGTTCGAGAGTTCGACGATTTATTTCCTGACGATATATCAGGTTTACCTCCCGATCGAGCTCTTGAATTCAGTATTGATTTAGTACCAGGAGCACAACCGGTGATCAAAGCACCCTATCGTTTAAGTCCGGAAGGTTTGAAGGAAGTCCGAACACAGTTGGACGAACTACTGGCGAAAGGATGGATTCGTCCCAGCATTTCAAGTTGGGGATCATCTGTACCACTTGTGAAGAAGAAGGAAGGTTCATACAGAATGTGCATCGATTACAGAGCCTTGAATGAAGTCACTATAAAGAACAAGTATCCACTCCCGCGCATCGACGATTTATTCGATCAGCTAAGTGGATCTTCTGTTTTCTCTAAATTGGATCTTCGTTCAGCTTATCATCAGGTGAAGGTCAAGGAAACTGATATTCACAAAACAGCTTTCAGAACTCGCTATGGACATTACGAATTTCTTGTGATGCCATTTGGAGTGACCAACGCACCCGCAATATTCATGAACCTAATGAATCAAGTTTTCCGGGAGTACTTAGACAGGTTTATTGTCATCTTCATCGACGACATCTTGGTGTATTCTAAGAATCGGAAAGAGCATGCAGAACATCTACGAATTGTCCTAGAAACTCTTCGACAACATCAGCTCTATGCCAAGCACAGCAAGTGCGAGTTTTGGCTAAAGCAAGTTGGTTTTCTTGGACACATCGTATCAGGAGAAGGAATATCGGTGGATCCAGCAAAAGTTTCAGCAGTTAGCGAATGGCCTACACCAAAGTCAATGAAGGACATTCGGAGTTTCTTCAGTTTAGCTGGATATTACAGAAGATTCATTGAAGGATTTTCGAAGATAGCAACACCCCAAGCTCACACGTAAAGATGAAGAATTTGTGTGGTCAGAAATATGCGAACAAGTTTTCGTAGAACTCAAGTCAAGATTGACATCAGCACCTATTCTCGTTATACCGGATCAATCTGAAGGATTCAAAGTGCATTGCGATGCATCGAGTAAGGGATTAGGATGTGTTCTACATCAGCACGGTAAAGTTGTGGCTTATGCTTCAAGACAGATGAAGATTCATGAGCGCAATTATCCGACGCATGATTTAGAATTGGCAGCCATCATCTTTGCTCTCAAGATTTGGCGCCATTATCTACTTGGTGAACGAGTGAACATCTACACAGATCATAAGAGCCTGAAGTACGTGTTTACTCAGAAGGAGTTGAATATACGGCAGAGAAGATGGTTAGAACTCATGGCGGACTTTGACATCAACTTGCAATATCACCCAGGGAAGGTGAATGTGGTACCTGATGCACTTAGTCGCCAACCATTAGCAATGAATCTCACCGCTCAGTGGAAGGTTCAACAAGACTTGCATCAGATGGAGATTGAAGTAGTCATGCCAGGTAATATTTCAAGTTTGATGAATTTACAAGTTCGATCAATCATTGTCAATCAGATCAAAGCAGCCCAAGCAAATGATGCTAAGTTGCAAAAGATCAGAGAACAAGTGGAGAATGGACTCAGAACAGACTTCATCATCCATGAAGACGGATCTTTGAGATACGGTAGCAGATTGTGTGTACCAAAAGGTCCTGTTCGGGAAGAGTTAATGAAAGAAGCTCACAACTCTCCCTACTCAGTACACCCTGGAGGTACCAAAATGTACAAAGATCTACGTCAGAATTATTGGTGGTATGGAATGAAGCGTGGAGTAGCCAGAAGCGTCGCAAAGTGCTTGGTGTGTCAGCAAGTAAAGGCTGAATATCACAGGACTGCTGGATTACTTCAACCGTTACCAATCCCAGAATGGAAGTGGCAACACATCATGATGGATTTTTTGACTGCTCTTCCTCGCAGCACTAAGGGTAACGATGCTGTATGGGTCATTGTGGATCGACTCACAAAATCGGCTCACTTCATCCCATTTCGAGTTGGCCAATCAATTGAGACACCAGCAAAAAAGTATATGGAGATAATAATCTATTTAAAGATTTAAACTCTTCATAATATACTATCTCTGATACCCATGAACTCATACAGAAAATTGTGAGACTTCATAGAGTACCGGTCTGCATTGTCTCCGATCGTGACACCAGGTTTCGATCATAATTTTGGCAAAGTCTGCAAGCAAGCTTGGGAACAAGTCTGAACTTCAGCACGGCTTATCATCCACAAACAGATGGTCAGTCGGAACGAACTATTCAGATCTTGGAGGATATGCTCAGAGCATGTATGTTAGACTTCAAAGGATTGTGGGAAGATCACCTACATCATGTAGAGTTTTCATACAACAACAGTTACCAAGCAAGCATAGGAATGGCACCTTTTGCAGCATTATATGGAAGGAAGTGTCGATCGCCATTAAGTTGGGACAACATCGGAGATAGGGAATTTCTTGGACCAGAGATGATATTAGCGACTGTTGATGTGGTTCATACTATCAGGGAAAGGATGCGCATAGCCCAAGATCGACAGAAGCACTGGGCCGATGCAAAGAGACGATACTTGGAGTTCCAGCCAGAAGATCACGTATTCTTGAAGATATCTCCGAACCGCGGAGTAATACGATTTGGAAGACGAGGTAAGCTAAGTCCGAGATTAGACCGTTCGACATACTCGAACGAGTCGGTGAAGCGGCATACCGCTTAGCGCTTCCACTTTCATTGGAAGGAGTGCATAATGTGTTCCACATATCCCAACTCAGAAGGTATGTGAGTGACCCCAGTCATGTTCTCGATCATTCCGAGCTCACTATACAGCCCAATTTGTCTTGTGAGCAACAGCCTGTGGAGATTCTGGACAGGAAAGTGAAGACACTTCGGAACAAGGAAGTTTACTTGGTCCGAGTGATATGGAGAAAAGACACTCCAGGAGAGTCCACTTGGGAAAGGGAGGATGAAATGCGTACTAGATATCCACACCTCTTTGTAAACTAGTCCTAAAATAAAAGTTGTAAATTTCGAGGATGAAATTTTTGTAAGGAGGGTAGACTGTAACAACTCCATTTTTAATATACAAAGAATTGATTTAAATTCAAAGTATATGTTCACCGCCGGAAGCCGGGAAGACTGGACGTCTTGCCTGAATCTGGGGGCAGATGCTAATTGGTGCTATCCGTCCACCTCTCCGAAGATGCCAAGTTGATTTATGGCACCGTGTATTGAAGGTTTAAACGGATGTGGCCGATATAGCAGACTTCGTCAGATTCCCCCTCGTTTGAGGGTTTTTTTGATTGTGGGGACGCTCTTCCCTGCAGGCGCAACCCCCTGCAGTTAATTACGCTACCGCATCGCCATAACAACTTTCTCCTTCTCCATATGGTCACTTCGTGTCGTGGGTGTTTGTTTTGTGTTTGGTTGCCCGTGGATTGTATACGGAGACTAAGTTATGTTGTCGCCCGTAGGGCGTGGATTAGTCCAAATCCATATCTTTCTTAGATTTGGGTTTGGGGGGGTTATGTTTAAGGATACGTTAGCCTTATTTGAGGGTAAGATCAACTTAAACGTTTGTTAAGGACACGTTAGTCTAATTCTAGACTAAGATCAACTTAACGGAATCGTTTAGATCCAACAAAAGAGCAATTGGGATCTATTGTTTAGTTTAATGACATTGCAGTCGATAATTAGTTTAAGAACATTGCGGTCCATTGTTAGTTTTAAGACATCGCGGTCAAGGTTAAGGACATCATAGTCCATGAGTTTAAGGACCTCACAGTCCGGTGTTAGTTAGTTTTAAGACATCACGGTCGAGATTAACGACATCATAGTCCGTGGATTTAAGGACTCCACACTCCGACGTTAGTTTTAAGACATCACGGTCGATGTTAAGGACATCATAGTCCGTGGATTTAAGGACTCCACAGTCCGCTGTTAGTTTTAAGACATCACAGTCAAGATTAAGGACATTATAGTCCGTGGATTTAAGGACTCCACAGTCCGACGTTAGTTTTAAGACATCACGGTCGAGGTTAAGGACATCATAGTCCATGAGTTTAAGGACCCCAGAGTCCGTAGTAATGTGTGGTTGTCGGGACCCGTTACCTCTTTGACGACGTTGAGCGATTACAACGACAGATATCAGAGGGATAAAGAGATATACCCTCGAACCGAGTGTAAATTGATTAGAAGAGCGGATATGCTCAGTTCAATTTAAATTGAGGACTTATGGCCAGAATTGGGCTAAGTCGACTTAAAGAACATTTTATTTTTGTTCTGCCTATTAGGCCTTTGTTTGGGCTCTGCCCTTTTAATTGGGCTCTGAAATTTCGTCTGGAATTAAATGCATAGCATTTATTAGAATAAGGTATATTCTGAAAACATGCCACGTGACGCGTCAGGCGCTTTGCGCCAAATAAAGAGCGCATTGCGCTAGCGCACATAAGGGTGACACGTGTCGCTTAGAGCTAAGCGCTGGTTTGTTGGTGCGCTGCGCCAGTTTATGGGTACGCCAGTGAGTGACACGTGGCGCGCTTGGCGCTGAGCGCCAATCCAAGAGCGCAGTGCGCTATTTTTAGAAGCGCAGAGCGCAAACTGTTCTGTGGTTGACACGTGGCGCGTTTTGGCGCTGTGCGCCAGTCCAATAAGCGCAAAGGCGCAATTCAAGAGTGCAAAATACTGTCCAGTAGCGCAAAGCGCATCAGATCAAATTTAAGATCAAAAAACAAGTTTTTTGTTCTTCAAAGGAGGCCTTGCCTCAAGATCCAAGAACCAGAGTTCTTGTTCTTATCAAAAGGCTCTGCCTTTATAGATCAAAAGATCTGTGAATGAAGTAAAGTACTTCTTTATTTTAAGGATTGGATCTTTTAATCCTTTATGTTTAATCAAAGATCTTGGTCTTTTTTTTGTTTTTAGATCTATGATTTTTTTAGAAGAGGATTCTTATTTTTATGAGATGTTTTCATCTCTATTGTTCAAGAATTACTTGTTTTTACCTTTAAAGATGAAGAAATGATCTTCTTTCTTCAAAGGCTTGCCTTTCTTTCTCTTTTGAGTTCTTCTCAAAGTTTGCAGAGAGTTTTTTCTATATTTTTTCTATATCAGACTTGAAGTCTTGAGGACTTTATATAGGGCCAATTGATTTGTTAAATTAGTTGAAGAGATCTTTCTCTTATTGATTTGGGGATATTTCCCCACCATTGGATCTTTGATCCTAGAGCTTCTGTTTTACAGAAGGCAATCTTCTTGTTTTCAACAAGATTGGAAAGATCTTTCCAGAACAGAATTTTAATTCTGATTAATTAATAATTTATTATTATTATTAGAGCTTTTGATCTAACGGTGGGGAATTTTTTTAATTCCAGCGCTGGCGCACTTGGCGCTAGCGCACCTACGTTCGACACGTGGCGCGCAGCGCAGAGCGCAGCGCAACTGCGCTAGCGCGCCTGTGTTTGACACGTGGCGCGCAGCGCAGAGCGCTGGATCTGAAGCGTTGCTTCAACTTTTAAAATTTGAATTTTGAAACAGAGCTTTGATCTGATTGGGGTGCGCTGCCTAGGGCACAGTGCTCCTGGAGCTGGTATGTCTGCTTTTAACACGTGGCGCGCAGCGCGCAGAATCTGAAGCGTTGCTTCAATTTTTACTTTAGATTTTTAATACAGAGAGCTTTGCTCTTATTGGGAAAAGGAAGTGTCGCTTCATTTCAAATCTTGGAATTTGAACAGAGCTTTGCTCTGATTGGGGAAACAAATGCCCCCCACCGTTGCACTTACGTGGCTCAAGTATGAGTGCAGCGGTGGTTGGATCAACTTTTTGGAAGTTAAAACGGCTTTAAATGCCTATAAATAGGACCTTTGGTCCCTTAGATGATTTTCATCTTCTTTCTTGAGAATTTTCTCTTATTCAGAGTATTGCTCTTTAATTTAAGAACTTTTCAAGAGTAAAACTCTATCAAAATTTAGGTAAAGTTTATAAACTTTTAATAAACTAGGATTTTACCCATTAACAGAGTTTTGCTCTTCATAGATCTTTGATCTAAAGAGAACCCTTTAGGGTTCCATTAATAGAGTTTTGCCCTCTAAAAGGTTTTTATTTATGATTTCTTAATTCATTAATGGAGCTTTGCTCCTTTCAAATCATATAGAAGAACTCTTAAGAGTTTGTTCATGGATCATAAAGATCAAAAATGGAATTTTATTTTTGATGGATTATATCACCTCCTTAGAGCAAGGCTCTCAGCGTTCTCGGGGAATTTCTTTAAATTCCCCTTATAACTGATTTTGACAGGTGTCACTCCCGTCCGCAGAGCATTGCTCTCGAGGAGTTTAACTCCCTGTGCCTGGTTTTTCCTCATTGCTAATCTTCTAATGATATTTCTTTCAGGCACTATGGCTGTTCATTTATACAGTCTGAATGAGTTCATTACTTATGAGGATATCCGCGTACAGGGCCGTCACCAAAACCAAGAGTTTACAGATGCCCGGTGTGCGGAGATTATGGGTCGTCTGTACGCACGTGTTGGTTGGTTGCTTCCTCGCCGTTCTGCTCTCTTGAAAGTCGTACTGGGAGCAATTTGGAGAGAACTTCCGGGGTTTCACGAGGCCATGCCGCTTAATGCGCTGGATGATGCCGAAGACAAGGTGCATTCAGTGTACCTGTCGGGGATGATCTCGAAGAAACGACGAGATAACCTCATTGATATTCTGCATCAAATTTTTCAACAAACGACAATAATTACTTCATATCAAAGGGTGGGGGGCATTGTCGAAGATCTTGACACGCGTGAGCGCGAGAGGATGCACACGAGAATGGTCAGAAAGGCCAGAAAGACTCTAGACGGCCTTACTTTCGAATTCCTCAATCCATGCCCTGGATCCGAGGTTTTGCCATTGTAATCATCTTGATGATGTTTTCATTTACTGCTTTCATAGTTGTAAGAGCCCCCTTTTTCTGAAGTATGAATGGCAAATTTCTCATTTCAGCGTGTCTTATTTTGTGTACTGAATCTTTTGCACATGGATGAATGGGTATGCCTCGAACGCTTAATTAAATGCAAATCAAATATTCTTTCTTTCGCTTCCTTCTCCTTGCTGTGTCGTTGCCATGTGATTTTAGCAAGTGCGGTCTGTAGATAGTATATAGCCGTCAATCATGGGCTCGTTGTAGAGTGGCGATGGCTTAGAAAACAGGGTTGGGATCTGTCACCTAAGACTTTTCAATTTTATGTGTCATGGGGGTCTCATAAAGAATTTTCTCCCTACCGGTCAAGAGGATCCCGTAGGTGTAATTTCTCCTTAAGATCGTAAGGATTCTGTTTCGCGCAATCAGAGCAAAGCTCTGTTGAAATTCAAAATTCAAAATTCAAAATTTTGAAGCAACGCTTCAAATCTCGGGCGCAACGCGCCACATGTCAGGCGCTGATACGTCAGCGCAGCGTCCAAGAAGGCGCGCCCAATCAGAGCAAAGCTCTATTTTAAGCAAAATTAAAGGAAGCAACGCTTCAGTTGCACAGGCACTGCGCTGCGCGACACGTGTCAGCGCAGTCGCGCTGCGCGACACGTGTCAGCGCAGATGCGCTAGCGCAGTCAGCGACACGTGTCAGCGCAGATGCGCTAGCGCAGTCGCGCTGCGCTTTGCGCTGCGCGACACGTGTCAGCGCAGTCACGCTGCGCTGTGCGCTGAGCGACACGTGTCACGCGCTGGGGCATTTGCGCCAAACAGAATTAAGATTTTAAAGAAATCTTTCTGTTCTTGTTAAAACAAGAAGATTCTCTTCTGTAAAACAGAAGACCTTGGATCAAAGATCCAACGGTGGGGAAAATTCCCTAAATCACTCAGAGAAAGATCTCTTTACAAAATTTAACTAATTTGTGGGCACTATAAAAGAGACCCCAGACCTCAATTCAAAGGCATCAATATTTTTCTTGAAAAAAGTCAAGAGCTTCAAACAGAGAGAGAACTCTGAGAAAATTTAAAAGAAAAAGGTAAAAACCTTCACGAGAGAGAAGAAATCTCTTTTAATAAATCATTGATCTAAAAACCAGATCAATATTCTTCACATAATAAACAGTGCTTTGCACTTCTTATGAACCACTGGTTCTTTAAAAACAAGAAAACAACAAAAATAAAAAATAGTGCTTTGCACTTTTATGAACCTATGGTTCTTGAAACAAAAAGAAAAAACTTATTTTTCTTTGATCTAAATTAGATCAAGAAATCAAATAGTGCTTTGCACTTCTGTTCTTGAATCTAAAAGATTCTTAGTGCTTTGCACTTCCAAACTGCGCTGTTGCGCTCTTGAGAGAGCGCTACGTGTCAGCTACAGAACAACTTACGCTATGCGCTCTTGAAATAGAGCTTTGCTCTCTGGAATTGGCGCAACTCACCAGAGCGCGCCACGTGTCAGCAGCGCAGCGCACTAGCGCAGCGCACTGCGCTGTTGCGCTTGCACTCACCAGAGTATGATACGTGTCCTCACCACAAGCGCTTGCGCTCAGTGATTGGCGCAAATCGCCTGACAAATGCAATGCATTTCTTTTACTGAAGGGCCAGGCCCAATTAAAAGACCAAACAGGCCTAATTAAATTGATGCTCAGCATCATTTATAAGTGGGCAAAGCCCAAACAAAATAATAAAAATGCTATGCATTTTAAAAGGGGCAGAGCCCAAACAAAGTAGATGCTCTGCATCATTTATAAATGGGCAGAGCCCAAAACAAATTGATGCTCTGCATCCTTTCTGGGCAGAGCCCAAATAAAAATAAAAAAGAAATGCGATGCAAAAGCAAATAAAATGTTGAACATTTTCAACTGGACTTAGCCCAATTTTGGCCGTAAGTCCTCAAATTAAATTGACCGAGCAAGATTGCTCTTTTAAATCAATTTATATCCGGTTCGAGGGTACATCTCCGAACTCCTCTGACACATGTCGTTGTAATCATTCAACGTCGTCAGAGAGGTGACGGGTCCCGACGACCGTACATCGATACGGACTGCGGGGTCCTTAAACTCGTGGACCGAAACGTCCTTAAACTAATGTTGGACCGGGACGTCCTTAAACTAATGTCGGACCACCACGTCCTTAAACTGGAACATGGACCACCATGTCCCTAAACTGGAATATGGACCACCACGTCCCTAAACTGGAGCATGGACCGCAACGTCCCTAAACTACCTATGGACCACTAAGTCCCTAAACTGGAACAATAGAGCCTCCAAATGCTCTTTTGCCGGATCTAAACGATCCCGTTTAAGTTGATCTTAGCCCCCAAACACGGCTAACGTATCCTTAAACATTCAAACGGACTATAAAACTCCAAATCAACCTTGGTTCAAGGGTACATCTCTGAACTCCTCTGACACCAATCGTTGTAATCCTTCAACGACGTCAGAGAAGTGATGAGTCCTGACGGCCATATATTAAATGGATCACCACGTTAAGTTGATTTTAGTCTCAAACAGGACTAACGTATCCTTAACGAACGTTTAAGTTGATCTTAACCGCAACGCGGCTAATGTATCCTTAAACTAAAAACACCAAACCCAAATCTAAGTAAATACGGATTTGGACTAACCCACGTCCTACGGCATTACTTAGTTTCTGTATACAATCCACGGGCAACCACAAACAAAACAAACACACACGACACGAAGTGAAATTCTGGAGAAGGAGAAAGTTGTTACCGCGATGCGGTAGCGTAATTAACTGCAGGGGCTTGCGCCTGCAGGGAAGAGTGTCCCCACAATCAAAAACCCCTCAAGCGAGGGGGAATCTGACGAAGTCTGCTACATCGGCAGCATCCGTCTAAACCTCCGATACACGGTGCCATAAATCAACTTGGCATCTTCGGAGAGGTGGACGGATAAAACCATATAGCATCTGCTCCGAATCTCAGCGTCAGGACATCACAGTCCTGTGCGCCGCCATTCGGAGGGGAACAGATTCTGGCATGCCCGGTGGGACCTCTTCCTCTTTCCACTCCACACTTCGTGTGTCGTCTTCGCGAACCAATCGCGGTTTGTTAAATGGTTGCCTTCGGATTTCAAGTTACTAAGATTTGGTCTTTTGCCTGGCGCAGAACTCAAGATTCAATGGCCTCTAATTGCACCAACTGTTCGAAGTGCCACTGCAACGGACGCTCCACCTCACCAGGAGGTGTAGTATATGGGCCCCAAGCGGCTTCCTTCCTCGCTCTGCCGGTAGACCAGGTGACCCAAGCCACCACTGGTCTGTTCTTCGGGACCATGATCCCACCTACAAGCTTCCCTACGCCAATACCTGCACCGGAAGTGAACAAAAAGTCGGTCTTCGACCGGCTCACTGCTACGACGGCCCCTGTCAACGGGTCGCTCACTACCAAACCGATAGCCTCTGTTTTCACCAGGCTAAATCAGAACTCTAAATTGGCTGTCCCGAGGAAGGCAATAACTGCTGCTCCAGAAGTCGTCAAGGCGGCTTCCCCTGTCAAAGAGTCAGTCTTTTCAAAGCTGACGATTCCTGCTCCTCCCCCCTACTCGAGGATCTGTCTTCGACAGGTTGAATATCACCCCTCAAAAGACAACCTCAGTCTTTAAGAGGTTAACACCGGCGGCGCCTCATTCAGACAGGGGGCAAAAAGAAGATGTCTCAATCTCCGAGCCAATCCCAACGGCTCGTCATGCTCGACGCCGCCATTGGCAACGAGTGAGGAAGGCATGGGGCAACTCCTCCTCAGGGCTAACTCCACCGGCTCCAGTGGTGGAAGTCAATGCTGCTGTTCCAACTGGGAACAGCTTTGAACTGCTGAGAAGGGTACGGAAGAACTCTCCAACCGCTACATTGAAGAGATCTCCTCCACCTGCGGAAAAAGCTCCAGAAACGAAGCAAGAACATCCCCCTCAACGGCTGTCCTCAAAAGTATACAAGGTTTGGCGTAGGGTTCAAGACTCCGTGATTGACCCAGGTTATCCTCGTCAACAGAAGAAGGCGAAGGTGCAAAAAGAAAAGGACCGTCCTATTAAACAACAAAGGACAACAATCACCAAGATGCCTACTGCACCGGCCCCCTCCACTTCAACGGCCAACAAAAGAAGAAGGCCGGAGAAAACCCCCACGCCCGCGGCAAATGCCAAAGGTGGTGAGCCTAAACGCCCTAAGTCCGGGGGCATGATAGTTCATACAGTTTATGTGGTATCGGGAAAGGATGATCGCCGCATATCAACAGGTCATAGACCGCACACGAGGTCAGTGACCAAGGCTCAGGAGCAGCAGCAGAAGCTCCAAGAGATGATGAACGCTATGGCCGCACTTACAGGGCCAAAAGAAACCCCTGAAACGTTCTCGGACGAGCGTCAAGAACAAGAAACGGACGCTGAATTCCTTCGTCGCGTACTGGAGAAGAAGGATAAAGAAGCTGCGGAGCAGGCAGCCAACATAAAGAAAATGGCCCTCCTGTTCCAGGATATGGTGGGTATGATGATTCAACAAGATCCACCTGCTGAAGATCCCCCGATCATCCTTGAAGACGATAGGGGAGAGACATCGAATCCTCCACCAGTTCTGTCCACGGCTAAAGAAGATACAATCTCTAAAGCTGATTTGGATGAGTACATAGCCCAACAAATACGGGTTCATCATGCGACGGAAGCGGCCGGTCAAGTCGTAAAAACGGGGCGGCCATATCCAAGTTGGTACGATCAAATCAAGTACCCACCCGGTTACACAATTCCCAAGTTCCATGTCTACAAAGGGACGGGCAATCCTCATCAGCATGTTGCCCAGTTCAGGGCACTCTGCGGCAATACCGGCGGTGATGACAAGCTTTTGCTTCCCCAGTTCGTTGGAAGCTTATCAGATACGGCGTTCGAATGGTACTCTGAGCTCCCGAACGACTCTATCAAAACCTTCACGGAAATGGAGCTATTGTTTACTCAACGTTTTGCAAGCGCCAGTGAACGTACCCCGATGACAGCACTGATTAACGCCAGGGTAAAACCGGGCGAGACGTGGGTTCAGTACGCTATACGATGGCGGAACTTATGGTCGAAGTGCGAGCAGCGCATTGAAGAAGCTCTCGCGGTGGGTATGTTTGTGGGAACTCTTGATCCGCAAGCAACCATATCATAATTTATGATGTTTTTCAAGCCAACTACCTTCCAGGCCTTGATTGACAAACTAGCGCAAATGGATCAAATGGGCCATAAACCCCCTCTTCCAAGGCTGGACTCCCGAAATGACAAAGGGAAGGGAAAAGCGATCGTCGTCGCTAATGCTCAACAACAACCGAGCGACTCGAAGCCGGTTGCTCGTCAAAATAATATGCGCCCGTACGTACCCTTTGAGGATAGGATGGGACGTCCTTATTCCTTTCCCCGCGATAAAACAAGGAGGTTATTCGAGCTGGCGTTGCGCAACAGACTCATAAATCTACCGGATCCAAAACGTCCGTTGCAGCCAAGTGACGTCAACGAGCCCAACTACTGTCCTTATCATCGAGTACTTGGCCATCCGATCGAAGATTGCTACGTTTTCAAGAATTGGCTTGAAAACCAATACCGACAGGGCAAATTCGCGTTATCTGACAAATGGAAGGTGAATCCCCCGCAGCCCCACACCTCTAAGGGGACGAATATGCCGGGGGCAACATGCTCCGTCATTGAAGAAGCTCCTTGGGAGGTCGTATTATCAGCCAAGACAAAGAGGATGCTGAACGACCTTCAGACATGTCCAGCGATTAGGTGGAAGAACCCGTTAGAACCGCAGATCATTGAAGGGATGTTGAAGCCTCGTTCAACTCAAAAGATTGATGGAGGTGGCCCAAGCATTCATAGCCAGCCGTCGAAATCTACAAAGAAGAAGAAAAAGAAGTCAAAGAAGCCCGTGAAGCCTGGCGACAAGCGCACGGACTTACAAAAGCAAATTGACGCGCTGGATGAATACAACCAAAAGGCACGGACTCCCATTACGCTCCAAGAGTTCCTCAATCACGTCTTTCAAGAAGAAGATGAGGGAGAAAGTTCGTCGGATGAATCCGAGGAATATGTGGCGAGCTATCATATGATTTCCCATTCGATCACGAACGATGAGGAGACTCCTTGCACCGAAAAGCTGGGGGCAGATCCTGAACCAAAAGTTCTGGGGCCATCAGATGAAATAATTGACGCATTCCTTAACGAAGCTCGATTAAAAAGCAGAGCTGATCGGGGGCGCGAGGCGGCTATATTTGAAAGGGGCAAGCGCCAGCGACTTGATGAAGGGGCTGAGACGATCCCGTTGGAGCTAAACACCTCCGCTACCGACAAAAGCCAATTCAAGATGAGGAAAAAGTTTGCTAAGGCCATATCAATGGGCATGAAGCTACCATCCTCTGAAGGAAACATCACTGGTGAAATGGAAACGCACCCCTCCTATTGCTTATATCATCAAAAGATTTCACACCCCACTGAAGGGTGCAAAGCTTTCGATAGATGGTGGCAAGGATGTGTTGCTCATCGACAACGCTTTAAGCGGGAAAAGCGTAAAACTCGTCGAGAGCAAAGAAATACGACCGAAGGGCTTAAAAGAACTGCTGGCGATTGTTGCATGGTTAACACCGGTAGATCACAAGTGCCTACATTCGGGAGTGATTCTGATGAAGAGCTAGAACTTGCCCCTCTCTTTAAAGAGTCCGCTTCGAGAAAAGAAGAAGAACCGAAGGTTTGCGAAAATATCCGGTTACGTAATCGCACGCTGCCCGAAAAGAACCTCGGACCCTCGAACAAAAAAGATAAAGGGAAAGAAAAGGCCTCTGAAGATATCGTCTTAGATGACCAAGTGGTGGAAGAGCTAGCTGCCAAAGACCTACCAAAGAAGAATAAGGTGGATTACAACGCCTTAGCACATCTGAGGAAGCTGCCCTCACAGCTCAGCATTCTTGACACTCTTTTGCTATCAAAGGAGGCGAGAGATTCGTTGATTAAGGCGCTCCAAGACCCGGAACAATTCCAAGCATGCCTGGCCGAGGAAAAGATGAAGGATGAATTGGAGGAAGTGCACACGGCCAATATTACTTTTGGCGATGAAGACCTTCTACTTGGGACGTGCGAACATAATCGCCCTCTCTATGTCTCGGGATACTGCCATGATGTAAAGATAGACAAAATCCTGATCGATAACGGGTCGTCTGTTAACCTACTCAACGTGCGGGTGTTAAAGGAAATCTGCATGAACGTCCAGCACCTTGCTCGGGACAAGATCACTATCTCCGGGTTCGACTCCCAATCGTCAAAGACTCTTGGATCTGTGATACTGACGCTACGCTTCGGGCTACTCGTCACAGACATTAAGTTCCACGTCATAGACGCCAAGACATGCTACAACGCTTTGCTCGGCCGACCATGGTTACACGAGTACAACATCGTCCCTTCTACACAACATCAGTGTATGAAGTATTTTAAGGATGGTTTCGAGTATACCGTGACGGGAGAGCTGAACCCGTTCTCTGTGAACGAGGTCCGCAAATACGAAGATGCCAAATACTTCTTACCGGATTTCGAAGATACGGAGAAGTATCACAAGCCGGAGAATAAAACTAACGCCACCATCCCTGTCTTCGGCAGTGATACCGAGGAGGAAGAGGAGATAGTTTATTCGGATCTGCCCCAACTCAACAAGCCGGGACCATCGGCTCCTACATTGATCTTTGGCAGCGACTCGGAAGATAAAGTCCATGCTGTATTCTCTGCTCGACCTTTAATACAAACGTCCGCTGACGAAGAGCAAAGTCTACAAGTCGCCATGGTGCCGCCTAGACACCATAAAGAACTGGATGCACTTAATATTTACAACGTAGAAGAGCTACAAACATTCTACATCCCTCCCAGGCGAGAGAGCGAGAAAGCAATTCTGTTTTACCGCTCTGAAGAAACCAAGGTAGAAAAAGAAATCTGGCATGGCGCGGATTCTACGCTCGACAGGCTTCAGCCTATCCGTCTACCCAGATATTATACGGAGGGTTTGAAAAAGCTGCTAAAACGCCAAGGGATATCCTTCAAGCAGACCGTTCGAAAAACCAAGTTCTACGACAAAGTCTGGAACATTCCTGGAACTCAACGCAAGCTACCTAATGGGAGAATGGAAACAAAAGGGCTTGGATGCATCCGGTCAAAAAAACGAGAGTTACTACACGGCTGCTACATCGTGTACGACTTCAATGAAGAAGCAGATGCTCAATGGGAGGACGCTAATCCTGAGACAGTAAAAGTTCCAAATGCAAAAGAGTCCAGTCCGTCGTTCGAGGAACAAATGGACAAACTTATAAAGAAAGCTGATCAAAAAGTCCGAGATGATCACAACCGTGAGACGGCCATCTACCAGAAAGCCAAGACGCAACGCCTTCTCCAACAGGCCGTAAAGAATGAAAATGCCGCTCCTTGTCAACCTGTTATAAAGAAGGCTCGGTGCAAAAGCAGAAATAAGTCGAAAAGCCAAAAAGACGCTCAACAACAACAAAGCATGGCTAAGAAGACACGCAAACGGGAGTCGAGCGTTATTGATCTATCCCTTATGAAGAAAATGGGTCGAGTATACTCGTTTCCGCGAGACAAGACGAAGAAGATACTTGACCTCGCTCTAAAACATCAGATGCTTACACTGCCGGTGTCTAAATATCCCGAACAAGCGAGCGAAGTCTCGCACCCGGACTAATGCTCTTACCATCGAGTAATAGGGCATCCTCTTGAAGATTGCTTCACATTCAAGAATTGGGTCGAAGATCAGTATCAGCTTGGCAAATTCGCTATGTCCGACAACTGGAAGGTAGCGCCGCCACAAAAGCACGAGCCCAAGGCCACGAAAGAAAAACCAGTCCCACATTGGGATTGGAAACGAATTCGTACTTGTCACGTGATTACAATATTAAAAGAAGAGCCCGAGGACATAGATGAGCTCCCTTGGTGCTTCGAAAACAGCAGCGACGAGATAATCTCAGAATTCCCACCAGCGTCAAAAGAACTGGAGGATGGAATACATACCACTGCAGATAACCTCAAGAAAATTGAGTTGGGGACAGTAAACGATCCACGACCGACATTTGTCAGCGAGCTACTATCTGAAGAAAGGGTGGCTGCGTTAAAGGACGTGCTTCTACAGCATAGAGATTGCTTCGCGTGGAACTATTCCGAAATGCCGGGACTAGATCCAGAAATTGCTGTACACAAATTGGCGATATCCCCGAACATCAAGCCAGTCAAACAGGCACCGGGGAGAATGCGGCTCGAGCTCGAGATGAGTATCAACGCCGAGGTCAAGAAGCTGATCGACTCCGGCTTTATCCAGGAGGTTCAATATCCTGAATGGATAGCTAACATCGTTCCGGTGATGAAGAAAATTGGGACGGTGCGCATATGCGTGGACTTTCGGGATCTCAATAAAGCTTGCCCGAAGGATGATTTTCCAGTGCCAGTCACCGAATTGATGATAGACAATACATCCACTCATGAGGTTTTCTCCTTCATGGACGGCTCATCGGGGTATAACCAGATAAAGATGCATCCCGAAGACTAAAAGCATACAGCCTTCAGGACCCCTCTAGGCATATTCTGTTATAAAGTGATGCCCTTCGGTTTAAAGAACGCCGGTGCTACTTATCAGAGGGCCATGACGAAGATCTTCGATGACCTTATACACGAAATCGTCGAGTGCTATATCGACGACCTCGTGGTTAAAAGCAAATCATATGAGGAACATCTCGAACATCTGAAGACCGTATTTCAACGCCTTCGACAATACAACTTGAAGATGAACCCTCTTAAGTGTGCATTTGGAGTTTCCTCGGGTAAATTCTTAGGATTCATCATCCGACACCGGGGTATCGAAATAGATCCGTCCAAGATCAAGGTGATTATGGAAATGCCTCCGCCGAGGAATTTCAAACAGCTGCGGTCTCTCCAAGGGAAGCTCGCGTATATACGGCGATTTATAGCCAACCTTTCAGGAAAGTGCCGTCCTTACAGCCACCTGATGAAGAAGGGAACCCCGTTCATCTGGGACCAAAAATGCCAAAGCGCACTAGACAAGATCAAGCAATACCTGCAGAACCCGCCGGTGTTGGCTGCTCCGGTCAAGGGAAAACCCCTCATTCTTTATACAACCGCCCTCGAAGGTTCCTTAGGCGCATTATGGGCACAAGAGAACGATCAAGGAAAAGAAAGAGCACTCTACTACTTAAGTCGAGTTCTGCTGGGGGCAGAAAGCAACTACTCTCCCATTGAAAAACACTGCCTGGCGTTGATCTTCGCGATAACAAAGCTCAGACATTACGCATTAGCACATGAAGTCTGTCTCATTTCGAAGGTAGAACCTCTCAAATATCTAATGTCAAAGGCCATATTGACAGGTCGACTCGCTAAATGGGTCCTGCTCTTGATGGAGTTCTCGATAATGTATCAACCTCTCAAGGCAGTGAAAGGCCAGGCCATCGCCGATTTCCTCGCTGAGCATCCGATACCGGCTGATTCTCCTCTGAATTGCGATTTGCCAGACGAACATGCGTTTGACGCGATCCACGGTGGTGATACCCAATGGGAACTTTATTTCGATGGAGCATCTTCCATGAAAAAGCGCAAACAAAGTACCCCTATAATCAAATCGGGGGTAGGCCTCATCTTCGTAACTCCACAAGGAGGGATTATGCGCTTCGCCTTCTCCTTAACAGAGCCGAGGACAAACAATGAAGCCGAATATGAAGCTTTGATAGCAGGCCTCGAGATCGCCATTGACATGGGAATTGAAGACCTCCTCATATACGGGGATTCTCAACTGGTCGTTAGTCAAGTAAAGGGCGACTACCAAACGTGCAAGCCGGAGTTGGTAAAGTACGGCGAAAAGGTGCAACAACTGTTGACCCAAATTCCTTCCTACACTTTGGAAAACATACCGCGCGCGGAAAACAACAAAGCAGACGCATTGGCCAAACTTGCTAAAGAACTGGCTGACGAGAATCTCGATGACGTCAGGATCATGGAACAAAGCCGTCGGGTGCTTGCCCCAACAGAAATATCTCCGGAATCATCCGAAGAAAAAGGAGCGAACGAGCAGACTACCCTGCAAGTAAAAGGTTGGGAAAAGGCTGAGGACTGGAGGGAAGTCTTCATAAACTACTTTAAGTCCCACCGAATGCCTGAAGAAGCGTCCACAAGACATCAGTTTATGAAACAAGCTCTGTCTTTCGCCTTCGTCAATGATACTCTGTACAAGAGGTCGTTTGATTCTCTGTGGCTAAGATGCTTAGGACCTGATGAAGCGAAAAGAGTCGTCCAGGAAGTTCACGACGGACTCTGCGGTTCTCACCAAGCGGGCCCAAAGATGAAGTTGAAGATCAAACGGATGGGCTACTATTGGCCCACAATGATCCATGACTGCCTCGAATATGCGAAGCAATGCCATTCATGCCAAATTCATGGGGACTTCATCCATCAACATCCGAATCCACTACATCCAACGGTGGCTAGCTGGCCATTCGAAATGTGGGGGACTGATATAGTTGGCCCCATCGAACCAGCATCGTCTAGAGGACATCGTTTCATCCTAGCGACGACTGACTACTTCTCAAAGTGGGCAGAAGCAGTACCGTTAAGAGAAGTGAAGACGGAAAACATCCTCCACTTCTTCAAGACGCACGTCATATATCGATTTGGAACTCCGCGATGGATCATCTCCGATAAAGGGCCAGCCTACAGAAGTCATAAGATCAGCCGCTTTGCACAGCAGCACAATATAGACTGGAGATATTCTTCAGTTTACAATCCGCGAGCTAATGGTCTAGCTGAAGCCTTCAACAAGACCCTGACGAAAATCATGAAAAAGACGGTGTCACGAAATAAGAAAGACTGGCACGAGAAGCTGCAAGAAGCTCTTTGGGCGTATCGAATTACGTTCAAGACGGCCACGAACACAACGCCGTACGCGTTGGTGTTCGGTACAGAAGCAGTACTTCCCCTCGATATAGAGCTACCCTCTCTACGATTGGCAGTCCACTACGAACTGACGAACGAAGAAAATGCTAACCTTCGGCTTGAGGAGCTTGATGCTCTTAAAGAAACACGGCTCATAGCGCAACAAAATCTGGAGGCCTATAAAGCAAAGATGACGCGCTCATATGAAAGACTGACCCGACCGAGGACATTTCGCCAAGGCGAACTCGTGCTAGTGGTCAAAAGGCCTATGATCCCCAATCGCGCCAAGCGGGGAAAATTCGAGCCAAACTATGAAGGTCCATACATCATAGATAAGGTCTGCCAGGGTGGGGCCTATCTACTCATGGACATGCACGGTGAAAGGCCTTTCAGGCCAATAAACGGTCGCTTCCTAAAGAGATACTACGCTTAATGAGCCACAGCCTAGATCAATGATGGATGACGACGACTATGTCCGCTCGCTATCTTCCTAAGCTCAAGCTTTATAAGCAGTAGCCGGCTTTCTCAATAACGGACCGAAATGTCCTTAAACTAATAACGGACCGAAATGTCCTTAAACTAATAACGGACCGAAACGTCTTTAAACTAATACCGCAGCATCCTTAGGCTGACGAGATAAAAAAAAAAATAAAAATAAAATAAAATAAAACGGTATGCCCATAAGCAAAATGGGCACGGATGAAAACCCGAAAGGGCTCCGTGAGTAAAAACAGCAGGGCTACCGGCGAGTGTTCGTGAAAACCCGAAAGGGCGCGACCTCGTAAAAAAATGTGTAGAAATAAAAAATAAAAAAAACGGTATGTCCATAAGCAAAATGGGCACGGATGAAAACCCGAAAGGGCTCCGTGAGTAAAAACAGCAGGGCTACCGGCGAGTGTTTGTGAAAACCCGAAAGGGCGCAATCTCGTTAAAGAACACTTACAAGATCCTCTCGACCTTGTAAGGAGAAACCACCCGCGTGAGATCCTTATGACTCACAAGGGAGCAACACACTTAGGGATCCCCACGATTCCTAAGGAGAAAATACACTTGCGTGATCCTCACGACTCGTAAGGAGAACTCTCTTATGGGACCCTCACGGTCCATAAGATTTGAAAGTCTTAAGTTACAGAGACCTAAACCTGTGCTTAAGCAAACCCCCCACAAACTTCCAATATTGCCCTACAAGTGGTTCAATACTAACCCTTGTATACAATCCACGGACGCGAATAAACATTTCCCTAACCAAGTCTCATCCGTGACTGGAGATATGTTCGCATGGTAAACAACCCTTGTAAGTCCTCTCGATTTACAAGGAGAAAACCCTCCTGTAGGATCCTTACGACTTACAGAGGAACATGCACTTAGGAATCCTCACGATTCCTAAGTAGAACATACGCCTACAAGATCCTCACGACTTGTAGGGAGAAATACCTTTGTGAGACCCTTACGGCTCATGAAGTTAAAAGCCTTAGTCGACAGCGCCTTAACCCTGTTCGCTAAGCCACCTTTGTTCGACATCGACGGAGGCAAATGATGATTCGCTCCTGGCAATATCCCAGTTGTAGCGGTGCTGATGCCGAAATCGGTGTCCAATTCCAGGTTTATGGCGGAAAGCCAACAGGCCACCCATGCATACGGAATAGCCGAAATGATTAGGCAACTTACAATAAAAAGCAACAAGTAAAAATGTATGCATGCAAAATAGCCGAAATGATTGGGCAACTCGCAATAAAAAGCAGCGAGTAAAAATAAAAAAAATAAAATAGCCGAAATGATTGGGCAACTCGCAATAAAAAGCAGCGGGTAAAAATAAAATAAATAGCCGAAATGATTGGGCACCGCGAAAAATAGCCGAAATGATTGGGCAATTGCGACCTTCGCGATATAAAAGCTGAAATGATAGAGCATCGCGGAGGTAAAACAAAAAAAATGATGATAAAACTTTGGCCCTACAGATAAGATCATATCGATCCCTGTATACAATCCAAGGGCGTGAACAAAGAGGGAACCATACTTTCCCAACAGGCTCCTCCAGAAGACGAAACCAAACCTCGACGGTTCATTCCAACTCCGAAGAAACCAGTATCTTCAGCCAACTCCTCGACCCACGGATACAAACACTCCTTGACGAGAGCCTCCTGGTCCGCGTCGACTCGCAGAGCCACCAGTGCCTCCGTGGGAAATTCTCGACTCGTTTCAAACCCCAAGGAAACAAATAATCCTTGGTGCTTGGGAAACAAATAATCCCTAGCAAACTCCTCGACTCACGGATACAAACACTCCTTGACGAGAGCCTCCTGATCCGCGTCGACTCGCAGATGTAAGTCCATGCTACCTCTCCCGGTACTTTCGGGCATGCGGAATTTGATAAAAAACGATTTTTATAGAGGTGGTAACATGGACCTAAAACCCGGATCTTTGTTAAACATCTAACTAACAACCTAACTAGGAGTCGTTAACTACTCGGTTAGGAGGTTTATACCTTACTTGTCTTGAACTCCTTCGTCTTCAAACTCCGATGGTGGTCCGGATCGGCTTCTTCCCGTCGTCTCCTTGCGCCGAAGATAGATCCACCTGAAAGCTCCAACCTTTGGCTCCTTCTTCGAACTTTGAAGAAACTAGTTCACTCGGTTTGCTAAACCTTGTGAACTAGAGTGAGTAGAGAAGAGTTTGTATGGGATTTTATCTATGGTTCTTGGTTCTCAACTCATGAGACAAGTGAACCATAGAGTCAAGAGAGGGAGCAAGAGGAAGAGGGTGAGAGCAAGTGTATGAGAGCTCAAGAACAAGAGAGAGAATGAGCAAGTGAGAATGAGCCTCTCTTTTGTCTTTCACCCTCTCATAATCCAAAACCATCATCACAAAAATAATAATCAAGTATTGTGTAAAATGGTTCAAGTCAAAATGGCTAAATCATTTCATGCACTCATTTCTCACAATAGAAATAAGCAAGTAAAAAGTCTTTGCCATGAAATGATAGCCATAGTCATCATGATGGTCAACTAGTCCAACCTAGTCAACCGGTCAACAAAGTCAACAAGTCAACAAAGTGAACCCCTCAACAACCATGTCACCACAATACTTAATTAATATAATTGTTAATCACATATCATATTCTCATTAGGGTTGAGCAAAAAGTCAATGGTCAACTGTCAACGGTCAACAACCCTAATGAGAATCCTCTGCCTCTGTCTCTCCGTCAACTGTGCATACACACCCGCATCCGCGTTCCGAGGAACACGAATGCACACTGGATAAATCCAATCCCAAAAGGTACACTAGGATCTGGCTTAAACCAAAGCCCGCTAGTGTAAACTGTCCGGACACTGTACGTGCACAAGTGCACGGATGTGACCGAACCCTGTCGCAAAACCATGCGACCTGTCGCAAAACCATGCGACCTCTACTCTTTTGCCTAAAGGCGAAAAGCTTTCTGTGTGGGACTCTAAAGACTCGATACTACGCTGGCAGTGGGTTTAACCACAGACCGCAAGCGACACTAGCTGTGCGTAACGGTCCTCAGGTAATGCCGACAAGAAGACTGACGAGGCGAAACCCATCTGAACTCCTACTGAGCCTGAATGTGACATTCTCCGTACAGTCCGGTCTGTTCGTCTGATACATCGCATGGCGGGCCTAGGGGGCGGTAAACGTCAGTCCCCCAATAGCGGTACAAGTCGTGTCGGAGTGAAGCCCAAAACACCCTGAGATAACACTGGAAGCCTACCAGTATATCTCGTTTGCCCTGGCCAGGGACTACTCGTGTAATGGCTCTCCTAGACACAGCGCGATGTCAACCCCCAATACCGGGAGAGACGAATCCTGTCTAACCGTCACTGCCTCCAAGTGCTTCGGGACTGCACCCAACTACCACCTGTTTGCACGACTCCTTTGAGCCGTGGTAGGGTAGTAATCAAAGTACAGTGGGAACACACTCGAGGCGAAGTGACAGTGTCAAGTTAGCGGACTAAGCTGTACTCATGTCACCTGGGAACTGATAACTGACGATAGGCATAATACCAACTAGTCAGTTCCCGACGAGTCCTGTCCAGTGTACTCGTAACCCAACGAGCACCCGCATACTATCTCAAGTACGACGTACCGACGGCTGTGGGACAGACCGTCTCCTACACTGGGATGAGAAGCGCATGCGCTAGTCTACTCCGGAGTATCGATGCCATGTCTCGATAGTCCTGCGACCAGGGACCTGCATAAGGATGTGCTTATAGATTACCCAGCCCCACTAGTGTGACTGCCATCACAACGCTGGTAATCAAGCAAAGATCCTAAGGGCTCCACTAATGTGTATAGGCGATATACTAAAATAAACACATGTACACATTGAAGTAGAAACAAACCAAGTAGCATACTACTATTTTGAGCAAGATTGTATATACAAGGTGAATATCCCAAGCTTCCATTAAGTAATATACAAACTAGTATGATACAGTAATGGCCTCTAGGGCATATACACTAACAGCAGAGCCACCAGTGCCTCCGTGGGAAATTCTCGACTCATTTCAAACCCCAAGGAAACAAATAATCCTTGGTGCTTGGGAAACAAATAATCCCTAGCAAACTCCTCGACTCACGGATACAAACACTCCTTGACGAGAGCCTCCTGATCCGCGTCGACTCGCAGAGCCACCAGTGCCTCCGTGGGAAATTCTCGACTCGTTTCAAACCCCAAGAAAACAAATAATCCTTGGTGCTTGGGAAACAAATAATCCTTAGCAAACTCCTCGACTCACGGATACAAACACTCCTTGACGAGAGCCTCCTGATCCGCGTCGACTCCCAGAGCCACCAGTGCCTCCGTGGGAAATCCTCGACTCGTTTCAAACCCCAAGGAAACAAATAATCCTTGGCGCTTGGGAAACATATAATCCCTAGCAAACTCCTCGACTCACGGATACAAACACTCCTTGACGAGAGCCTCCTGATCCGCGTCGACTCGCAGAGCCACCAGTGCTTCCGTGGGAAATCCTCGACTCGTTTCAAACCCCAAGGAAACAAATAATCCTTAGCGCTAGGGAAACAAATAATCCTTAGCAAATTCCTCGACTCACGGATACAAACACTCCTTGATGAGAGCCTCCTGATTCGCGTCGGCTCGCAGAGAAACCCGTGTCTCCGCGGGAAATTCCCGATTCGTCTCAAATTGCAAGATGAAGCCCCAGGCAGCAGGAATCAAAAAGCTTGCTTCCCGAACAATGGAACCCTGCAATTCGATCCAAAAAGATGTCTTGCATACTATTCACAGGTCTCACTCTCCAAAGTCGAATCTCGACAAGGAGGGAAACAACCACTTACGGGCCCTCTCGACTCGTAAGAGGGAAAAATTCTCTAATAAGATCCTTACGACTTGTAAGAGAAAACACACTTAGAAATCTACACGATTCCTAAGGAGAAAATCCACCTATGAGATCCTCTCGATCCGTAGGGAGAAAAGTCTCTATGAGACCCTCACGGCTCATAGAGTTGAAAAGTCTTAGGCAGCAGATTTGAACCTGTGGCCTAAGCCATCGCTATCTCTTGGAAAAAACTAAGTTATCTGCCAATTATGTTTATCAAAGATAACATGCTGATAATAAGAGAAGGCAGAAAGCAAAAGAGCATACAAGACATTGCAAAAGAAAATGTGTATCTTTATTCATTGACTTCAATCAAATACAAGATGAATCGTACAAAAGAATAAAGAATGGATACATATTATTTAAAAGGAAAATTTTACAAATACATTGATACAAAGGCAGCTATTGGGAAGGAAGCGTCTTAAGTAGCTTTATCAGTTGTTCGTACACTTCCTTCCATGCCTTTTCCTGATTGGCCACCACTGCCAACTCCGCCTCCACTTGGGCCCGTTGCTATGCGACAGATGCAAGCTGATCCCTGACGGCCTGATGAGCAGCTTCACGGCCTGGAGTGTCATGCTCGACGACATCAAGTGCCCGCTTCAGTCTCGGCCCATTTGAGATGCGCTCCAGAAGGCCCTCGAAGACGGCCTTTACCTCAGCGGCGTTTGTCTCAACTTCAGCACGCAGGCGAGCAGTTTCGCTTGAAGATTCTTGGCACTCCTTCAGCCTCAAAGCTGCTTCTTGTTCCAAATGACGGAAATGAGAAGTGCCCCGTTGAGTGCTCAAGGCCAAAGTCTCGGGGGATAGGCGCATCGACTCCAGCTGATGAAGGCGAGCCTCAATCTCCCGACAATAGTTAACCCAAGAGGCGACAATGCCCTCGTCATGAAAGGTGGCAAATATCACCAACATCGGGTTAACCGTCGTAGCGAAGTCCTCAGCAGATGTAGGAGCCTCGACGTCGAGTTCCTCGATGTAGTCGCTCAACATGCGCAGACTATTCGCCGCACCTTTTGAGGACGGACGTCTCTGGGAAGGGCCGCCCGGTATTGTAATACGAGACTCAAAAGGCACCGAGACTGGAACGATAGCTGAAAAGGACAAAATGTGATTAGATGATGATTCAATAGATACGGAGAAAGTCATTGATAAGATAGTTTACTATACCGGTTGAAGCAGGTGGCAAGGCCGGAAGGGCCGGTGGCGCAACCGATCTTTCTTCTCCCCCTTCGATTTGTAACACTGCGGTCAGGACAAGAGAGAATTAGAAATAATTCTACCACTGAAAAACAAAGATACCAATCGGGAACGGTACTCACCAGCACCACCAGAGGGGGAGGCGAATTCAGATGGGAAGGAGAAGTGTGGGAGCAACACTTGATAGAGATGGTCAAAAAGCACTCCTGAAAGACACAACAGTATAACTTTAGTACACAAATTATGCATCTGGAAGATAAGATTAATAAATTGCAAACCCATACCTTCCAACATCTTCGAGGGTATGAGAGAGGGTTGAAAGGTGACCACCGCCAAGGCAGTCGTTGAAGGCGCTTCCTCGAGCAGTGGGGCATCGGCGCTGACTGCACCTGCGTTACAAAAAAGGTAAATTTGTCAGAAAAATTGTGTGGTAAAGAAAGAACACTAACTTGGGATTTACCTGACGAGCTGCCGGCTGAAACGGAGGCGTCTCCCTCCTCTGTAGACATGAGGCCACCGCCCGTGGCCTCATCACCCGACTCGATAGGGACCGTTGTCGTGCTCGCAAGACCTGGAGACGGCGGAAGATCGTACACGAGGAGGGCAATGATTGGAGCATTGCCGGACTCTTGGGAGAGAGTGGCTAACTCTTCCCCAAGAGTCATACCCATCTCACCCGCTACTTCTTCGGGCTCCGCCGTCTCCATCGGCTCATCCACCGTCACCATGAGGTCGCCGGCCTCAAGAGCCTCGTCCGCCACCACCCTCGGTTCAGTTGTAATGATCATTTCATCTGCCGCCACTTCAGGCTGGGCATCAATGACCCTCTCAGCTGCAGACCCCTCAACCTCCATCTCGGGCCCCGAAGCCTCGGCGACGTTGCCCACCGTCGGCTCAGGTTCGGTAGGAGCTGCCTCCTCTGTCTCCTTGGGATCAACGGTTTTCGCCTCCCCCTCGATCGGACTTGGCCCTGCAAGATAAGAGATATAAGGACCAATGGCATTAAAATCCTTATAACAAAAACTCTGAGAGAAATATTACCTGAAGCGGATTTACCATTTGCGCTCCGAACTGCGCGCGCCACCTCTCTGCGGGCAGTGGATAGGGCGACAGGGGCCTCTTCGGATGGAGTATCAGCGCGATGGACGGTGCTGGGGCCCGCTCCCACAGCCAAGGCAGCCCTGCGCGCCTTCGCCTCGCGCCTTAGCCGCTTTCTTTCCTCCCGAGCAGTCACAATGGACCTCTGTGACGCCTCTTTCACCGCGTCGTCTTCATCCGTAAACAAAGACACCTCCAGGGCCTTTAAGGCGTCTCTCATCGGCTCCTCAAGACGAACTTCTTGCGGTAACCCCGAGGAAGCAGGAACGTCGGCAGCTGGTAGGACATCTGCATCACTTGGCGGGAGCGGCATTGAGGTTCCTTTGATTAAAAGGGAAAGGTTAGATTGACCATAACACAAGGGAAATAAAAACTTAATGAATCGAAACTTACTAAGGCCCATGGATGCTCTAAGACGTTCCTCCTCCTGGAAAGTCTTCAGAGAAACGGCAATGGCTTCTTCATCAGTGATACCTGTTGAAAGAAAAGAAAGAAAAGCGTTTGTCAAAGGCAATGAAGAGGATATGTTGCAATAAAGAAAAGGCGACTAATAGTTACCTGATTGCGCAAGCTTAGCTAGCCACGCGTCACGCCTCGCCAACCACGCTGAAGCTTCAAGAGCAGCCTCCAAGTCTGTATCGTCCAGCGGCGGCATTACTAATCCTTCGTTAGTCCCGTATTCGATCAGGCTCTCGGCATAGGGAGCATGAGGTTCCTGACCAAATACGACATCGGCAGCGAAAAGCGATTTCTTTTTCTTCTGCCCTCCGCCCCTAGGCTCACGTGGGATCGACATCCGCTTAGCAGCCACCTTGGGACGACGAGTCCCGATGTCCGCACCCACGCCAGACTCCGGCGAGGATACAACCACTGTCTCCACTGGAGCACAGGGTGCGGGAGGTGCATCTGTGACGTCAGGGAGCGACAAGCCACGTAGAGGACTTTGCACACGCGGTGGCCCGGTTCTAACCTCTTTTAGAGGAGCGACTACTGGAGTCCTAGGAACCAAAGGAGCGTTGCGATCGGTACCTGGAGGCACACCCTTACGATCGACCAACAGTCGCCTTTCCTCCTTTATAACTGCTCATGTTGCATGATTGTACCAGTCTTTGTACACATTGAGGAGTCTCGGAGCGTAAGCCGGCGCATTGATAAAAAAATGAGAGCTCGTATTCAGGCGCATGAAATGGTGCAGCGCATTCTCCATCCCTGCTTCAGTGGCAGCGGGTTCCAGCAAGAAGGCTTCTAAGGGGACCCCTTGATCGTAGCCCAGTTGTTGAGCAAAACGATGCGGGTTGTACCTCATAAAAATTGCCACACCATTCTGCCTAAAAACTAGGAAACCCGGTCTAATGGAATATAAGTGAAGGGTCTCCCGAGCCGTCAAAACTGAGGCTCCATCCTTAAAGACATCTTGTAACGGCCGCGTCGCAGTGGTAGACACCTTTCCAATGGTCAATACCTTATCGACAAAGGACATCCCGGCTCCAACGGTATGAGGGCGAAGGAGTAAGCCCCTGGCGTTCCGCGGTGGTGGGGTTACAATTGATGCGCCGATCAGCTGTATGATGCGAGGAAAACCGCACTTGTCAAAGAACAAGGGCCTTTTATGCATGCCGAAGACACCCACCGTGTGTAGCTCGAGCCACGATGCAAAGTAATGCATCGGGAAGATCACGTGCAGTACCCCGGGATCATTAGCATCCGCTGCTCGACTGAGGCCGTGGTATAAGTGCGCCAAGCCAGCGATCCCAACAACCACCTTTACCCCGATGGCCATCCGGTGGGCTGGGTAAAAGACAGAGGGCCGCATCCGATGAGAGTGCATTGGGATCGCGAACCAACTCAACCATAGCCCGAGAAATCCTAAGAAAAAGGCCTCCTCATCCATTCCAGGGGCCGCAACTTCTGCAAGAGATATGGTCGGGAAGTTAGGAAGAAAAAAATCCTTTTGGCCTACTTCATTCGCCGGCAGGTTATCCAAACCTAAACCGAAAGGGTCCTCAAGGGTGGCAAACTTGGCAGTGTCTGCAGAGAGGACGTTTGGGTGAAGAAACCAAGCAATGAAATCCTCAAAGTTAACTCCCCGACTCCCATGTTCGACGAAGAGGGACTCATATATGTTCAACACTTTAATCAAGCTTGGGAACTGGTGCTGAACAGCATTCTCTGGCGTGACCCCCCTTACCATCGGCCTAGCACCAAAGACGTACACATCTGTCGGGAGCAGCTCCTCATAATGTTCTCCCATAACTGGTAAACCGGATACCTCCGCGAACTCCTCCAAGGAGATTGACACTTCCCGATCCATGGCAAGGAAAGTGTGGGTAGGAATGTTCCATTGCTCCAGGAAAACCTTAAACCACCAGGTCGGGAGCGTGGGATATTGAAACAGAGAGACGTACACTGCGGTGTACAGTCCTAACCTTATCAACTGCGACTTTTTCGTCGACAGGATGTACCGGGCCCATGGTAGATAGCCAGTCGGGTGGCGGGGGATCAGACCAATGTTATATGATTGCCCCCAGGGTCTCGCCTCGCCCTGACAGATACGGCGTCCTAGGATATCCAAGACCATAGGATGCTGGACCGGGATGGCATCTATAGCCGGATGAAGAAAACCCTTCGATGTCCAATCCGTCATCTCCACGGCATACTGCACCGAGGGTGGGGTAGTATAGTGAATCGCCGTGATGGGTTCCGATGGTGCCGCGCATGTGAAGCTCCGGCGGCCCATGATGATCTGATTATACCACGACCCCCAAAGGTGGAGACTCTTGTATTCCGGGTCGTACTCCTTAATCATGGTCAGAACTTCACGGTCCAAGGGCGCCTCGGGAAATCCCTCCTCCGAGCGGACGAACGGGAATGAAGTGTCTAGAGACGTTTGGCGTCTAAAAAAGAACAATTTAGCTGTTAGTGTTGTAATTCCAACGTTTGGCGTCTAAAAAAGAAAATGTATTGATTAAATTAAAATTAATTAATTACACCGCACAGCAGTGCAGTGAGTAGGAGACCAAAGGGGGACCCACAAAATCTGGATGACAATACGTCAGTTAATAAGACAACCTCATCATTGGATGAGATTGTCAGTTGGTCCCCAGGAAAACATTCCCATTTATAAAAAAAAAAGGGGGAAGAATCCCTAGAGACAAGGAGAAAATCTTCTCTTTCAGAGCAAAGCTCTGTCACAAAGTGACACTTGTCAAACTCTGGTCCCAGAGAAATAAGATTCCTTAAAGAAGCATGGTTCTGTGGTAATAATGGAAAAGGTCCATCAGAATTTTTTTTTACACTTAAAAGAATTAAAAAATTTGGAATTTTGAAAGATTCATGAAAAACTTATAAAAAGATTCTTCATTTTTCAAATCTAAAAGAGCTATTTTTGGATCTATGAGCAAAGCTCTGTTCATGGGTTAAAACCCATGAACAAGATCCCTGTAGATCTATAAGTTTTTGAGAGCAAAGCTCTGTTTATGAAACCCCAATGGGGATCTCTTTAGATCAAAAGATCTGTGAGAGCAAAGCTCTTTGGTTGAGATTAAGTTAAATTAATTTGATTTAAATTAATTTTTACCTAAAGTTTCTGATTTCAGAAATGAGCAAAGCTCTGAAGTTCTTAAGTGAGAGCAAAGCTCTGGAAAATAAAAATCTTAAAACGGTAAGATTTTTCTAAGCGCCAGAGGTCCTATTTATAAGGCGCTTGCGCCCCTTGAGCTCACCCCTTGATCCAACGATCAGGAGTTTACCACCGCTGCACTCACGTGTGCGCCACGTGAGCGCAACGATAGAGGGGCATTTGTTTCGCCCAATCAGAGCAAAACTCTGTTGAAATTCAAAATTCAAAATTTTGAAGCAACGCTTCAAATCTCGGGCGCAACGCGCCACATGTCAGGCAATGATACGTCAGCGCAGCGCCCAAGAAGGCGCGTCCAATCAGAGCAAAGCTCTATTTTAAGCAAAATTAAAGGAAGCAACGCTTCAGTTGCGCAGGCACTGCGCTGCGCGACACGTGTCAGCGCAGATGCGCTAGTGCAGTCGCGCTGGCACTGCGCTGTGCGACATGTGTCAGCGCAGATGCGCTAGCGCAGTCGCGCTGCGCTGTGCGCTGCGCGACACGTGTCACGCGCTGGGACATTTGCGCCAAACAGAATTATGATTTTAAAGAAATCTTTCTGTTCTTATTAAAATAAGAAGATTCTCTTCTGTAAAACAGAAGCCCTTGGATCAAAGATCCAACGGTGGGGAAAATTCCCCAAATCACTCAGAGAATGATCTCTTTAACAAATTTAACTAATTTGTGAGCACTATAAAAGAGATCCCAGACCTCAATTCAAAGGCATCAATATTTTTCTTGAAAAAAGTCAAGAGCTTCAAACAGAGAGAGAACTCTGAGAAAATTTAAAAGAAAAAGGTAAAAACCTTCACGAGAGAGAAGAAATCTCTTTTAATAAATCATTGATCTAAAAACCAGATCAATGTTATTCACATAATAAACAGTGCTTTGCACTTCTTATGAACCACTGGTTCTTTAAAAACAAGAAAACAACAAAAATAAAAAATAGTGCTTTGCACTTTTATGAACCTATGGTTCTTGAAATAAAAAGAAAAATCTTATTTTTCTTTGATCTAAATTAGATCAAGAAATCAAATAGTGCTTTGCACTTCTGTTCTTGAATCTAAAAGATTTTTAGTGCTTTGCACTTCCAAACTGCGCTGTTGCGCTCTTGAGAGAGCGCCACGTGTCAGCTACAGAACAACTTGCGCTATGCGCTCTTGAAATAGAGCTTTGCTCTCTGGAATTGGCGCAACTCACCAGAGCGCGCCACGTGTCAGCAGCGCAGCGCACTAGCGCAGCGCACTGCGCTGTTGCGCTTGCACTCACCAGAGCATGACACGTGTCCTCACCACAAGTGCTTGCGCTCAGTGATTGGCGCAAAGCGCCTGACAAATGCAATGCATTTCTTTTACTGAAGGGCCAGGCCCAATTAAAAGACCAAACAGGCCTAATTAAATTGATGCTCAACATCATTTATAAGTGGGCAAAGCCCAAACAAAATAATAAAAATGCTATGCATTTTAAAAGGGGCAGAGCCCAAACAAAGTAGATGCTCTGCATCATTTATAAATGGGCAGAGCCCAAAACAAATTGATGCTCTGCATCCTTTCTGGGCAGAGCCCAAATAAAATAAAAAAGAAATGCGATGCAAAAGCAAATAAAATGTTGAACATTTTCAACTGGACTTAGCCCAATTTTGGCCGTAAGTCCTCAAATTAAATTGACTGAGCAAGATTGCTCTTTTAAATCAATTTATATCCGGTTCGAGGGTACATCTCCGAACTCCTCTGACACATGTCGTTGTAATCATTCAACGTCGTCAGAGAGGTGACGGGTCCCGACGACCGTACATCGATACGGACTGCGGGGTCCTTAAACTCGTGGACCGAAACGTCCTTAAGCTAATGTTGGACCGGAACGTCCTTAAACTAATGTTGGACCGGAACGTCCTTAAACTAATGTCGGACCACCACGTCCCTAAACTGGAACATGGACCACCACGTCCCTAAACTGGAGCATGGACCGCAACGTCCCTAAACTACCTATGGACCACTACGTCCCTAAACTGGAACAATAGAGCCTCCAAATGCTCTTTTGCCGGATCTAAACGATCCCGTTTAAGTTGATCTTAGCCCCCAAACACGGCTAACGTATCCTTAAACATTCAAACGGACTATAAAACTCCAAATCAACCTTGGTTCAAGGGTACATCTCTGAACTCCTCTGACACCTATCGTTGTAATCCTTCAACGACGTCAGAGAGGTGATGGGTCCTGACGGCCATATATTAAATGGATCACCACGTTAAGTTGATCTTAGTCTCAAACAGGACTAACGTATCCTTAACGAACGTTTAAGTTGATCTTAGCCGCAACGCGGCTAACGTATCCTTAAACTAAAAACACCAAACCCAAATCTAAGTAAATACGGATTTAGACTAACCCATGTCCTACGGGCGACGGCATTACTTAGTCTCCGTATACAATCCACGGGCAACCACAAACAAAACAAACACACACGACACGAAGTGAAATTCTGAAGAAGGAGAAAGTTGTTACCACGATGCGGTAGTGTAATTAACTGCAGGGGCTTGCACCTGCAGGGAAGAGTATCCCCACAATCAAAAACCCCTCAAGCGAAGGGGAATCTGACGAAGTCTGCTACATCGGCCGTATCCGTCTAAACCTCCAATACACGGTGCCATAAATCAACTTGGCATCTTCGGAGAGGTGGACGGATAAAACCATATAGCATCTGCTCTGAATCTCAGCGTCAGGACATCGCAGTCCTGTACGCCGCCATTCGGAGGGGAACAGTCTCCTAAGTGTGTTTTTCTCTTGAAAGTCGTAAGGATCTCTCAAGAGAATTTACTTCCTTACGAGTCGTGAGGACCCGCAAGTGATGGATGAAGTTGTCCTTATCCGCATTTCACGGAGTCAGGGGTTACTCTAGATGCTTCCCACGGGTTCACTGCCGTGTTTGGCAGGACCAGGCTCCGCTCTGGACGTTTTCTAGGATACCGTAGTTTAAAGACATCGCGGTCAAGGTTAAGGACATCATAGTCCGTGAGTTTAAGGACCTCACTGTCCAATGTTAGTTTTAAGACATCACGGTCGAGGTTAATGACATCATAGTCCGTGGATTTGAGGACTCCACAGTCCAATGTTAGTTTTAAGACATCACGGTCGAGGTTAAGGACATCATAGTCCGTGGATTTAAGGACTCCACAGTCCAATGTTAGTTTTAAGACATCGCGGTCGAGATTAAGAACATCATAGTCCGTAGATTTAAGGACTCCACAGTCCAATATTATGTGTGGTTACCGGGACCCATCGCCTCTTTGAATACGTTGAGGAATTACAACGAAAAATATCAAAGGAGTGACGAGATGTACCCTTGAACCAAGGTAAAATTAGTTTGAAATCATTATGGTTGATTGTTAGTTTTAAGACATCACGGTCGAGGTTAAGGACATCATAGTCCGTGAGTTTAAGGACCTCACAGTCCGATGTTTGCTCTGGATGCTTCCCACGGGTTCACTGCCGTGTTTGGCGAGGACCAGGCTCCGCTCTGGTTGCTTCACACGGGTTCACTGCCATGCTCTGCGAGGACCAGGATCCGCTCTGGACGTTTTCCACGGGGTCAGAAGTGACGTTATCCGCGTTCCACGTGACCAGGAATTTTGCTCTAGATGCTTCCCACGGGTTCACTGCCGTGTTCGGTGAGGACCAGGCTCCGCTCTGGATGCTTCACACGGGTTCACTGCCGTTCTCTGCGAGGACCAGGATCCGCTCTGGACGTTTTCCATGGGGTCAGAAGTGACGTTATCCGCGTTCCACGTGACCAGGAATTTTGTTCTAGATGCTTCCCACGGGTTCACTGCCGTGTTCGGCGAGGACTAGGCTCCGCTCTGGATGCTTCACACAGGTTCACTGCCGTGCTCTGCGAGGACCAGGATCCGCTCTGGACATTTTCCACGGGGTCAGAAGTGACGTTATCCGAGTTCCACGTGACCAGGAATTTTGCTCTAGATGCTTCCCATGGGTTCACTGCCGTGTTCGGCGAGGACTAGGCTCCGCTCTGGATGCTTCACACGGGTTCACTGCCGTGCTC
Source organism: Agapanthus africanus (assembly GCA_030015575.1). Lineage (NCBI taxonomy): Eukaryota > Viridiplantae > Streptophyta > Magnoliopsida > Asparagales > Amaryllidaceae > Agapanthus > Agapanthus africanus. Next base: position 44,134,808 of record CM057342.1, read on the forward strand.
TGCGAGGACCAGGATCCGCTCTAGACATTTTCCACGAGGTCAGAAATGACGTTATCCGCGTTCCACGTGACTAGGAATTTTGCTCTAGATGCTTCCCACGGGTTCACTGCCGTATTCGGCGAGGACTAGGCTCCGCTCTGGATGCTTCACACGGGTTCACTGCCGTGCTCTGCGAGGACCAGGATCCGCTCTGGACATTTTCCACGGGGTCAGAAGTGACATTATCCGCGTTCCACGTGACCAGGAATTTTTCTCTAGATGCTTCCCACGGGTTCACTGCCGTGTTCAGCGAGGACTAGGCTCTGCTCTGGATGCTTCACACGGGTTCACTGCCGTGCTCTGCGAGGACCAGGATCTGCTCTGCACGTTTTCCACGGGGTCAGAAATGACGTTATCCGCGTTCCACATGACCAGGAATTTTGCTCTAGATACTTCTCACGGGTTCACTGCCGTGTTCGGCGAGGACTAGGCTCCGCTCTGGATGCTTCACACGGGTTCACTGCCGTGCTCTGCGAGGACCAGGATCCGCTCTGGACGTTTTCCACGGGATCAGAAGTGACGTTATCCACGTTCCACGTGACCAGAAATTTTGCTCTAGATACTTCCCACGGGTTCATTGCTGTGTTCGGCGAGGACTAGACTCCACTCTGGATGCTTCACACGGGTTCACTGCCGTGCTCTGCGAGGACCAGGATCCGCTCTGGACGTTTTCCACGGGGTCAGAAATGACGTTATCCGCGTTCCACATGACCAGGAATTTTGCTCTAGATGCTTCCCACGGGTTCACTGCCGTGTTCGGCGAGGACTAGGCTCCACTCTGGATGCTTCACACGGGTTCACTGCCGTGCTCGGCGAGGACCAGGATCCGCTCTGGACGTTTTCCACGGGGTCAGAAGTGACGTTATCCGCGTTCCACGTGACCAGGAATTTTGCTCTGGATGCTTTCCACGGGTTCACTGCCGTGTTCGGCGAGAACTAGGCTCCGCTCTGAATGCTTCACACGGGTTCACTGTCGTGCTCTGCGAGGACCAGGATCCGCTCTGGACGTTTTCCATGGGGTCAGAAGTGACGTTATCCGCGTTCCACGTGACCAGGAATTTTGCTCTAGATGCTTCCCACACCAGGATCCGCTCTAGACGTTTTCCACGGGGTCAGAAGTGACGTTATTCACGTTCTACGTGACCAGGAATTTTGCTCTAGATGCTTCCCATGGGTTCACTGCCGTGTTCGGCGAGGACTAGGCTCCGCTCTGGATGCTTCACACGGGTTTATTGTCGTGCTCTGCGAGGACCAGGATCCGCTCTGGACGTTTTCCACGGGGTCAGAAGTGACATAATCCGTGTTCCGCGTAGCCAGGAAGGGTTGACTTTATCCGCATTTCACGGAGTCGGAATTTGACTCTCGGTCATCTGTACACGTCATCTGTACACCGCCGAGTCATGGAACTGGGAGTTGCCACTGTTCCGCTTTACTTGATGTTGTGTCTGCTGCAATGAGACGAACGTCGAGATGATCTCTAGGCTATCTGTGAACCGTCGAGATTTGGCTTCTTCTTATGATAAAACCTGGGGAGGAGGAGTGTGACTCCCTCTTCGTTTGCGCCCCTGGATTGTATACAGGGATTGATGTAATATCACCTGTAGGGCATAAATTTCATTTTTATTTTTCAATTCTTTCCACGATACTCTATCATTTCAGCTTTTATATCGCGAAGGTCACGATTGCCCCATCATTTCGGCTATTTTTCGCGGTGCCCAATTATTTCGGCTACTTGTTTTATTTTTACTCGCTTCTTTTTATTACGAGTTGCCCAATCATTTCGGCTATTTCGTATGCACATTTTTACTTGCTGATTTTGTCACAAGTTGCCCCATCATTTCGGCTATTTCATATGCATGTGAATTGCTGGCTTTTCGCTGCAAGCTTGGAATCAGACACTGATTTTGGCATCAGCACCGCTACAACTGGGATATTTCCAGGAGCGAATCATCATTTGCCTCTGTCGATATCGAACAAAGGTAGCTTAGCAAACAGGGTTAGGGTCCTGTCGACTAAGGCTTTTGACTTCATGAGCCGTAAGGGTTTCACAAAGGTATTTCTCCCTGCGAGTCGTGAGGATCTCGTAGGTGTGTTTTCTCCTTAGGAATCGTGGGGACTCCTAAGTGTATGTTCTCTTATAAGTCGTAAGGATCTTAAAAGAGTGTTTTCCCCTTATAAGTCGAGAGGACTCACAAGGGTTGATCACCGTGCGAACATGTCCCTGGTCACGGGTGGGACTTGGTTAGGGAAATGTTTATTCGCGCCCGTGGATTGTATACAAGGGTCAGTGTTGCACCGCTTGTAGGGCAGTATCGGAGGTTATGGGGGTTGCTTAAGAACAGGTTCAGGTCTCTGTAGCTTAAGACTTTCAAATCTTATGAGCCGTGAGGGTCTCATAAGAGGATTCTCCTTACGAGTCGTGAGGATCTCGCAAGTGTAATTTCTCCTTAGGAATCGTGAGGATTCTTAAGTGTGTTGCTCCCTTATAAGTCATAAGGATCTCACGCAGGTGGTTTCTCCTCACAAGGTCGAGAGGACCCTGTAAGTGTCTTTTAACGAGGTTGCGCCCTTTCAGGTTTTCACAAACACTCGCCGGTAGTCCTGCTGTTTTTACTCACGGAGCCCTTTCGGGTTTTCATCCGTGCCCATTTTGCTTATGGACATACCGTTTTCTTTTTTTTTTTGTATCTTTTTTTTAACGAGATTGCTCCCTTTCGGGTTTTCACAAGACTCGCCGGTAGCCCTGCTGTTTTTACTCACGGAGCCCTTTTGGGTTTTCATCCGTGCTCATTTTGCTTATGGACATACCGTTTTCTCTTTTTTTTATCCTCTTTTTGTTGTATTAGCTTTGGGATGCTGCAATCCGCCGTAGTTTCTCGACATCTCGGTCAACAGCTAGTTTTAGGATATAGTGGTCCGTTGTTAGTTTAAGGACGTTTCGGTCCACTGTTAGTTTAAGGACGTTTCAGTCCGCTGTTAGTTTAAGGACGTTTCGGTCTGTTGTAAAGTAAGCCGGTTACTACTTGTAGAGTTTGGGCTTAGAAAGATAGCGAGCGGACATAATTGTCGTCATCTATCATTGACCTAGGCCGTGACTCGTCAAGCGTAGTACTTCTTCAGGAAGCGACCGTTTATTGGCCTGAAAGGTCTTTCACCATGCATGTCCATGAGTAGATAGGCTCCACCCTGGTAGACCTTGTCTATGATGTACGCGCCTTCATAGTTCGGCTTGAATTTTTCCCACTTGGCGCGATTGGGGATCATAGGTCTTTTGACTACTAGCACGAGTTTGCCTTGGTGGAATGTCCTTGGCCTGGTCAATCTTTCATATGAGCGCGTCATCTTTGCTTTATAAGCTTTCAGATTTTGCTGCGCCAGGAGCCGGGTTTCATAAAGGGCATCGAGCTCCTCAAGCCGAAGGTAAGCATTCTCTTCGTCTGTTAGCTCATAATGGACTGCCACTCGTAGAAAGGGTAATTCTATCTCAAGGGGGAGTACCGCTTTTGTACCGAACACCAACGCGTACGGCGTTGTGTTCATGGACGTCTTGAACGTAGTTCGTGTTGGATATAGTGCCCTCAGAGTCAATTATTGGATCACAGGCACGTGATTGCTATGATTGAGGGAGGACCTATGCCGGTAGGACAGTCTTACTCGAGATGATAGTATGCTATCTGGTTTATCTTTATCATCGTATACTGCTTTAGGTGACCTTACAGGTCACTATTACACGTTGATAGAGCCCTTAGGATTCTTGCTTGACGACCAGCAGTATGATGGCGATCATATACGTGGGAGCTGGGGTCTATAAGCACATCCTTAAAAGGTCCCTAATCGTGGGAGTTTCGAGACAGGGCATCGATACTCCGGAGTAGACTGGTGTATACAGTCGAGACCCCAACGAGGGGCGGTGGTCGGTCTCACAAGCCACTGGTGTCAGTTGGTTCACCTAAGATATATACAGGTGCTCATTGGGTTATGAGTACACCGGACAGGACTCGCCAGGAACATACTAGTTGGTATTATACCTGATGTCAGATAGCAGTTCCCTGGTGACAGTGTACAGGTTAGTTCATCGACCTGAGATCGTCATTTGTCTCGTGTGAGTTCCCACTGTACTTTGATTACTACCCTACCATGGCTCAAAGGAGTCGTGCAAACAGATTTTAGTTGGGTACAGTCTCGAGCCACATGGAGGCAGTGAGCGGATCTGCAGGGGTTCATCTCTCCCGGTATTGGGGGTGAGGTCGCACTGTTTCTAAGAGAGCCATTACACGAAGTCCTTGGCCAAGGAAGGAGATTTACTGGTAGGTATTTCGGTAGTATCTCAGGGTGTTCTGGGCTATACTCCGACATGACTTGTACCGCTTTTGGGGGTCTAACTTTTACCAACCCCCTAGGCCCGCCATGCGATGCTCATAGACGAACGGACCGGACTGTACGGATATTGTCACTGACAGGCTCAGTAGAGTGTCAGGATGAATTCGCTCATCGACGTCCCTTTTGGTCAATACCTGGTAGCCCGTTACGTATGGCTAATATCTCTGACGTGCTAGTGGTTAAATCCACAGCCAAACTATTGACGAGTCTTTAGAGTCCCCCACAGACAGTTTCTCAAGTTTCGGGCGAAACGTTGTAGAGGCCGTATGATATACGGCAGGGTTCGATCATATACGTGCGGTATTGCACGGATCATGATCGGACGGATCATACTAGTGGGCTTTGGTTTAAGCCGGATCCTAGTATTAGATTTGTTGGATTACTTTAGTCTCATCGCATTCGCATTCAGTCGGAATGCGGATGCAGGTATGTATATACAGGTGAGGGGTATCCTTGTGATCCGTCACGAGTTTACTTTAGATGTTGCCGGATCTTTTTGTTGGACCAAACATTTGGATTAATGTTTGGATACTGGAATTAGTGAGCTAGAAATCATCATTAGATGCATTAATGTGACATAGACATATACTATGACTCATGGTCTTTTTTTTAGAAAATATGTCACATTAATGGATTGATTTGTGATGATATGAGAGGAAGAGAGAGAGAGGGGCTGCCATGGTTATAGTTTCGGTCTTGTATTATTTCTTTTACACTCTCTCTCATTTTCATCATATGAAAGAAAAGAAAAGAAAAGGAAAAGAAAGCCTCCTTCTTCTTCTTCCTCTAGCTCATTATCTTCCTCCAATGGCAACACCTTCAACCTCCATCCAAGCCATGGATGTAAAGAGACAAAGTGATCACAAACATTCTCTACAACACCTTGGGCACGTTGGCTAGCACACTTCGTGCCCGAGTTGCTTCGGATGAAGCGGGAGCCCGTAAAAAGACTTCTCGATGTGGTGCCCTTTCCGACGAGGAGATAGAGATCGGAGATGCCGCGAGGAGATCGGGATGGTGGCCAAAGACCGAAGGACACAGATCGCTCGGTATAGCTCTCTACCCTTTCTCTAGTTAGCTAGTAGTAGGTTAATGGTCCGATCCGGGTTTTTAGTATGCGGTAGCGCCGGTTTAAAGTTAAAGAAAAAGTTTTGTTTCCGCATTTTGGCCTCGGAAAGACGGCCGGGGCACTACCGTAGACTTACAGTTCGATATGCCCAGAGAGCTTCTTGCAGTCTCTCGTGCTAGTCTTTTTTATTTCGGTACACCGTCTTCTTCACGATCTTTGTCAGGGTCTTGTTAAAAGTTTCAGCTAGACCATTGGCTCGGGGATTATAAACTGAGGAGTATCTCCAGTCTATGTTGTGCTGTTGTGCGAAGCGGCTAATCTTGTGGCTTCTGTATGCTGGCCCGTTATCGGAGATGATCCGCCGCGGAGTTCCAAACCGATAAATAACGTGCGTCTTGAAGAAGTGGAGGATATTCTCCGTCTTCACTTTCCTCAGCGGTACTGCTTCTGCCCATTTGGAGAAGTAATCAGTCGTCGCCAAAATGAATCGATGTCCCCTGGACGATTCTGGTTCGATGGGGCCGATTATGTCAGTTCCCCACATTTCGAATGGCCAGCTAGCCACCGTTGGATGTAGTGGATTTGGATGTTGATGGATAAAGTCCCCATGAATCTGGCACGAGTGGCATTGCTTTGCATACTCGAGGCAGTCCTGGATCATCGTGGGCCAATAATAACCCATCCTTTTAATTTTCAGCTTCATCTTCGGTCCGGCTTGGTGAGAACCGCAGAGCCCGTCATGAACTTCTTGGATGACTCTTTTTGCCTCTTCAGGTCCCAGGCATCTTAGCCATAGGGAATCAAATGACCTCTTGTACAGAGTATCATTGACGAAGGCGAAAGATAGGGCTCGCTTCATGAGCTGATGTTTTGAGGACGCATCTTCGGGTGTTCGATGGGATTTGAAGTAGTCTATAAAGACTTCTCTCCAATCCTCAACCATTTCTTGGTTTTTTATTTGCAGGGTCGTCTGCTCAGTCGCTTCCTTTTCCTCGGATGATTCCGGAGATATTTCCGCCGGTGTGAGGACCCGACGGCTTTGCACAACGATCCTCACGTCATCGAGGTTCTCGTCGGCCAGTTCTTTAGCGAGCTTAGCCAGTGCATCCGCTTTGCTATTTTCTGCACGCGGTATGCTTTCCAGCATGTAGAAGGGAATTTGAGTTAGCAGTTGCTGTACTCTCTCGCCATACTTCACCAGCTCTGGCTTGCACGTCTGGTAGTCGCCGTTTACTTGACTAACGACCAGTTGGGAGTCTCCGTATATGAGGAGGTTTTCAATTCCCATGTCGATGGCGATTTCGAGGCCTGCTATCAAAGCTTCGTATTCGGCTTCATTATTCGTCCTCGGCTCTGTCAAGGAGAAGGCGAATCGCATTATCCTTCCTTGTGAGGTCACGAAGATAAGGCCTACCCCCAACTTGATTATGGGGGTGTTCTGTTTGCGCTTCTTCATGGAAGACGCTCCATCAAAATAAAGTTCCCATCGGGCATCACCACCGTCGATCGCATCAAACGCATGTTCGTCTGGCAGTTCGCAATTCAAAGGGGAATCGGCCGGTATCGGATGCTCAGCGAGAAAATCGGCGATGGCCTGGCCTTTCACTGCCTTAAGAGGTCGATAAGTTATCGAGAACTCCATCAAGAGCAGGGCCCATTTAGCGAGTCGCCCCGTCAATATGGCTTTTGACATCAAATATTTAAGAGGATCCACCTTCGATATGAGACGGACTTCATGTGCCAATGCATAGTGTCTGAGCTTCGTTATCGTGAAGATCAATGTCAGGCAGTGTTTTTCGATGGGAGAATTATTGCTTTCTGCCCCCAGGAGAACTCGACTCAAGTAATAGAGAGCTCTTTCTTTCCCTTGGTCGTTCTCTTGTGCCCATAATGCGCCTAAGGAACCTTCGAGGGCTGTTGTATAAAGAATAAGGGGCTTTCCCATGACCAGAGCGGCTAGTACTGGCGGATTATGCAAGTATTGCTTGATTTCGTCCAGCGCGCTTTGGCATTTGTGATCCCAAACGAACGGGGTCCCCTTTTTCATCAGGTGACTGTAAGGACGGCACTTGCCTGAGAGATTGGCTATAAATCGCCGGATATATGCGAGCTTTTCTTGGAGAGACCGCAGCTGCTTGAGAGTCCTTGGTGGAGGCATTTCCATAATCGCCTTGATTTTTGACGGATCTATCTCGATACCTCGATGTCGGACGATGAATCCTAGGAATTTACCTGAGGACACCCCGAACGCGCATTTGAGAAGGTTCATCTTCAAGTTATATTGCCGAAGGCATTGAAACACGATTTTTAGATGCTCGAGATGTTCCTCGTATGATTTGCTTTTTACCACGAGGTCGTCGATATAGCATTCGACGATTTCATGTATAAGGTTATTAAAGATCTTCGTCATGGCCCTCTGATAGGTGGCACCGGCGTTTTTTAGACCGAAAGGCGTTATCTTATAGCAGAATATACCCAAAGGGGTCCGGAAAGCGGTATGTTTCTGGTCCTCGGGATGCATCTTTATCTGATTGTATCCTGACGATCCGTCCATGAAGGAGAAGACTTCGTGAGTGGACGTATTGTCTATCATCAGCTCAGTGACCGGTACCGGGAAATCATCTTTCGGACAGGCTTTATTAAGATCCCGAAAGTCCACACATATGCGCACTGTCCCATTCTTCTTCATCACCGGGACGATGTTGGCGATCCAATCAGGATACTGAACCTCTTGGATGAAACCAGAGTCGATTAGCTTCTTGACCTCGGTGTTGATACTCATATCAAGCTCGAGCCGCATTCTTCTCGGTGCTTGTTTGATTGGCTTGACGTCCGGGGATATCGTCAATTTGTGGACCACAATCTCTGGATCTAATCCTAGCATCTCGGAATAGTTCCATGCGAAGCAATCTCTATGCTGCATAAGCACGTCTTTTAGCGCAGCCACTCTTTCTTCAGATAGCAGCTCACTGACGAATGTAGGTCGCGGGTCACTTGCCGTCCCCAAATCAATTTTCTTGAGGTTATCTGCAGTGGTGTGTATTCCATCTTCCAGCTCTTTTGGCGCCAGTGGAAACTCTGAGATCACCTCGTCATCATTGTTTTCGAAGCACCAGGGAAGGTCATCCATATTCTCGGGTTCTTCTTTTGATATCGTTATCATATGACAAGTACGAGCTCGCTTCCAAGACCGATATAGATCTGGGTCTATCCTCATGGATTTGGATTCATGCTTTTGCGGCGGAGTTATCCTCCAACTGTCGGATAGAGCGAACTTGTCGAGCTGATATTGGTCTTCGACCCAGTTCTTGAAGGTGAAGCTGTCTTCGAGAGGGTGTCCCATTGCTCGGTGATAAGAGCAGTAGTCTGGATGAGAGACCTCGTTAGCTTGCTCGGGGTGCTTGGACTCTGGGAGTGTAAGCATTTGATGTCTTATGGCAAGATCAAGTATCTTCTTTGTCTTGTCTTGAGGAAAAGAGTATGCTCGACTCATCTTCTTCATAAGGGACAAATCCGGACCGCCCGATTCCCGCTCGCGTGACTTCTTGGTTCCGCTTTGTCGTTGCTGAATGCCTTTTCCTCTTTTTGACTTGTTTCTGCCTCTGCGTCGGGCCTTTTTTACAACAGGTTGACAGGGAGGGGCATTTTCATTTTTCGCAGCCTTGATGGAGAAGGCGCTGCATCCTGGCTTTCTCGTAGATGGACATTTTGCGATTATGGTCGTCTCGAACTTTTTGACCAGCTTCTCTTACAAGCTTGTCCATTTGTTCTTCGAACGACGGACTGGGCATTTTCACGTCGAGGGCTCTTTCTGGTTCAGGGTTAGCACTCTCCCATTGAGCATCTCCTTCTTCATCAAAGTCATGTACGACATAGCAGTCGCGGAGTAGCTCCTGTTTCTTGGACCGAACATATCCAAGCCCGATCGCTTCCATTCTCCCATTGGGCAACTTGCGCTGAGTTCCGGGAACATTCCAGATCCTGTCATAGAACTTAGCTTTTCGAGCGGTCTGTTTGAAGGGTATCCCTTGGCGCTTCAACAGCCTTTTCAAGCCTTCTGTATAATATCTAGGCAGACGGATGGGCTGGAGCCTGTCAAGTATAGAATCCGCGCCGTGCCAGATTTCTTTCTCCACTTTGGTTTCCCCGGAGCGGTAGAACGTCTGCAGCTCTTCCACACTGTAGGTATCAAGCGCGTCTAGTTCTTTATGATGTTTGGGCGGAACTATGGCAACTTGCAAATTTTGCTCTTCATCGGTGAATGTTTGTATTGAAGGCCGAGCGGAGAATATATCTTCCGAGTCGCTGCCAAAGATCAACATAGGAGCAGACGATCCTGGCTTGTTGTGCTGGGGTGGACCTGAATAAACTATCGCTTCCTCTTCTTCAGTATCACTCCCGAAGACTGGAATGGTGGTGATAGCTTTGTTCTCCAGTTTGTGACATCTCTCCGTGTCCTCGAAATCTGGCAAAAAGTATTTTGCATCTTCGTACTTACGGACTTCATTCACGGAGAATGGATTCAGCTCTCCGGTTACGGTATACTCGAAACCATCCTTAAAGTATTTCATACACTGATGTTGTGTAGACAGGATGATGTTGTACTCGTGTAACCAAGGCCGGCCGAGTAAAGCGTTATAGCATGTCTTGGCGTCAATGACATGGAATTTAATATCCGTGACAAGTAGCCCGAATCGTAACGTCGGTATCACAGACTCGAGAGTCCGCGATGACTGGAAGTTAAAACCGGAGATAGTGATTTTATCACGAGTGAGGTGCTGGACGCTCATGCAGATTTCCTTCAACACTCGCACGTTGAGGAGATTAACGGAAGACCCATTGTCGACCAGGATTTTTCCTATCTTTATATCGTGGCAGTATTCCGAGACATAGAGGGGACGGTTGTGCTCGCACGTCCCAAAGAGGAGGTCTTCATCGCCGAAGGTGATATCGGCTGTGTGTACTTCCTCTAGCTCATCCTTCATCTTTTCTTCGGCGAGGGAAGCTTGGAATCGCTCCGGCTCTTGTAGCGCCTTGATCAATGAATCTCTCGCTTCTTTGGATAGTAGAAGGGCGTCGAGAATACTGAGCTGCGAGGGTAACTTCCTCAAGTGCGCCAGAACGTTATAGTCCACCTTACTCTTCTTTGGCGGTTCCTTGGCGGTCAGTTCTTTCATGACTTGGTCGTCCAGGGCGATATCCTCGGAGACCTTTTCTTTTCCCTTATCTTTTCTACTCGTGGATCCGAGATTCTTTTCTGGAAGCGTGCGATTGAGCAGCTGAATGTTTTCACAGGCTTTCGGTTCATCCTCCTTTCCCAATGTGGATTCTTTAAAGAGAGGGCCAAGAGCCATCTCTTCGTCAGAGTCACTTCCGAAGGTGAGAACCTGCGATCCCCCGGTGTTGACCATGCGACAGTTACCGGTAGTTCTTTTATGCTCCTCTGTCGCACTTCTTTGCTCCCGACGAGTTTTGCGTTTCATCCGCTTAAAATGCTGCCGGTAAGCAACATATCCCTGCCACCATCTTTTAAAAGCGTCGCATTCTTCGGTGGGGTGCGAAATCTTTCGATGATATAAGCAGTAGCTAGGATGTATTTCTGTTTCACCAGGAGTGTTTCCTTCAGAGGGTGGTAGCTTCATTCCCATTGATATGGTTTTAGCAAACCTTTTCCTCGTCTTGAACTTGTTTTTATCCATGACGGATGTTCCTTGATTCGGCTGGAGTGTCTCGACTCTTTCGTCTAGTCGTCGGCGTTTGGCTCTTTCAAATATGGCCATCTCACGCTCCCAATTGGCTTTACTTTTCAGATGAATCTCATTCAGGAAGGCGTCGATCATTTCGTCTGACGGCCATAGAAGTTTCGGCTCGGGACCTGCCCCCAGTCTCTCTGTACAAGGAGCTTCTTCATCGTCTGTAGACGAGTGAGAGATCACATGACAACTTGCTACGTAATCCTCAGATCCATCTGATGAGTCTTCTCCATCATTTCCGTCCTCAAGGACGTGGCTGAGAAACTCTTGGAGCGTGATTGGAGTCCGCGCCTTCTGGTTATACTCTTCCAGCGCATCGATCTGTTTTTACAGGTCCGTGCGCTTGTCGTCAGGCTTCATGGGCCTCTTGGATTTCTTCTTCTTTTTCGAAGATTTCGACGGCCGGGTATGAACACTTTGGTTATCACCACCAATTTTTGGTGTTGAGCGCGGCTTCAGCATCCCTTCGATGATCTGGGGTTCCAGCGGATTCTTCCACCTGATCGCCGGGCATGTCTGGAGATCATTCAGCATCCTTTTGGTTTTGGCCGAAAGAACGACCTCCCATGGAGCTTCTTCAACAAAAGAGCACGTTGCCCCCATTGTGTCCATCTTCTTAGGAGTGTGCGGTTGTGGTGGGCTCACTTTCCACTTCTCAGACAGTGCAAACTTGCCTTATTGGTACTGATCCTCGATCCATCCCTTAAAGACGAAGCAATCTTCGATTGGATGGCTTACCGTTTGGTGGTAAGGGCAATAATTGGGATTGTTCACTTCGCTCGGTTGCGGTGGTCGCCTTGGATTCGGCAAATTGATGAGCCTGTTGCGCACTGCCAGCTCGAACAGTCTCTTCGTTTTATCCTGCGGGAATGAGTAAAGGCGCTTCATTTTCTCATTGTAATAGCGCCTTCTCTCTTCCAACTGATCCGTTAGTCTAGGAGCACTGGGTTGTTGTTGGGTGTTCGCAACGAAGGTCGCCTTCCCTTTACCCTTTTCATTCCGCGGTTCCGGTTTCGGAGGAGACGGTCTATGACCCATCTGATCTATCTGGGCCAACTTATCGATTAAGGCCTAGAACATGGTCGGTTTGAAGAACATCATGAACTGTGAAATAGTTGCATGAGGGTCTAAAGTGCCCACGAACATGCCCACCGTTGGTGTTTCTTCGATGCGTTGTTCGCACTTTGACCACAGATTCTGCCATCGGATTGCGTACTGAACCCACGTCTCGCCCAGCTTCACCCTGGCATTGATTAATGCCGTTATTGGGGTGTGTTCACTTGCGCTCGCAAATCGCTGGGTGAACAATAACTCCATTTCTGCGAAAGTTTTGATAGAGTCGTTTGGAAGCTCGGAGTACCACTCAAACGCCGTCTCCGATAAGATGCCGACGAATTGGCGAAACAAGAGCTTATCATCGCCACCGGTGTTGCCACAAAGAGCCCTGAACTAGGCGACATGTTGATGGGGATTGCCTGTCCCCTTGTAGACATGGAATTTCGGGATCGTGTAGCCCGACGGGTATTTTATCTGATCATACCAACCCGGATATGGTCGCCCAGTTTTGACAACTTGGCCGGCTGCCTCATTTGCCTGGTGAACTCTTATTTGCTGAGCAATATAGTCATCCAGGGCAGCTTTAGAGATTGTTTCCTCTTTGGCTGTTGACAGAGCCGGTAGACGATTCGATATCTCTCCTCTGTCATCTTCGAGAATAATCGGAGGATCTTCAGCGGGAGGATCCTGCTGGATCATTATACCCACCATGTCTTGGAACAGAAGAGCCATTTGCTTTATATTGGCCGCTTGTTCCGCAGCCTCCTTGTCCTTCTTTTCGAGTATTCTCCGAAGGAATTCAGCATCAGTCTCGTGTTCGCGACGTTGTTCCGATGACGCCTTCGGGCTTTCTTTTGGCCCGGTAAGTGCAGCCATGGCAGTCAGCATCTCCTGAAGCTTTTGCTGTTGCTGTTCCTGAGCTCTTGTGATCGATCGGGTGAGTGGTCGGTGGACCGTAGAAGCGTGGCTATCCTCCTTCCCGGATGCCATGTAAATAGTATGGACCGTTATACCCCCAGACTTAAGGCGTTTGGGCTCGATGTTTTTATGGTCTGCCACGTTTATAGGGGCTTTCTCTGGCCTCCTCTTCTTATAAGCTGTCGAAGTTGAGGGGGCCGTCGCGGTGGGCACCCAGTTAGCTTTTTATGGTTTGGCAGGATGGCTTTCTTCTTGTTGAACCTTCGCCCTTTTCTGTCGGCGAGGGTAATCTTGATCAACTACTGAGTTCCGAGCCTGCCGCCAAACCTTGTAGATTTTGGAAGACAGCCGCTGAGGGGGCTGTTCTGGTTTTGCTTCTGCAACATTCTCCACCAGAGGAGGAGATCTTTTCAGCACGGCGGTAGGAGAATTCCTGCGCACCTTATTCAGCAGCTCGAAGCTGTTCCGGTTGGAACAGCAGCATTAATTTCCGCCGTCGGGGCTGGTGGAGTTAGCCCAGAGGGGGAGTTGCCCCCGGCCTTCCTTACCCGGCGCCAGTGGCGACGTCGAGCATGTCGAGCTAATGGAGCTGGCTCGGTGACGGGGATGGCCTTGTCTTGCCCCTATTCAAGTGAGGGGCCGTTGCCGGTGTCAGCCTATTAAAGACTGATGTCCTTTGAGTAGCAGGAGAGGGAGTGGGAGTTGGGATGGTCAGTCTTGTAAAGATCGACCCCTTGACAGAGGAAGCCGCCTTGACGACCTCAGGAGCAGGGTTGGTTACTCTCTTCGGAATAACCTTCTCTGGGATTGCGAGCTTCATTGTGGGCCCACAGGCATTTTGGCCAAATCTGGAGAAGACCGAGGCGCCGGTGCTGGACGACCCATTGAGAGGGGCCGCAGTAGCTGTAAGTCAATCGAAGACCGACTTCTTGGGAGCTTCTGGTATGGGTACGGGAGCGGTGAAGCTTGCTGGCGGGAGCATGGCCCCGAAAAACAACCCAGTGGTGGCTTGAGTAACCTGTTCCACGGGCATCGTGAACAGGGAAGCCGCTTGGGGCCCGTAGGTTATGCCCCCAGTTGAGGCAGGACATGGGTTGCAGTTGCATATGGAACACTTTGAGCAGGTGAATGCCATCTGTTCCCCTCCGAAGGACGGCGCACAGGACCGTGATGTCCTGGCGCTGAGATTCGGGGCAGATGCTATTTGGTTTTATCCGTCTACCTCTCCGAAGATGCCAAGTTGATTTATGGCACCGTGTATCGGAGGTTTAGACGGATGCGGCCGATGTAGCAGACTTTGTCAGATTCCCCCTCGCTTGAGGGGTTTTTGATTGTGGGGACGCTCTTCCCTGCAGGCGCAAGCCCCTGCAGTTAATTACGCTACCGCATCGCGGTAACAACTTTCTCCTTCTCCAGAATTTCACTTCGTGTCGTGGGTGTTTGTTTTGTTTGTGGTTGCCCGTGGATTGTATACGGAGACTGAGTAATACCGTCGCCCGTAGGACGTGGATTAGTCCAAATCCGTATTTACTTAGATTTGGGTTTGGTGTTTTTAGTTTAAGGATACATTAGTCGCGTTGCGACTAAGATCAACTTAAACGTTCGTCAAGGATACGTTAGTCCTGTTTTGGACTAAGATCAACCTGACGTGGTGATTCTTTAATTTATGGCCATCGGGACTCATCACCTCTCTAACATCGTTGAAGGATTACAACGATAGGTGTCAGAGGAGCTCAGAGATGTACCCTTGAACCAAAGCTGATTGAGGGTTTTATAGTCCATTTAAGTGTTTAAGGATACGTTAGCCGTGTTTGGGGCTAAGATCAACTTAAACGGGATCGTTTAGATCCGGCAAAAGAGCAATTGGCTCTATTGTTCCAGTTTAGGGACGTAGTGGTCCATTATTAGTTTAGGGACGTCTCGGTCCGATACCAGTTTAAGGACGTAGTGGTCCATTATTAGTTTAGGGACGTTTCGGTCCGATGCCAGTTTAGGGACGTAGTGGTCCATTATTAGTTTAAGGACATTTCGGTCCATCGCCAGTTTAGGGACGTGGTGGTCCATCATTAGTTTAGGGACATTTCGGTCCGGTGCCAGTTTAGGGACGTAGTGGTCCATCATTAGTTTAAGGACGTCTCGGTCCAATATTAGTTTAAGGACGTCTCGGTCCGATATTAGTTTAAGGACGTCTCGGTCCGATATTAGTTTAAGGACGTCTCGGTCCACGAGTTTAAGGACCCCGCAGTCCATAGCGATGTGTGGTCGTTGGGACCCGTCACCTCTTTGACGTCGTTGAGGAATTACAACGATGGATGTCAAAGGAGTTCGGAGATGTACCCTCGAACCGGATGTAGATTGATTTAGGAGAGCCATTTTGCTCAGTCAATTTAATTTAAGGACTTATGGCCACGATTGGGCTAAGTCTAGTTGAAAATGTCCAACATTTTATTTGCTTTTGCATTGCATTTCTTTTTTTTTTATTTGGGCTTTGCCCAGAAAGGATGCAAAGCATCAATTTGTTTTGGGCTCTGCCCCTTTTTATTGTATTGCAATTTAATTTGGCCTACTAGGCCCCTCTGATTTGGGCCTAGCCCTTCAGTAAAATGCATTGCATTTGTCAGGCGCTTTGCGCCAATCACTGAGCGCAAGCGCTTGTGGTGAGGACACGTGTCATGCTCTGGTGAGCGCAAGCGCAACAGCGCAGTGCGCTGCGCTAGTGCGCTGCTGACACGTGGCGCGCTCTGGTGAGTTGCGCCAGTTCCAGAGAGCAAAGCTCTATTTCAAGGCGCGTAGCGCAAGTTGTTCTGCAGCTGACACGTGGCGCGCTCTGGTGAGTTGCGCCAGTTCCAGAGAGCAAAGCTCTATTTCAAGGCGCGTAGCGCAAGTTGTTCTGTAGCTGACACGTGGCGCGCTCTGGTGAGTTGCGCCAGTTGCAGAGAGCAAAGCTCTATTTCAAGGCGCGTAGCGCAAGTTGTTCTGCAGCTAACACGTGGCGTTCTCTCAGGAGCGCAACAGCGCAGTTTGGAAGTGCAAAGCACTAAGAATCTTTTTAGATTCCAGAACAGAAGTGCAAAGCACTATTTGTTTTCTTTGATCTAATTAGGATCAAAGAAAAAATGAGTTTTTCTCTTTATTTCAAGAACCAGTGGTTCATACGAGTGCAAAGCACTATTTTTATTTATTTTTATTTTCTTCTTTGTTTTAAAGAACCAGTGGTTCATACGAGTGCAAAGCACTATTTTTATTTATTTTTATTTTCTTCTTTGTTTTAAAGAACCAGTGGTTCATACGAGTGCAAAGCACTATTTTTATTTATTTTTATTTTCTTCTTTGTTTTAAAGAACCAGTGGTTCATACGAGTGCAAAGCACTATTTTTTATGTGAAGATCATTGATCAATGATTTATCAAAAGAGATTTCTTTTCTCTCGTGAAGGTTTTTACCTTCTTATTGAAATTTTTCTCAGAGTTCTCTCTGTTTGAAGCTCTTGATTTTTTTCTTCAAGAAATGTTGATGCCTTCTCTTCTCTTCTTGGCTCCTATTTATAGGAGAAGGAAAAGAATCAATTTGTTTAGCAAATCTCTCATTGAAAGATTTGATTTGATCGTTGAGAGATTTGATTTATATTTATCATTAATCTGGGCCTTTAGATCATTCAGTGAATTTTATTCACCGTGGATTTTAAATCCAAAAGATATTCTATTTGTTATTCTGGTGAGATTTTCAGGGAAATCTTTCCTTGTCCAAGATTTTTCCATAAATTGATGATTTTTAATCATCTTTGGATCTTTAATCCAACGGTTCCCATAATCCTTTTCCATTTGGAAAGATTTAGAAGCTTTTAGAATTTTAATTCTATTTCGAAAGATTTTTAGAGAAATTTAGAATTTTAATTCTACTAATCTGTAAGGCTTTCAAAGCCTGTCACGTGCTGGCACGTGACCCTTGGTCACGTGTGAGCACATAACCCCGAAATTGGTTCCTTTAACAGTCGCTTGTTCATATTGTTGTTTTAACCATCACGTGTCAACACGTGACCATTGGTCACGTGTGAGCACGTGATATTTCATTGAGATAACTTCTGATTTTTAATCAGGGAACAGATTTTAGAATTTAATTCTATTCATTATTTTAGAGGCCTTAAGAGCCCATCACGTGTCTGCACGTGGCCCATGGTCACGTGTGAGCACGTGATGCCCCATTGGGGTCTTTTCTATGTTTTTATTATATCTTCTAACTCCTCCAGCGGATTCTTAAAAGCCCATCACGTGTGAACACATAATGCCTCATAACTTTTGATCCCGGATGAATTATGAAGCCCATAATATATCAAATCGAAGGGTTTTTCGAGACGCTTTCAATACAATAAGAATTTATCCGTTTCTCCTTCGGGAGTTTGTCAAAAAACAGCCCGGAAGATATTGGTTCGTATTTCCTTAAGCGTATCGCTGCCATTTGATACCTTGGACTCTTTTGCGCAGAAATTTTTGGCGGGAACACCATTGATCTTTTGTTTTCTGCACCAAGCAAAACGCCAAATCTTAGTACCTTGAAACCCAAGGGCAACTATCAACAAACCGAGATTGGTTCGCGAATACGACACACGAAGTGTGGAGTGGAAAGAGAAAAAGGTCCCACCGGGCGTGCCAGAATCTGTTCACCGCCGGAAGCCGGGAAGACTGGACGTCTTGCTTGAATCTGGGGGCAGATGCTAATTGGTGCTATCCATCCACCTCTCCGAAGATGCCAAGTTGATTTATGGTACCGTGTATCGAAGGTTTAAACGGATGCGGCCGATGTAGCAGACTTCGTCAGATTCCCCCTCCTTTGAGGGGTTTTTTGATTGTGGGGATGCTCTTCCCTGCAGGCCCAAGCTCCTGCAGTTAATTACGCTACCGCATCGCGATAACAACTTTCTCTTTCTCCATATGGTCACTTCGTGTCGTGGGTGTTTATTTTGTGTTTGGTTGCCCGTGGATTGTATACGGAGACTAAGTTATGTTGTCTCCCGTAGGGCGTGGATTAGTCCAAATCCGTATCTTTCTTAGATTTGGGTTTCGGGGGTTATGTTTAAGGATACGTTAGCCTTATTTGAGAGTAAGATCAACTTAAACGTTTGTTAAGGACGCGTTAGTCTAAATCTAGACTAAGATCAACTTAACAGGATCGTTTAGATCCAACAAAAGAGCATTTGGGCTCTATTGTTTAGTTTAATGACATTGCGGTCGATAATTAGTTTAAGGACATTGCGGTCCATTGTTAGTTTTAAGACATCGCGGTCAAGGTTAAGGACATCATAGTCCATGAGTTTAAGGACCTCACAGTCCGGTGTTAGTTTTAAAACATCACGGTCGAGGTTAAGGACATCATAGTCCGTGGATTTAAGGACTCCACAGTCCGACTTTAGTTTTAAGACATCACGGTCGAGGTTAAGGACATCATAGGTCGTGGATTTAAGGACTCCACAGTCCGTTGTTAGTTTTAAGACATCACAGTCAAGGTTAAGGACATCATAGTCCGTGGATTTAAGGACTCCACAGTCCGACGCTAGTTTTAAGACATCACGGTCGAGATTAAGGACATCATAGTCCATGAGTTTAAGAACCCCACAGTCCGTAGTAATGTATGGTTGTCGGGACCCGTTACCTCTCTGACGACGTTGAGCGATTACAACGACAGATATCAGAGGAGTAAAGAGATGTACCCTTGAACCGGATGTAAATTGATTAGAAGAGCGGATGTGCTCAGTTCAATTTAAATTGAGGACTTATGACCAGACTTGGGCTAAGTCCAGTTAAAGAACATTTTATTTTTGTTCTGTCTGTTAGGCCTTTGTTTGGGCTCTGCCCTTTTAATTGGGCTCTGAAATTTCGTCTGGAATTAAATGCATAGCATTTATTAGACCAAGGTATGTTCTGACAGCGCGCCACGTGGCGCGTCAAGCGCTTTGCGCCAATTAAAGAGCGCATTGCGCTAGCGCACATAAGGGTGACACGTGTCACTTAGCGCTAAGCGCTGGTTTGTTAGCATGCTGCGCTTTATGAGTGCGCTGTGCCAATTTATGGGTGCGCCAGTGAGTGACACGTGGCGCGCTTGGCGCCGAGCTCCAATCCAAGAGCGCAGTGCGCTATTTTTAGAAGCGCAAAGCGCAAACTGTTCTGTGGTTGACACGTGGCGCGTTTTGGCGCTGTGCGCCAGTCCAATAAGCGCAAAGGCGCAATTCAAGAGTGCAAACCACTGTCCAGTAGCGCAAAGCGCATCAGATCAAATTTAAGATCAAAGAACAAGTTTTTTGTTCTTCAAAGGAGGCCTTGCCTCAAGATCCAAGAACCAGAGTTCTTGTTCTTATCAAAAGGCTCTGCCTTTATAGATCAAAAGATCTATGAATAAAGTAAAATACTTCTTTATTTTAAGAATTGGATCTTTTAATCCTTTATGTTTAATCAAAGATCTTGGTCTTTTTTTTGTTTTTAGATCTATGATCGTTTTAGAAGAGGATTCTTCTTTTTATGAGATGTTTTCATCTCGATTGTTCAAGAATTACTTGTTTTTACCTTTAAGGATGAAGAAATGATTTTCTTTCTTCAAAGACTTGCCTTTCTTTTTTTTTGAGTTCTTCTCAAAGTTTGCAGAGAGTTTTTTCTATATTTTTTCTATACCAGACTTGAAGTCTTGAGGCATTTATATAGGGCCAATTGATTTGTTAAATTAGTTGAAGAAATCTTTCTCTGATTGATTTGGGGATATTTCCCCACCGTTGGATCTTTGATCCTAGGGCTTCTGTTTTATAGAAGGCAATCTTCTTGTTTTCAACAAGATTGGAAAGATCTTTCCAGAACAGAATTTTAATTCTGATTAATTAATAATTTATTATTATTATTAGAGCTTTTAATCTAACGGTGGGGAATTCTTTTAATTCCAACGCTGACGCACTTGGCGCGAGCGCACCTACGTTCGACACGTGGCGCGCAGCGCAGAGCGCTGGATCTGAAGCGTTGCTTCAACTTTTAAAATTTGAATTTTGAAATAGAGCTTTGCTCTGATAGGGGTGCGCTGCCTAGGGCGCAGCGCTCCTGGCGCTGGTGTGTCTGCTTTTGACACGTGGCGCACAGCGCGCAGAATCTGAAGCGTTGCTTCAATTTTTACTTTAGATTTTTAATACAGAGCTTTACTCTTATTGGGAAAAAGAAGCGTCGCTTCATTTCAAATCTTGGAATTTGAACAGAGCTTTGCTCTGATTGGGGAAACAGTATACTTGGAGTATTTAATGTTGCTGATATCTTTTAAAGTATTTATTTCACACCATAATTACAAGAAAGAACTTGTAGCTCATTGGTAATACCTTGCACTGCTGAACCAAGCCACCAGAGTTCAAATCTCCTGCCCCACATTATTTTTAATATTGTTTTATTTTAAATTTTATAGAAGCCCAACAGTCCAATAGCCATAAATCCATAATTTCCCACTACTCATGAAAAGTTAAATGCTCCAGCAGCTACCCCCGGCGACCCTCCACCTCCCGAGCGCCTGACTCGGCCCAAATCGACCAAGTCGGCCAGCGGACCGGCCGACTCGAGCCGGCGCCGCCGGCCGGACTCGGCCGGTCGGCCGAGTCAACAACAGAAGAAATTTACCCCTTCACCTCCCCAACTCCCCTGCATACTCTAAATTCTGTAATAATTTCCAGAGAGCACATTAGCTCAATCCATTTTTAATACATTTTTCCTATTATTTTTACATTTTTTTAATTAAAAACTCTACACCTACCTTAACCCTAGCCTAACCCTATAAATACACCCTACCTCCTACCCTCTCATCCCAAAATTCTGAGTCCACTCTCTCAAAATCTCAAGAAAACCTTGGTACTTTGGAAACGAGCGAAAGGCGAAGCGCTGAAGAAATCGACGGCGAATTTTCGGTGATCATGCTAGGAACTCTCGACGACGAATCGATGCACCGGCGAATCCTCTACTTCTCTCTCACTCTCTAGTGTTGTCCAAATCCGTAAGTCCCCATTCTATCCCTCTTTCTTATTCTCTAAAATACGAAATTACAAAACCCGACGGAATCAGAACAAATCCGATTTCCGATTCGGTTTTCTATAAAATTTCACTTCTCACCAATTCAATCATGCTTAAACATCTTATTGTTGACTTTTAAATACTTAACAAATAATTTGAACAAGTTTCCTCACATGTACTTACCTGGCCACAATTGGCGGTGAAGAGACGATTTGAGATATCTAACAACTTTTTGTTTAGACCATTTAGAAATAGTCTAGTTGAATTAGAAAACCCTAGAATCTAAAATACGGAAAATCGACTTTTGCAAATAAATACCTTTTACTTAATAAAATCGTATTCTAAAGGATTAGTATTTATAAATCTTTGCAAAGCACCGCTACAACCCATTTTTGGGAACCTGTTCGGGATAGTACGGTTTATCGTGCACCCTCGGGCTTAGTAGTGCGAGACTCAGAGCTCCGAAAGGAGCATTCGGTCTCGAAAGATTTAAAATACGATATCTTAAGAAAATGAGATTTTTAGAATATAAAATATTTATTAAAAATTATTTTTGTATAAATATATGTATATTTATCATTAAAACATTTATTTTGTTATGATATAAATATTCCACCTTTTTCTAAAAATCATAAGAATAAATTTTACATTAAAATACCATGAACTTCAAATAAATCAATATTATAGATAAATACCTTTATTTATAAAAACTAGGATATTTTTCACTGGAAATGTCACAATATAAAATTCACCCTCATTACAACTCTAAAGACGAATAATAAATACTTGGGGTGTATCTTGAAAACTATACAAAAGTATTTTTACATAAAACCCCCTCAAGTTTTATAAATTACCCTAAGGACCCTAGCAATTATAGAACTTCGATTTACATTTCTACTGTCTGACTCGGGTTTGAGTCTGATCATAATCTGACTTGAATATGATTCAAGTACAATTTACAATCTACAATATTCCCATTTCAATATGAACACATGAATCCATGAATCCAGTTATCAATCTATTCAACTTGACTGAACCAAACCATGGATGTACTTTCCATGTACATGAATCGAGTTTACATCCATTACATCCGTTACTGATATCATGGTTTCGGTCAGTCATTCAACTATATAATTTATACAATACAATATAACAATACAATCAAAACACTACGGGGTTTAAGGGGTAGATTGGTACGGAAGGTGTTAAAGGTGGCACGAGACAGTAAGATTAAGATACCTAACATGAATCCTGTTGCTGTTGTACCGTGGCATAACGGTTCCTTGTACTTTCAGTTTGTCCTGATCTCTAGCATATAGAGACCCCTCTCGTATACACTGGCATCCTTCTGTACCAAGCTACAAACAACAGCGTTAACACAATATTATACAACTTTAAAACATACATTCTTATTATGTCTCTTCTATTTCTCCCTTAACTTTGGGACTTACCGAGCGACCTGTTCGCAGACGACATTCTATTTCTTCCTTCTTTGAATGTCGTCAGGTGATCTGGACACAGCAGATATCGAGCCCACCAGTGAAGATTTGGATCAGTTCCTCGAAGACCCCGAGCTCTAGACATTGTACATTTTCATTCAGTATCTTTAATTTCCTGTTATGCCATTGTTTAGGCATCGTTTTTAATTCAGTTGTATTTCCTTTTCATGCATTGTACAAAAGAATGTTAATAAATAAAGTTGCTGTTATTTTTATATCTCTTGTCTCTTGTGATTACTTTTATATTGCTTAGATATGCTTACCGTATTTACTTCACAGTAAATACGTAGCGGACCAGTCGCGTCCCCTTCGCCTTATACCGGGAAGCGGGGCGTGACAGTGTCAGAACAGTTTTACGTCGAGCTTGGTGAGTACTCTGCCGTCACGTAGAATAAGGATCTGGATGCCGTGAAGGAGCAGCTTCCCGAGTTCGCCGATGGCGAGCTCCGTGCTCGGGTCTCACTCCCGGTGGCAAGGCCTCCGACTGACAACGATGAGGGAAGAGAGGCGCGCCCCTGGTGGCAAAACCTCCGGTGGTGAAGCCCCCAGTGATGAGGGAAGCGAGGCGCAGGGGGGGGTGGCTTGCGACCTAGGCTTTTTTTTTGATATTTCCTCGTCCCTCTTTTGTAAGCCTCCGGGCAGTTTGTAAGGCTGGGGAGCCCGAAATACCCTTTATAAAGAATGTGCGCTTGATAATAAAACTTCTTTTTTGGTTTCATCGGTCCGCACTTTATCTCCTGTTTGTGAGGAATGCTTGTAAGATATCCCTGCTTGCGCTGTTGGGCTTTCATGTCAGGTCGGCCATCTGTTTGGCGATCGTTCGTTGAGTTGATTTCGATCACTTGCCAAGCGTGCCAAGCGTTGCTGAGAAGGAGGCGTCTCCATGCACGATCACTTGCCAAGCGTGCCAAGCGCTGCTGAGAAGGAGGCGTCTCCATGGCCCCGAAGTCAAGGGGAGATCACTCGAGACTTGGATAGACCCGATGCCCCTTGTTGGTGGCTCGGATCCTCTGCATGCGATAGGCAGAGGGCTGTCCGCCTTATTTTGTCGAAGGCGGGTGGAAGCAGCTCCGTTGCCTTTTGGCGAGGGCTTCTGGTTTCTGGCGTCGTGGGTAGGCGACCACCAGCCTGGGATGACCGAGCGGGGTAGCCGCTCGGAGGCCTCTTTCGAGGGCTTCGATCCCTGGCGTAATGGGTGGGGAGATACCAGCCGGAGTTGACCGAGCAGGGCAGCCGCTTGGTTGCCACTTGCGAGGGCTTCGATCCTTCAGGACTGGGACCGAGCAAGGTTACTGCCCGGTGCCTCTTGGCGAGGGATTTGTCCCGAAGGATAGCCGAGTGAGGGATCCTCGGGCTCGACTGCCTCTGGGAGGGCTTTTTGATCCCAGGCGTTGCGGTAGGGAAGCTACTCACCGGGGATAACTGAGCAGGGATGACCGGGTAGTGAAGCTGCGCGGTTGCCTCTTGGCGAGGGCTTTGATCTCTGGCGCCGTGGGTAGGCAACTACCAGCCTGGGATGACCGAGCGGGGTAGCCGCTCGGACGCCTCTTGCGAGGGCTTCGATCCCTGGCGTCATTGGTAGAGAGCTACCAGCCGAAGATGACCGGGTAAGGTAGCTGCCCGGTTGCCTCTTGTGAGGGCTTTGATCCTTCAGGACGGGGACCGAGCAGGGTTACTGCCCAGTGCCTCTTGGCGAGGACTTTGATCCCTGTCGGTTTTGGTAGGAAGCTACCAGCCGGGGATAGCCAAGCAAGGACTCGACTGCCTCTGGGAGGACTTTAGTCCTTGGCGCGGGAGGGGCTGTAGAAGCCTACCAAGGACCCTTGGCCGGGCAGGGTTACTGCCCGATGCCTCTTGGCGAGGGCTTTTGTCCTGAAGGATAGCCGAGCGAGGGATCCTCGGTCTCGAGGGCTTTCTGACCCTGGAGTTGCGGTAGGGAAGCTACCCGCCAGGGATAGCCGAGCGACGGATGGTCTCGACTGCCTCTGGGAGGACTTTCCGATCCCTGGCGTTGCGGTAGGGAAGCTACCCGCCAGGGATAATCGAGCAGGGTAGCTGCTGGGCTGCCTCTTGACGAGGGCTTTGATCTCTGGCACCGTGGGTAGGCAACTACCAGCCTAGGATGACCGAGCGGGGTAGCCGCTCGGATGTCTCTTGCGAGGGCTTCGATCCCTGGCGTCATGGGTAGGGAGCTACCAGCCGAAGATGACCGAGCAGGGAAGCCGCTCGATTGCCTCTTGCGAGGGCTTTGATCCTTCGGGACGGGTCCGAGCAGGGTATCTGCTGGGTTGCCTCTTAGGAGGACCTTGATCCTTAGCGTTGGAGGGGCTGTAGGAAGCCCATTAAGGATGACCGGGCAGTGAAGCTGTGCGGCCGCCTCTTGGCGAGGGCTTTGGATTGTAAAGACAGAACTTTATTCGAGATGTTCCGATGTTTCTTTATTCGAATGGACAGGATTTTTAGAGAACATTTGCATCATCTTTGCGAAGAAAAAAGGGGGTACACACTTGTTGGCCTTGACCTCATTGGTATAGCTTAAGCTTCTCGGCGTTGTAAGGCCGCGGGAGCTTGCGTCCGTCCGCGTCTTGTAGGTGGTAGGCTCTGCCGCGGAGCACCTCAGAGACGAGGAAGGGACCATACCACTTCGGGGAGAACTTGTGAAGCCTGCCTTAGTCAATGAATTCGTTTCGCCGTAGGGCCAGATCCCCGGTCTTGAAGGAGCGGTGCTTGACCCGAGCGTTGTAGTATCGGGCCGTTTGTTGTTGATAAGTGGCAGCCCTGATCTGAGCCCGGTCTCTCTTCTCCAACAGGATGTCCAGGTTGGTCCGTAGCGCCGAGGTGTTTGTATCATCATCGAAGTGCTCGACCTGGTGACTGGGTAGCCCGATCTCTGCTGGGACCATTGCTTCGGTCTCGTAGCAGAGGCTGAAGGGGGTCTCCCTGGTGGGAGTCTTCTTTGACGTGCGCAGGGCCCATAAGACCCGGGGTAGTTCTTCGACTCAACTGCCTTGTCGACCTTCTAGGCGGGTCCAGAGACCTCGGAGGACGTCTCGGTTAGCGACTTCGTCCTGCCCGTTGCATTGGGGATGCGTGACCGCGGCGAACTTCATGAGGATATGGTATTCTTTGTAGAAATCCTTCACTTTCTCGTTCTCGAAGTTCGTCCCGTGGTCGGTGATGATACATCTCGGGATGCCAAACCGGAATATAAGATTATTTTGCAGTAACTTGATGGTTGTGGCGGCGTTCGGTTTCCTGATGGGGACGTCCTCGATCCACTTGGTGAAGTAGTCTACTGCGATGAGGACGTATTTGTGCCCGCCTGTACTGGTAGGGAACTGACCGATCATATCCAATCCCCACTGGGCGAACGGCCATGGGGATGTTAGGGCAGTCAACTCGGTAGCGGGGAGGCGAGGGATGCTGCCGTGGAGCTGACAGCTCTTGCATCTCCTGACTAGCTTCTGGGAGTCCTCATGAATAGTAGGCCAGTAGTACTCCTGGAGCAACGCCTTTTGGATCAAGGTTCGGGCCCCTTGGTGCGCACCGCCAACCCCTTCATGGATTTCCCGAAAGACATAGTCGGCTTCGTGGGGGTCGACGCACCGGAGCAGGGGCTGAGTGAAGGCCTTCTTGTAGAGGTTCCCATTGCTCCAGACGAAGTGGCGGGCCTTGGCCCGGAGACGGCGGGCGGCTTCCCGATCTTCTGGGAGCGTACCATCCTTCAGGAATTCCATGAGGGGCTTCCTCCAATCTTGGTTGCCCTCTTGCGCCGCATATACGTGGAATGTTGTCGCTCCATCTTCTACGCTGGGCTGAGGCAAGGTTTCGAAGAGGATAGACCGCTTATTGTTGGCCGAGTATGACGAAGCCGGCTTTCTCAGGGCGTCGGTTTGGGCATTCAGCTGCCTGGGTATTTGTTCTAGTTGGACTTCGTCAAAGTTCCTCCGGAGTTTCCTCACCTCGTCCAGGTACTTCATCATCAGAGGCTCCCGGGCTTCAAAGCGGCCGGTCACCTGACCAACAATAAGGGCCGAGTCGCTGCGGATTCGAATTATCTTCAGTCCCAGCCCAGCGGCCATGCGCAGTCCAGCCAGGAGGGCCTCGTACTCTACCGCGTTGTTCGAGGCCTTGAAACCGAGCTTCATAGAGTACTCCATTTCTGCTTCGTTCGAGCCCCGGATAATGAGGCCGGCACCACAGCCTTCCTCGGTTGAAGACACGTCGACGTAAATGACCCACTCAGGAACCGAGCCAGGCCTTTCCGCGATGGGACACTGAGTTGCGAGGGGCGGCGTGGACTCCGGTTTCTTGCTAGGGATGGTGCATTCAACGATGAAATTGGCCAGGGCTTGCGCTTTGATGGCCTGCCTCGGTCGATATTTTATATCAAACTGAGATAGTTCCCACCTCCACTTTTCTAAGCGGCCCGAGGATTCTGGTGATGCAAGGATAGCCCCCAACGGACGCTCGGTGAGGACGATGATGGTGTGTGCTTGGAAGTAGTGCCGCAGCTTCCTTGAGGCCACCACGAGGGCTAAGACAATCTTCTCTATGGCAGGGTATCTCTTTTCTGCGTCCTTAAATACGTGGCTCATATAGTACACAGGCTTCTGCGCTCCATCGGCCTCCCGGACGAGCACCGAGCCTGCTGCTTGGTCGGATACCGCCAGGTACAGCGACAGCTCGTCTCCTTCAACTGGTCGGGTGAGCAGTGGCGGCGTCGTGAAGTGCTTCTTCAATTGGTCGAAGGCGGTTTGGCACTCCTCCGACCACTCGAATATTGGGATCTTCCTCAGAGCCTTGAAGAACGGGAGGCATTTCTCCCCTGACCTGGACATGAAATGGCTCAGAGCGGCTACTCGTCCCGTGAGCCGCATGATCTCGATGTTGGTCTTGGGCACGACCATATTGAGGATAGCGTCGATTTTCTTTGGGTTAGCTTCGATTCCATGGTGAATGACCATGAACCCGAGGAACTTTCCCCCGGTGACTCCGAATGCGCACTTGGCGGGGTTTAGCTTCATCTTGAACTTGCGGAGCACTTCGAAGGCCTCGCCCAGATCCCTGGCATGGTCGGCCGACGAGACCGATTTGACGAGCATGTCGTCAACGTAGACTTCCATATTCCTGCCGATCTGTGGCTTGAACATGCGATTGACCAACCGTTAGTACGTGGCCCCGGCGTTCTTGAGGCCGAAGGGCATCACCCTATAGCAATATACCCCCCGGTCCGTTATGAATGCGGTGAGATCTTCATATTCTGGACTCATACGGATTTGGTTGTAGCCGGAAAAAGCATCCATGAAGCTCAACAGCTCGTGGCCGGCCGAGCTGTCGACGAGCTGATCTATCCGAGGGAGTGGATAGTTGTCCTTGGGGCAGGCCTTATTGAGGTCGGTGAAGTCGACGCACATGCGCTACTTCCCGCTTGACTTCCTGACCAGAACTACGTTCGCCAGCCACTCCGAGTAGGGTACATTTCTGATGAAGTTGGCGGCAAGAAGCCGGTCAACCTCCTCTTCGATAGCCTTCTGTTTGACCGGGGCGAAACTCCTCTTCTTCTGTCTGACGGGTCGGGCCGCAGGATCAACCCCGAGCTTGTGAGAGATGATTTTGGGATCAATCCCAGACATGTCAGCAGGCTCCCAGGCAAAGACGTCAGAGTTATTTCTGAGGAATCTGACCAAGTCATCTCGCCGAGTCTCCGTCAGGAGTGATCCGACCTGGACGGTTTTTTCCCGGTCCCCTTCTGTCAAGGGCACCTCGGTCAGAGGTTCGACCGGCGTCCCCCGGACCTCCTTCCGCTCGTCTCGGGTGTCCAGGGAACCCTTACGTTGTTATTTACCTCAGCGTCGTCGGTCGGCCGCTCGGACGAAGTCGTTTCGGTAAGGCATATTTTCACGACCCGCTGGTTCCCGTAGACCCGACCTATCCCGCCCTGATCAAGAGGGAACTTCATCGCTAGGTGGTAGGTCGATATCTGGGCCTGGAGGGAGCTCAGCGTCGGACGGCCGAGGACGACGTTGTAGGCCGAGGGGACTTTTGCTACGATGAAGTCCACCGACAACGTACGTGTGCGGCCGGGCTCCTCGATGCTGAACTGCAGGGCGACCATCCCTTGCGCCGGGATGGAGTGGTTGGTGAACCCCGAAAGGACGTGAGAGGTCGGTTTCAAGTCTGCTGGGGTGAGCCCCATGCGTAGAAAGCAGTCGTGGAAGAGGATGTCTGCCGAGCTGCCTGAGTCGACAAGTATCCGGTGGACCTCGTACCGGTGGATTCAGGCCGTGATCACCAGTGGGTCGCTGTGGGGAACGGATATGCCGTGGAGGTCTCCGTCGCTAAATGTGATGGGCTCGTGGCCTCTAACCTTTTTGCTCAGGCGGTCATTGGCGTCTGTTGCCGGCGTGGGGTGCCGAGCCTCGCAGGAGCTCGACTGGCCCCCTGTCGTCATGACCATGATTCTTGATGGGCCTTGGTTCCCTCCTGCGGGGTCCGCAAGGCGGTGGCCGGTGGAGGAGCCGATGACATTCGGTTGAGGTTCGCCCTCGCCTCCGTTCAAGGGGAGGTAGCGGCTGGTACCTGGATTCTCAGGGCGATTACTTGCGATGTGGATGGAGATCGGAAGGCCAACTTTGTTTTTGTGAAGTTTGCTCTCCCAAAGACGGCGCCAACTGATGGAGGTCCTTTTCGGGTCTCCTTCAGATGTTGACTTCCATTGATCTCTCGGTGGATTCTGGAGGTGATCTCCCGTTGCGTGCAGATCTCAATGGGTTTTGAGGAGATAGGTGATTTAGAGGATTTTGGCGCCGAGTACCTGCAAAGAAGTCCCAGGGTGGTTTGATACCATCGAGGACCCTCCGACGATCAAGTTAATACTAGATCCGAGCAGCGTAACGGCTAAGTGGAGTAAAAATGGCTTACTTGACCTCTCTGTGATGGGGGTTTATATAGCGGTGGTAGCACGCAGCAGCAGGCGCGAGAATCTCGCCGGCAGTTACGCTCCCGACGTCACGCCCACGCGGAGAGCGGATCGTCCATTAATGGGGATCGTGATGGCGTGGAACGTGGGATATTGCTGGCGGAGAATCTGCGCATGGCGGGATTTGCGGAGCGGCGGTTACGCTCGTGAGCGGTGGAGTTGGTCGGAGGACCGAGGAAGACATCCTCGGCTGAGGAGCTCGGGGGCGAGTGAGAAGGCCGAGGAGTCTTGGTCTTGTGGCAGCTCGGGGCGAGCTGAAGGACCGAGGATGCCCATTTGCAGGGGGCCCCGAGGAGGGCCAGCTCGCGCGTGCAGGTCGGGTATTGGGGTGGCCTGGTCGGTCCCTGTAGGCCTTTTCTTCTGAGTTCTGGAACACGTCATCTGCCACGTGTCCTGCTTTTAGGGGTCGCCAATATTGAGCATCACCACCTCCCCATATGATTTCGCAATTCTAAGCTTTAAACCACAACCGCTTTAAGAGTGGATGAAGAAGTAGATATGATCCCAAAACTTCACAAGGAGAAGAGCAGAGAACAAAGAACATGGAAGTAGATGGCGGGAATTGAGGAATGAATAGAATATCAAGTGGAAAAAGAAATAGAAGAATGAGGGAGGAAATAGCAAGGAAAAATAAGCCAAAATGCCAAATAAACAACTCAACGGTGGTATTTTAGTCTTTAAAGAAGCCACGTCATTAGCAATCTAACATGGAAAATTGACGGAGAGCAAAAAAATCAAGATAGTTTAAGGTATATAAGTGTAATTACAAGCTTTAAGGTATATAATTGTAATTATAAATTTTAAGGTATTTTAGTGAAAAGAACGCCCATGGTTAAGGGTAAATAAGCGATATTTACCCTAAAATCTTTGGCAACGCCGACTTATCAAATTCGGCAATCCCATCTAAAACTCGAGCTTTTCTTCACAAATGACAATGTGGGAAA
Organism: Agapanthus africanus; assembly: GCA_030015575.1. Classification (NCBI taxonomy): domain Eukaryota; kingdom Viridiplantae; phylum Streptophyta; class Magnoliopsida; order Asparagales; family Amaryllidaceae; genus Agapanthus; species Agapanthus africanus. Next base: position 44,165,468 of record CM057342.1, read on the forward strand.
CTCAAAAATATTCGATCAACCTTGTCCATTTCCATGCATAACATAAGCAATGTTGAAGTTCAACCGGTTTTCGCATAAGTTTAAAAAATATAATGGTATTTCAAAAAACCTAAAGAAAATTTGATGGTATTTTTATGCCAATTTTTTTGAGGCCTCCAATTATTGAAGATCAATTCACAGCACCAAAATCTCAATTTGCTGATCAAATTCTACTTCAATCGTCATCACCGCAATCAATCAATCACAGCTGCGATGAAGCAACAAAAAAAAAAGAAACAATTTTTTTGCCGCCGTAAATTTTACAAATGAGTACAAAAATCACATATCCATCATCATCCGCACCTCACCCCCAGCACCGCCCCCGTGCCCGCCGCCACCGCCACCCTGCACCTGGCCGTGGCCTCGACCCGATGCATGAAGAACCTCAAAACCCTAACCCTACCCTTCATCCTCATCCTCGTCTCCACCTCCATCTCGCTCGCCGCCCCCGCCACCGGCACCTCCCGACCCTGAAGCTCGCCTCCATGTACTGCGTCCTCCCCCCGCCGATCTCATCGGCGGGGATGTACATGAACCCTAGCTGGCTGTTCCGATAGATGAGGTCGACGGTGCTGTCGTAATGGGAGAAGGGCTGGCGGTTAGGGTTGCGGACGGTGGAGCGCTGGGCGAAGGTGAAGGCGAGGGAGTTGTTGAGGGCTGAGAAGTCAGGGAACTTCACGGCGGTGATCTCGACGGTGGGGGTCTGGGGACGGAAGAGGAGGAAGAAGACGAGGGTTAGGGTTGCGATGACGGCGATGATGAAGGCGATCGCGACGATGCACGAGCAGATCCTGCTGCTGCTGCTGCTGCTGCTGCGTTGAGTTGTTGGTTGATGATTTGGGTAGTAATCGGTGGGGAATTTGTCCATGGATCACAAAAAAAGCTGTGATTTTTAGTTTTGTTTTCTCACTGTTTGAATTGAGGGAGTGACGATGAAAAGCGAAAGTTGGGGGGAGTTGGTGGGAGACGGGTGGGCACTTGCTTGGCATGTGAGGATAAGGTATGTTTTCTTCTCCTGATTTTATATTTGGGACTAAAAGAAGGTTGGATGGTGGCCGGGAATGAGGTTGCTAGCATCATTTGTCATTAGTCCCTTTTTTTTGGTAAAACTAGGATGGACCCAATCAGAATATTATTAAGGAAAAAGTAATTGGGCATATGCCCATCCAATGGGTATATAACCAAAACCTAAAACTAGGGATATGGTTATCTAAAACATTCAGCGCTGCCGCACAAAAAACTCCTTATTTCTTGGCCTCTTCGTTCTCTCAATTTTCTGAGTTCCCAATCACTTCCTTTTCCAATAAAAATTCCAAAATAAACCATTTTCCACCACGATTCTTCATTGTAAGCACGGCTCTGGTTGAAAGATCTCCTCTTTTGCTACTTTTGTAGAATTTGTGCTTTGAAATCATCAGATCTGTGTACTTTTCCTCATATATCTAAGTGTTCTCTGCATAAATCTTCTCATTAACAAGAAAGATTCATAGTGATGGAGGTCAAAATCTTCCTCAGATGTTGTCCTCCGTCGATCTTACTGCAAGCGGTTTTGAACTATTGTGATTGAGAGTGAGAACTGAACGTGTGGATCTGAATGGGTTGTTGGATGCCGTCGACGTCGAGCTACCTGCAAGGGAAGTCCCGAGGTGGAAAACCACCATAGGAACCTCTGACGATCAAGTAAGTATCGGGGAATAATGGCAACGCAGCGGCGTTTTGGAATGAATTCGACTTACGTGAGTCGTCTGGTGGAGGGGTTTATATAATGGTAGAATGAGGTTAACCAGCGCGAGATTCTCGCCGTCCATTACGTCTCTGCGTCGCGTGCGCGTCGATGCTGGGACACGCCTATTAATGGCTGGATGCGTTCATTAATGACGGGATACGCTAGCGCGAGATGCGGGTCGTGGAGCGGCGGAGACCTCGTCGTGGCGAGATACACGGAGCCGTTATGGGGGCATTTGGGTTTCGTGCTCTCAGTTGAATAGGGAAGCCGAGAAAACTTAGCTCAGTGGATAGCTCGGCAGCCGAGGAAGCTCAGCAGTAGGATTGCTCGGGAGCGAGCGAGGATTGCTCGGGAGCGAGAGAGGAGGTCGAGAAAGCTCAGCTGTAGGATTGCTCGGAGACGAGCTGTCAGCTGGTTGCTAGGCGAATTGGGAAGGTACTCCGAAGAGGTCTCCAAAAGGTCGGATGCAACCTCGGAGACGAGGTACCGAAGAATGTTCTCAATATATCATACTTATTCCAGCTCCGTAGCCCTCAGGAGTTTAGCGGGTTTACGTGGATGACACGTCATCCGCTACGTGGCGTGATCTGGGGAATACTCGTTTATGAGCTTCATCAGTAGCCCCCCTCTCGCCCTGACCTATTTATGGGTCAGGTTCGAGAGTGGTAAGCTCGGTTTTTAATGATTCAGTCTAAGATTCCCCTGCAATAGGTTGTCGGACGAAGATGGGACATTTGGCGGTTATTCATCTTGATCCCTGGATCCACGTGGCGGCTCGCGAAGCGTCTCAGTTCCCGCGCGTATCTTTGGTGACATTAGTGTATCAGTGAAATGATTGCGCCTAAAAAGGGGGTCGTTTCGTTCAATCGGTCGGTTGGGCTACACGCCACGTGTCCTCCACTGGGTGGCAGGACGTGAGCGGCTGCCACCCAAATCCTGGCGAGAGGGGACGTGTCCACTGGCCGGTCGCCACGTAGAGTTTCGGTGGCCTCTAGGTGTGATGCTTCATTTTGGCGGGAATGGACGCGGGCCGTTGGATGCTTTCTTACTGGGTGTATAAATAGGGGGGTCATCCCACGGCCGATACTTTGCCCTAGCCGTCTCTTGTCGTCTGAAGATTGCCCGGTGTACATTCACTTAGGTCGGAACTTCAGCTGACAAAACTTTTCTCGGCCAAAGCTTTCTTGAATCAGGTTAAATGTCTTCCTTCGAAGTATTTATTGACGTAGTAGGGGTTGAGTCGGGCGATGAGGTTTCAGTTTCTGGAGCCGAGCCTAGCGGATCTTCTTCCTCCTCGGCTTCCGATAGCCGAGAGAGCTCTTCTTCGTCTTCGCCTTCTGTGTCGGGCTCGCCCCCAGGAGGAACGACACCCTCGTCCCTCATCGTCGGGAGGCGAAAAGGCCCCCAAGACGCACATCGGGAATATCCGTGACGCGCCCTCAGTTTTGGACCGTCTGGATGAGCTTTCTGACATTCAGGCCCGTTTTCATATATCCTCTAACTATTCACTCCGTTTAGCCAGGGAGGGCGAGCGGGCAGACCAGGTGCGGGGCAAAGAGATCGCTCTATATTTGGATGCGTTCTGGACAAGAATGCGTCTGCCCTTCTCGCCCGGCCCGAGTTGTGTCGTGCTCCATTGTTTCCGTCTCGTCCCGGGCCAGCTAGCGTCGAATTCGTTGAGAATCATCCTCGGGTTTCTGGTTCGGTTGAAGATTGATCGGATTTCTTTTGATTTGAGTGCTATAAAAATCACCTCGATATTAGTAAGGACGAACCGAGCTGGGTGTACGTTTCATTCAAAAAACATAAGGGTAGAACGACTGGGTCAGGGATGGTGGTCGTCCCTTCTTCCATTCACGAATAGAAGGAGAAGTTTGTCTTCGTCGGGCCACCGGAGGGTGAGGATTGGCCGGTGCCCATCAAATGGCATAGGGCCGACTGTCCTAGAGTTAGGTAGTCGAATGCCTCCGAGGCAAGAGTGGTGTCTCAATGGGAACCGATCCAGCGGGCCGATGTCCTGCTTTCCGAGCAGGTTTTGAGCTGGACGGGACTCAGTTCCACGCGCTTTGTGGGTAAGTTAGGGTTTGGGCCGATCTATTTAGACTTAACTAAATTTAGTTGCTGTTTTTGGTCGCTGATCTTTTTCTTATGGTATCTTGCAGAGCCGATGGATCGCTTGAAAATTATGGCTCCCATGGCCGCCAAGGCCCAGGAGAGGAAGGGCTGTGGCGCAAGTTCGTCTCGGTCTACTCCGGGCGCAGCTCCTCGGCAAGCACCTTCAGCCAAGGCTCCCGCAGAGCTCCCCCTTCTGGAAGAACGCCGCCGAGGAGGGCAGAAGCACACGCGAGATCCCCTCCCCCCCCCCCCCCCGGGCTAGGATGGAAGCATCGCCCCCTGCCAAATCCCACTCAAGAGGCAGAAAAGAGTGGTTTCTCGGCCCTTCCAGGCCGGGATTCAAGTGCAGGAGGGCGACTTCTGCATTAAGGTGCCCTCGGGGCTCTCTGTGGTCGACAGTTTACTGGCGGACATGGAGAAGGCAGTGGGGACCAATATCCTCCGAGGCTCTATGAAGACACAAGTGGCAGCGGGGACCAATATCCTCCGAGGCTCTATAAAAGAAAGCATATATGTTTTATCTTTACGCATTTGATTTAGGTGAATGGGATAAAACATTGGGAAGGGGTGCTTTACTGCTTTAATATCCATGGCTAAAGTGGTATGTAGCTTTTGGTGGTGTGTTTAGAGATAGAGACAAACAAGATGAACTTTAGATTAAGCCAAGGAAACCTACCCTTTATGTTATTATAAATTAAGCAAATGAAACTTAATGCAACTTGATAGAAAGCTACCTTGCCTTGATCTATATTATGCAAACCGAAAGGAAAATGTCTATAATACAATTTTTTTAATTACATGTTGACCCTCAAGAAATTACACCAAGATAATGAAATTAAGTATATACTTAATACATATAGTTTCTCATGACTTGACAGAAATTGGTAGTTAACCACCTTATTTAACCTGAAGAAGAAGAATTAAACTCGCATTGAAAACATATTACTGAAAGAACATAGAAATAAATGTAAAAACGGCTCTCAGCCTTGTCGATAATCTCACTCTCCCAGTACCTCAAAATGATTGTTGAGAACACTCAAGTGGGAAATTACCATTAAACCTCCTTGTATCCTTGCAGTAATCATAAATCATATAACTGGTCCTAACCCATCTCATCTGACCAATCTGAGCAAAACTCAATCTGCTATAAATCGGCGAGGTCCACCAATTAGCCGCTATAGAAGATGCACATTGGCTCAAGCTCGTTAGTCCGTTCCATTTGCAAGCTCTGAGCCTGAGCTGCTTGTATCTGGCGATAAACGGTGCACCGTTCCAATCGATCTTAACTAGACCACCTCCAGTCGCCCAGTTATCTGCATTCCAAATGCTTGAATAGACTCTCATCGCTTGCTTATTTGGGTATGGGATCCCGATGCTTTCGTAGTTTTTGAATACTCGGATTGGTATCCCATCAACAAACCACCTGTAATTATTTTTATATAATCGGCCGTTAATTTTGTGGATACTGAATGTCAGAACTAACTATCTACTACACCAATAAACGACGGAATTAAGAATTCATCATATTAGTTGGTTCATAGATATATCAAATATCTTTTTGCGTTCTTGGAAATATCTGTTCTCTTATATTAGCAAAAACCTATCATAAAATCGCTCATCTTGAATCCTCTTTGGATAAATATACACAGCTATGGTAAAGCTTAATCTGGATTCGAGCAAGAGTGAGTCCTAGTACTTACACAATCTGAGTTGGGTTCCAATGAATTGTGTAGTTGTGGAAATCTGAGGTTGGATCAAACCATGGGTAGAATTGCTGCTCCCTGTTCCCTACCCCTTGAGTGTACACATTTGTGTGTATAATGTAAGGTTGGCCAGAAACATTGCCCAAAAACTCAAAGTCTATCTCATCATGGTTGTTTCCTTTTGAGGACATCTACATGAAGCAGAAAAATAATGAGAAACATGAAATTAATTTCAAGGCTTAACTTGTGGTTCAGGAATTCACATAATAAGCTGTTACGGTGCCTGCAGAGTTCCCTGGAACTAGTTTAATTAGCATTTCTATGCTCCCAAACAGAAACTGTTTCTTTGTTTGAATTCCTGAACCTGCAGAAATCAAAATCAGGAGGTGTTGAGCACTTCATCTTAATTCAAGCGATATTATGCCTTCAAAATTTTACATTCGTTATGTAATCCGTCCATTTTCCTTTTTTCCAGGAATCATTTGGGTGGGTAGTTCCTAATTAGTGCTATGTACCGGGAAGAAAATTGATCATTCTGGATTTGTTGAGACATGACCCGTTATGTATTACAGCGAATAAATGAGTAGGTGTATGATCAAAATCAATACCGTCAAAAATTTGTCTGAGCGCCATTTTGAAAATGCATGGTACTATTAGTGTTGAGTATGAAAATTGGTGAAAATTTAGGAAAAATTTAGCAGTAATAGTAATCAAGTTAGTAGCTATTATATAAAAAAAAATCGTATCGTATCGTAACTGGAAAGATCGCTAATCTCAAAAGAGCTATTCAAAGAAAATGCTGTATTGGCAAGTAAAATTACATACCTGAGGAATTATTCAACATGAGTGCAAGATTATTGCCATCTGCAGAGATAGCTGCATTTTGGAATCCCCAGTTAACACTGCTGCCCTTAACAAAATTTGCATGAACACGTAGATTAATGTCCGAGGCAATCAGAGAGACGAGAACTAAAATGAGGGCTTTCATCATTTCCGACGCTGTTAATGAAAGATGCTTGTTTCGAAATAAGCTGGGGTTGATTTTGGAGATCTCATGGTTTTGAATTATATATATAGTCCTCGAATTACTATCATATAGCTTGACTTTGGTATGTTCATCTTTGGCATGTTTGTTGCAATAATTGCTGCCCAGGTTGGCTTCAAGTGTATGTTTTTTCCCCCTTCCCCACAACTCGGTTAGTTGTGCTCCTCATTATGGTTTTGAGAGGAAATATCAAATATATAATCTTTCTTTTCAACATTCATGAGATTCTACTTGTGTAATTACTCAATTGCATCATAAAATTTTGGCAGTAAATATTTATAGGATTAAATATGATGTTTGTGTTCAATGAAAAATATTGATCGACCATATCATCATACACCGAGTCCAAATAAAATAATTAGACGATGGCACAACTCATACAATCTTATAAAACTAGTATACTTACTGCACACAAACAATGAGTACATCCATCAAGTTTGAAGTTCCGAAGATGTAAACGTGAGAAACAACACCAAAATTCTCCAGAAAAAAATTGGGACATGAAAGTAACATGCAAGTCATAAACGAGACCAACAATTGCAACATCCGTTGCCGTATATAAATAGAAATATATAAAAATATTGCAGTTAGCTCTATACCTTAGCCGTTCAGCATTCAACAAAACAGTGCATCAGTAATCTCATTTTACATATCACAACTATAGCTTCAGTAAGATCTACCATGACTCTAAATAAGATAACAGCACCAACTAACGAACAGGGCTCAAATTAAACTCTTTCTAAATTACTGCCTGAGAGCTTATCAGCATCATTCACAAATGGTAACTTTAAGCGCGAGATCTGTGATATTTCCTACGAGGACGAGCCAAATTTTGGTGGGTTGCTCAGTTTCCTTTAGAGATTTATCTTTAACATCAGACATGCACCTAAAAGAAGCAAACAGTAACAATTAGATGAATCAGCTATTTGTAGTAAAGGCTAAATATAACATACAACAACGTATACAGCTAGATCAAATAAGCAAAACTCAGTTTTAAAACAGCAAGATGTAATTTAGGCCAAGCTAAGGATGTCTCACCCAAACGAGAATTTTAAATCAGAGCTTTGACGACGCATCAAATCTAAGGATGTCTCACCCAAAGCAATGATGATAAACTCCACTACCCTTTGGTTTAAAGGCATTCAATTAATGTGGTATCTTATCAGGGATATAGTAAAGAGGAAGCGAAATATATGCTTGAAGGAACACACAACAACATATACTAGGCATTGATCCATGTGTTCGAGGTTTATTTTGCAAATACAAGAATCTTTTAGTCCTTGTTTGGGTATGGAGTTAGAATAACTTGAGTTTATTTTTAAGTGGAGATAGAGGATATGCAAACTATGATTTGCAGGCTCCAAACTCCATTTAAAGCTCTAACTTTATAGGATGTATACTCCATTATCTTGTTTTGGAGTTATTTAAACTCCAAAATTGGTGTTTGCTGTAAAATTTTCGGGGTTTAGTAAACTATGGTTGTCTCAACTCTGGAGTTAAGATAACCATAATTTTCTAAACTCCAAAAACCATCCCAAACATGGGATGGTTTGGATTTTGGAGTTTAGTTTAGATAACTTTACGAAAGTCCGGTTATCTAAACTCAATTTCATTCCCAAATAGAGCATTGGATTAGAATGGAAAGAGTAAGAAATGTGGATCAATGAATAGTGTGTTGTCATGTATCATATCATGAGAAAAAAGAGACGGTGACCCTTTATGCTTCTTTTTCTCTATATTAAAACATGGGTTACAACAATATACAATTAACAAAATGTAGCAAGAGCCGAGTAAAATTTGTTCAAAAAGATCAGTGTTAAAAAATCAACACGGATTCAACTTTCATCAACTACCACTAGTTTTCTTAGACATGCATAAAACTACGGCTATAAACAAAATAAAAATGAAACACATCAGAATTACAATCCATAAAAGTTTAAGCTGAACAAAATTTAAACCCTTCTTAATTGGAGCTGACTTACATGGATCCAACTTCATTGTCATCATCATGTGCATCATCTCCAAACATCACAAATTCAATCTCCAATTCATCAGGAGATATTCGCAATCTACGATATTATTAATGTTAATCACACCAAAAGGAAATTAAATTAAAAATTTACAACATCAAGAAAAAAGGATAAGATTATGAGCTACTAAAAAATTTAGTAACTTTGGTTCCGTGAAACAACTAAAATGTAACGCACCACGTTGTAAAATTTGTTCATGGTCATCTTTCCTTGGTAATCATATACAACACTTTTCACCTTCTCAATCATGCCAACGCATACCTATGTAGACCCTTTTACCTTTGAAAAGAATGGAGGAAAAGAAGCGCAAGAGTAAAGATGTGCATATGGGTCGTGTAGAATCAACCCTAAATAACTTGATTCGAGTAAATTCTGGATATAATCAAAATTGGAGTGAAGGGGCAGTGAAATTTAAGCTGATTGAACTTCTCAATAATTTCAGTTTCATTGTTAACCAAAACTTCTCAATAATTACGGCCATCAACGGTGTTCTAAATGTCGGCCGAAATCGCCGAAATGTCGGATTTTGAAAGAAAACGACAGACATGCAAAAAAAATTCGGGCAACGATATTTGGTGAATGTCGACCATCATTTCATGATTTCGGCCGAAATGTCGTGATGTCGGCGTTTAGGCCATGTTAGAAATTTGATTATTTAAAGTTGACGGGAGCGATTATATATTTTATCTGAGTGTACACGGCCTTTTGATATAAATAGGTTTCAACAATAAAACTCGAGCCTTGTTGAGATTTTGTCCATCTTATATCTTATACCCATACGCCTTTCATACTTTTTCCAACATGGGACTATTTTAATCACGTCATTTAGTTTTTACCTTCAACACTCTCTCTCACGTGCAACCGTCCCTTTTTGTGGTTGTTACGTTGATTGCACAACACTTGTAGAGTTAGTTTCTTAGAGGCGTCTTATTTTTGCTTGTAAACTGCTTCTCTCAGAGGTATTGTCGAGATTTTGGGTCGAGCCATAGGCTCTGATACCATATTAGAGTTAAAAGAGAGAAGAAAGATCTAGAGGTTAGGTTTATTTATTTATTTATTTTTTAAGATTAAGGTTGGGGTTTAGGAGACTCGCTCTGATGCCATGTTGGAAGTTTGATTATTTAAAAACGGTTATATATTTTATGTATATAAGTGTACACGGGCTTTTGATATAAGTAGGGTTCCAACAATAAGACTCAAATCTTGTTGAGCTTTGATCCATCTTATATTTTATACTCATACGCCTCTCGTACTTTTTCCAACATGGGACTATTTTAATCTCATTATTTCGTTTTTACTTTCAACACTCCCCCACACATGCAACCATCACTTTTTTTGTGGTTGTCGCATGAATTGTACAATACTTGTAAAGCTAATCTCTTAGAGGCACCTTTTTTATGCGCTTGTAGACTACTCTCAGAGATATTGTCGATGTTTAGGGTTAAGGTTTAGGATTAAAGTTAGGGCTTAGAAGACCCGTTCTGATACTATGTTAGAATTTTGATTATTTAAAGTTGAGTGTGCACGAACTTTTGATATAAGTGGGTTCCAACAATAAGACTTAAGTTTTATTGAGATTTGACACATCTTATATCTTATACACATGCACCTTTCATACATTTTCCAATGTGAGACTATTTTAATCCCATCATTTGGTTTTTACTTTCGACAGGCCCACATTTACCGTTATGAGAAAAAATATTTGAGGGTAATTTTTTTTTTTGGGTTTTGAACTTTGTAAATAATCCGGTCCATTTGGAAACTTAATTTGTAGGAACCTCTCATCTCCCTCGTAAGATTCGAACCTACGACCATTCTAACACTGAGCTATTAAGGAAGATATAAATTTAAAAAAACTAAAAATTTGAATAAGATAATTTTTTAAAATAAATTATATAAATGACGTTTACATTACAAAAATGTAGAAACCGATATTTGATAATACTACCCAACATTTCACAATATTTGATTTCCGACATCAAAATCTTCGAGCCGACATAACATGACACCGACATCCGAAATTTAGAACATTGACGATCAATTCAAAACGTCCATATTTACGGTTTTGCCATCAATTCAAAACCGGACTAGATTTTCACTAAAATACCATGAACTTTCAATGTTTTTCAAATTAATACCATGGACTTTATGACAAATAAAACCATGATGTTTTGAGATAAATACTACAGACTTTGTTTATTACAAATGAAAACCATGAGCCTAAAATTATAAGAAACAAAGTACTATATAATAAAAACAAAGTCTAAATGCATGCCCATTAATTTAGATTAATTACTATATTTGAACACATACATTGTTTTTCACTTGAACTTCATGCTGCTGCCAATCACGGGAAAGAATGGCCTTATCCGTATAGGATCATTTTCAAAATGCAAGATTGCACATCTACCTTGAAAAGGTTTCATTTTCTAAACATCCAAGCCGGTGGAATCTTTATTGTAGTTTATTCCACTTCAATTGAAAGAAAATTATAGTCTACTTAAAAAAAAAATTATGTTTATTCATGCATTTTTTCTGAGCATGTAATACCAATTTGTATAATGTATATTTTTAAGCGGTCCCTTAGACGTTTAGACGGCACTTATAAGGTCAGGCACCCTTGTAACTTCGTTTTTTCTCCTCCAGTTTTTAATCATTGCATATGAGTCGCACATTCATATTGTCACACCCCGCTTCTCAGAGTGCGCTGAGATCGGCACGTGACAGAGCCAACCATACTACCTGTGGTTAGGAAACATCCCTCCACAGTCACATTACGACTGTCTATAAAATATCAAGAACATTAAAATAAAATAAACTATCTAATACATGTCCATATGCCAGAATAAACGAGTCAAGAAATAATATGCGGAAGCAATAAATCTAAATAACAATAACAATTTGGAAAGTACGTCCCAAATACGGGCTCACATCAGGAAATGAAAATGCTGAAAGAAAACTAAACTAAAATACTAACAGTATCCTCACTGTTCGGCCTGTCGGCTAAAATACTCCTGTTCGGCCTGTCGGCTAAAATACTCACTGTTCGGCCTGCCTGCGACAAAGATAGAGCATCTGGGCCATGCAAAATCCAGACGTCAGTGCGTCATAATATCAAACAATAAAAATATAATCAGGAGGTAACAAGATATGCAGTCATGAGTATGAACAGTAATAAGTGTTTAACAGTAACATGAGTATGGAACAGTGAAGTGTATCAGTGTATGTGATGTGCGATGAGTAATCTAACTATATTACTGGGTTATCTACTCTTAAGTCTTTGAAATCAATTTAATGAATCGTCGATATAACTCAATAGTATCTCGTGCGTGCCCGGGACCACGGTCCAGATTCTCGGGCTGAAATCCGAGACATGCCGCTGGGCATTAAACAGGAAACATGTACAGATGAATGATGTCAGCAGCAGCATCCCGGGCTTGGCCTAGCCCGTAAAACTGATCAGTATAAGCGTCGAACTGTTGAGTTACAAGTCAGGTTTCATCATTGATTTCCCCTTACTCCCAAGTTGTGTGTTCAAATCAGGTATTGGTAAATATGAAACTAATGCCAATATAGGATCAAGCAGGTACATCTTTGTCTATACAGACAACAGGATATGTCCATCGGGACAACATGTCAGGATTGTCGGCATTAGAAACATGATCAGATAACAGTCAAGTAGTGGTGTATCAGGTCATGTCAGGTAGTGCACATGAATCAAATGGATGCCCAACAGTAAGGTGTAGCAAATATCGAATCAGGATAAAAGTACGGATGTACAGTAAAGCATGGATGCACAAATATCTATCAGGGGTTACATCATGACTATGTAGGATGCATATTATCAAGCATGGGGTACTAATGTAACAATAATATGAATTAATATAATATGGCATGCAACTAGATATGCAGAATTAATGGTATAGATACACAATAAAACATGGATGCACAAATATCTATCAGGGGTTAGATCATGACTATGTAGGATACACATTATCAAGCATGGGGTACTAATGTAACAGTAATATGAATTAATGTGATATGTAGATGCAGCTACATATATAATAAATGATATGGATGCATTCGGGTATCCGAAAACAGTAAAACATTAGTATGGATGTACAATGAGATCAACATGTGATAATTTTATTCATATGGATGCAAGATAAAATATATAGCATGTAGCAAGATGAACTTGCCTGAACGGATCACCCGACGGGGTGTAAACGTAGCGTCCGACGTCGAGTAAATGTCGCAACGTACACACGCGCACACGTGACAGGTCCAGGCAAAGCAAGAAGGTAACCACGCTGGCAGGGAACGTCCACAGGGTCTCCCTGATCGGCGGCGGCGAGCACGGCTCCAGCGATGGCCGGAAAAACAGATCAAGAAAAGAAAAGAGAAGGAAAGAAGAAGGAGAAGAAAGAAGAGAAGAAGGAGATTGGGGTTTGTTGTGGCTCTGGGGTTTGGGAGAAGGCGAGGAGGTAGTGACGAGGTCGCTTGGGTCACCGGAGATGGTGTTTCACGGCCACGGCAGTAAGGGTTGCGGCAGCTGCAGGGGTCGGGTTCTGTGCAGGGGAAGAGCTCGGGGTTGGCTTGGGGTGTTGGTGAGGAGGAAGAAAGGTGATGGTGGCGGCGATGAGGCCGACGAAGAAGATCGACGGCGATGGACGACGTGGGTGCAGGCGAGGTCGGAGTTGTAGGGTTTGCAGGGTTTCTTGATGTCGGGGGTGTGCAGGGAAAGCTCTGGGTGCATGGAGGAGGAGAGGAGGTCGAGATGAAGGGGATGGAGACACCGGAGGTCGGAGTGAGACGAGGGTGAAGGCGGTTAGGGTTAGGGTTGTGGGTTTCAGGGTTCTCGTGGGCGGCAGAATTTAAAGAAGGGGGAAGGAAGAAGGGAGGTGATTGTAGCGAGGGAAGTGGTGACGGGATCCACGAGGAATAGTGATCGCGAATGAGAAAGAGAGAGAGAGAGAGAAATAGAGATCGAGAGGGGAGAGAGAGGGAAAGAGAATGAGAGGAGAGAGAGTGTGTTCTGTAATATTTTCTAAAAAAATTTTGATTTTAAAAATATTTTTAGTTATAAAATTTTTATAGGTATATAAATATATATATAATAACAGTTAGAATATATTAATATAATATTAGTTAATTTTGAGTTTTTTTGGCTAATGCAAAACTAGTCCAAAACACGTCCGGGTCGGGTCTAAAATTATGGTTTGAAAATACGGTTAATATACGTGTCAACCAAAATAAAAAATAGGATATCCGGGTCACGAAAATGCATACCCCCAAGAACGGATGCACGCACGTGCAAGTAGCCATCCAAACAGGTCCGTTACACTGAACGGGACTAGAACAAGGTGCGCGGAAGCTACGACAGGGTTAGGGATATCATGCAGGCCATGCAATATATTTTAAAAATATTTTATTTGACTTTATATGTTATATTGAAAAATATGCAGATGCCAGTTAAAATGCCAGTATGCAGTATATATAAAAAAGAAAGTGCACGGATTCACATAACAAGCCGGGATAAATCATAAACAGAAATCAAGATGGATTTCCAGCAAGCGGGTCTGGTCGGATGCAATACAAATGTCAAAAACGCTATTCGCACCCAAAACACAATAAATCAGGAGAATACCATAAATAAAGATATACTCGACATAGAACTGGTATAAATGAACTAGGGTGTTACATTATACCCAACTACAAAAAAATTTCGTCCTCGAAATTTCAGGAATAAGAAAAGATAAACAAACATGAATGTACAAGAATAGGTGTAGAAACTTCTGTCGAATCTCGTCTTCTCGTTCCCAAGTCGATTCTCCGTGCGAGCGATTTCCCCAAGAAACAAGCACGAGAGGGATAACCTTGTTTTTGAGGATCTTTTCTCTTCGATCAACAATCGACATCGGTCGTTCTTCATAGGTCAAATCCTCCCTTACAGTCAGCTCCGAATGATCTAGCTTTCATCTCGAACATACTTACGGAGTTGAGATACACGAAACACGTCATGAACACTCACCAAAGATGGTGGTAAAGCCAATCGATAAGCCACTTCTCCAACACGTTCAATAATATCGAAAGGCCCCACGAATCGAGAACTAAGCTTGTCTCGACTCCCAAAACGAATTACTCCTCTAGTCGGTGATATCTTCAAGAATACCCGATCACCAACAGCGAACTCTAGAGGTCTTCTCGATGTGTCGGCCCAACTCTTCTGGCGATCTTGTGCTGCCCTCATGTAATTCCGGATAGTATTAACCTTCTCTACTGTTTGCACGATCAAATCCGGTCCCAACAATCTTCGTTCTCTAATATCGTCCCAACAAACGGGTGAGCGACACTTGCGAACATACAATGCTTCGAATGGAGCCATCTGAATAGTCGCATGGAAGCTGTTATTGTACGAAAACTCCACCAAGTGTAGATGATCCTCCCACGAACCCTTGAAGTCTAACATGCAAGCTCTCAACATATCTTCAAGAGTTTGGATCGTTCTCTCCGACTGGTCATCTGTCTGAGGATGATAAGCTGTGCTAAACTTCAATCGCGTCCCCAAACTTTCCTGTAAACTCCTCCAGAAGTGCGATAAGAATCGGTTATCACGGTCAGAAACGATACTCACAAGTACTCCATGCAATCTCATAATCTCCTGCATGTACCGTTCTGCTAACGCTTCCGTCGACTGACCAACTCGAAATGGTATGAAATGAGCTGCCTTAGTCAATCGATCAACAATCACCCAAACTGCATTGTTACCCTTTGGACTCCGCGGTAAAACTGTCACGAAATCCATGGTTATATGTTCCCACTTCCATTGAGGATTCGGAAGTGGTTGCAATAAACCAGCTACCCTTTGATGTTCAGCCTTACCTTGTTGACACACCAAGCACTTTGCTACAAAGCGGGAAATCTCCCTTTTCATGCCTTCCCACCAGAAATGCTGTCGTAGATCACGGTACATCTTCATGCCTCCTGGATGTACGGAATATGCGGAACTGTGTGCCTCCTTCATAACCTCTTCACGAATATCTTCTTTCGGCACACACAAATGGCTACCATATCGCAACAAACCATCTTCATGAACCAATAAGTCCGTTCGAAGTCCCGCTTCCACCCGTTCTCGAAACTTTTGCAATCTTGGGTCCTGTGACCGCGCTGCTTTAATGCTTTCGATCAACGACGACTGTACTTGCAGCTGCATCAACTGTCCCGAAGAATGCGGTAGCACAAACTCCAACTCGAATCTCTGAAAATCTTCGATAAGCTCTTTCTGTGCAGTCAACATCCAAATTGCTGGCAACCGACTAAGCGCATCCGGCACTACATTAACATTCCCCGGATGGTACTTAAGATCAAGATCGTAGTCAGCCATCAGCTCCAACTATCTACGCTGCCTCATATTAAGATCTTTCTGTGTGAACACGTACTTCAGGCTTTTGTGATCGGTGAATACTTCGACCCTTTCTCCCAATAAGTAGTGTCTCCAAATCTTCAAAGCAAAAATTACTGTAACAACTCCATTTTTAATGTACAAAGAATTTTAAATTCAATGTATACTTGGAGTATTTATTGCGGCTGATATCTCTTTAAGTATTTATTTCACTCCATAATTACAAGAAGGAGCTTGTAGCTCATTGGTAATACCTTGCACTGCTGAACCAAGCCTCCAGAGTTCAAATCCCATGCCCCACATTATTTTTATATTTATTTTGTTTTAAATTCTTTGGAAAGTCAACAGTCAAAACGCCATAACTCACAAAACTTGAACTGAAGACCAAAAACTAAATATACCATAAATCCCTCCAGGAGACCCCTATTTACCCCAATCAGAGCAAAACTCTGTTCAAATTCCAAGGCGGAAAACGAAGAAACGCTTCTGTTTCCCCCAATCAGAGCAAAGCTCTGTTTTGAAATTGAAGTGAAAATTAAAGTTAAAATAAATGAAGTAACGCTTCAGATCTCCTGCGGTGCGCGCAGAGCGCCACGTGTCAAAATCAGACACGCCAGCGCAGGGAGCGCAGCGCCCAAGGAAGCGCACCCAATCAGAGCAGGCTCTGTTTAAAATTCAAACTTTAATAAAGGAAGCAACGCTTCAGCTGGGTTGCGCTCTGCGCTAGCGCAGATGCGCTGCGCTGCGCGACACGTGGCAGCGCAGATGCGCTAGCGCAGTTGCGCTGCGCGACACATGGCAAGCGCAGATGCGCTTGTGCCAACTGTGCCAGCACTAAAACAGAATTAAAATTCTAGAAAGATCTTTCTGATCTTGTTAAAACAAGAAAATTATCTTCTATAAAACAGAAGCTCTTGGATCAAAGATCCAACGGTGGGGAAAAATCCCTAAATCACTCAGAGAAAGATCTCTTTAACTGATTTAACAAATCAAATGGCACTATAAAAAGGCCCCTAGACTCCAAGTCTAAAACACATGGAGATTAACACAGAAAGAACTCAGAGAAATCTTCTGAAAACGTTGAGAAAGAACTCAGAGAAAGAAAAAGGTAAAAACCTTTGAATAAAAAAAAATTTTCTTCTAAAAACATCAGTGATCTAAAACCAAGATCAAGATCTTGAATAAAAATATATAATAATAAAAAGAAGTAATTTACTTCTTCATTAGATCTTTCTGATCTACATAAAGGCATTGCCTTTTGATGAACCATTGGTTCTGGAATCTTAAAAGATTCTCTTCTTTGATCCAAAATTGGATTAAAACATTGAACAGTGCCCTGCACTTGAAAAAATTGCACTGTTGTGCTCTCGGGTTGGTGCAAGTTACCAGAGAGCGCCACGTGTCAGCCCCAGAACAGACTGCGCCATGCGCTTCTAAAACAGAGCACTGCTCTCTTAAATTGGCGTAAGTCATCAGAGCGCGCCACGTGTGCGCAGCGTACTGCGCTAACAGACTTGCGCTCACCAGCGCGTGACACGTGTCACCCCCACATGAGTTTGCGCCTTGCGCTCCTCAATTGGCGCAAAGCGCCTGACAAGCCACGTGGGGCACTGTCAGAATATTAAATGCATTGCATTATTAAAAGGGCAGAGCCCAATATGAAGGTCTAACAGACCAATTTAGATACTGTGCATCATTTCAAAAGAAGGGCAGAGCCCAATTAAAAGGGGCTAACAGGCCTAATAAAATGCAATGCATTATTAGAAAAGGGCAGAGCCCAAACAAAGGTCTGTCAGACCAAAACAGATGCTCTGGATCATAAAAATAAAGGGACAGAGCCTAATTTAAAAGGCCTTACAGGCCAAAATAAAATGCAGTGCATTATTAAACTGGGGCAAAGCCCTAGCATAGGCCTAATAGACCAAAGACAAATGAAAATGTTAAACATTTCAATTGGACTTAGCCCAATTATGGCCGTAAGTCCTCAAATTAAATTGACTGAGCCTGACTGCTCCCTTAAATCAATTTACATCTGGTTCAAGGGTACATCTCCGAACTCCTCTGACATCTGTCGTTGTAATCCTTCAACGTCGTCAGAGAGGTGACGGGTCCCGATAACCATACATCGATACGGACTCAAGCGTCCTTAAACTCCTGGACTCAAGCGTCCTTAAACTCACGGACTCAGGTGTCCATAAACTCCCGGACTCAGGCGTCCTTAAACTCCCGGACTCAGGCGTCTTTAAACTCATGGACTCAGGCGTCCTTAAACTCCCGGACTCAAGCGTCCTTAAACTCCCGGACTCAAGCGTCCTTAAACAAATGGACCACTATGTCCCTAAACTGGAACATGGACCACTATGTCCCTAAACTGGAACAATAGAGCCCCCAAATGCTCTTTTGTCGGGTCTAAACGATCCCGTTTAAGTTGATTTTAGCCTCAAATATGGCTAACGTATCCTTAAACCCCCAAACAGACTTTAGTCCCAAATTGGACTACAGGTCTCCCAACCAACTTTGGTTCAAGGGTACATCTCTGAACTCCTCCGACATCTGTCGTTGTAATCCTTCAACGTCGTCAGAAAGGTGACGGGTCCCGACGGCCATACATGCAATGGACCACTACGTCCCTAAACTGGAACAATAGAGCCCAGACGCTCTTTTGTCGGATCTAAACGATCCCGTTAAGTTGATCTTAGTCTCAAACTGGACTAACGTATCCTTAACAAACGTTTGAGTTGATCTTAGCCTCAAATACGGCTAGCGTATCCTTAAACCAAAACCCCAAACCCAAATCTAAGAAAATACGGATTTGGACTACCTACGGGCGACGACATAAATTAGTCTCCGTATACAATCCACGGGCAACCACAAACAAAACAAACACCCACGACACGAAGTGAAATTCTGGAGAAGGAGAAAGTTGTTACCACGATGCGGTAGCGTAATTAACTGCAGGGGCTTGCGCCTGCAGGGAAGAGCGTCCCCACAATCAAAAACCCCTCAAGCGAGGGGGAATCTAACGAAGTCTGCTACATCGGCCGCATCCGTCTAAACCTCCGATACACGGTGCCATAAATCAACTTGGCATCTTCGGAGAGGTGGATGGATAAAACCAAATAGCATCTGCCCCGAACCACAGGCGAGGACGCCCATGTCCTGGCCGCCGTTCGGAGGGGAACAGATTCTGGCACGCCCGGTGGGACCTTTTCCTCTTTCCACTCCACACTTCGTGTGTCGTGTTCGCGAACAAATTGCGGTTTGCTGTGGTTGCCTGTGGATTCGAGGTACTTAGATTTGGTGTCTTGCTCTGTGCAGAAAAAAGAAGATCAATGGCTTCAAACTGCACTACCTGCAACTGCAACTCTCGCTCCATCCCTGCTGGAGGAGTGACTTATGGGCCCCAAGCGGCCTCCCTTTTCAAGATGCCAGTGGAGCAGGTAACTCAAGCCACCACTGGATTATTCTTCGGGACCATGCTCCCACCGATGAGCTTCAATGCCCCAATGACGTTGCAAGAAGCCCCAAAGAAGTCGGTCTTTGATCGACTTACCACTGCCGCGGCCCCCTCTCAACGGGTCGCCCAACTTCAATACCTCAGTTTTCAACAGACTGGGCCAGAGCGTCTACAAGCACGCGATACCCGAAGTTGCTATCCCAAAGCGGATAGCCATCCCGGCTCAAGCGGTAGAAATCATTGGAAAGGCTTCTCCTTCCAAAAAGTCAGTTTTTACAAGGATGACCATCCGGCTTCTGCTCCAGGCGAGGTCCTCAAAGCTGCTTCCTCTGTCCAGAGGTCTGTCTTTGACAGATTAGACATTGCTTCTCAACGGGTGTCAGCTTTCGACAGGCTAGCACCAATAACGGTCTCTCCTCAAAGCAGGGGGCATGAGGAGGTCACCCCACGGCTGAAACAACTCCATCTGTACGACACGCTCGACGTCGCCACTCGCGCCGAGTAAGGAATGCTGGGGGCAACTCCCCCTCTGGGATAACTCCGCCAGCTCCAATGGTGGGGATCAATCCTGCTGTTCCAACTGAGAACAGTTTTGAACTGCTCAACAAGGTGCGCAGAAACTCTCCTACTGCAGTGCTAAAGAGAATTCCTCCACCTGTGAAGAATGCTACAGAGAAGAAGCCGGAGCAACCTCCTCAACGGCTATCCTCTGAAATTTACAAGGTCTGGCGTCAAGTCCAAGACTCCGTGATGGATCAAGACTATCTCCGCCAACAGAAAAAGATGAAGGTTCAGCAGGAGAAAGACTACTCTGTCAAGCCAGAAAAAGTAACAGCTGGATGGGTGCCCACTGCAACGGCTCCCTCAACGTCAATCACTCAAAAGAAAAAGAGGCCGCAAAAAGCCCCTGTGAACATGGCGAACCGTAAAAGCGCAGAGCACAAACGCCCTAAGTCTGGGGGCATGGTGGTGCATACTGTTTATATGGCTTCCGAAAAGGAGGAAGGCCGTGCTTCGACGGGTCACCGACCGCTCACCCGATCCGTGACAAAAACCCAAGAACAGCAACAGCAGAAACTTCAGGAGATGATGATTGCAATGGCCGCACTTACCGGGCCGAAAGAAAGCCCAGAGGAATCATCAGAACAGCGCCACGAACAAGAAACTGACGCTGACTTCTTACGCAGAGTCCTCGGAAAAAAGGACAAAGAAGCCACAGAGCAAGCGGCTAACATAAAACAAATGGCGCTCCTCTTCCAAGATATGGTAGGGATGATGTTACAGCCAGACCCTCCAGCTAAAGACCCTCCGATCATTGTTGGAGACGACGGAGGGGAGACATCTAATCCTCCTTCGGCTCTTTCAGCAGTCAAAGAGGAAACTGTCTCCAAGGCCGCCCTGGATGATTATATTGCTCAACAAATACGAGTTCACCAGGCAAATGAAGCGACTGGCCAGGTCGTGAAAACTGGACGACCATATCCAGGATGGTACGATCAGATCAAGTACCCGCCGGGATATACGATCCCTAAGTTCCACGTATATAAAGGGATGGGAAATCCACATCAGCATGTCGCTCAATTCAGGGCCTTATGCGGCAACACTGGAGGCGACGACAAACTGCTGCTTCGCCAATTCGTCGGCAGCCTATCGGAGACGGCCTTTGAATGGTATTCGGAGCTACCTAACGACTCTGTCAAAACATTCGCAGAGATGGAGCTACTGTTTACACAAAGATTTGCAAGCGCCAGCGAGCGCACCCCGATAACAGCACTGATCAACGCCAGGATAAGGCCAGGCGAAACGTGGGTTCAATACGCAACACGATGGCGGAATCTGTGGTCAAAATGCGAACAACGCATCGAAGAAGCGCCAGCGGTGGGCATGTTCGTGGGCACTCTTGATCCGCAAGCGACCATCTCGCAGTTCATGAAGTTCTTCAAGCCAATTACTTTCCAGGCCCTAGTCGACAAGCTAGCTCAAATGGACCAAATGGGCCATAAACCGTCTCCTCCAATGCTAGACTCTCGAAATGAGAACGGGAAAGGAAAAGCGATTGTCATCGCCAATGCTCAATAACAGCCGAGCAACTTGAAGCCGGTTGTCCGTCAAAACAATATGCGTCCACGCGTATCCCTCGAGGAGAGGCTAGGACGTCCTTACTCGTTTCTTCAAGGTAAAACGAGAAGACTGTTCGAGCTGGCACTGCGCAACAGGCTCATCAATCTGCCAGATCCAAGACGCCCGTTGCAGCCAAACGACGTCAATGATCCCAATTACTGTCCCTACCACCGAGTGTTGGGTCATCCGATCGAGGATTGCTACGTCTTCAAAAACTGGATTGAAGACCAATACCAACAGGGCAAGTTCGCGTTGTCCGAAAGATGGAAAGTGAACCCGCCGCAACCTCATACCCCGAAAAAGGTGAGCACGCCGGGGGCAACGTGCTCCCTTTTTGAAGAAGTTCCGTGGGAGGTTGTGCTATCAACCAAAACCAAGAGGATGCTGAACGATCTCCAGACATGCCCGGCGATCAGGTGGGAGAACCCGCTAGAACCCCAGATCATTGAAGGGATGCTGAAGCCGCGCCCAACTCCAAAGACCGGTGGTGATGGCCCAAGCACTCACACCCAGCTGTTGAAATCTTCAAAGAAGAAGAAGAAAAGATCCAAAAAGCCCGTGAAACCTGGCGACAAGCGCACGGACCTGCGGAAACAAATCGACGCGTTGGAAGAGTATAACCAGAAAGCGTGGACTCCTATCATGCTCCAGGAGTTCTTTGGCCACGTCCTTGAAGACGGAGATGATGGAGAAGACTCATCAGATGAATCTGAAGACTACGTAGTAAGTTGTCATGTAATCTCTCACTCGTCGATAGATGATAAAGAAGCTCCTTGCACCGAGAAACGGGGGGCAGGTCCTGAACCAGAACTTCTATGGCCGTCAGACGAGATGATCGATGCCTTCCTGAATGAGATTCGTCTGAAAAGTAAAGCCAATCAGGAGAGTGAGATGGCCATATTGGAAGGAGCCAAACGCCGGCGACTAGACGAAAGAGTCGAGGCACTCCCGTCAAATCAAAAGACATCCGCTGTGGATAAAAACAAATTCAAGACGAGGAAAAGGTTTGCTAAAGTCATATCAATGGGAATGAAACTACCACCCTTTGAAGAAAACACTCTCGGAGGAGTAGAGATGCATCCTAATTACTGCTTATATCATCAGCAGATCGCACATCCCACTGAAGACTGCGACTCCTTTAAGTGTTGGTGGCAAGGGTGTGTCGCTCACAGGCAATACGTCAACAGAACAAAGCGTGAAGCTCGTAGACAGCGAAAAAATACGACAGATGAGCGTAAAAGAATTTCCGGCAATTGTCATAGGGTTGATCCCGGGGGATCGCGAGTTCTCACCTTCGAGAGCGACTCCGACGAAAAAGTAGCCCTCGGCCCTCTCTTCAAGGAATCCATCTCTGAAACGAAAGAATTGAGGAGTTGCGAGAACATTCAGCCGTGCAATTGCACGATACCCGGAAAGAATCTCGGACCCGCAAACAAGGGGGCGAACAAAAAGGGTAAAGGAAAAGGAAAAATGGCCTTTGTCGTCAACACTCAACAGCGATCGAGTGGCCTTAGACCGATTATTCGCCAAAACAACAAGCGGCAATCCCTCTACGAGAGGTTGAAACGTCCTTACTCATTTCCCCAGGATGAAACAAGGAGGCTATTCGAAGTGGCGGTACACAACAGGCTTATCACTCTACCGGAGCCGAAATACCAACCACAACTGAATGATGTCGACAATCCTAATTATTGCCCTTACCACCAAGTATTGGGCCATCTGATCGAAAACTGCTACGTTTTCAAAAACTGGGTCGAAAACCAATACCAACAGGGCAAGTTCGCGTTGTCCGAAAACTGGAAGGTGAGCCCGCCACAACCACATGCTCCGAGAAAGATGGATATGACGGGAGCATCATGCTCGGGGAAAGCCCCATAGACCGAAAATTCAGTAAACTAGAGATTCGCCTCAAATACGGCGACGGCGGACCGAAACGTCCTTAAACTAATAACGGACCACTACGTCCTAAAACTAGTTGACGACCGAAACGTCTTTAAACTACTACCGCAGCATCCTCAGGCTGACGAGATAAAAAAAGAGAATAAAAAAATAATATAATAATAATAAAATAATAATAATAATAAAAATAAAAAACGGTATGTCCATAAGCAAAGTGGGCACGGATGAAAACCCGAAAGGGCTCCGTGAGTAAAAATAGCAGGGCTACCGGCGAGTGTTAGTGAAAACCCGAAAGGGCGCGACCTCGTTAAAAAAAAGAGAGAGAAAATAAAAAGAATAAAAAAAAGAGACGGTATGTCCATAAGCAAAATGGGCACGGATGAAAACCTGAAATGGCTCCGTGAGTAAAAACAGCAGGACTACCGGCGAGTGTTTGTGAAAACCCGAAAGGGCGCAACATCGTAAAAGGACACTTGCAGGGTCCTCTCGACCTTGTAAGGAGAAACCACCCGCGTGAGATCCTTACGACTCACAAGGGAGCAACACACTTAGGGATCCTCACGATTCCTAAGGAGAAATTACACTTGAGAGATCCTCACGACTCGTAAGGAGAACTCTCTTATGGGACCCTCACGGCTCATAAGATTTGAAAGTCTTAAGTTACAGAGACCTGAACCTGTTCTTAAGCAACCCCCACAACCTTCGATAGTGCCCTACAAGTGGTTCAATACTGACCCTTGTATACAATCCACGGGCGCGAATAAACATTTCCCTAACCAAGTCCTACCCGTGACTGGGGATATGTCCATACGGTGAACAACCCTTGTAAGTCCTCTCGACTTATAAGGAGAAAACCCTTTTGTAAGATCCTTACGACTTACAGGGGAACATACACTTAGGAATCCTCATGATCCCTAAGGAGAAAACACACCTACGAGATCCTCACGACTTGTAGGGAGAAATACCTTGTAACACCCGAGCCCAATAGTACTATTTCTATTGCTAGTTGAGTGTTATATATTGCTCATTCCAATTATCCTGATTGTTTGGTGCTTTTTGCAAAATTTTAACCGGTTAAGTCATTTTGGCACATAACAAATTTTAACACCTAAAATGAAATTAAAAATATCCATGTTGGCCTACTCGTCGCCACTAGTCGCGTGGTAACATCCGCGTGTCGAGATTTCTTCCCGTTCGGCTAAACGGGCAAGTTTGGACGGCTACGCGCGCGTGCAAGTGTCCGACTTGGGGGCATGCATTTTAATCATTAAACACCTCTTTTCAAAATTTGGAACCCGCTTAAAATCCTATAATTTGAATTTGGAACATTTGGGCGCAACCCGGGCGCGATTTGGAAATGTTTCATTTAGTGCCGAAAATACCCATTTTAATTTAATATTATAAACTATATATATATACAATTCTGTTAAAATTTAACCACTAAACATTCACAAATCTCATTCTCACTCTTTTCTATCTCGTGATCAGCCAATCACGAGGCTTCTTCTCATGGGCCCCGCCTTCCATATCTCTCTCTCTCTCTCTTCGTCTCTCTCTCTCTCCTCATCAAATCTCTCTCTCTCCCTCTATATTATCTTCCTCACGTCCCCTACAGGAAACCATCGCGAGAAACCCCACGAGAACTCGAACCCTAACCCTAGCCACCACGAGCCCTCGCCGTCGACCTCCCCGCGACCTCGCCGTCGCCTCCTCAGCCTAGCCGCACCCTCCTACCTCCTTCCTCCGTCTCCTTCCGCGCCTGCACCCAACCCCGACGACAACACCCGGCCGCAGATCTCGCCGTCGACGCCGCCTCCCGTCACCAACGACGCCTGAGACTCCCTCTCTTCCTCCTCGTCCCGACCTCGTCGTCGCCTTCCTCCTCCCCTCGCCGGACCACAGAACCCATAACCACAACCCTACCACCCTTTGCAGTTCGCCGGAAAACGCGCCGTCGACCCTCGTCGACGTCACCCGCGCCACCTCCGACCACCTCCTTTCCCCCTCGATCACCAGAGCCGACCACCACCCTCCTCTACTCGTCGCACCACCCTCTCCAGCGAACCCCGAGGCTGTCCAACCTTCGCAGCCGCCGTCGCTGCCTCGCCGGCGTTCCAGCGCCGTCGAGCCCGCGTGGTTGCCCCCTGGTGTCTTCCTGTAAGCATCCCTTATCTTTCCTTTTGTGCGAAATCCCCCCCCGCTGATCTTTGTTACGTTTATCGTGTTGCTAACTTCGTTGCCGATGACTTTTGCCGGATTCCGGCCGTGCCGTCATTTGGACCCGACGCTCCAGCGAAGTACCCTGGTCCGTGTGGTCCCGCTGTTCGCTGTTGGGACTCGATCCGTGGCCCGTGCACCCGTCTCGTGTTTTCTGCCGACTTTGCATCCGTGCTTTCCGGTTTGCGAAACCGTCGAGGCAAGATTTCTTGCTACATGCTACGTTAAACTAATTAAATGTTTGACTCACAAACTTGCTATATTAACTAAGTATTGCTACTTGTCTCATTGGACGAAATATGATGTACATTATAATACTGCCACCTAAATCGTATTTTGCCACCGTAACCTTAATAACAACTACATGCTAATCATTTTACTATTTAGAGGATAATAGTCGCACACTTATATCTTTATTGCCTGCTGTTATTAATATTGCGCTACACTGTAATTATTGCATCCCAAGGGTGCTTGAACCTGTTAATAAGAGAATACAAAGCATCACTGTGTTTACATGGAATAATATTGTTATTTACTGTTCCTGCTGTTGTTCCTTATTCGTTACTATACCTGTTATCAGCATACATTTGATTGCATTACATATTGACCGATCTTGATACACCTGACACATGTACTGATACACCGGACATGACACCCTATACATATCGACTCACCTGTTAAAACGTGACCTGACCTGTTACCTGATTTCATGCCTAATGCCGACAAACCTGACCATTCCTGCTGTCTATCCAGACAGACCTATTTTCACCTGATTTTGTGTTGGCATTAGTCCTTGACTATTGAATACCTGACCTGACATACATAACTTGGGGGTATGGGGAAATCAAAGGTGAAACCGACTTGTAACTCAACAGTTCGATACTTGTTCTGATCAGTCTTACGGGCTTGGCCAGTCCGGGAGTGATGATGCTGACATCACTCATCCATCCTACTACCTATTACTGCTTAGCGGCACGTCTCGGATTCAGCCCCGAGGACCTTGACCGTGGTCCCGGGCACGCACGGGATACTATTGAGTTACATCGACGATTCATCAATTGATTTCAAAGACTATAGAGTAGAAACCTGATAGGACAGTTTAGCCACCACTGCACATTACTCTGCATTGTTAATCCATAGTACTGCTTTATTCATGTTCATACCTGCATTGTTTATTACCATGTTTATACTATACTTGTTGTCATGACGCGCTGACGTCTGGGTTTTGCATGGCCCAGATTCCTTACCACTGCAGTCGACCGAGCAGGAGTACTTCAGCCAGCAGGCTGAACTGTGAGTTCCTTAGGGTTTAGTTTATTTATTTTCATTTCATTTCCAGATGTGAGCCCGCATTATGGGACGTACTGTTTATTTATTGTATTGGATCATTTGCTTCCGCACTCTTTGTTTATTGATTCTTGTTATTATAGATTTGGACATGTATTAGATTAGTTTATTATTTTGTTCTTGATATCTCTACAACCGTAATGTGACTGTGGATGGATATTTCCTACCCACAGGTAGCATGGTTGGCTATGTCACGTGCCCAATCTTGCGTACTCTGGGAAGCGGGGCGTGACATGGTTCTTTTGGTATCAGAGACATAGGTTAGTTGGGTTGATTCTTTTGTAGTTGGGTATTGTACCCAATACACGAATCAGAATACCTGTGTTTAGGAAACATGTCCTGCCACCTTGACCGTCTTACCATTCTTGAATCACATTCTTCCGGATTATATCTTTTACGACGTGCAAACTTACTTTGCATGTCGACTCGGAAACCTGATTTCTTGTTATCCCTAGGACTTGGGCGACTTGGGTGGAGTTAAGTAATTGCGGCTATGATACCGCGGCATAGCTACAATGCAGTACTCTATTTAAGTATCTTGGAGTTCTAGCCTTGATCCACATTCAGAATCTATCATCATGCTAATGTTGGGTGTTTTGAGTTTAAGATTATGACAGGTAAGAAGTTGAAAACGTACCGGAGGCGTGTGAACGAAGACGCCATGCTTGGAGTGAGAAGAGGAATGCTGGAAATCGAAGAGACGGACTGAGCTGATCTAGCAATGGCAGATTCGTTTCAGGAAGGTTTGCAGATCGTTCAGCAGTCTGTAAACAACGATGGAACTAGACCAGTTGACCGAGTAAGGACTATCGCAGATTTCAGACTTTTGGGTCCGTCTACATTTACTGGTTTAAAGGAGCTGTTACCAGCCGAGCAGAGGCTAGTGACACGGAGAATTTACTGATTGCGGCACAGATCCCAGAGGACAAGAGAGTTGTTGTGGTGCACTTCCCGCTAGTGGATTACGCCCGAGAGTGATGGCTTGTGGAGGAGACCCGCTTGCCCAAGCCAAACAGTGGGCGGATTTCTCTAAGAGTTTCCTGGAGAAGTCCTTCCGCGGACCGCGCGGAGGAAATGGAAGAGAAATTATCGGACTAAGGCAGAATGGAGCAACCGTGGACATGCATGCAGCGGAGTGGACGAGACTCAGTAGTCTCGCTGGACCTTTCACGGCCAACGATGCAGACAGCAGTTGCGGTAAGGAAGCAGTTCTGTCGGGCCAGTCGAGTTTAGGGCTAGGCCGACAAACAGTGTTCTTGCAGCTATGGAAGTTGATAGTAATGAAGAGCCGGCAGTTGTTCGCGACTTTATGGATGTGTTTGAAGATATATCAGGCTTACCGCCAAAGCGAGATGTGGAGTTTGCGATTGACCTTATTCCTGGTGCAGCGCCAGTATCAAAATCTTATTATCCGATGGCACCGGTGGAATTGGAAGAAGTTAAGAAACAAGTTGGTGAATTACTCGAGAAGGGATGGATTCGAAGCAGCAACTCACCTTGGGGAGCTCCAGTTCTTTTAGTAAAGAAGAAGGATGGCACGAGAAGGATGTGCATTGATTATCGGGAATTGAACCGGGTGACTATTAAGAACAAGTACCCGATCCCTCGCATTGGAGAACCTTTTGAGCAGCTTAGTGGTGCGAGGGTATTCTCGAAACTAGATTTGCGATCAGGATATCATCAGGTCCGAGTGAAAGCAGAAGACATTGGCAAGACGGCGTTTCGAACTCGATATGGACATTTCGAGTATCTAGTGATGCCCTTCGGAGTGACTAATGCGCCGGCAATATTCATGGATTTAATGAACAGGATCTTTTCACCATACCTGGACCAGTTTATTGTGGTATTCATTGACGATATTCTGGTGTACTCGAAGAGTCCGGAGGAGCATGCTGAGCATTTAAGGATCACACTGCAGGCGCTGAGACAAGAGAAATTATTCGCGAAGATGAGTAAGTGCGAATTCTGGCTGGAAGAAGTGAAGTTTCTAGGGCATGTCGTGTCGGGCGATGGAATCGCCGTTGATCCCGAGAAGATTGCAGCAGTTCGAGATTGGCCTATTCCAAAGAATGTTGCGGAGATAAGAAGTTTTCTTGGACTCGCCGGATACTACAGGAGATTTGTGGAGAACTTCGCTCGTTTGGCAGAGCCGTTAACCAAGCTCACGAGCAAGGAGGTACCGTTTGTTGGACAGATGGATGTGCATTGGCCTTCGAGACGTTGAAGCAGAAGTTGATAACCGCCCCTGTCCTGACCGTACCAGATAATTCAGGAGGACTGGTGTTTCACAGCGACGCATTGGGATGTGATGTGATGCAGAATGAGAAAGTTGTCGCTTACGCATCGAGACAACTGAAGACTCATGAGAAGAATTATCCGACTCATGACTTGGAGCTTGCAGCCGTGATCTTCGCCCTGAAGATTTGGAGACACTACCTTTTGGACGAGAGAGTCGAAGTCTTTACAGATCACAAGAGTTTGAAGTATGTATTCACTCAGAAGGAGTTGAACATGAGGCAACGCAGATGGTTGGAGCTGATGGCCGACTACGACCTTGATCTTAAGTACCATCCGGGAAAAGTTAACGTCGTGCCAGATGCGCTAAGTCGGTTACCAGCAATTCAGATATTGACCGCACAAAAGGAGATCATTGCGGATTTCCAGAGATTTGACTTGGAGGTTTTGCTACCACATGCTACGGGACAGTTGATGCAGTTACAAGTACAGTCGACCTTAGTTGAGAAGAGTAAAGCGTCACAATCGCAGGATCCTAGACTGCAAAAGTTTCGAGAGCAGGTTGAAGCCGGATTACGAACCGATTTACTGATCCACGAAGATGGTTCGTTGAGATATGGTAGCCGTGTATGTGTACCAAAAGGGGATATACGTGAAGAGCTTATGAAGGAGGCACACAGTTCAGCTTACTCCGTACATCCAGGAGGGACAAAGATGTACCGAGATATTCGACAGCACTTCTGATGGGAAGGTATGAAACGGGAAATTGCTCGCTTCGTGGCTAAGTGCTTGGTGTGTCAGCAAGTCAAGGCTGAACACCAAAGGGTTGCTGGTTTGTTGCAACCACTTCCGATTCCTCAGTGGAAGTGGGAACATATAACCATGGATTTCGTGACGGCTTTACCGCGGAGTCCAAAGGGCAACAATGCAGTATGGGTGATTGTCGATCGGTTGACCAAGGCGGCTCACTTTATTCCTTTTCGGGTTGGTCAATCGACGGAGACGTTGGCAGAGCGGTACATGCAGGAGATTGTGAGATTGCATGGAGTACCGGTGAGCATCGTGTCCGATCGGGACACTCGGTTCCTGTCGCACTTCTGGAGGAGTTTGCAAGAAAGTTTGGGGACTCGATTGAAGTTTAGCACAGCTTATCATCCTCAGACTGATGGACAATCGGAGAGAACGATCCAGACCCTTGAAGAAATGTTAAGGGCTTGCATGTTGGATTTCAAAGGTTCTTGGGAAGATCATCTACACCTGGTGGAGTTTTCGTACAACAATAGCTTCCAAGCGACTATTCAGATGGATCTGTTTGAAGCGTTGTATGGTCGTAAGTGTCGTTCACCTGTTTGGTGGGATGACGTTGGTGAACGAAGGTTACTAGGACCAGATTTGGTGGTACAGACAGTCGAGAAGGTGAATACAATCAGGAAGCATATGAAGGCAGCTCAAGACAGACAGAAAAGTTGGGCTGACACGTCAAGAAGACCTCTAGAGTTCGCCGTGGGTGATTTGGTATTCCTGAAGATATCACCGACTAGAGGGGTGATTCGCTTTGGAAGTCGGGGAAAGCTTAGCTCTCGATTCGTTGGACCCTTCGAGATATTGGAGCGTGTTGGAGAGGTAGCGTACCGTTTGGTGTTACCACAGTCATTGGCAGGAGTGCACGATGTGTTTCATGTATCTCAACTACGGAGGTATGTTCGTGATGAGACTCATGTCTTGGATCATTCGGAGTTGACTGTACGGGAGGACCTAACTTTTGAGGAGCGACCAGTTGAAATCAAGGATCGAAGAGAAAAGGTTCTTAAGAACAAGGTTATCCCTCTTGTGTTAGTTTCTTGGCGTAATCGATTGCATGGAGAAACCACTTGGGAGCGAGAAGACGAGATCCGGCAGAATTTCCCTCACCTTTTCCAGTAGTTAGCTATCTTGTATTCTTGGAATTTCGAGGACGAAATTCTTTTGTAGTTGGGTATGATGTAACACCCGAGCCCAATAGTACTATTTCTATTGCTAGTTGAGTGTTATATATTGCTCATTCCAATTATCCTGATTGTTTGGTGCTTTTTGCAAAATTTTAACCGGTTAAGTCATTTTGGCACAAAACAAATTTTAACACCTAAAATGAAATTAAAAATATCCATGTTGGCCTACTCGTCGCCACTAGTCGCGTGGTAGCGTCCGCGTGTCAAGATTTCTTCCCGTTCGGCTAAACGGGCAAGTTTGGACGGCTACGCGCGCGTGCAAGTGTCCGACTTGGGGGCATGCATTTTAATCATTAAACACCTCTTTTCAAAATTTGGAACCCGCTTAAAATCCTATAATTTGAATTTGGAACATTTGGGCGCAACCCGGGCGCGATTTGGAAATGTTTCATTTAGCGCCGAAAATACCCATTTTAATTTAATATTATAAACTATATATATATACAATTCTGTTAAAATTTAACCACTAAACATTCACAAATCTCATTCTCACTCTTTTCTATCTCGTGATCAGCCAATCACGAGGCTTCTTCTCGTGGGCCCCGCCTTCCATATCTCTCTCTCTCTCTCTCCTCATCAACTCTCTCTCTCTCCTCATCAAATCTTTCTCTCTCCCTCTATATTATCTTCCTCACGTCCCCTACAGGAAACCATCGCGAGAAACCCCACGAGAACTCGAACCCTAACCCTAGCCACCACGAGCCCTCGCCGTCGACCTCCCCGCGACCTCGCCGTCGCCTCCTCAGCCTAGCCGCACCCTCCTACCTCCTTCCTCCGTCTCCTTCCGCGCCTGCACCCAACCCCGACGACAACACCCGGCCGCAGATCTCGCCGTCGACGCCGCCTCCCATCACCAACGACGCCTGAGACTCCCTCTCTTCCTCCTCGTCCCGACCTCGTCGTCGCCTTCCTCCTCCCCTCGCCGGACCACAGAACCCATAACCACAACCCTACCACCCTCTGCAGTTCGCCGGAAAACGCGCCGTCGACCCTCGTCGACGTCACCCGCGCCACCTCCGACCACCTCCTTTCCCCCTCGATCACCAGAGCCGACCACCACCCTCCTCTACTCGTCGCACCACCCTCTCCAGCGAACCCCGAGGCTGTCCAACCTTCGCAGCCGCCGTCGCTGCCTCGCCGGCGTTCCAGCGCCGTCGAGCCCGCGTGGTTGCCCCCTGGTGTCTTCCTGTAAGCATCCCTTATCTTTCCTTTTATGCGAAATCCCCCCCCCCCCCGCTGATCTTTGTTACGTTTATCGTGTTGCTAACTTCGTTGCCGATGACTTTTGCCGGATTCCGGCCGTGCCGTCATTTGGACCCGACGCTCCAGCGAAGTACCCTGGTCCGTGTGGTCCCGCTGTTCGCTGTTGGGACTCGATCCGTGGCCCGTGCACCCGTCTCGTGTTTTCTGCCGACTTTGCATCCGTGCTTTCCGGTTTGCGAAACCGTCGAGGCAAGATTTCTTGCTACATGCTACGTTAAACTAATTAAATGTTTGACTCACAAACTTGCTATATTAACTAAGTATTGCTACTTGTCTCATTGGACGAAATATGATGTACATTATAATACTGCCACCTAAATCGTATTTTGCCACCGTAACCTTAATAACAACTACATGCTAATCATTTTACTATTTAGAGGATAATAGTCGCACACTTATATCTTTATTGCCTGCTGTTATTAATATTGCGCTACACTGTAATTATTGCACCCTAAGGGTGCTTGAACCTGTTAATAAGAGAATACAAAGCATCACTGTGTTTACATGGAATAATATTGTTATTTACTGTTCCTGCTGTTGTTCCTTATTCGTTACTATACCTGTTATCAGCATACATTTGATTGCATTACATATTGACCGATCTTGATACACCTGACACATGTACTGATACACCGGACATGACACCCTATACATATCGACTCAACCTGTTAAAACGTGACCTGACCTGTTACCTGATTTCATGCCTAATGCCGACAAACCTGACCATTCCTGCTGTCTATCCAGACAGACCTATTTTCACCTGATTTTGTGTTGGCATTAGTTCTTGACTATTGAATACCTGACCTGACATACATAACTTGGGGGTATGGGGAAATCAAAGGTGAAACCGACTTGTAACTCAACAGTTCGATACTTGTTCTGATCAGTCTTACGGGCTTGGCCAGTCCGGGAGTGATGATGCTGACATCACTCATCCATCCTACTACCTATTACTGCTTAGCGGCACGTCTCGGATTCAGCCCCGAGGACCTTGACCGTGGTCCCGGGCACGCACGGGATACTATTGAGTTACATCGACGATTCATCAATTGATTTCAAAGACTATAGAGTAGAAACCTGATAGGACAGTTTAGCCACCACTGCACATTACTCTGCATTGTTAATCCATAGTACTGCTTTATTCATGTTCATACCTGCATTGTTTATTACCATGTTTATACTATACTTGTTGTCATGACGCGCTGACGTCTGGGTTTTGCATGGCCCAGATTCCTTACCACTGCAGTCGACCGAGCAGGAGTACTTCAGCCAGCAGGCTGAACTGTGAGTTCCTTAGGGTTTAGTTTATTTATTTTCATTTCATTTCCAGATGTGAGCCCGCATTATGGGACGTACTGTTTATTTATTGTATTGGATCATTTGCTTCCGCACTCTTTGTTTATTGATTCTTGTTATTATGGATTTGGACATGTATTAGATTAGTTTATTATTTTGTTCTTGATATCTCTACAACCGTAATGTGACTGTGGATGGATATTTCCTACCCACAGGTAGCATGGTTGGCTATGTCACGTGCCCAATCTTGCGTACTCTGGGAAGCGGGGCGTGACATACCTTTGTGAGACCCTTACGGCTTATGAAGTCAAAAGCCTTAGTCGACGGGATCCTAACCCTGTTCGCTAAGCCACCTTTGTTCGACATCGACAAAGGCAAATGATGATTCGCTCCTGGAAATATCCCAGTTGTAGCGATGCTGATGCCTAAATCGGTATCAAATCCCAAGCCCTTTCATGGCAAATGATGATTCGCTCCTGGCAATATTTCAGTTGTAGCGTTGCTGATGCTGAGATTGGCGTCAGATTCCAAGTTCCACACTCGCGATAAAAAAATAAATCAGCGAGCCATACGTGCATACGAAATAGCCGAAATAATGGGGCAACTTGCAATAAAAAGCAGCAAGTAAAAATGTATGTATGCAAAATAGCCGAAATGATTAGGCAACTCGCAATAAAAAGCAGCGAGTAAAAATAAAATAAACAGCCGAAATGATTGGGCACCGCGAAAAATATCCGAAATGATTGGGCAATCGCGACCTTCGCGATATAAAAGCTGAAATGATAGAGCATCGCGGAAATAAAATAATAGTATAAAAAAATTGAATGAAACCAATGCCCTACAGGTAAGATCACATCGATCCCTGTATACAATCCAGGGGCACAAACAAAGAGGGAACCATACCTTCCCAACAGGCTCCACCAGAAAGCGAAGCCAAATTTCGACGGTTCATAGACAACCTAGAGACAACCTCGACATTTGTCGCAATATTGCAGACACGATGTCTACAAACGGAGCAAAAGAAGATCCCTAGCTTCAGAGTCTCGACGTCGATATCAACAACTTAGAGATCGCTAACGGCGTTTCTCCTCACTCCAACCAAATGCAGACATGACGTCAACAACCGACCTCAGAGTCGCAAGGAAACGGAGCCATGACATAGTCCCTAGTTCCAAATCTTGACGGCAATATCTACAGCCTAAGAATCAACAAAGGCGTTCCTTCGCAGTCCAGCAAGATGCAGATACAACGCCAACAAAAGACCTCACGGTCGAAACAAAGCGAAGCGACGGCAAAATCCCAGCTTCACCTCAACATTCGTCTCGATACAGCAGACGAGATGTCAACAACGGCATTCCTTCGCAGTCCAGCAGGATGTAGATGCAGCGTCAACAAAAGACCCCATGGTCAGTAAAGCGGAGTGACGGCAAAATCCCAGCTCCACCTCAGCATTCGTCTCGTTATAACAGACGCAATGTCAACAACAATGTCCTTCATCCAAAAAGGATTTGGATATGACAAAACAAACGAAGTGAAGGCCAAATTCCGAGCTTCAAGGTCTTAACGGCAAGTCATATAAAGCCTGAAAGACAACCGGAGATCATCTCACACCAGTGCGGAATGGTCACCACCTCGACGTTCGTCTCGACACAGCAGACGCAACATAATCAAACAGCGGAGCCACGACAAAGTCCCTAGTTCCAAACCTCTACGGTTCACCAACAACCTAGAGACAACCGCGACATTCGTCTCGATATAGAGGACGCAATGCCAGCAAACGAAGCGAAGGCCAAATTCCTAGCTTCAAGGTCTTAACGGCAAGTCATATAAAGCCTGAAAGACAATCGGAGATCATCTTGCACCAGTGCGGAGTGGTCACCACCTCGACGTTTGTCTCGATACAGTAGACGGGATGTCACCCCAGCGTTCTTCCTCCAACAGGATTCAGACGCGACAATCAAACAGCGGAGCCACAGCAAAGTCCCTAGTTCCAAACCTCGACGGTTCACCAACAACCTAGAGACAACCGTGGCATTCGTCTCGATATAGAGGACGCAATGTCAGCAAACGAAGCAAAGGCCAAATTCCTAGCTTCAGGGTCTTGACGGCAAGTCATATAAAGCCTGAAAGACTATCGGAGATCATCCCACACTAGCGCGGAGTGGTTATGACTCATCGGGGCTCTCTAAAATGAGCCTAACCTCAAGTAAAAAGTGATATGGAATATCCCTACGCTTGCTCTTTCGTCGGTAATACTACCTGGAAGATTACTTGAAGACGTCTTGTCCAGCCCCCGAAGGGATCAGAGACACGACAATTGCAAGGCTACTCGAACAGCAAGATTTCATATCGAGGAATATATCAGCCAACGCGACGGTACGACGGCCAAAACCCTAAGTACCACAGACCCTAACGGACCTCTGTCGTAAAGAGCAGAGGTTAACTGTGACGTTAGGATATTCTTGCGAAGAGTGCTCGATTCGGCTCGACTCGTGAGGAAAAGCCTTAGGCAGTGGGGATTAAAAAACCTGTTTCCTAAGCACTGGGGCCCTGCAAGTCGGTCCAAAACGGACTCTTGCATACTATTCACGGGTCACACTCTCCGAAGTCAAATCTTGATAAGGAGGGAAACAACCGTTTACGGGTCCTCTCGACTTGTAAGAAGGAAAATTCTCTTATAGGATCCTTACGACTTATAAGAGAAAACGCACTTAGGAATCCTCACGATTCCTAAGGAGAAAATACACCTACGAGATCCTCTCAATCCGTAGGGAGAAAAGTATTTATGAGACCCTCACGGCTCATAAAGTTAAAAAGTCTTAGGCAGCAGATCTAAACCTGCGGCCTAAGCCATCATTATCTCTTGAAGAAGCCAAGACAGGATGCTCGCTTTATCATCCATCGACCATGTTTACTAAGGCGACATGCCGGTAATCAAAGAAAGAAGAAAGCGACAGAAAGAACATCCGATTTGCATTTGATCAAGCGTTCGAGACACCTCCATTCATGCATGTGCAAAAGACTCAGAACGAGAAATAAGACAAGCTGAAATGAGAAATTTTCCATTCATATTGCAAAGGGTTCTTACAATCATAAAGAAATAAACAAAGACATTATCCAAATGATTACAACGGTAAAACCTCAAATCCCGGACATGGATTGAGGAACTCGAAAGTGACATTGTCCAAGACTTTCCAAGCCTGGCGAACCATCCTAGTGTGCTTCCTTTCGTGAGCATGGGCGTCGGGATCTCCACTGATGTCCTCCACCCTCCGATAGGCAGCAAGAATGGCGGACTGTTGAAAGGCCTGGTGCAAGAGATCGACAAGATTGTCTCGCCGTCTCTTCGAGATTAAGTTCATCAGATACACCGAGTGCACCTTATCCTCAGCGGCATCCAATGATCCAAGCGGCACGCCGGTACAGAATAAAGGGAGTGCTTCCCAGATCGCCCCCACGATAAGCTTCAGGAGAGAGGAACGCCGAGGAAGCAGTTGACCATTGTACGCGTCGAAGCGACTCATGATTTCAGCACACTCGGCGTTGGTGAACTCTCGATTCTGAGAACGGCCGAGTCGGCGGATGTCCCCGTAAGAGATAATTTCGTCGAGATCGTACATATGGGCGTCCATTGTTTCTGTAAAAGAGAATCAACAAAATTATCAGAAAGACTCATTAAGCAAAACGATATAATGCATCGAGGGATAAAATGCCATCGTTAAACTCCAAGATCCATGAAAAACGCCTAAGAGTTCTTTTGTATGATTTGGAAGGAGCAAAGCTCCATTGATGAATCAAGAAAATACAAGGAAAATCTTTTAAAGAGCACAGCCTTATGATGGAACCCTAATAGGGTTCTCTTTAGTTTTCTCTAGATCCTTTTAGAGCAAAGCTCTGCTAAGTGAAACCCTAAATGGGTTTTCTTTAGATCAGGGATCTATTGAGAGCAAGGCTCTGTCGATAAAAATTAATTTGATTTGATTTGATTTAAATTAAAAAAATTTACCTAAAAGTTTTAAGAGTTTAACTCTTGGAGTTCTTGAAAGTAAAGAGCAGGGCTCTGAGATTTTGAAAGTAAAAATTTTGAAGATGATAATCATCTGTTGAGGGACCAAAGGTCCTATTTATAGGCATTGAGAACCCTTTCAACTTCCAAAAGTTGCCGCAACAGTTGGAATTTTGCCACCGCTGCGCTCACGTTTGGGGCCACGTAAGCGCAACAGCGGGGGGCATTTGTTTACCCCAATCAGAGCAAAGCTCTGTTCAAATTCCAAGGCGGGAAACGAAGCAACGCTTCTGTTTTCCCCAATCAGAGTAAAGCTCTGTTTTGAAATTGAAGTGAAAATTAAAGTTAAAATAAATGAAGCAACGCTTCAGATCTCCTGCGCTACGCGCAGAGCGTCACGTGTCAAAATCAGACACGCCAGCGCAGGGAGCGCAGCGCACCCAATCAGAGCAAGGCTCTGTTTAAAATTCAAACTTTAATAAAGGAAGCAACGCTTCAGCTGGGCTGCGCGACACGTGGCAGTGCAGTTGCGCTAGCGCAGTTGCACTGCGCTCTGCGCTGCTCGACACGTGTCAAGCGCAGGTGCGCTTGCGCCAACTGTGCCAGCACTAAAACAAAATTAAAATTCTAGAAAGATCTTTCTGATCTTGTTAAAACAAGAAGATTATCTTCTGTAAAACAGAAGCCCTTAGATCAAAGATCCAACGGTGGGGAAAAATCCTTAAATCACTCAGAGAAAGATCTTTTTAACTGATTTAACAAATCAAATGGCACTATAAAAAGGCCCCTAGACTCCAAGTCTAAAACACATGGAGATTAACACAGAAAGAACTCATAGAAATCTTCTGAAAACTTTGAGAAAGAACTCAGAGAAAGAAAAAGGTAAAAACCATTGAATAAAAGAAGAATTTTCTTCTAAAAAGATCAGTGATCTAAAAACAAGATCAAGATCTTGAATAAAAATATATAATAATAAAAAGAAGTAATTTACTTCTTCATTAGATCTTTCTGATCTACATAAAGGCATTGCCTTTTGATGAACTATTGGTTCTGGAATCTTAAAAGATTCTCTTCTTTGATCCAAAATTAGATTAAGACATTGAACAGTGCCCTGCATTTGAAAAAATTGCACTGTTGCGCTCTCGGGTTGGCGCAAGTCACCAGAGAGCGACACGTGTCAGCCCCAGAACAGACTGCGCCATGCGCTTCTAAAACAGAGAACTGCTCTCTTAAATTGGCACAAGTCATCAGTGCGCGCCACGTGTCAGCAGCGCACTAGCGCAGCGCACTGGCGTAGTGCCCTGCGCTAACAGACTTGCGCTCACCAACGCGTGACACGTGTCACCCCCATATGAGTTTGCGCCTTGCGCTCCTCAATTGGCGCAAAGCGCCTGACAAGCCACGTGGGGCACTGTCAGAATATTAAATGCATTGCATTATTAAAAGGGCAAAGCCCAATATAAAGGTCTAACAGACCAATTTAGATGCTGTGCATCATTTCAAAAGAAGGGCAGAGCCCAATTACAAGGGGCTAACAGGCCTAATAAAATGCAATGCATTATTAAAAAAGGGCAGAGCCCAAACAAAGGTCTGTCAGACCAAAACAGATGCTCTGCATCATAAAAATAAAGGGACAGAGCCTAATTTAAAAGGCCTTACAGGCCAAAATAAAATACAGTGCATTATTAAACTGGGGCAAAGCCCTAGCATAGGCCTAATAGGCCAAAGACAAATGAAAATGTTGAACATTTCAATTGGACTTAGCCCAATTCTGGCCGTAAGTCCTCAAATTAAATTGACTGAGCCTGACTGCTCCCTTAAATCAATTTACATCCGGTTCAAAGGTACATCTCCGAACTCCTCTGACATCTGTCGTTGTAATCCTTCAACGTCGTCAGAGAGGTGACGGGTCCCGACAACCACACATCGATACGGACTCAAGCGTCCTTAAACTCCCGGACTCAAGCGTCCTTAAACTCCCGGACTCAAGCGTCCTTAAACTAATGGTCTCAAGCATCCTTAAACTCCCGGACTAAAGCGTCCTTAAACTCCCGGACTCAAGCGTCCTTAAACTCATGGACTCAAGCGTCCTTAAACTCCCGGACTCAAGCGTGCTTAAACTCATGGACTCAAGCGTCCTTAAACTCCCGGACTCAAGCGTCCTTAAACAAATGGACCACTATGTCCCTAAACTGGAACAATAGAGCCCAGACGCTCTTTTGTCGGATCTAAACGATCCCGTTAAGTTGATCTTAGTCTCAAACTGGACTAACGTATCCTTAACAAACGTTTGAGTTGATCTTAGCCTCAAATACGGCTAACGTATCCTTAAACCAAAACCCCAAACCCAAATCTAAGAAAATACGGATTTGGACTAATCCACGTCCTACAGGCGACGACATAAATTAGTCTCCGTATACAATCCAAGGGCAACCACAAACAAAACAAACACCCTGTTCCCCTCCGAATGGCGGCGACGACGTGAACGTCTTGCCTGAGATTCGAGGCAGATGCTATTTGGTTTTATCCGTCCACCTCTCCGAAGATGCCAAGTTGATTTATGGCACCGTGTATCGGAGGTTTAGACGGATGCGGCCGATGTAGCAGACTTCGTCAGATTCCCCCTCGCTTGAGGGGTTTTTGATTGTGGGGACGCTCTTCCCTGCAGACGCAAGCCCCTGCAGTTAATTACGCTACCGCATCGCGGTAACAACTTTCTCCTTCTCCAGAATTTCACTTCATGTCGTGGGTGTTTGTTTTGTTTGTGGTTGCCCGTGGATTGTATACGGAGACTGAGTAATGCCGTCGCCCGTAGGACGTGGATTAGTCCAAATCCGTATTTACTTAGATTTGGGTTTGGTGTTTTTAGTTTAAGGATACGTTAGCCGTATTGAGGCTAAGATCAACTTAAACGTTCGTTAAGGATACGTTAGTCCTGTTTGAGACTAAGATCAACTTAACGTGGTGATCCGTTTAATATATGGCCGTCAGGACTTATCACCTCTCTGACGTCGTTGAAGGATTACAACGATAAGTGTCAAAGGAGTTCAGATATGTACCATTGAACCAAAGTCGATTTGGAGTTTTTATAGTCCATTTAAATGTTTAAGGATACGTTAGTCGTATTTGGGGCTAAGATCAACTTAAACGGGACCGTTTAGATCCGGCAAAAGAGCATTTGGAGGCTCTATTATTCCAGTTTAGGAACGTGGTGGTCCATGTTCCAGTTTAGGGACGTGGTGGTCCACCATTAGTTTAAGGACGTTTCGGTCCAATATTAGTTTAAGAACGTTTCGGTCCACGAGTTTAAGGACCCCGTAGTCCATATACGTATGTGGTCGTCGGGACCCGTCACCTCTCTGACGTCGTTGAAGGATTACAACGACAGGTGTCAGACGAGTTCGGAGATGTACCCTTGAACCGGAGGTAAATTGATTTAGGAGAGCAGTCTTGCTCAGTCAATTTAATTTAAGGACTTACGGCCAAAATTGGGCTAAGTCCAGTTGAAAATGTTCAACATTTTATTTGCTTTTGCATTGCATTTATTTTTATTTTTATTTGGGCTCTACCCATAAAGGATGCAGAGCATCAATTTGTTTTGGGCTCTGCCCATTTATAAATGATGCAGAGCATCAATTTTACTTGGGTTCTGCCCTTTTTATTGCTTTGCAATTTATTCTGGCCTGCTAGGTCTTTTTGATTTGGGCCTGGCCCTTTAGGAAATGTATTGCATTTGTCAGGCGCTTTGCGCCAATCAGAGAGCGCAAGAGCTTGTGGTGTTGACACGTGTCACGCAAGCACAGTGCGCTGCGCCTGCGCTGCTGACACGTGGCGCGCTCTGGGGGCTTGCGCCAATCCAGGAGCGCAACAACGCAGTTTGCAAGTGCAAGACACTATGATCTGAGAATCTTTTAGAACCAATGGTTCATGATAAAGTGCAAAGCACTGTTTGTTTTCTTCGATCTAATGAGAATCAAAGAAAAAACAAGTATTTCTTGTTTTTCTTGTTTTAAAGAACCAGTGGTTCATGAGAAGTGCAAAGCACTGTTTATTATGTGAAGATCATTGATCTTGTTCTTAGATCTATGATCTATTAGGAGAATTTTTTCCATTTTATGAAGGTTTTTTTACCTTTTTCTTGAAACTTTTTCAGAGTTATCTCTGTTTGAAACTCTTGATTTCTCAAAAAAATGTTGATGCCTTTGAATTGAGGTCTAGGGTCCTTTTTATTGTGCCCATAAATTAGTTAAATTTATTAAAGAGATCTTTCTCTGAGTGATTTGGGGAATTTTCCCCACCGTTGGATCTTTGATCCAAGGGCTTCTGTTTTACAGAAGAAAATCTTCT
The DNA here is from genome assembly GCA_030015575.1 of Agapanthus africanus. Taxonomy (NCBI): domain Eukaryota; kingdom Viridiplantae; phylum Streptophyta; class Magnoliopsida; order Asparagales; family Amaryllidaceae; genus Agapanthus; species Agapanthus africanus. The sequence goes on from CM057342.1 coordinate 44,207,704, forward strand.
TGTTTTAACAAGAACAGAAAGATTTCTTTAAAATCTTAATTCTGTTTGGTGCAAATGCCCCAGCGCGTGACACGTGTCGCGCAGCGTACAGCGCAGCGCAACTGCGCTGACACGTGTCGCGCAGCGCACAGCGCAGCGCAACTGCGCTAGCGCAACTGCACTGCCACGTGTCGCGCAGCGCACAGCGCAGCGCAACTGCGCTGCCACGTGGCGTGCAGCGCAGAGCGCAGGCCAGCTGAAGCGTTGCTTCTTTAATTAAAGTTTGAATTTTTAAAGTAGAGCTTTGCTCTGATTGGGGGAAGATGAAGCGTTGCTTCATCTTCCGCTTTGGAATTTGAACAGAGCTTTACTCTGATTGGGGTAAACAAATGCCCCCCCACCATTGCGCTTACGTGGCCTCCAAACGTGAGCGCAGCGGTGGCAGACTCCCAACCGCCGCGCCATCCCTTGGAAGCTAAAAGGGCATTTGATGCCTATAAATAGGACCTTTGGTCCCTTAGATAATTTTCATCTCTAAAATTTTACTATCAGAACTCAGAGCCCTGCTCTTTATTTTCAAGAATCTTCAAGAGTTAAACTCTTAAAACTTTTAGGTGAAAATTTTAATTTGGATTAAATTAAATTAAATTAATTTTCATTGATAGAGCCTCGCTCTCAATAGATCCCTGATCTAAAGAAAACCCATTTAGGGTTTCACTTAGCAGAGCTTTGCTCTACAGGTCTTAAAGGGATCTAAAGAGAACTAAAGAGGACCCTATTAGGGTTCCATAGAGCTCTGCTCTCTGAAAAACTTTCCTTGGATTTTCTTAATTCATTAATGGAGTTTTGCTCCTTCCAAATCATACAACAGAACTCTTAGGAGTTTTTCATTGATCTTGGAGTTTAAAGATGGCATTTTATTCCTCGGTGCATTATATCGTTTTGCTTAATCAGTCTTTCTGATCATTTTGTTGATTTTCTTTCACAGAAACAATGGACGCCCATATGTATACTCTTAACGGGATTATCTCTTACGGTGACATCCGCCGACTTGGCCGTTCTCAAAATCGAGAGTTCACAAACGCGGAGTGTGCTGAAATCATGAGCCGCTTCGACGCATACAACGGTCCGCTGCTTCCCCGACGTTCCTCTCTCCTTAAGCTTATCGTGGGAGCCATCTGGGAAGCGCTTCCCCCATTCTGTTCCGGTGTGCCGCTTAGGGCATTGGATGCCGCCGAGGATAAGGTGCACTCGGTGTACCTGATGAACTTTATCTCGAAGAGACAGCGTGACAGTCTCGTCGATCTCTTGCACGAGGTCTTTCAACAGTCTGCCATCTTCGCTGCTTATCGGAGGGTGGAAGACATCAGGGGGGATTCTGACGCTTGTGCTCGCGAAAGAAAGCACACCAGGATGGTCCGCGAGGCTTGGAAAGTCATAGATAGGGTTGCTTTCGAGTTCCTCAATCCATGTCCTAGGTTCGAGATTATACCTTTGTAAACATTTTAATAATGTTATTATCCATTTCTCCGTGATTGTAAGAACCCCTTTTTATTATATGAATAGAAAATTTCCATTTCAGCTTGTCTTATCCCTTGTTCTGAATCGATGAGTGTGTCTCGAACGCTTGATCAAATGCAAATCGGATGTTTTTTCTGTCGCCTCCCTCTTTCTTTTATATCAGTATACTGCTTTAGTAAACATGGTTGATAGGTGATAGAGCGGGCATCCTGTATTGGCTTCTTCAAAAGGCAGCGATGGCTTAGGCCGCAGGTTCAAATCTGCCGCCTAAGACTTTTCCACTCTATGAGCCGTGAGGGTCTCATAGAGACTTTTCTCCCTACGGATCGAGAGGATCTCGTAGGTGTATTTTCTCCTTAGGAATCGTGAGGATTCCTAAGTGCGTTCTCTTGAAAGTCGTAAGGATCTCACAAGAGAATTTATTCTTTTACGAGTCATGAGGACCCGCAAGTGATGGGTGAAGTTGTCCTTATCCGCATTTCACGGAGTCAGGAGTTGCTCTGGATGCTTCCCACGGGTTCACTGCCGTGTTCGGCGAGGACCAGGCTCCGCTCTGGATGCTTCGCACGGGTTCACTGCCGTGCTTTGCGAGGACCAGGATCCGCTCTGGACGTTTTCCACGGGGTCAAGATTGACATAAGCCGCATTCCACGTAGCCAGGAATTTTGCTCTAGATGCTTCCCACGGGTTCACTGCCGTGTTCGGCGAGGACTAGGTTCCGCTCTGGATGCTTCGCACGGGTTCACTGCCGTGCTCTGCGAGGACCAGGATCCGCTCTGGACGTTTTCCACGGGGTCAGGATTGACATGAGCCGCTTTCCACGTACCAGGGATTTTTGCTCTGGATGTTTCACACGGGGTCAGGATTGACATAAGCCGCGTTCTACGTAGCCAGGAATTTTTGCTCTAAATGCTTCCCACGGGTTCACTGCCGTGTTCAGCGAGGACTAGGCTCCGTTCTGGATGCTTCGCATGGGTTCACTGTCGTGCTCTGCGAGGACCAGAATCCGCTCTGGACGTTTTCCACAGGGTCAGGATTGACATAAGCCGCGTTTCACGTAGCCAGGAATTTTTGCTCTAGATGCTTCCCACGGGTTCACTGCCATGTTCGGCGAGGACTAGGTTCCGCTCTGGATGCTTCGCACGGGTTCACTGCCGTGCTCTGCGAGGACCAGGATCCGCTCTGGACGTTTTCCACGGGGTCAGGATTGACATGAGCCGCTTTCTACGTACCAGGGATTTTTGCTCTGGATGTTTCACACGGGGTCAGGATTGACATAAGCCGCATTCCACGTAGCCAGGAATTTTTGCTCTAGATGCTTCCCACGGGTTCACTGCCGTGTTCGGCGAGGACTAGGCTCCGCTCTGGATGCTTCGCACGGGTTCACTGCCGTGCTCTGCGAGGATCAGGATCCGCTCTGGACGTTTTCCATGGGGTCAGGATTGACATGAGCCGCTTTCCACATGCCAGGAATTTTTGCTCTGGATGTTTGACACGGGGTCAGGATTGACATAAGCCGCGTTCCATGTAGCCAGGAATTTTTGCTCTAGATGCTTCCCACGGGTTCACTGCCATGTTCGGCGAGGACTAGGCTTTGCTCTGGATGCTTCGCATGGGTTCACTGCCGTGCTCTGCGAGGACTAGGATCTGCTCTGGACGTTTTCCACGGGGTCAGGATTGACATAAGCCGCTTTCCACCTAGCCAGGAATTTTTGCTTTAGATGCTTCCTACGGGTTCACTGCCGTGTTCGGCGAGGACTAGGTTCCGCTCTGGATGCTTCTCACGGGTTCACTACCGTGCTCTGCGAGGACCAGGATCCGCTCTGGACGTTTTCCACGGGGTCAGGATTGACATGAGCCGTTTTCCACGTACCAGGAATTTTTGCTCTGGATGTTTCACACGGGGTCAGGATTGACATAAGCCGCGTTCCACGTAGCCAGGAATTTTTGCTCTAGATGCTTCCCACGGGTTCACTGCCGTGTTCGGCGAGGACTAGGTTCCGCTCTGGATGCTTCGCACGGGTTCACTGCCGTGCTCTGCGAGGACCAGGATCCGCTCTGGACGTTTTCCACGTGGTCAGGATTGACATGAGCCGTTTTCCACGTACCATGAATTTTTGCTCTGGATGTTTCACACGGGGTCAGGATTGACATAAGCCGCGTTCCACGTAGCCAGGAATTTTGCTCTAGATGCTTCCCATGGGTTCACTGCCGTGTTCGGCGAGGACTAGGTTCCGCTCTGGATGCTTCGCACGGGTTCACTGCCTTGCTCTGCGAGGACCAGGATCCGCTCTGGACGTTTTCCACGTGGTCAGGATTGACATGAGCCGCTTTCCACGTACCAGGAATTTTTGCTCTGGATGTTTCACACGGGGTCAGGATTGACATAAGCCGCGTTCCACGTAGCCAGGAATTTTTGCTCTAGATGCTTCCCACGGGTTCACTGCCGTGTTCGGCGAGGACTAGGTTCTGCTCTGGATGCTTCGCACGGGTTCACTGCCGTGCTCTGCGAGGACCAGGATCCGCTCTGGACGTTTTCCACGTGGTCAGGATTGACATGAGCCGTTTTCCACGTACCAGGAATTTTTGCTCTGGATGTTTCACACGGGGTCAGGATTGACATAAGCCGCATTCCACGTAGCCAGGAATTTTTGCTCTAGATGCTTCCCACGGGTTCACTGCCGTGTTCGGCGAGGACTAGGTTCCGCTCTGGATGCTTCGCACGGGTTCACTGCCGTGCTCTGCGAGGACCAGGATCCGCTCTGGACGTTTTCCACGTGGTCAGGATTGACATGAGCCATTTTCCACGTACCAGGAATTTTTGCTCTGGATGTTTCACACGGGGTCAGGATTGACATAAGCCGCGTTCCACGTAGCCAGGAATTTTTTCTCTAGATGCTTCCCACGGGTTCACTGCCGTGTTCGGCGAGGACTAAGTTCCGCTCTGGATGCTTCGCACGGGTTCACTGCCGTGCTCTGCGAGGACCAGAATCCGCTCTGGACGTTTTCCATGGGGTCAGGATTGACATGAGCCACTTTCCACGTACCAGGAATTTTTGCTCTGGATGTTTCACACGGGGTCAGGATTGACATAAGCCGCGTTCCACGTAGCCAGGATTTTTTTTATTGTATCCGTATTTCATGGAATGAGGGTTTGACTCTGGGTGATTTGTATATCGCCGAGCCATGTAACTGGGAGTTGCCGCTGTTCCGCTTCGCTTGAAGTTGTATCCGTTGTTACGAGACGAGTGTTAAGATGACCTCTAGGTCATTTGCGACCCGTCGAGATTTGGCTTCTTCTTATGATGAAACCTGGGAGAGGAGTATGATCCCTTCTTTGTTTACGCCCTTGGATTGTATACAGGGTTTGATGTAACATTACCTGTAGAGCATAAATTTCATTTTTCATTTTGTTTCTTTTTCCGCGATGCTCTATCATTTCAGCTTTTATATCGCGAAGGTCGCGATTGCCCGATCATTTCGGCTATTTTTCGCGGTGCCCCATCATTTCGGCTGTTTATTTTATTTTTACTCGCTGCTTTTTATTGCGAGTTGCCCCATCATTTCGGCTATTTTCATGCATACATTCTTACTTGCTGATTTTTATTGCAAGTTGCCCCATCATTTCGGCTATTTCGTATGCATGTGCGGCTCGCTGGCTTTTTGCCGTAAATCTAAAATTAGACACCGATTTCGGCATCAGCACCGCTACTACTGGGATATTGCCAGGAGCGAATCATCATCTGCCTCTGTCGATGTCGAACAAAGGTGGCTTAACGAACAGGGTTAGGGTCCTGTCGACTAAGGCTTTTAACTTCATGAGCCGTAAGGGTCTCACAAAGGTATTTCTTCCTACAAGTCGTGAGGATCTTATAGGTGCATTTTCTCCTTAGGAATCGTGAGGATTCCTAAGTGTATATTCCTCTGTAAGTCGTAAGGATCCTACAAGAGGGTTTTCTCCTTGTAAATCGAGAGGACCTACAAGGGTTGTTCATCATGCGTACATATCCCCAATCGCGGATGAAACTTGATTAGGAAAATGTTTATTCGCGCCCGTGGATTGTATACAAGGGTCAGTATTGAGCCACTTGTAGGGCAATATCGAAGGTTGTGGAGTTTGCTTAAGCACAGGTTTAGGTCTCTGTAACTTAAGACTTTCAAATCTTATGAGCCGTGAGGGTCCCATAAGAGAGTTCTCCTTACGAGTCGTGAGGATCTCGCAAGTGTATTTTCTTCTTAGGAATCGTGAGAATCCCCAAGTGTGTTGCTTCCTTGTGAGTCGTAAGGATCTCACGCGGGTGGTTTCTCCTTACAAGGTCGAGAGGACTTTGTAAGTGTCTTTTAACGAGGTTGCGCCTTTCGGGTTTTCACAAACACTCGCCGGTAGTCCTGCTGTTTTTACTCACGGAGCCCTTTCAGGTTTTCATCCGTGCCCATTTTGCTTATGGACGTACCGTTTTTTTTTCTTTTCTTTTCTTTTCTTTTCTTTTTATTCTTTTTTTTCTAACGAGGTCGAGCCCTTTCGGGTTTTATCCGCGCCCATTTCGCTTATGGACATACCGTCCTTTTTTAAATTCTTTTTATTCTTCTTCTTCTTTTTTTTAACGAGGTCGCGCCTTTTCGGGTTTTCACGAACACTCGCCGGTAGCCCTGCTGTTTTTACTCACGGAGCCCTTTCGGGTTTTCATCCGTGGCCATTTCGCTTATGGACATACCGCCTTTTTTTTGTCAGCCTGATGATGCTGCTGTAGTAGTTTAAAGACGTTTCGGTCGTTTGCAAGTTTTAGGACATTGCAGTCCGCCGTTAGTTTAAGAACGTTTCGGTCCACTGTTAGTTTAGGGACGTTTCGGTCCACCGTCGCCGTCTTTGAGGCGAATCTCTAGTTTACTGACTTTTCGGTCTATGGGGCTTTCTCTATGAATGAGCATGATGCCTCCGGCGTATCCGTCTTTCTCAGAGCGTGCGGTTGTGGCGGGCTCACCTTCTAGTTTTTAGACAGCGCGAACTCGCCCTGTTGGTATTGGTTTTCAACCCAGTTTTTGAAGACGTAGCAGTCCTCGATCAGGTGACCTACTGTTTGGTGGTAAGGGCAATAATTAGGATTATTAGCATCGCCTGGCCGCAACGGACGCTTTGGACTCGGCAGATTGATGAGTCTGTCGCACACTGCCAGCTCGAACAGTCTCCTTATTTTATTTTGAGGAAACGAGTAAGGATGTTTCAACTTTTCTTGAAGGGGTTGCTGCTTGTTATTTCGGCAAACAACCGGTTTAGGGCCACTCGATTGCTGTTGAGTATTAACTACGAGGCTGTTTTTCCCTTCCCTTTATCCTTTTTACTCGATCCTTTGTTTGCGGGGTCGAGATTTTTTTCGAGTAGCGTGCGATTGCATGGCTGAACGTCCTCACAACTTCTCAATTCTTTCATCTTCAAAATGGATTTCTTGAGGAGAGGGTTGAGGGCAGCCTCTTCGTCAGAGTCGCTTCCAAAGGTGATAATTTGCGATCCTTTGGAGTCGGCTATATGACAGTCGTCGGCGGCTCTTTTGTGCTCATCTATCGCACTTTTTCGACGTGTACGAGCTTCACATTTTGTCCTGTCGAAGTGTTGCTTTTGAGCGACATACCCTTGCCACCAACAGTTAAAGGATTCGCAGTCTTCAGTAGGATGTATGATCTTCTGATGATATAAGCAGAAGTTAGGATGCATCTCTACTCCACCGAAAGTATTTTCTTCAGAGGGCGGTAGCTTCATTCCCGCTGATAGGGCTTTGGCGAACCTTTTCCTCGTCTTGAATTTGTTTTTATCTGCAGTGGATGGCTTTTGATTTGACGGGAGTGTCTTGGATCTTTCCAGTATGGTCATCTCACGTTCTTGATTGGCTTTTGCTTTCAGACGAATTTCATTTAAGAAGATATCGATCAACTCGTCTGACGGCCGTAGAATTTCCGGCTCAGGGTTCGCCCTTGGTTTCTCGGCGCAAGGAGCCTCTTCATCATCCGCCAGTGAATGAGAGATCACATGACAAGTCGCTACGTAGTCTTCGGATTCGTCTGATGAGTTTCCCCCATCGTTTTCGTCCTTGACAAAAGAACAAGCTGCCCCCATCGTGTCCGTCTTCTTTGGAGTGTGCGGCTGGGGTGGATTTACCTTCCATTTTTCAGATAGGGCAAACTTGCCTTGTAGGTATTGATATTCAATCCATCCCTTGAAGACGAAGCAATCCTCAATCGGATGGCTTGCCGTTTGATGATAAGGGCAATAATTGGGGTTATTCGCCTCGTTGGGTTGTGGCGGTTGCCTTGGATTCGGCAAGTTGATAAGCCTGTTGCGCACAGCCAGCTCGAACAGCTTCTTCGTCTTATCCCGCGGGAATGAGTAGGGGCGCCTCATTTTCTCAATATAGAACCGTCGTCTCTCTCCCGATTGATCTGCTAGCTTTGGGGTGCTGGGTTGTTGATGAGCATTCGCAACGAAGGTTGCCTTCCCTTTACCCTTGTCGTTCCGCGGTTCTGGCTTTGGGGGAGAAGGTCTGTGACCCATTTGATCCATCTGGGCCAGCTTGTCGATCAAAGCCTGGAATGTGGTCGGCTTAAAGAACATCATGAACTGTGAGATAGTGGCATGAGGGTCTAGGGTACCCACGAACATGCCCACCGCGGGTGCTTCTTTAATGCGTTGTTCGCATTTCGACTACAAGTTTCGCCAGTGTATAGCGTACTGAACCCACGTCTCGCCCGGCCTTACCCTGGCGTTAATCAACGCTGCTATCGGGGCCCGTTCACTGGCGCTCGCGAATCGCTGAGTGAATAGCAACTCCATTTCAGCGAACATCTTGACAGAATCGTTCGGGAGTTCGGAATACCATTCGAACGCTGTTTCTGACAAGCTGCCGACGAATTGGCGAAGCATCAATTTGTCATCGCCTCCAGTATTGCAGCATAAGGCCCTGAATTGAGCAACATGCTGATGCGGATTCCCTGTCCCTTTATATATGTGGAACTTAGGTATTGTATAGCCCGGCGGGTACTGTATCTGATCATACCAGCCCGGATATGGTCGTCTTATTTTGACGATCTGACCGGCTGCCTCAGTCGCATGATAAACCCGTATCTGTTGGGCTATATATTCATCCAGGTCAGCTTTGGAGATTGCTTCCTCCTTGGCTGTTGACAAAGCCAGTGGAGGATTTGACGTTTCTCCCCTATCATCTTCAAGGATGATCGGGGGATCTTCAGCAGGTGGATTCTGCTGAATCATCATCCCTACCATATCTTGGAAGAGAAGCGCCATTTGTTTTATATTAGCCGCTTGCTCTGCGGCTTCTTTGTCCTTCTTTTCGAGGACTCTGCGTAGGTAATCAGCGTCAGTTTCTTGTTCATGACGCTGCTCCGATGATGCCTCTGAGCTTTCTTTTGGCTCTGTAAGTGCGGCCATTGCAGTCATCATCTCCTGAAGCTTTTGCTGCTGCTCCTGAGCTTTGGTCACGGATCGGGTGAGTGGTCGGTGACCCGTCGAAGCACGGCTTTCCTCTTTTCCAGAAGCCATATAAACAGTGTGCACCACCATGCCCCCAGACTTGGGGCGTTTGTGCCTATCACTTTTATGGTTCGCCTTGTTCACAGGGGATTTTTGCGGCCTCCTTTTCTTTTGAGTGATTGACGTTGAAGGTTTCGTTGCAGTGGACACCCGAGTAACCGTTACTTCTTTTGACCTGGCAGAGTAGTCTTCCTCCTGCCGAACCTTTGTCTTTTTCTGTCGGCGGAGATAGTTTTCATCAATCACCGACTCTTGGACCTGTCGCCAGACCTTGTAAATTTTAGAGGACAGCCGGTGAGGGGGCTGCTCTAGCTTCTTCTCTGGAGTATTCTCCACAGGTGAAGGAGTTCGCTTCAGTACCGCAACAGGAGAGTTTCTGCGCACCGTGTTCATCAATTCAAAGCTGTTCCCAGTTGGAACAGCAGCATCGATCTCCACCGTTGGAGCTGGCAGAGTTATCCCAGAGGGGGAGTTGCCCCCAGCCTTCCTCACTCGGCGCCAGTGGCGATGTCGAGCGTGTCTTGTGGATGGAGTTGTTTCATCTACGCGGGTGGTTTCGTCATGCCCCCTGCTTTGAGAAGAGACTGTTATTGGTGCTAGCCTGTCAAAGACTGACACCCGTTGAGAAACGATGTCTAATCCGTTAAAGACAGATCTCTGGGCAGGGGAAACAGCTTTGAGGACTTCGCCTCGAGCAGCAATTATTGCCTTCCTTGGGACAGCCAATTTAGAGTTTTGATCCAGCTGGCGAAAACAGAGGCTGTTGGTTTGGTAGTGAGCGACCCGTTGACAGGGGCCGTCCTAGAAGTGAGCCGGTCGAAGACCGACTTCTTGTTCACTTCCAATGTAGGTATTGGCATAGAGAAGCTTGTAGGTGGGATCATGGTCCCGAAAAACAGGCCAGTGGTAGCCTGGGTCACCTGGTCCATCGGCCGAGCGAGGAAGGAAGCCGCTTGGGGCCCATATGCTACACCTCCGGGGGAGGTGGAGCGTCCGTTGCAGTGGCACTTCGAGCAGTTGGTGCAGCTAGAGGCCATTGATGCTTGAGTTCTGCGCCAGGCAAAAGACTAAATCTTAGTAACTTGATATCCGAAGACAACCATTTAACAAACCGCGATCGGCTCGCGAGGACGACACACGAAGTGTGGAGTGGAAAGAGGAAAAGGTCCCACCGGGCGTGCCAGAATCTGTTCCCCTCCGAATGGCGGCGACGACGTGAACGTCTTGCCTGAGATTCGGGGCAGATGCTATTTGGTTTTATCCGTCCACCTCTCCGAAGATGCCAAGTTGATTTATGGCACCGTGTATCGGAGGTTTAGACGGATGCGACCGATGTAGCAGACTTCGTCAGATTCCCCCTCGCTTGAGGGGTTTTTGATTGTGGGGACGCTCTTCCCTGCAGGAGCAAGCCCCTGCAGTTAATTACGCTACCGCATCGCGGTAACAACTTTCTCCTTCTCCAGAATTTCACTTCATGTCGTGGGTGTTTGTTTTGTTTGTGGTTGCCCGTGGATTGTATACGGAGACTGAGTAATGTCGTCGCCCGTAGGACGTGGATTAGTCCAAATCCGTATTTACTTAGATTTGGGTTTGGTGTTTTTAGTTTAAGGATACGTTAGCCGTATTGAGGCTAAGATCAACTTAAACGTTCGTTAAGGATACGTTAGTCCTGTTTGAGACTAAGATCAACTTAACGTGGTGATCCGTTTAATATATGGCCGTCAGGACTCATCACCTCTCTGACGTCGTTGAAGGATTACAACGATAAGTGTCAAAGGAGTTCAGAGATGTACCCTTGAACCAAAGTCGATTTGGAGTTTTTATAGTCCATTTAAATGTTTAAGGATACATTAGCCGTATTTGGGGCTAAGATCAACTTAAACGGAACCGTTTAGATCCGGCAAAAGAGCATTTGGAGGCTCTATTGTTCCAGTTTAGGGACGTGGTGGTCCATGTTCCAGTTTAGGGACGTGGTGGTCCACCATTAGTTTAAGGACGTTTCGGTCCAATATTAGTTTAAGGACGTTTCGGTCCACGAGTTTAAGGACCCCGTAGTCCATATACATATGTGGTCGTCGGGACCCGTCACCTCTCTGACGTCGTTGAAGGATTACAACGACAGGTGTCAGACGAGTTCGGAGATGTACCCTTGAACCGGAGGTAAATTGATTTAGGAGAGCAGTCTTGCTCAGTCAATTTAATATAAGGACTTACGGCCAAAATTGGGCTAAGTCCAGTTGAAAATGTTCAACATTTTATTTGCTTTTGCATTGCATTTATTTTTATTTTTATTTGGGCTCTACCCATAAAGGATGCAGAGCATCAATTTGTTTTGGGCTCTGCCCATTTATAAATGATGCAGAGCATCAATTTTACTTGGGCTCTGCCCTTTTTATTGCTTTGCAATTTATTCTGGCCTGCTAGGTCTTTTTGATTTGGGCCTGGCCCTTTAGGAAATGCATTGCATTTGTCAGGCGCTTTGCGCCAATCAGAGAGCGCAAGCGCTTGTGGTGTTGACACGTGTCACGCAAGCGCAGTGCGCTGCGCTAATGCGCTGCACCTGCACTGCTGACACGTGGCACGCTCTGGGGGCTTGCGCCAATCCAGGAGCGCAACAGCGCAGTTTGCAAGTGCAAGGCACTATGATCTGAGAATCTTTTAGAACCAATGGTTCATGATAAAGTGCAAAGCACTGTTTGTTTTCTTCGATCTAATGAGAATCAAAGAAAAAACAAGTATTTCTTGTTTTTCTTGTTTTAAAGAACCAGTGGTTCATGAGAAGTGCAAAGCACTGTTTATTATGTGAAGATCATTGATCTTGTTCTTAGATCAATGATCTATTAGGAGAAATTTCTTCCATTTTATGAAGGTTTTTTACCTTTTTCTTGAAACTTTTTCAGAGTTCTCTCTGTTTGAAGCTCTTGATTTCTCAAAAAAAATGTTGATGCCTTTGAATTGAGGTCTAGGGTCCTTTTTATAGTGCCCATAAATTAGTTAAATTTGTTAAAGAGATCTTTCTCTGAGTGATTTGGGGAATTTTCCCCACCGTTGGATCTTTGATCCAAGGGCTTCTGTTTTACAGAAGAAAATCTTCTTGTTTTAACAAGAACAGAAAGATTTTACAAATGCCCCATCGCGTGACACGTGTCAAGCAGCGTACAGCGCAGCGCAACTGCGCAGCCACGTGGCGTGCAGCGCAGAGCGCAGGCCAGCTGAAGCGTTGCTTCTTTAATTAAAGTTTGAATTTTTAAAGTAGAGCTTTGCTCTGATTGGGGGAAGATGAAGCGTTGCTTCATCTTCCGCCTTGGAATTTGAACAGAGCTTTGCTCTGATTGGGGTAAACACACCCACGATACGAAGTGAAATTCTGGAGAAGGAGAAAGTTGTTACCGCGATGCGGTAACGTAATTAACTGCAGTGGCTTGCGCCTGCAGGGAAGAGCGTCCCCACAATCAAAAACCCCTCAAGCGAGGGGGAATCTGACGAAATCTGCTACATCGGTCGCATCCGTCTAAACCTCCGATATACGGTGCCATAAATTAACTTGGCATCTTCGGAGAGGTGGACGGATAAAACCAAATAGCATCTGCCCCGAACCACAGGCGAGGACGCCCATGTCCTGGCCGCCGTTCGGAGGGGAACAGATTCTGGCACGCCCGGTGGGACCTTTTCCTCTTTCCACTCCACACTTCGTGTGTCGTGTTCGCGAACAAATCGCGGTTTGCTGTGGTTGCTTGTGGATTCGAGGTACTTAGATTTGGTGTCTTACTCTGTGCAGAAAACAGAAGATCAATGGCTTCAAACTGCACTACATGCAACTGCAACTCTCGCTCCGTCCCTGCTGGAGGAGTGACTTATGGGCCCAAAGCGGCCTCCCTTTTCAAGATGCCAGTGGAGCAGGTAACTCAAGCCACCACTGGATTATTCTTCGGGACCATGCTCCCACCGATGAGCTTCAATGCCCTAATGACGTTGCAAGAAGCCCCAAAGAAGTCGGTCTTTGATCGACTTACCACTGCCGCTGCCTCTCTCAACGGGTCGCCCAACTTCAATACCTCAGTTTTCAACAGACTGGGCCAGAGCGTCTACAAGCCCGCGATACCCGAAGTTGCCATCTCAAAGCGGATAACCATTCCGGCTCAAGCGGACGAAATCATTGGAAAGGCTTCTCCTTCCAAAAAGTCAGTTTTTACAAGGATGACCATTCCGGCTTCTGCTCCAGGCAAGGTCCTCAAAGCTGCTTCCTCTGCCCAGAGGTCTGTCTTTGACAGATTAGACATTGCTTCTCAACGGGTGTCAGCCTTCAACAGGCTAGCACAAATAACGGTCTCTCCTCAAAGCAGGAGGCATGAGGAGGTCACCCCTACGGCTGAAACAACTCCATCCGTACGACACGCTCGACGTCGCCACTGACGCCGAGTAAGGAAGGCTGGGGGCAACTCCCCCTCCGGGATAACTCCGCCAGCTCCAATTGTGGGGATCAATCCTGCTGTTCCAACCGAGAACAGTTTTGAACTGCTCAACAAGGTGCGCAGAAACTCTCTTACTGCAGTGCTAAAGAGAATTCCTTCACCTGTGAAGAATGCTACAGAGAAGAAGCCGGAGTAACCTCCTCAACGGCTATCCTTTGAAATTTACAAGGTCTGGCGTCAAGTCCAAGACTCCGTGATGGATCAAGACTATCTCCGCCAACAGAAAAAATTGAAGGTTCGGCAGGAGAAAGACTACTCTGTCAAGCCAGAAAAAGCAACACCTGGATGGGTGCCCACTGCAACGGATCCTTCAACGTCAATCACTCAAAAGAAAAAGAGGCCGCAAAAAGCCCCTGTGAACATGGCGAACCGTAAAAGCGCAGAGCACAAACGCCCTAAGTCTGGGGGCATGGTGGTGCATACTGTTTATATGGATTCCGAAAAGGAGGAAGGCCGTGCTTCGACGAGTCACCGACCGTTCATCCGAGCGCTAGCGCCCAGACTTATGGGGCGCTAGCGCTCAAAGCGCTAGCGCCCTTGCGCTCAGAGCGCTAGCGCCCAAAGCGCTAGCGCCCGAGCGCCCACGTGCTGACACGTGGGGCGCTAGCGCTCAAAGCGCTAGTGCTGTTGTGCTCAGAGCGCCCACGTGCCTGGCACGTGGGGCGCTGGCGCTGGTGCTTTTTCCCACGCATCCTTTGGATGCCCTTTCCCTTTTCATATATATATATATATATACACACACACACACACATACGCACACACACATACTCTACAACACTGTCCCTATCAAAAAAATTTAGGCCGGGGCGCTGCCCCGCACCCCGCAAGGGGGCTGCTAGCCCCCTTAACCCCTAGCCCGCTATCCGGGTAGCAGGACCCCCGTAAAAACTCTGCGTGGCTCCCGATATATCCAAAACCCTTTCAAAACACAACACTGCACGTTGAGTTCGCATGACCAGTTTAACCCGTCAATCGAAGGTTCTCTCGCTCCAAAGGCGAGGGGTAATTAACGGCAGCTTAGTCCGCGGCTGCCGGAGATTCGGATCCCCACAATCAATATACCCTAGCCTACCCTAGGCTGGGGGAATCTGTAATGCGCCTGACAAGCGCGCGCGTATTCCCATCTCAATGTGGTGACGAAAAACACCCTACAGATTCTGGCACGCCCGGTGGGACCTATCTCTCCTCCCATATTTCGGGTTAAACGTTCATGCGAACTCAATCAATATACATATCTATATTTATACTAAAATAATGCTCTTTCATGCAGGTTTTCAAGCAATCACTTTTCAGCAATATCTCCAAAGATGAACTCAGCTCTCGACACAGCTCCCATCTCCTACACGATGAAGATAGACTCCAGGACGGTCCTTCCGGCCAGTCTCGGGCGACAATGGGAGGAGCCGCCGCTACTATTTGGCTCTATTCTGTTCATGTCAGCTAACGCCATCCCAGCTCCTCAAGCCCCGGTGACAGACAAACCGGTCTCGAAAGGCAAGAGGCCAAATGTGGTAGTCTCGAAGGCGCCCGGACTCAAACGCAAATCGGTGTTTGAGCGGCTCTCTTTGGCCCCAGCTGGGGGCAAGGCCATCAACACCAACAAAGCAGCAGGGCGTCTCGAGCAAGCTCCGACGATGCCCCTGACAACTGCTCAATTGGGTATCTTCTCTAAGCTCTCCATCACTCAGCCTATGGCGGCTTCCCGGAGAGCAGAAGCCTGCCAAGTGCTCAAGGCAGAGAAGCTGAGGCAGAAGCGGCTCAGATACAGAGCCAACAAAAGGGCTAGGGCTCCTGCTAAGCTGAACCTCATGAGGTTCGAAGAACAAGGTTACCCCGCCGAAGATGAGGAAATGGCTGGGTATGTGGTCCACACTGTCTACATGGTGGGCACGCACAGCAAGAGTAAGGACGGGGCCACCACATCTCAAATCCAATCTGGCTTGAATGTGTTTGACGCTTCCCAAGAACAGCCACCTCCGCTGGGTGATGAAAACCCTCTCGATGAGGATGATAGGCGGAAACACCCTTCGGTCCATGTAGAGTCAAGCTCAGAAAGCGAGGATGAGCCAACTTTCCATCCTAAGATCGCAGAGCAGCAACTTCTCCAGGAGCTCCGAAAGCAGCTCAGAAACAAAGACAAGGAGATGACCAAGCTCTACTAAAAAATTGACGACTTGACAAACGTCGTCTTACAGCTCACGGCCCAACTTGCCTCTCAGCCGCCCAATCAAGCACATGGCTTTACTCATGGGCCAAGAAACGGTGTCCCGAGACAGCCGACGCCTGTTCCCTCAAATCCAAAGATGGGCGGACCGCATGAAGACCAGTCGCATCCTATCTCGGGAAATGTCTTGGCGTCCGATGACAGCAACCCGCTAACTCAAGATCAAATCATGGATTTGGTTGCCAACAAAGTCAAAATATTGGTAGCCGAAACCGGAGAGCAAAAAGATGCCAGCAGTAGCGGGAGACCATATCCTGCTCGGTACGATCTTGTGGAGTTTCCCACTGGCTATGTTGTCCCCAAATTTGAAAGGTTCGATGGGACGGGAAATGCGAACCGGCACATTGCCCAATTTAAAGCATCATGCGCAAATACTGGGGGCAATGATGCGCTCCTTCTCCGTCAGTTTGTTAATAGTTTGACGGATGTTGCTTTCGATTGGTATGCAAGCATACCAGATGACTCGATCACTACGTTCGCTCAAATAGAATCCATGTTCAAGCAAAGGTTCATGAGTGTCAGCAATAAAATCACCATTGTCGACCTCGTAAGGACAGAGCCAAAGAACAACGAAAGCAACATGGATTTTATAGTCCGATGGCGCAATCTCTCTGTCAAATGTGAACCGCCGTTGGAGCAAGACTAATCCGTCAGTCTTCTTATAGAAAATCTGAAGGACTAGATGAAACCTTTCCTGTGCACCGCAGGCCTTAAACCATTCCAAGAGCTGACCAAAAAGGTCCAAACGTTGGAACGCTCAAAGCCCGAGTCTGCTCAGGATCTTCAGTTCACAAACAGACCGAAACCTTGGAGGGACGACAACCGAAAAGGCGGAAGTTCTAATAACATCGATTCTCTAAATAAGCGGAGAGCGGGCGGAGCAAAAACTAACAAATCTCGAGAGCCAACTTTGGAGGAAAGAAGAAATAAGGTCTACTCATTTCGAAGGGACAAGGTCCACAAAATTTTTAAAGATGCTCTGAAAAACGGCCTGCGGCTACCAGAGCCAAAAAGGCTAAGTGAAGTGAACAGGACTGATCATCCCAACTTTTGCCCATACCACCGAGTGCTGGGACACACTATTGAAGACTGTTGCATCTTCAAGGATTGGGTCGAGAAACAATACAAGGTGGGAGAAATATTATTGTCCCCTGGAGTGTTAACAAACAATCAAACTGCGACCGCCAATTTCATACAAACGGAGACCGAAGTCCTTTAGGGACCTGATTCTCTCAGACATCTGCTTTTCTCTAAAAAGAGCGGACCAAGGCAACAAGCTAATAGCCAAGCGAGCAACATTGCCAATGAAGAAGCAATAGACGGGTACACAACCCATACGGTCTATATGATGGAGCTCAGAGGAACAAGTCCTCTTACGCCTTATAAACATGACAATGACGCGGCTGTTGCCATCCAACATCGGCCCGATCCAAATGATGAAGAGCTCGCTCAGGCCATTTAGCCGAAGGAACCCGTGGTTCATGCTGAATCAAGTTCAGGCAGTAAGGATGACCCCGTTGTCATACCCGGAACTATAGAACAAGCATTATTCCAATGGCTTCAAAGGCAACTTCAGGACAAGGATGAGAAGATGGCCAAGGTCCATTCTAAAGTCGACGAGCTGGCAAATGTCGTGGCGGATCTCACGACCCAAGTCGCCCGATTGCAATTACAGCAAAATCAAATTTTGGTTCGTGAGCTGGGGATTGATATCCGGAAGCAGCCGACCGATGCTCCCTCCAGCCCGAGAGCGGAACACCTTTGTGAAAAACGGACGCGGTCAGCCTCCAGTCCCTCCGATACGTACACTGAACGTGGTAAGCGGACAATAGGCGAACCACAGACTGATCGTCCTTAGGGTCTAGCATCAGTAAGGGCATATACTATAATGGAGAGAAAGAAGAAAGTATACTCCTTCAGGAGGGATAAAGTCTGCGAAATATTCGTGGACGCCTTGAACAACGGTCTTCAACTGCCTATTCCAAAGAGGCCACAGGAGATGAACATGACCGACAATCCCATATACTGTCCATATCATAGAATGGTGAGTCATACCATTGAAGACTGCTATGTTTTCAAAGATTGGGTGGAGAACCAATACAAACTCGGGAAAGCCTCACAGTTGTTAGATGTACCGACAAGCCACAGAGCTATGGTTGTCAACACAGCCCCGCCAAGATCAAAGTTCGAGGAGCTGGGATAAGCACACCACAGACCACCAAGTCTTTAAACTGGGAATAACAGACTACCAAGTCTTTAAACTGGGAATAATCGACCACCACGTCATTAAACTGGGAATAAACGACCTCTAAGTCGTTAAACTGGGAATGTAAAAATGTGTAAATAAAAATATATGTACATATATATATATATATATATATATAAAGCCGAAACGATGGGGCAACTCGCAATAAAAATCAGCGAGTAAAAATAAAAATAAAAATAAAGCCGAAATGATGGGGCAACCGCGAATAAATAGCCGAAATGATGGGGCAATCACGACCTTCGCGATAAGAAAAGCTGAAACGATAGAGCAATCGCGGTATGTAAAAAAAACGGCGAATGATGAGTCGCTCCTGGTACTATATTCCAGTGCAGCGATGCAGACGCCAACCCAAAATCCAATTTCTCAAAATTCCTCCAGCCCTACGGGTGGTCCCCCAAATTGACTACCGTATACAATCCACAGGCTCAAATAATTCTCGTCATACCCATGTCCTACCGCAACCACCAGTTACGCGGCTGGTCTCCGTCCTTGGAATTATGCTTCATTGGGAAGACCCACTCATGTATCCTCACGATACATGAGGAGAATAAACCTTCGTGGGATCCTTACAACTCACAAAGGAAAAACACACTTGGGAGTCCTCACGACTCCTAAGAAGAAAATGCACCTACGGGATCCTTACAACTCGTAGGGAGAAAATGCTTTTATGGGACCCTTACGGCCCATAAAATTGAAAAGTCTTAGGTGATAGGGATCTAAACCTTTCTCCTAAGCCATCGCTCCCCCAATCCCCAAGTGGTGAATGATGAGTCGCTCCTGGTACCATATTCCAGTGCAGCGATGCAGACGTCAACCAAATTCCAACTCCCATACCCCAACGGCGAATGATGAGTCGCTCCTGGTACCATATTCCAGTGCAGAGATGCAGACGCCAACAAAGCCCCGAAATTTTTTCGGCCCTACGGTCTGGATCATACATCTTGCAAAATCGTATACAATCCATGGGCGTAAAACGATCCCAATCTCTCCCAAGTCCTGCCGGTGAGACTACTTTTAAAGTTCCACAAAAAAAAGAGGCATGTCCACAAGCAAAACGGGCACGGATGAAAACCCGAAAGGGCTCCGTAAGTAAAAACAGCAGGACTGCCGGCGAGTTTGTGAAAACCCGAAAGGACGCAAACTCGTGAAAAAGAGATGAAATGCACTCGCAAAGTCCTCTCGACTTTATGGGGAGAAAATTCCCGCGTGAGATCCTTACGACTCACAAAGGAGCAACACACTTAGGAGTCCCCACGACTCCTAAGGAGAAAAAACACCTACGAGATCCTTTCGTCTCGTAGGGAGAAAATGCTTTTATGGGACCCTTACGGCCCATAAAATTGAAAAGCCTTAGGTGATAGGGATCTAAACCTGTCTCCCAAGCCACCAATTCCCAAATCCTTCCGGGGCAAATGATGAGTTGCTCCTGGCATTATTCCAGTGCAGCAATGCAGATGTCAAACAAAAACCAATTCCCAAATCCTTCCGGGGTAAATGATGAGTTGCTCCTGGCATTATTCCAGTGCAGCAATGCAGATGCTAAACAAAAAACCAATTCCCAAATCCTCCCGGGTCAAATGATTAGTTGCTCCTGGCATTATTCCAGTGCAGCAATGCAGATGCCGACAAAAAAAAACCAATCCCAAATCCTCTCAAAAACAGATGATGATTCGCTCCTGGTACCATATTCCAGTATAGCGATGCTGATGTCAACTCAAATCAAACAAATCAAACCAACCAATTCCAACATCGACCTCTACGTCAAACAACAGACACTCCGTCTCGGGGATACGTCGACCGGCCGACACTCCGCCTCGGGGAAACGTCGACCAGCGACACTCCGTAACGGGGAAACGTCAAGCAGACACTCCGTCTCGGGGATACGTCGACCGGCCGACACTCCGCCTCGGGGAAACATCGACTGGCGACACTCCGTAATGGGGAAACGTCAAGCAGACACTCCGTCTCTGGGATACGTCAACCAGCCGACACTCCGCCTTGGGGAAACATCGACCAGCGACACTCCGTACAGGGGAAACGTCCAACAACGACACTCCGTAACGGAGAAACGTTCAGCAGACACTCCGTCTCGGGGATACGTCAACCAGCCGACACTCCGTCTCGGGGAAACGTCGACCAGCGACACTCGTCTTGGGGATACGTCAACCAACAGACACTCCGTAACGGGGAAACGTCAAGCAGACACTCCGTCTCGGGGATACGTCAACCAGCCGACACTCCGCCTCGGGGAAACGTCGACCAGCGAAACTCCGTACCGGGGAAACGTCCGACAACGACGCTCCGTAACAGGGAAACGTCAAGCAGACACTCCGTCTCGGGGATACGTCAACCAGCCGACACTCCGCCTCGGGGAAACGTCAAGCAGACACTCCGTGCCGGGGGCACGTCGACAACAGGACACTCCGCCTCGGGGAAACGTCGACCAGCGACACTCCGTACCGGGGAAACGTCCAACAGTGACACTCCATAACGGGGAAACGTCAAGCAGACACTCCGTCTCGGGGATACGTCAACCAGCCGACACTCCGCCTCGGGGAAACGTCAAGCAGACACTCCGTGCCCGGGGCACGTCGACAACAGACACTCCGCCTCTGGGAAACGCCAACCAGCGACACTCCATACCGGGGAAACGTCCAACAGTGACACTCCGTAATGGGGAAACGTCAAGCAGACACTCCATCTAGGGGACACGTCAACCAGCCGATACTCTGCCTCGGGGAAACGTCGACCAGCGACCTTCTAGCCCTCTTGACCCCCAGCCCACTATCCGGGTAGCGGGACCCCCGTAAAAACTCTGCGTGGCTCCCGATATATCCAAAACCCCTTCAAAACACAACACTGCACGTTGAGTTCGCATGACCAGTTTAACCCGTTAATCGAAGGTTCCCTCGCTCCAAAGGCGAGAGGTAATTAACGGCAGCTTAGTCCGTGGCTGCCGGAGATTCGGATCCCCACAATCAATATACCCCAGCCTACCCTAGGCCGGGGGAATTTGCAATGCGCCTGACAAGCGCGCGTATTCCCATCTCAATGGGGTGACGAAAAACACCCTATACCCCGCTTCCCAGAGTGCGCTAAGATCGGCACGTGACAGAGCCAACCATGCTACCTGTGGCTAGGAAACATCCCTTCACAGTCACATTATGGCTGTCTATACGATATCAAGAATAGTAAAATAAAATAAACTATCTAGTACATGTCCATATGTTAGAATAAACGAGTCAAGAAATAATATGCGGAAGCAATAAATCCAAATAACAATAACAATATAGAAGGTACGTCCCAAATATGGGCTCATATCAGGAAATAAAAATGCTGAAAGAAAACTAAACTAAAATACTAACAGGATCCTCACTGCTCGGCCTGTCGGCTAAAATACTCCCGGTCAGCCTGCGACAAAGATAGAGCATCTGGGCCATGCAAAACCCAGACGTCAGTGCGTCATAATATCAAACAATAAAAATATAATCAGGAGGTAACAAGATATGCAGGCATGAGTATGAACAGTAATAAGTGTATAACAGTAACATGAGTATGGAACAGTGAAGTGTATCAGTGTATGTGATGTGCGATGAGTAATCTAACTATATTACTAGGTTATCTACTCTCAAGTCTTTGAAATCAATTTAATGAATCGTCGATGTAACTCAAAAGTATCCCGTGCGTGCTGGGGACCACGGTCCAAATTCTCGGGCTGAAATCCGAGACATGCCGCTAGGCATTAAACAGGAAACATGTACAGATGAATGATGTCAGCAGCATCATCCCGGGGCTGGCCTAGCCCGTAAAACTGATCAGTATAGACGTCGAACAGTTGAGTTACAAGTCAGGTTTCATCATTGATTTTCCCTTACCCCCAAGTTATGTGTTCAAGTCAGGTATTGGTAAATATGAAACTAATGCCAACACAGGATCAAGCAGGTACAGGTTTGTCTATACAGACAACATGATATGTCCATCGGGACAACATGTCAGGATTGTCGGCATTAGAAACAGGATCAGGTAACAGGTCAAGTAATGGTGTATCAGGTCATGTCAGGTAGTGCGCATGCATCAAATGGATGCCCAACAGTAAGGTGTAGCAAGTATCGAATCAGGGTAAATGTATGGTTGTACGGTAAAGCATGGATGCACAAATATCTATTAGGGGTTACATCATGACTATGTAGGATGCACATTATCAAGCATGGGATACTAATGTAACAATAATATGAATTGATATAATATGGAATGCAACTAGATATGCAAAATTAATGGTATGGATACACAATAAAACATGGATGCACAAATATCTATCAGGGGTTATATCATGACTATGTAGAATGCACATTATCAAGCATGGGGTACTAATGTAACAGTAATATGAATTAATGTGATCTGTAGATGCATCTACATATATAATAAATGATATGGATGCATTCGGGTATCCGAAAATAGTAAAACATTAGTATGGATGTACAATGCGATCAACATGTGATAATTTTATTCATATGGATGCAAGATAAGATACATAGCATGTAGCAAGATGAACTTGCCTGAATGGATCACCCGACAGGGTGTAAACGTAGCGTCCGACGTCGAGTAAACGTCGCAACGTACACACGTGCATACGGGACAGGTCTAGGCAAAGCAAGAAGGTAACCACGCTGGTTGGGAACGTCCACAGGGTCTCCCTGATCGGCGGCGGCGAGCACGGCTCTGGCGATGGCTGGAAAAACAGATCAAGAAAAGAAAAGAGAAGGAAAGAAGAAGGAGAAGAAAGAAGAGAATGAGACTGGGGTTTGGTGTGGCTCAGGGGTTTGGGAGAAGGCGAGGAGGTGGTGACGAGGTTGCTTGGGTCACCGGAGATGGTGTTTCACGGCCACGGCAGTAAGGGTTGCGGCAGCTGCTGGGGTCGGGTTCTGTGCAGGGGAGGAGCTCGGGGTTGGTTTAGGGTGTTGGTGAGGAGGAGGGAAGGTGATGGTGGTGGTGATGAGGCCGACGAAGAAAATCGGCGGCGAGGGGCGACGTGGGTGCAGGCGAGGTCGGAGTTATGGGGTTTGTGGGGTTTCTTGATGTCGGGGGTGTGCAGAGAAAGCTCTGGGTGCAGGGAGGAGGAGAAGAGGTCGAGGTGAAGGGGATGGAGACACCGGAGGTCAGAGTGAGGCGAGGGTGAAGGCGGCTAGGGTTAGGATTGTGGGTTTCAGGGTTCTCGTGGGCGGCAGAATTTAAAGGAGGAAGGAAGAAGGGAGGTGATTCTAGTGAGGGAAGTGGTGACGGGATCCACGAGGAATAGTGATCGCGAGAGGGGAGAGAGAGGGAAAGAGAAAGAGAGAGAGAGAAATAGAGATCGAGAGGAGAGAGAGAGGGAGAGAGAAAGAGAGGGAGAGAGTGTGTGTGTGTGTGTTATGTTATATTTTCTAAAAAATATTTGATTTTAAAAATATTTTTAGTATATAAATATATATATAATAACAATTAGAATATATTAATATAATATTAGTTAATTTTGAGTTTTTTTGGCTAATACAAAAATAGTCCAAAACACGTCCGGATCGGGTCTAAAATTACGGTTTGAAAATACGGTTAATATACGTGTCAACCAAAATCAAAATAGAATATCCAGGTCACGAAAATGTATACCCCCAAGAACGGATGCACGCATATGCACGTAGCCATCCAAACAGGTCCGTTACACTGAACAGGACGAGAACAAGGTGCATGGATGCTATGACAGGGTTAGGGGTATCATGCAGGCCATGCAATATATTTTTAAAATATTTTATTTGACTTTATATGTTATATTGAAAAATATGCAAATGCCAGTTAAAATGCCAGTATGCAGTATATATAAAAAAGAAAGTGCACGGATCCACATAACAAGCCGGGATAAATCATAAACAGGAATCAAGACGGGTTTCCAGCAAGCGGGTCGGGTCGGATGCAATACAAATGTCAAAAACGCTATTCGCATCCAAAACACAATAAATCAGGAAAATACCATAAATAAAGAAATACTCGATATAGAACTGATATAAATGAACTAGGGTGTTACACATATAAACTTAGCCTTCTCTACTCTTAAGTTGGTTACATGCAATGTTCTAAATATTGGCCGATATCCGATATATATAGCCGATATACCGGTTCTAGAGAAGAAACGCTACGATTCATCAAAATTACATCTTTTTCTGACTTTTAGAAAAAATAAGCCGATACATCTAAACATCGGCCGATATATCATAAATCTCGTATATGATGATATATATAGCGAGCTTTCACATAAAACTTGTGGATTTATTGGATTTCAGGTGGTAGTCAAATAGACCTACATCCAAACCGTAATGGGGTAACCCGTTAAAATAAAGAAAAACATAAACATACCCTATCTTTTCTCTCGTTGAAATTGTAAAATCTTCCTGAAACCGAAACCCTACTTCTTGTCTTCTCTCGTTCTCTCATCTTTAAAGATTGATGAATCCTTAAGCCTGACGAAGATCGATGAACCCAATATTAGTAGCTCTCTTCCCCCCTCCTGTCTTCCCCTCTTTTTTATGCCGAGAATTTCATAAATTATTTGAAGCATTTCTCCGTCTTTCGCTCTTTTTTTGGACGCCGGATATTTTCTGAAATTTATGCCTAATTTTTAGAAACTCAAGGCCAATTTATGAAATCTTGAATTTTTGAGATTCAAGCCTACGGCAAATCGCTTAAACTCTCCATCACTGTGGAAAAACTCATTTGAGAAAGCTAACTTTTTATATTAAGTTATATTTATAATATTTATCATATAAAACTTGATAGTCCAACATTTTATCATATAAAAGTTAACTTTTTATAATATTTGAGAAAGCTAACTTTTTATCTTTTGTTGTGATCTTCGCCGTTGGGCGTCGTATACTCTTATTTATGCTTGCGTGGTTGTGGATCCGCCGTTTGGCGAAGAGCTAGCTCCCGCTTGGGGATGCCTTTATATTATCTTGTATTGTGGTTTTGGATCAAAATATACAAAGGAGGTGCTGCCCAAATTTTTAAAAGACGAAACATGTTTTCAAACTAGTAAATTTCACTTGTATTATTCATATTCCTTTTCTATGCATTTAAGAAAACTTGATTTCATTATACCCTTATTTCAAAACTTCACCTCCTTGATTTTTCTTTAAAAGGTTTAGATTTCTGGGTTTCGGCTTACTTGAATTACGTGACGCTTTTAGACCTGGCGTGATTTAAGTGCCGGTCACGAGCTAATATTTCGGATCGTGGCAGCAAGTGTACACATGCTCTTTGGCATTAGGACCGTGGTGGGGCTGCCCAAGGTACACACAAATGATGACTTGTGCAAGTGGGAGGGGTGTGAGTTAATGCAAAAAAGTATTGATGTGATATAAAGTATCAAGTTTCCCTCCAAATTCCTGAGTGCAGACCAGGTTCATATAGGCAAATCAAGCAGCACCAATGGACTTGTCGAGCGAACACAAGACCACAGCACCAACACGAGCCAAGTTGCTCGGATTTGGGCCGGCGACATGCCCAATAAATCCAATCTTGCCGCCCCCCTAGCCCCAATGATTCCCATTTTTATTCTGGCTCTCCCTTGCTGTCACATCAACTCATTTTTATTACTTGTTTAATTTTATTTTGAGCCTATAAATACAGATCAGTAAGCAAGGGAGAGGGGGTCTCACATTGTCATACTTTGTATACTTTTTGTTTCTCTTTTTATTTTGTTCTTGTACATAGCTAGTTCCCCTTGAGTTCTTTGCCTTCTCTTGATCTTGCAACTTCTTCATTGAGCTTGCAAGTTTAAGTTTTGGTTATTGAACTCAAGAGTTGTATCATCACTTGGAATCAATAAAGCTTTCTTTTTGCCTTCATTTTTCCTTGAGCTCTTAGCCTTCTCTTGATCTTACAACATCTTCATTGAGCTTGCAAGTTTAAGTTTAGGCTATTGATTGTAATGTGTTCTTGGATTCTTAGTATTTCTTCTCTTTTACTTACTTGCTTTACTTACTTGTAATTTTCATTCTTGCCATTTACTTACTTGCTCTTTTAATTCCATGCAATTTACTTTCTTGTAATGTTGTGTATTCTTTTCTTTGTATCTTTTCTTTGCTCTTTTTCTTTGTTGTTTTGATGTTTGTGAATATTGTTGTTGTTAGGAAAAAGAATGGTGTTGTAAGTTAAGGTTTTCGTTTCTCATTTCCTTTGCCCGATATTTTCAATTGAACTCCGTCCAAACCTTACGCAAGCACTCCGTTAGGTACCCTACTCTACCAAGGTATCGGTGATCCCTAACCGCGACCGGTTGTGTTCAGTTTGGCCGGAGGCAAAAACCAAGCAACAAGAACGGACGGACAATGGTCAATAAGCCGGATTTCCCTAATACCGTGCTTAAGTACTCTAATCCACGTTATTGCCAATTGCTCTAACTTCAATGGTTAAGTTCGGCATAAAGGATTGAGTGCAGAATTCACTAACTTACACTAATCTATCTAATCCTAACAACTTATACTTTGTGTATAAACACATAGGTTAGAATCGAACCATTCCACCACGCGCATTAACTCGTGATAACAAGACCGTAAAACGCTCCGTCTCCCTGCGGACGACCCGTACTCATCACGGCTAGCTACACGTGACGCCGTCCTGATTGCGGTTAACTTT
Source organism: Agapanthus africanus (assembly GCA_030015575.1). Taxonomy (NCBI): domain Eukaryota; kingdom Viridiplantae; phylum Streptophyta; class Magnoliopsida; order Asparagales; family Amaryllidaceae; genus Agapanthus; species Agapanthus africanus. The sequence continues at coordinate 44,234,370 of CM057342.1, forward strand.
AGAACTTTAAATCTCGACACGCCGAAAGGCGTGCAATCAAATGGCGTCGTTGCCGGGGAGACGGTAACATTTTTATTCTTATTATTTCGGGTTAATCTTGTTAATATCATCTAACCCTTTTCTAAAAACAAACTAAAAATTAAAAAAAAATTCAAAACCAACAAAAATTGACTTTCTTAACATTTTGTTCTCTGAATTTTTGACCTGCAAGCACTCTGGATCTCAACAGAAAAAATAAGCAAGACCATTGAAACACCAGTAGAACACTGAGACAGCAGAAGAAATTTGGAGCCCCAAATCCAAGGAAAAACCGGCGACTTCCCCAAATAATCCGGCGCCGCCGGCCCAAGTTTCTTCATTTGCTCCAAAATTTTCTTCTTTATTCCAGTGTTCTAATTTTGTCCCAATTTTATTGTTTGTTTTTTATAATCTTGAGTATGCAGGTGTTTGGGCATTCATATCGTTTTTTCGCACTAATAATCCGTTTTTCCGACATTTTCAGATTTTTACGGATTTACGAACTATGATCGTGTAGAGCAAAGTGTACATTCAAGGCTAAGGTGATTGCGAAGTACAGTGCCAAATATCCAGGTAGTTTGACCCGCGCAAGCAAACTTTTCAAGCTAACCGGATTCATTTCAACGGGGGTTTCTTAACCCAAAAACTTATCAGTACGTATTTTTCTAACACCATCTTCTCAAATTTGACGCATCCAATAATCTATCTTTGCAGGATTCTTTACAAGTTCGCTGCCAAACGCTAAAAGTGACTAACCCGTATTTGTTGCAGTGCCGAGCTTAAACATAAAAAAAAGATTGTTTGATGTTTTGAACAATTTTTTTCATTAATTTGTGCATTGCATCCATTAATACGGACTTAAGGGCAAGCGAACCCCACAACATACGGTAAAGGATTTCATCACCTTTTCCGTGGCCCACAAATCATGAAATTGAGCATAATGTTTACCCGCACAAATTTTAAAAGAAACTAGAGTTTAAACCTTTAAGGACTTCGCGCTCATTAGGAGAAGTTAACTGTGTTTAGAACACCGCTTAACGGTGTATCGTTCACGGGGTGTCTAGGAAAGTGTTCACGGCGAAACCGCCAAAAGAGAAAGGGTTATCTAATTAAGGACCTTCGCGAAAGCGTTGGAAAACCTCCCCTTATCTCTGCACTTACCTGGCCTCGTGATCGGTATATCTTGAGCCCGTTTCTCGACACAGTTTTACTTCGACAATCAAGTTCTTGAGCAGGTCTAGTTGATCTACGTGAACCCTAGACCGATTAGGTGTGTGGTATTTTTGTGTCGTGATTATTTTTTGTGTTTATATTTCATTCTTTTGTTAATAACTAATTTTTAAAAAAAACACATTCTTTTTCCTCTCTTCCTCTCCTTCTCTTCATATTATGGGTACCCACAACCAGACATTACTTCCAACGGTTCTTGTTTTGGTCGAACTTCGAACGATCCCTCCATACCCAAACTTTCTTTGAAAGATCGGATAGACGCGTCTAGGACAAATAACTGGACTCCGCACTCCACCTTGTATCAACCGTTTCAACCTTCCCCACCTTCATACGTTGATACCCCTTTTGAGAGTCCTGTTGTAACTCCAAGACCTATGTCTATTGCTGAACGTATAAAACAATCCCGTAGCCGATCTTTCACTCCTTTCACCACTTCCAATTCTTTGGATCAACAATTCCATTCATCTTCTTATCCAAATGCTGATCCTACTCCTGTCCAACCATTCGATTCCTACCAGTCCTACTCGACATTTACACCTTTCCTAGATATTGCTTATGAACAGCCTTTTGGGAGTTTCCAGTATTCAAACAACTTTGAATATTTTACTGAAACCCCTTCATAACCCATGTCTAGTCTGGAACAGTCATTGGAAGATTTTCGGGTAGCGTCATGCCAACAGATGATGGATTTGAATGCGTCCATGGCCGCCCTCATACAACATAACGAACCGGTATCTAGTTTCCAACTAGCTCCATATTTTCTAATGTATGATGAGGCGATAGGACAGGTTGTGGATTTGAGTCGTGGGAGTGAGCAGTACACTCTTCCAAATCAAACCTACCCGTTGCAAATTAAATTCCACAACTCCGGTTTTGAAAGTCTATCGGGTGTCCCAAATGAATCACAAATTGAAGATATAATGATTAATGAGTTGTGCGACTTTGTAGTGTTTGATTTACCCGATTGTGAAGGGACCCTGTCAAGTGAAACCTCACCCAATCCCTTTGATCTCTACACCTCCACTCTAGAACCTGAATTGATTGAAATCCATGCTTTTGGCGAGGTGTCTGAGAAATTTGATTTTCACTTGATTGAGGATATCGACGCCGGGAATATTTTGGATGATGAACCCACAACTTTGGATGAGTTTTTCTCACCAATTCATCATGTCCTTTCACTTCCGTGTGGACATCATCCCGAGTCATTAACTGTTTTTCCCGAACTTCATATGCGTCTAGATATTGATGATAAATGCATGGATGAGATAATTTTTGAGGAGAATTTTGAGGATAGTATTGATGATGAACAAGTTTTACTTGATGAGTCGGATTTTCTAATTCATCTCGTCCCTTTCATTGACTGTGTACACCCTCCTGAACGTTTAACCAATCCCATTCCTCGATCACCCCCTCTATCCTTTTCATCGTTCCGACCTTACAAGACACCGTATCACTTTCATTTACTATGTCTGGTTTACCAAGTTCGGTCTACCCATGTTTTCTCACGAATCCTGAGGGATTTGACCCCATTTCTCGACGGGTTAATAGATTAGTACAATAACTTTTTACACATCGGTCATTAAAAATTGTACTAATTTATTCACTCCATTTTCATATTCAAGTTCGTACTCCATTTCTTTTTCCCTTCCGCCACTCTTCTCCTCATATACGGGACCGTATACTAAATCTATCCCCATACGGTCTCGCGTATTCTCCATTTCTTTCCTTTCCGCATTCTTTCACCAGCCCGGGCCTTATCCCGATAAATTTTTTGAATGGTTGGTACTCACTTTTGGCCTGTGTAAGGCCTTGTATAGATTGATACTGTTCTCTTTCCTCCCTAATCCTGAACTTCACCGCTTAAACAGTGGAAACACTGTTTAACTTAAGTTTGGGGGGAACCTTTTTGTGTATATATATTTTTGGTTTGCTTTTTCTTTTATATATTGTCACGCCCCGCTTCCCAGAGTACGCTAAGATGGGCACGTGACATAGCCAACCATGCTACCTGTGGGTAGGAAGTATCCATCCACAGTCGCATTACGGCTGTAGAGATATCAAGAACAAAAATAAAACTATCTAGCACATGTCCATAAGCCAAAATAAAATGAGTCAAGAATAAATAATGCGGAAGCAAGAGATCCAATATAAGGATAACTGGAATGTATGTCCCATAATGCGGGCTCACATCAGAAAAATGCTAAAATGTAAAAGAACTAACTACTACTGAATCCTCACTGCTCAACCTGCTGGCTGAAATACTCCTGCTCGGACTGTAGCAAAGGTACAGAATCTGGGCCATGCAAAACCCAGACGTCAGCGCGTCATGACATCAAGCAATAAAATATAAACAGGGTAACAAGACAAGCAAGTATAATCGTAAATAGTAAAGCAGGTGTAACAACAATATAAATCAAGGCAGCGAAGGCAATGTACGGTGAGTAATCTAAACTGGTCTATTTGGGTTGAATAGTCTCGAATCTTTGAAATCAATTTGATGAATTATCGATGTAACTCAATAGTATCCCGTGCATGCCCGGGACCACGGTCTAAGACTCTCGGGTTGATACCGAGACGTGCCGCTAGGCACTAAAATAGGAAATATGTATAGACGAACGATGTCAGCAGCATCGTCCCGAGGCTGGCCTAGCCTCTACAACTGATCAGTAAAAGCAAGCAACTGTCGAGTTACATGTCAGCTTTCATCATTGATTTCCCCATACCCCCAAGTTATATGTGATCAAGTCAGGTATTAAGTAATCAAGGACTAATGCCAACTCAGGATCAGATAGGTACAGGTTTGTCTGGATAGACAACAGGAACGGTCCGTAAGGACTACAGGTTATGTTTGTTAGCATTAGACACAAGATCAGGTAACAGGTAAGACCATGGTACATCAGGTCAAGCCAGGTAATATATAAAGGTGTCACGTTATGTCAAGAGTTGTACGGTACCATGTCGGGTCAAGTAATATGTGTAGCAAGTCATGTCAAGGTGTACAAGATATCATGTGGGTGCCCATAATCAACTAGCATAATCATAGTTATAAATAAACAAGCATGGGTATCATCAGCACAATAAATTGGCACATGTAATAGGTTAAGCAATATGTGCAGATTAAACTACTTAGCTGTACGGTTATCAGTTTGTGTTTAAGAGATAGTTTCAACATTATATGAATACAGTATGAAAAATACGGATGTTAAAATCAGGTTAATCAGTATTAAGTAATCTATGGATGCAATGACATGTATAATATGTTCAATGGATGCAATTATAACTAAAACCGGTTAAAGATGCACACGGATGTCCGATAGAGTAAAACTAGAGAAAAGGGTATCATAGACTATGTACAATAGTTATTATGTGATTAAAATGTAACTGTGGTTACTAGGTATAGTCAACTAAATGCAACAGTTAGGTTTCAAGTTTTGAATCTAAAATATGTAAACGGGACATCGCAATGTTAACTTGGAATTCAAGACTTTAGATTCTATCTATAGATTTAATATGAAATTAGATAAATAAATATAGGAATAGTATGAATAGCATGTAGCAAGTTTCACTTGCCTCGACGGATCGCGATACGGTAAACGGAACGTCTCGCGTCGGCGGGAAAAGTCGCGACGCGCGCACGGTACACGGAATGAGTCCAAACGACGAACAGTGGAATCACACAGGTCAGAGGTCCTAGCTGGATCGTCGGGGTCGTCGACGGCCCGACCGGATTCCGAAGATCTAAAACAACAGTGAATATAAATACTAGAAAATAGACACAGAAAGAGAAAAGAAGAGAACAGGAAAAGAAGAAGAAGAAGAAGAAGAATGAGGGATAGCTTACTGGGTTGTGTGCAACGGTGTGCTAGCAGTAACTGTGAGATCGACGGCGATGAGGGACGCCAGTGAAGGGTTTCCGAAAAGCTAGGGTTTGATTAGGGTTTGGGCTCGGGTTAGGAGTTGCTGGGGTTTTGCGTGCAGGATATTGGTTGCTGGAGGGAGAACAGAAGAGAGGGAGGAGATGGCGATGGTGGATGGTCGGCTGTGATGGAAGGCAGCGGTGAGTTCTTGGTTCTTGTCGGGTGTGTGTGCACGAGATAGAGAGACTTGGGAAGAAAGAGGGAAGGAGAATAAAATGGAACGAGGGCGATGAGGAGGCGAGAAGACGGTGGTGTGGAGCAAGAATAGGGTTAGGGTTTGAAGAGGCGACGGGAGTTGGATGGGTTTCTTCCTCTCGTGCATGGGTTTAAAAACAACAGAAGAAGACGAAGGGGATACAGAAGGGAGGTGAGGATAACGTGGGGGAGGTGACGGGATTCTCGCGCACCGCGAGAGGAGAGAGAAACGGGCGCGAGAAGAGTGAGATAGAGAGAAACGAGAGGAGAGAGAAAGGGGAGGAGAGATGGATTTGTCTGGTAGCGGGGGTGAGAGAGAACGAGGAAGAGAGAGAAGGAGAGAAGCGAGCGAGAGAGAGAGTGTCGTGGGGCCCAGCGTCGAAGGAAAAGAGGGTTTTGATTGGTTGAAAGAAAAATAGGGGAAAGATAGAAGAGAAAATCTGCGCAGTTTTAAAAAGATTTTAAAATCGTTTTAAGATATATAATGAACTGAAAAGATATTTAGATATAAATTTTAAAATTCAAACAATTGAATTTTAGCGGGATGTAAAAACATTTCAGAAAAGCGTCCGGGTCGGGCCCAAAATTTTGAATTTGAGATATGAAAATTATCAGCAAGTTCCAAAAATTGAAATGAAGGATTTTGTAACAGAAAAGCATACCCCCAAGAACGGACGCACGTACGTGCGCATAGCCGTCCAAACACGTCCGTTTCACCGAACAGGACGAGAACACGATGCAAGGACGCTACCACTGGGTTAGGGGTATCAAGCAGGCCATGGCATGTATTTTTTAAATTATTTTAAGTGACCTAAATGGTTATATGCAAGAATATGAAATGTTAGTGTAATCTATAATTAGGAAACAACGAGCTCAAGTAAACGGGTCGAATATAAAGTAATTTACCGTTTTGCAACCAAACATGATAAATGAACTAAATACCACAAACAACACATACGGTAACTGGAATTGGTATAACTGGACTCGGTTGTTACATTATACCCAACTACAAAAGAATTTCGTCCTCGAAATTCCAAGAACACAAAGGATAAACGACCAACACTACAAGAAAAGATAGGAAACTTCTGCCGGATTTCATCTTCTCGTTCCCAAGTGGACTCTCCATGTGAGCGATTACCCCAAGAAACAAGTATAAGAGGGATAACCTTGTTCTTAAGAACCTTTTCCCTTCGATCCACAATTGCAATCAGTCGCTCCTCAAAAGTCAAGTCTCCTCGTACAGTCAGCTCCGAATGATCCAACACATGTGTTTCATCTCGAACATACTTACGGAGTTGAGATACGTGAAACAGATCATGCACATTCGCCAAGGATTGCGGTAACGCCAATCGATACGCTACCTCACCGACACGCTCCAAAATCTCAAAGGGTCCAACGAATCGAGGACTGAGCTTTCCTCTACTTCCGAAACGAATCACCCTTCTATTCGGTGATATCTTCAAGAATACCAAATCACCCACGGCGAACTCTAATGGTCTTCTCGACGTATCTGCCCAACTCTTCTGTCTGTCTTGTGCTGCTTTCATATGATTTCGGATAGCATTAACTTTCTCAACTGTCTGCACCACCAAGTCTGGTCCCAACAACCTTCGTTCACCGACATCGTCCTAACAAACAGGTGAACGACACTTGCGACCATATAAAGCTTCGAATGGAGCCATCTGAATTGTCGCCTGAAAACTGTTGTTGTAAGAAAACTCCACCATATGCAGATGATCCTCCCATGAACCCTTGAAGTCCAACATGCAAGCTCTCAATATATCTTCAAGAGTTTGGATCGTTCTCTCTGACTGGCCATCTGTTTGAGGATGATAAGCGGTGCTAAACTTCAATCGGGTCCCCAAACTTTCCTGTAAGCTCCTCCAGAAGTGTGATAAGAACCGAGTGTCACGATCGGACACGATGCTCACCGGTACTCCATGCAATCTTACAATCTCCTGCATGTACCGCTCTGCCAAAGTTTCAGTTGATTGACTAACCCGAAAAGGAATGAAATGAGCTGCCTTGGTCAAACGATCAACAATCACCCATACTGCATTGTTGCCCTTTGGACTCCGCGGCAGAGCTGTCACGAAATCCATGGTTATATGTTCCCACTTCCATTGAGGAATCGGAAGTGGTTGCAATAAACCAGCAACCCTTTGATATTCAGCCTTAACTTGCTGACACACCAAGCATTTTGCCACAAAGCGGCCAATCTCCCGTTTCATGCCTTCCCACCAGAAATGCTATCGTATGTCTCGGTACATCTTCGTGCCTCCTGGATGTACGGAATATGCTGAACTATGCGCCTCCTTCATAAGTTCTTCGCGAATATCTCCCTTTGGCACACACAAACGGCTACCATATCTCAACGAACCATCTTCATGGATCAGTAAGTCAGTTCGAAGTCTAGCTTCAACCTGTTCTCGAAACTTTTGCAATCTAGGGTCCTGCGATTACGCTGCTTTAATATTCTCGATCAACGATGAATGTACCTGCAGCTGCATTAACTGTCCCGATGAATGCGGTAGCACAACCTCCAAATCAAATCTTCGAAAGTCTTCAATGAGTTCCTTCCATGCAGTCAACATCTAAATTGCTGGTAACCGACTGAGCGCATCCGGCACGACATTAACCTTCCCCAGATGGTACTTAAGATCAAGATCGTAGTCAGCCATCAGCTCCAACCATCTGCGCTGCCTCATATTAAGCTCCTTCTGCGTGAACACATACTTCAAGCTTTTGTGATCAGTGAAAACCTCGATCCTTTCGCCCAAAAGGTAGTGTCTCCAAATCTTCAAAGCGAAGATCACAGCCGCAAGCTCCAAGTCGTGAGTTGGGTAATTCTTCTCATGGGTCTTCAACTGTCTCGATGCGTATGCTATAACCTTCCCATGCTGCATCAAAACGCATCCCAATCCTTTCCCAGATGCGTCGCTGTGAATCACCAATCCTCCGGAACTGTCTGGCACGGTCAGAATAGGAGCGGTAATCAATTTCTACTTCAACGCCTCGAAAGCTGACGCACACCTATCCGTCCACACAAAAGGTACCTCCTTGCGCGTAAGCTTGGTCAACGGCTCCGCCAGACGAGCAAAGTTCTCCATAAATCTTCTGTAATACCCGGCTAGTCCAAGAAAGCTTCTTATTTCCGCAACATTCTTCGGAATCGGCCAATCACGAACTGCTGCAATCTTTTCGGGATCGACGGCGATTCTATCGCCAGACACAACATGCCCCAAAAACTTTACTTCTTCCAGCCAAAACTCGCACTTGCTCATCTTCGCATATAATTTCTCTTGTCTCAACGTCTGCAGTGCGAACTTCAAATGTTCAGCATGCTCTTCAATACTCTTCGAGTAGACCAGAATATCGTCAATGAACACCACAATAAACTGGTCCAAGAATGGTGAAAAGATTTGGTTCATCAAGTCTATCAATATCGCCGGTGCATTCGTTACTCCGAAGGGCATCACTAAGTACTCGTAATGTTCATACCGAGTTCGGAACGCCGTCTTGCAAATATCCTCTGCTTTCACTCGGACCTGATGATATCCGGATCGCAAATCCAGCTTCGAGAATACCCTCGCGCCGCTAAGCTGCTCAAATAGTTCGCCAATGCGAGGGATCGGGTACTTGTTCTTAATAGTCACCCGGTTTAATTCTCGATAATCGATGCACATCCTCCTCGTGCCATCTTTCTTCTTAACTAGAAGAACTGGAGCTCCCCAAGACGAGTTACTGCTGCGAATCCAACCCTTCTCAAGTAATTCAGTAATCTGCTTCTTAACTTCTTCCAACTCCACTGGTGCCATTGGATAATACGCTTTAGAAACTGGCGCTGCACCAGGAACAAGATCAATCGCGAACTCCACGTCTCGCCTCGGCGGTAAACCTGATATGTCTTCAAACACGTCCATGAAATCTCGAACAACAGCTGGCGCTTCACTTTTATCAACCTCCATTGATGCAAGAATATTAGCTGTCGGCCTAGCCCTAAACTCGACTGGCCCGACAGAACTGCTTCCTCCAGTAAAGATGAACTCGGGATGTCCGGGAATCTGGAAAATTACTTTCTTTGCCCTACAATCAATGTAAGCGTGGAAAGTGCCAAGAAAATCCATTCCCAAGACGACTTCATAGCTGCCCGTATCAATCACCAAGAAATCTGCAAAAAGCTCCCGTCCGCAAACAACAACTGCACAATCTTTACACTCTCTACTAGATATGATTTTCCCATTCCCAGTGTGTATGTCCCAGTAACTAGACAGGGTCGTGCAAGCAATCGAGTGTGTAGCAATAAACTTGGACGACATAAAACAATAGGATGCACCAGAATCAAATAACGCTAATGCGGGAAAACCATGAACAAGTAGAATACCTGAAACAACTTCTCCTGAAGCCTTGGCTTCCTCAGCCGTCAAGGTAAAAGCTCGAGCCTGATTAGGTCATTGAGTCAGCTGCTTCTGTCCCTGAAACGGTTTCTATGGTGGCTTCTGAACATCATCCCTTGTGCGAAGCTTCGACGGACAAGAGTTAATAGTATGATCCGCCGATCCACAAACCAAACAAAGTCCCCGCATCCTGCGACATTCCCTTTGCAAATGTCCGGGTAAATGGCAGTAGTTACAAATCACGGTCTTTCTCTAATCAACGACAGCAGGCTTCTTCATCGGTGTTACACCACGACGGTCCACTGGAATACCTCTGCGTCCATGAGCTCGATTCGGTGTAAATGCCGGCTTCCTCACAGTAACTGCTGTCTGCTGTGAACTCCCAGTCTTCCCAGATAAGCTCTGCTGTTCTCGGGCTGCCGTAAGTACCTGTGAGAAAGTGGTCAAACCCAGGGAGACAATCTGCCTCTGGATGTCCACATCCAAACTGCGCATGAATCTCCTTGCCCTATCCGCATCGTTGGCAACTAAAGGTCCAGCGAACCTACTGAGCCGTGTCCACTCAGCTGCATGTACATCTACGGGTGCACCATTCTGCTTTAGACTGATGAACTTCTCTTCCATTTCCTCTCGTGCAGTCCGCGGGAAGAATTTCTCCAAGAAACTCTTTGAAAAATCCGCCCACTTGATCGGCTTGGGCAAGCGGGTCTCCTCCACCAGCCACCATTCACGGGCGTAATCCACCAACTGGATGCGTACCACATCCACCCTCTTATCATCTGGGATCTGTGCTGCAATGAGTAGATTCCCCGTGTCAACCAGCCACTGCTCCGCTGGCAACGGTTCCTCCAAACCAGTAAAGACAGACGGACCCAGTCTTCTGAAATCTGCTACGGTTCCCACACGATCTACTGGTCTGACCCCAACATTGTTTACGGATTGCTGAACGGCCCGCAAGCCTTCCTGAAAAGATTCAGCTTGCTGCTGGATCAGCTCGGTCTGCCGCTTTTGGTTCTCCAACATTCCCCGTATTACTCCAAGCATAGCGGCTTCGTCAACACGCCTTTGGTACGTCTTCAGATTCTTGTCTGCCATATTCCTGAAATCAAAACACCCAAGGATTAGCATGATAACAGATTCAAAATGTAGATCAAGGCTAGAACTCCGAGTTACTTAAATAGAGTACCGCATTGTAACCATGCCGCGGTATCATAACTACAATTACATAACTCCACCCAAGTCGTCTAAGTTCTAGAGATAAACAAAGGATCAGGTTTCGAGTCGATATGCAAAGGAGGTCTGCACATCGTAAAAGTATAATCAGGAAGAGGTTAAGATTCAAGAATGGTAAAACGGTAAGGTGGCAGGACATGCTTCCTAATCACGAGTATTCTGATTCATGTATTGGGTCCAATACCCAACTACAAAAGAATCAACCCGATTAACCTATGGCTCTGATATCAAAAGAACCATGTCACGCCCCGCTTCCCAGAGTACGCTAAGATGAGCACGTGATATAGCCAACCATGCTACCTGTGGGTAGGAAGTATCCATCCACAGCCGCATTACGACTGTAGAGATATCAAGAACAAAAATAAAACTATCTAGCACATGTCCATAAGCCAAAATAAAATGAGTCAAGAATAAATAATGCGGAAGCAAGAGATCCAATACAAGGATAACTGGAATGTATGTCCCATAATGCGGGCTCACATCAGAAAAATGCTGAAATGTAAAAGAACTAACTACTACTGAATCCTCACTGCTCAGCCTGCTGGCTGAAATATTCCTGCTCGGACTGTAGCAAAGGTACAGAATCTGGGCCATGCAAAACCCAGACGTCAGCGCGTCATGACATCAAGCAATAAAATATAAACAGGGTAACAAGACAAGCAAGTATAATCGTAAATAGTAAAGCAGGTGTAACAACAATATAAATCAAGGCATTGAAGGCAGTGTACAGTGAGTAATCTAAACTGGTCTATTTGGGTTGAATAGTCTCGAGTCTTTGAAATCAATTTGATGAATTATCGATGTAACTCAATAGTATCCCGTGCATGTCCGGGACCACGGTCTAAGACTCTCGGGCTGATACCGAGACGTGCCGCTAGGCACTAAAACAGGAAATATATAAAGACGAACGATGTCAGCAGCATCGTCCCGAGGCTGGCCTAGCCTCTACAACTGATCAGTAAAAGCAAGCAACAGTCGAGTTACACGTCAGGTTTCATCATTGATTTCCCCATACCCCCAAGTTATATGTGTTCAAGTCAGGTATTAAGTAATCAAGGACTAATGCCAACTCAGGATCAGGTAGGTGCAGGTTTGTCTGGATAGACAACAGGAACGGTCCGTAAGGACTACAGGTTATGTTTATTGGCATTAAACACCAAATCAGGTAACAGGTAAGACTATGGTACATCAGGTCAAGCCAGGTAATATATAAAGGTGTCGCGTTATGTCAAGAGTTGTACGGTACCATGTCGGGTCAAGTAATATGTGTAGCAAGTCACGTCAAGGTGTACAAGATATCATGTGGGTGCCCATAATCAATTAGCATAATCATGGTTATAAATAAACAAGCATGGGTATCATCAGCACAATAAATTAGCACATGTAATAGGTTAAGCAATATGTGCAGATTAAACTACTTAGCTGTACGGTTATCAGTTTGTGTTTAAGAGATAGTTTCAACATTATATGAATACAGTATGAAAAATACGGATGTTAAAATCAGGTTAATCAGTATTAAGTAATCTAGGGATGCAATGACATGTATAATATGTTCAATGGATGCAATTATAACTAAAACTGGTTAAAGATGCACACGGATGTCCGATAGAGTAAAACTAGAGAAAATGGTATCATAGACTATGTATAATAGTTATTATGTGATTAAAATGTAACTGTAGTTACTAGGTATAGTCAACTAAATGCAACGTTAGGTTTCAAGTTTTGAATCTAAAATATGTAAACGGGACATCGCACTGTTAACTTGGAATTCAAGACTTTAGATTCTATCTATAGATTTAATATGAAATTAGATAAATAAATATAGGAATAATATGAATAGCATGTAGCAAGTTTCACTTGCCTCGACGGATCGCGGTACGGTAAACGGAACGTCTCGCGTCGGCGGGAAAAGTCGCGACGCGCGCACGGTACACGGAATGAGTCCAAACGACGAACAGTGGAATCACACGGGTCAGAGGTCCTAGCTGGATCGTCGGGGTCGTCGACGGCCCGACCGGATTCCGGAGATCTAAAACAACAGTGAATATAAATGCTAGAAAATAGACACAGAAAGAGAAAAGAAGAGAACAGGAAAAGAAGAAGAAGAAGAAGAATGGGGGATAGCTTACTGGGTTGTGTGCAGGGGTGTGCTAGCAGTAACTGCGAGATCGATGGCGGTGAGGGACGCCGGTGAAGGGTTTCCGAAGAGCTAGGGTTTGATTAGGGTTTGGGCTCAGGTTACGAGTTGCTGGGGTTTTGCGTGCAGGATATTGGTTGCTGGAGGGAGAACAGAGGAGAGGGAGGAGATGGCGATGGCGATAGTGGATGGTCGGCGGCGATGGAAGGCAGCGGTGAGTTCTTGGTTCTCGTCGGGTGTGCGTGCATGGGAGAGAGAGACTCGGGAAGAAAGAGGGAAGGAGAATAAAACGGAGACGAGGGCGATGAGAAGGCGAGAAGACGGTGGTGTGGAGCAAGAATAGGGTTAGGGTTTGAAGAGGCGACGGGAGTTGGATGGGTTTCTTCCTCTCGTGCATGGGTTTTAAAACAACAGAAGAAGACGAAGGGGATGCAGAAGGGAGGTGAGGATAACGTGGGGGAGGTGACGGGATTCTCGCGCACCGCGAGAGGAGAGAGAAGTGGGCGCGAGAAGAGTGAGATAGAGAGAAACGAGAGAAGAGAGAAAGGGGAGGAGAGATGGATTTGTCTGGTAGCGGGGGTGAGTGAGAACGAGGAAGAGAGAGAAGGAGAGAAGCGAGAGAGAGAGAGAGTGTCGTGGGGCCCAGCATCGAAGGAAAAGAGGGTTTTGATTGGTTGAAAGAAAAATAGGGGAAAGATAGAAGAGAAAATCTGCGCAGTTTTAAAAAGATTTTAAAATCGTTTTAAGATATATAATGAACTGAAAATATATTTAGATATAAATTTTAAAATTCAAACAATTGAATTTTAGCGGGATGTAAAAACATTTCAGAAAAGCGCCCGAATTGGGCCCAAAATTTTGAATTTGAAATATGAAAATTATCAGCAAGTTCCAAAAATTGAAATGAAGGATTTTGTAACAGAAAAGCATACCCCCAAGAACAGACGCACGTACGTGCGCGTAGCCGTCCAAACACGTCCGTTTCACCGAACGGGACGAGAACACGATGCAAGGACGCTACCACAGGGTTAGGGGTATCAAGCAGGCCATGTCATGTATTTTTTAAATTATTTTAAGTGACCTAAATGGTTATATGCAAGAATATGAAATGTTAATGTAATCTATAATTAGGAAACAACGAGCTCAAGTAAACGGGTCGAATATAAAGTAATTTACCATTTTGCAACCAAATATGATAAATGAACTAAATACCACAAACAACACATACGGTAACTGGAATTGGTATAACTGGACTCGGTTTTTACATATATATAAAAAGAAAGAAAAAAACAGGGGAGCGCCGACAATTTTGACCCTCTTGGTGTTGCCTGACAGTGAAGGCACTGTCAAGTTTAAGTTTGGGGGTGTGCTCGGTAAGTTTTCTACCTTTGCATTCATTTGTATATTCCGTATTTGCATACTTATTAAAACCTACAAAAATCGAATTTTTTTCAGAAATATAAAAACTTTGTCGTCAAGTTAGCTAATAGGGTAACCTAGATTTTGATTCCGAAAGTTTAGTTGATACGTTAGAAATAACTAAATCCTAAACTTAGAAATTGATAACTTTAAAAATAACCCTCCTTCTGTTTAATCTTGGTAATTATACGTCCTTATAGTTTTTTTTTATAGAAGTAGGTAATCTTGAGTTCAGTTCTTGAGTTAAGTCGAGATGAAAGGAAAGTATTGAAAGCTTTACTGAAGGATAAGTCTGAAAAATAGATTCTATTCTTAAATCCAAATTTAGAAAGTTTATACCCTACAAACTGCACATACACGCACCTTGAAACTTGGGATAGTAGAGGATACCTAGAAATACTCTTGCCTGAAAACCTAATATGAAAAAAACGGTATTTAAAGCTAACCACCAAAAGAGCATCATTAAAAAAATATACCCGGTCTTGAAAAAGAAAAAGAAAAAGAAAAAATAAAATAAGTAAAGTCAAGACATGGAAACTGCTATTTACGCTTTAAACTCACACATTCAGTAATCGGTTGTTAGTGCCTCAAGAAGCATTAATAGTCGCATGAAAGGTGTGTGAGCATCACCGTCCATCATTAACGAAAAGAAGTAGTATTAGGTATTAAGGCAAGGGTACTATAGCTTGAATTGAATTCTTAAGTGTAGGGGTGAAATTATACACACACGTAGGGGTATACGATCGATATTTGGAGAAAAGATAGGAATAAAGAATAAGACTTATGTTTTCCGTAAAGATAATAAAAATTCCTGATTGGAGACCGCACTTTAGAAGGAAAACTCAAGAGAAATCGAGATCTTTTTAAACTGTAAAAACAAATATGAACTGAGGTTGAATAAATAGAAGGTGTGAAACAGCCGCCGATAGTTCATCCCCGATCTCACCGTCATTCACCGGCCCTCCTCCAGCCTTGCCGCCGGTTGCGCGTGCGCTCGTGCACACAAACATTACCGGGATGATTAAACTATACCAAGCACATTAATGTAAGATTTCTTGGAATTAGATACCCGGTCATTCCTTTCCCAAGAATGCAAGGATTCCCGATAATCTTCTATTTCATGTACCAAGCGCAATTTTCAGGGGATGCACCTAGCAATTGAGACACTAAAACACTTTCTTTATCACGTGATTAACGCATGTAAGGAACCTACATCTTCTTCTTCAACAAACACCGCAGGCGTGTTGCCGTCGCGCAATCACCGGGACGCCATCGCATTTGTCATTGCGGGGCAATCACGCTCGCAGCCGCTTGGAGGACTCACGATGTCAAAACCATCACCGAAGCATTGCCGGCATCTCTTTTCTGATGTTGGCCAAATCGGATTAGATCGAACCCCCGGCACTTGGATCTACGACTATCATTTCTGATACCAATTGTTTGTGGATTTCGATCCCCTCTAACACCACCAAACACATAAAGATATTAAAATCATGCCAAACAAGAGAAATTATTTGTATGCTGGGTGTATTACACCCGGGTAGGAGAGAGAAATAGATGGAAAATTTTGGACACCCTTCGGGCTGCTTGGTGGGGTTTGTGTTCTTATTTCTTTCTCTGTCGTGACCGGGCATATACGATCAGCACACCGTAGGATTTTCCGCCAAATAGACATACACCGGATATATATGGTTTGACCAAACCCGGATTGCATCATGTGACAAACAGCATAAGAATTTTACAAAAACCTTGTAAAATTTCTCATAATATTCTCTAATCACTCATCTCCACCTGCTCTCCATCAAATTAGAGTGTAAGCCACAAATCCCCCCCCCCCCCGCCCCCGGACCACCCACCCACACACACACACACAACCTCTCCACATGGTGTTCAAACCCTAGCACATCTCATCATCCAGTGATAGAACACACATGGCCCGGCCCAAAATGAGGTGCGATTCAAAGCCCAACATTTTGATTTAGGTTTGGCAACAAAATTTATGAAAGCCTGTTTTTTTAAAATTAAAATGAAGGGAAAATTGTCAAAAATCCTCCGCCCGCTCGGAATTTGTCTAAAAACCCTGTAATTTTCGAAATTGTTGGGAATGGTCTAGTGTTCAAAATCTTTGTGAAAAAATCATATGCTTTATTTCATTTATGCCTTATATTTTCTCAACTACTTGGATATTACAAGCAGCTGCAGCTATTTAAATATTAGAGGCAATTGCTTAGATATTACATGCAACTGTGCATATTACAAGCAACTAGTATAGGGTTTTTTGATTGGGCCCAGGGTTTTTACACAAGTTTGACACAAACTGGTTTTTTTTACCTAAAATGAAACTGTGGTTTGCATGCGGTTTCGTAAGAATGGGTTCGCAAAATTTATGGCCATTTGTCAACATGTTTTCATTTGAAAATAGAGACAAAAACAGCTTACAAGTTTGCGAAAATCCGATCATTTTAGACTTTAAAAAATTGGTTTTCGAGCCTTCAAAACTTATTTAAACCGCTATTTGGGAAACTCTAATTCAGTTGTCACGGGGTTTAGTCTTGAGATTCCACGGAAGCATTTTCCTAAATCCTTACCCTGTTGCTGCAAGGCCTTAACGGCTGCTCATAATTGAGTAAACCAGTTACGAGATATTAGAAAATGAGAGTTTACTATAGCAGTTTTGGAGATATTGAAGAAGGCATAGGCCTAAAAAAAAAACTGCTGAGCAAGTTGTTAAATCTCTACTATTATAACTACTATAATAACTGCAGTATTTTTTGACACGGAGTTGCAGGTACTTACAGCATTTTTTTAATATTAAATCTCTTTGTTAATTTACCTAGACGCTTCTAAAATAATAATGACATCGCAATTTAATTAGGGTGCATCACACTTGTAAGATAATAATGACACGATATTTAATTACGTTTGTTGAACCTAAAACAATGTTGTTTTTTTTGTTAGATTTATTTAAAAGAATAAGAAGCCACGTCACCAATTAATTTCAACCCCCTTCCTATTTTCCTAAAACAAAGGAGACAATATTTTGGGTAGGTGCAATTAGAATTTTAAATAGGACTAATAGGCAACATAAGGATGCCGTGTGGAATTTAAAAAAAAAGAAGAAGCTGAAAACAAAAGAAAATTGAGAAAAAAAACAAATAAAAAATTAAAAAAGAACGGTAACTATCTAGATTTGGCAAAATAAGATCAAAACAAAAAGGCAAAATTTTGAAAAGATTAATAAAGATTTTTAAAGATATTTAGTTATGATGACAGATTAGACACATTTAATTAAGAGAGTGAGAATGTACATATAAAAACCTTATTTTACCACACATAGGGCATACTTGTAATAGAGACCTCAAGTGATGGGTTTTACTCCTCACTTATTTATTTATTTTTTTGTTATTTTTTTGTTTGGGGGTCGGAGAGAAGATGGATTATACTCATTCTTTTCTGATGAAATTCGACTTGTTTTTTTTTCACGTTATATTTAGAACACTTATATTTAGAACACTGGTGGTTCTCCGCAAGTGATGGATGGTTGGTTGTCATTGAAAAACAATTTGACATGCAGGGTTGTTAAACGAGCCAAACGAGTTGAGGTTGATCATGTCTTGTTTAAGATTCGCTGGTTTATTTGTGGGACGAGCCCAAACCGAGCCTCGAGCTTTTCCGAGCCTGTTTGAAATCTTTTATAGTTAGCAACAAAAAATTACATGAGCTACTGAGCATCTGACAAGTTCATACATGCATTTAATATTATATTTTACAAGTTGAGCGTTGGGAAATATTGTTTTCACAGTATAAATTTAGAATTATTAATTATTTAATTAGTTCAATATCCTAGTGTAACTATACTTGACTCAATGTCTCCTATGATTTGAGTCTTAACATAAACGGCATTGTGCTTACTGCGATCTACATTAAACAATGAGTAGCCATTTTAGTTACTTCAAAATACAAAATAAGATACAAACCATCCAAGCCTCCACAAGCCTTAAATATAAGTTTGAACACGAGCTGAGCTCAAACCTGCCATGTTCATATCCATCCAGGTATTTCACGGTGCTTAGAATTTTGTTTAAGTTTAACTCGAGTAGTTGCCTAACAACCAAAACAAGTTTTTGAGGAGTGATCTATATAGGATGCTACTACTATAGCTTCTATGTATGGACACCAAAATTCTAACTTTATCCTAAGCCAACAGATATATACAAAGTATCACAGTTCAAGTAAAAGACAAACGCACTTGGAAATCTAACAAATCCGGAATATGCCTGCAGCAAATCTTCAGAATTTCTTTTATCGATATAAATAAATAACTACTTCCAACACCTTGTACAACAGCATCATGAATATTTTCTCCCCGCACAAATGCATCAAATAGATGCTGCGGCTTTTTCTACGTTTAGCTTGAATTCTTAAATTTAGAGGGTGGTGTCTGCACGCGCGCGCGGGGGCAGCAACAATAGAAACACTTGATTCAAACAATAGCCATCACAAGTTCCTCTCAATGAACTCCCAAATCCTCTCCTCCATATAAACCCTATCCCTAAGCCCTCGAGGCATATGCCTCTCATCCGGAAACAATATGATCTCATACGATTTCCTTGCAGCGATCAATGCATTAACAAGCCTCGCGGTGTGCCTGAAATGCACGTTCTCATCGATCATGCCATGAACAAGCAACAACTTCCCCTTCATCTTGTGCACATGATGCATCACCGAACCATATTCATAAGCATCTGAATTTTCCGAAGGCAGCCCCATGTATTTCTCGGTATAGAACGTGTCATAACCATCCCATGATGTCACGGGTGCACCAGTTACCGCAACTTGAAATGTGTCGGGAAATCTTGCGAGGGTCATTGCGGAGAGAAAGCCACCATAGCTCCAGCCGTAGATTCCAATGTGGCCAGGTTTAGCTAGGCCATGCTTGATGAGCCAATCGGCGCCCAAGAGTTGGTCTTCGGCATCAACTCGGCCGATGTTGTGCTTCAGTGAACCCTCGAATTTCAGTCCTCGTCTTGCACTTCCTCTATTATCTAGCTACCAGTAGTAAGAAAACAGAACATGGTTAATGTGTCATGGGGACGTGTCTCTAAAGTGCAAAATCCTACCAAAGACGAATACTTAATACAATTACACAGATGGTAATTACAGTAAAATAAACATTTGATAAATGTTGGAATATTATATAGGCTTAAGCAGTTGCATACATACATACATACATAAATACATGTAATTTACTTGTAGGTAGCCAGGTAGTTAGGTATATAGAAGGATAGAGTAGCGACTCATCGTGCAAATGCTATACCAAATGCACAAGGACGTAGACTGTTTCATGTATGAATTGCATGAATGTATCCATGTATAAGATCCAAGCAATCTATGTGAAAGAAATGTAAAATTATAATATGTTCTAATTTCAACAAAATTGTAAGGCTTAAAGTTCAGCCTAGGGCCATCTTGTTTCCTCGTCTAGTTGACGATGCGGTTACACAGGGCACCCAGGAACAAGACAAACACAGATCAGTTATGGGACGTACCTAAGCAAGAGACAAGAAGAGGTGTGAAACAGGAGGAAATATCTATAAAATCTCCACTTAACTAACAATACTAAAAATCTTAAAAATCTTTTTTCATGATGACTAATTTGTGTATACGTGCATCTCATGTTCAAAATACCAGCTTGCATTAGTGTACAACTCGAGAAGTTTAGTAGACAGCAGCCGGGTATTGAAAGCAATAAAATAGGAGAATGCATATGCAATCATGGGTGAATATCATCAATTTAGTAACATGTAGAAGAAAAATAAATAAATTGTTCATCAAACTAATGCTACCAACAAAATATTCAGCAGACTGACCTTCCATACTAAAATCCCCTTGTTCCTCATGTACTGAGCTCTCATGTCAACAGTATTTATCCACGAGTCGCTGACATACTGTACACTCGGACCACCATAAACACTGATTAATGTTTTGTAAGGAGGTGGTCCAAACCTGTTTGGATCAGGCTGATATAATGCACCATATAAAACTGTTCCATCCTTCGCTGAAATTTGAATAATCTCAGGTGGTGAAAGCTGAAGCTTCCTAAACCTAGGAGCTTCAACAGTAAGTGGCTGCTCATACAACGGCATTATCAAGCCCCCGTCATGCAAAGAACAAAGCCAAACCCTAGGTGGAGCTTCCAAACAATCATAAACATCGACAAATCTATGCATCTGATGATCAAGAATCACCGCATGCCTTCCTTGGCCCTGTGTCAACCTCCGAGGCGGTTGCAACGGAATATTCCAATCCGGAAAAAGATTTGCACTATACAAATTACATTCAAGAGGCCCATCCATTGTACCCGTGAAATAAACAAGACCTGCATTTTCATTTACGCCGGCAACTTGCTCGACCATCCAATCTCCTTGTGTGATGGGTCCCAAGCAAGCTCCATTCTTATCATGAAGATAAAGATGTCTGAAACCGGTTTTATCACTAGCCCAGATAAATCCACCGGAAAATTTATTAGTTCCTTTATCCAAAGGTGTGAAGCAATCATGCAAATTGATCCAAACATCTTGTTCTTCTACAAACAATAATTCCTTTTGGCCGTTTGTGATATCAAACATGAAAATCTTTAATTTGGAGTGGGTCCGATTGAGAATTTGAGCTATGAGAATGTTATCAGGCATCCAATTAACTCTCGCTAAGTATTCCTCATCTCCATCAACTCCACAGAGAAGATCCATCCAAGCGATTTTCCCTTCACAAGAAGGAACAACCCCGAGCTTAACTTTGACATTAGCTGCTCCGGCAAAGGGGTATGCGTGGTCTTCTTGTGCTTCTGAGCCAACGGAACTTTTACCTTGGTGCATAATTCTAAAAAGAGGTATTTCTGATGTATCAACTTCAGTGAAGGCAATGTACTTGCTATCATGTGACCACCAAAAGCCTGTTTTTCTATCCATCTCCTCCTATTTATACAAAAATTTGAGAGTAATAAGGTGATTGCGTATATGTTTAAAAATTAGATAGAGTATGTAAAGACTGAGCAGGCACCTGCGCAATATATTCTGCAAGGCCATGAGTCTGCAAAATAAAAGTTCAACAAAAATTAATATATGAGAGTGCATGCAACTGCAAAAGAAAAGTTCAAAAAAGTTGGTAAATGTGAGAGCGTTGATAAAACAAAGCACATGGGGGGAAATCAACTGGCAGGCTGAAGATCCATGTAATAATTATTAGGGAAGGGATGCGAATATGCCGTTCATACCAGAATAAGTGATTTTAAAACTATTACAAATCAAGTTAACTGGGTATAAGAACAAAATGAAACAGATTGTTTGAGAGGAATATGTAAAAAATAATTCTTATAGAGATAGTGAATGGTTACTATTGTTCAAGTGGGCATCATTCCCACACTATTTATCATTGATTATATACTTTAATACTCTTAGAGGAAGTTCACACTTAATTATAAATTTATAATACAGGTGAAAAAACTCAAAATTACTCTAACCCCATTATTATTGTAATCATGCATCAACAAAAGCCTCAAATGGGTATGTACGACAGTTGGGGTTACATCATGAAATTCAACATCTTCTTCGTTCCCAAGCTCTAACCAAATAATCCCCTTTACTTTTTATATTACATTATACATATCTAAAATGATAATTTGAGTGTTCAGAAGGGAGAAAAGGCACTAGCTCAAAACCTGTGCAAACCCAGTCATTAGGCACTACATAAAGATGCCAACTCAGTTGCCGCTTTGCCTTTTTCCCTCTTTAAGATTATTAATCAAAAGGATCACACACACACACACACACACACACACACACGTATAAGAGAAATTTGCATTCAAGAATGTGATGGAAGTGCACTTCGTTCTGGACTAATTGAATGCATATTAAATATGCTATAATAATATATGAAAAATAACCCAACTAACTGTTAAGCTTACATAGTTGGGCCAGTGCGCATATGAGAGACAATGGAAGTCATAGGACTATATGAATATAGCACAGTTCTCATAAATAGATAGCTTTAATGGCTTGTGTGTTGTGAAATTACAGGACTTCTTCAGAAAAGTGTCTTGCTTTTAGAAGAAAAAAATTCAGATTAGATAGGAACCGCTGACTCCACAACGGATTACAATTTGTAAACCAGTTAGTAATATAGTGACAGCTAAATTCTCAAAAATAATACCAGATTAGCCATGATTAACTGCATTAACAAAGAATCTCAAGTGTACAGGGTAACAATAGCTAAAATGTAATGTGTCTTTCTTTTTTATAAGACCGTTCAGAATGGAAACATTCAATTGAGCCATGTATAAGATGATCATGCAATGATACTTTATAGATATAATTGTAAAAAAATCCAGAGTTTCACTTCGTAATTCCTTGTATTGCTTCGATTAATCTGGGTATGACACCTCACCTTCCCATTTCCTCTTGCACCAACTGTTAATTGTTTAAACTCCCCACTTGCCAACTCTAAAACATGCAGCTCGTCGTCCTTCACATAAGCAAGCAAATTTCCATCTGGTGACAGATGTGGGTCAATGATAGGTGACCCCACAGTGCTCTGCAGCTTCAATTCCGGTTCAGAACCAGATATATCTTGGAAAAAAACCTGCACAGAGAATCATAATGCAACCATAAGAAAGTTATAGTTTTCTGGACATTAAACCCATTGCCTTTATTTATCATCAGCAATGGTTAGGAAGATTTATGCAATGACTGACCATGTTCTGGCATGAAAACGATATCTCAAATGCTAGCATTAGAATTATGCAAGTATAAGCAAGGAGTTTATTCACCTAGTTGATGTGAGGAATGATAAAGATTAAAATTTTACACTATTAGCATCAAGTATCTTTAGTAGCTAACTAATCAAAAGCAAGTTTTGCTATTGTTCTTCCATTTGGCTCTTGGTTTCATTTCTTCCGCAGTAAATCGTTATCAAGTTCAAGGGTTGTCTTTAGCCTCTCTTGGGATTCAATTCAATAAGTACATGAGGAAATACAGAGAAGTAACTTTTCACAGTTAAATTAAATTAAATCAAACAGTTAAACTAAACAAGATCAAGTTGTGCCAACGTGCTTCTATTTGGCTCTTGGTTTCATTTTTATCTCAGTCAAGAATTTACTCCTTGATATGAAAATAGGTTGTATTGCAAATCCCCCTCTTGGAATTTGGCACTAACTTTTTATGATGCGGCTGCTTTGGTACTCATAAGACATTGTAACATCGTGACCATTATCACTATGCAAATAAATGCGAGGGGTTGTAAATTGATTCAAAAAGTATATGTGAGGGATGATAAAGATGAATTTGTTTTAATGTTCACATCAATTATCCTGACTAGCAAGGTTTGCTAATGTTCTTCCAGTTGCTCTAAAACGGATTCTTAGCAAGTTGGAGGTTTTTCTTTAGCCTCTCTTGGGATTTAGTTAAAAATAGCTAATTTTTCACCATTAAATTTCAAGTATTTGTGGTAGTTGAACAGCAAATCAAAACCAAGTTTTGCCAATGTGCTTCTATAAGTGGCCGAATTGATACCCAATGAACAATTTCATATTCTAAACAAGCAGCATTACCATAAAAAACCCACAAATTTTGACGACAGGAACTAACCCCAGAAGGCAACGGCACCATGATCGTGGCCTTGGAATTCGACCTCGATCTCCACTCATACCTCGTAACCCCCAATCCCCTCTCCCTCGATCTCTCCCTCCTCAGCTTCTCCTCCGCCGACAGATTGCTCTCGTCGAGCCCTCCCCCATCGGGAGGCCCAAACACAAGCTCCTGCCTTCTCGTCAACAGATCAAAGGCGAAGACTTTTCGATGGAGGGTGCCATCAGGGCTGAACAAGTACGTGACCATTCGATCATCGGGGCTGAAGCTGATCGACGAGGGCGCCACGTAGCCAGGGAGCGGGTACTGCACGATCTCGTCGATGGGGAAGAACAAGGGGTCGCCGCTGGGGTCCGTCGACGGCATCTCGCTGTCGTTCCGCTGCTTCTTGAATTGAGTCTTTTGAATCTCGAGTGGATCTTGCATCAGAGAGGGAGCGGCGAGATCTGGCGCCGCCTTCTCACGGCGGCGGAGGAGGTGGGGGAGGATGCTCAAGTTGGGAATTTTATCGGAATCTAGAGGAATGGATTCGAATTGATTGGTTGTTTTGAGGGAAAGGGAAGGAATTTTGATTGCAATTGCTTGCAGAAGAGGAAGAGGGATGAGGAGAAAAGGAGTGGACTTGGGTAATAATTGATGGGTAGATGGTATGGGTAAGTCATTTTTTAGGGGGGTCTTATTTGCAAATTGGATAGATTTGTGTGGTTTGTTTTTGCAAATTGAATTATTTTATTAAGGGACTGTTTGCTTGCAAGATTATGAAATTTGTATTCCAAAGTTGAAAACTTCTGAATTTGGTAATTTGTTGATTGGTTGTTTTTGGATTTCTAGTATTGGATTTGTAGATTCTTATAATCTTTGTTTGGTTGATAAAAATAAAGTGGGATTTGGATTTGAGTATTTTAGAGAGATAGAGGTAGAGAGAGAATTATTAAATAAATAAAGTACACATGTCCCATCTAAAATTACAATGAATAGCACTAAATCCTTGAAAATCCTTAAAAAGTTTTAGGATTCATGAATCCATGTTTTGTGGTGAGCTCCCCATAAAAAAAAAACAAAGGAATCCTAAAAATCCAAATCCCAAGCAAACACAAAATTATGGAATGCTAGGATTCCACGATCTAAATACGATCCAAATCCCAAAAAATCCTACAACCAAACTCGTGAACCAAACTCGTGAACCAAACTCATGGTAGGCCTGTTAAAACGAGAGAATCACATTGATAGCTTGAAATGAAGAATAAATTGAAAGAGTTAATATTTTTAATCTTTATTGTTGAGAGAGAGATGTTGGACCGACAGAAAATGAATTTTTTCATTAATTTTTCCATCAAATAACACGGATCCGAAACAGAGTGCACGCAAGAACAGGACATAACAAAAGTGGGTTTTTCTTTGATGCTTCCAACTCTAGAAAAATATAGGATATGTAGGGATCTTTGTTTCTCTCTCTACCTCCTCTCTCTCTCTACATTCTCTCTCTCAATCCATCTCTTGTGGCGCACTTTATAAAATTTATAAAGTGCAAGATAGAAACCACCATAAAAATTGAAAAAAACCCTACAAAAGGAGGCTTCAAAGTTCAAAGAGACGCTTGTACAAGCATAACCCCCCAACCCCCAGATAGATATACCCCCAGATAGATATATAGATATAGATATAGATATAGATATTGCCACTCATAAACTTCCCATATACATATACTGTTCATACCAAACATAACACGACCATTCTAAGTTCAGCCCTATATTTACTAACAGACACAACCCAAAGGAGAAGTGAAGATAAACATCACAACGGTACTTCAACACCATAACCATCATAGCTTTAATTGCTGCTGCTGCTGCTTCATCATCATATCATCCTTCTAGCCATTGACAATTGTCCCTCCATTAGGGTGGAGCACCTGCCCGGTGAAATAACTCGAGTCCTGGCAAGCAAGAAACACATAGCTCGGCGCAATCTCGTGCGGCTGCCCGGCACGGCCCATCGGCACCTCCTTCCCAAACTCCTTCACCTTTTCAGGCGGAAACGACGCCGGGATCAGAGGGGTCCACACCGGGCCCGGAGCCACTCCATTGACACGGATTCCTTTCCCGACGACTTGCAGGGCTAGGGCTCTTGTGAAGGCCACTATAGCTCCTTTTGTTGCGGTGTAGTCTAAGAGAGCTGGGTTGCCTTTGTATGCGTTCACGGAGGTTGTGTTGATGATGCAGCTGCCTTCTTTCATGTGCTTCAGTGCATACCTTTAATAAAGGACAAGTAGCATGCATGCAGGATGTTGTATATATTAGCTCATGCATCTATATATATGCCCTTTAATTTCTTGTTAGAACTACACTTTCATATATCCCCAACTCTAATGGCCAGCTAAATTCATTGTAGAAAGATCTCTATCCAAAATTGTTAGGATTTAAATATAAGCGGAATATCCATAATGTGATTATGTGATACAGTAATTTACAAGTTTGTTCATATTTACAAATTGTTCTAATTCTACGAAAAAGATATGTCTTAAAATAATTAAAATTTGATTTTTTAAATCTCAATAGTTTTCCACTGCTCCAGAACTCCTCCTTATGATTATGTTGAGGGAATATGCTATGTATTATTGCACATCCCACAGGGTGAGGGGGCATACAATGAGGTGAAAATCCCTTCGGATCTCAGCGGCATTTTTAATTAAAATTAACCCCCATTTAATATATACCGGTTAAATATCCTCCCCATTTAATATTTACCGGTTAAATATCCTTCCCAACCACCGCACCTTCTACTTGCATTCAGTGAAGTTATGAGATGAAGTTGAAGGAATATATTTTATCTTCTAATAGTCTCTATATCAAACTAATAAGGATAATAGATAACCAACTTCTTTAGTAAAATTTAAGTGATTATAGTATCTGGTTTCTCCTAAGTTTTCCTGGGCCAATTTTCTTGCATTTAGATTATTCGTAAAACCACCACCAATAGAAGGCCCTTTTATAATGCCCTATAAACCAAATCTTCCATCATGTGTCCTTATAATGTGTGCAAAGTGGGGATTAATAATATCAGAAAGGTTAAATTTTACTACATATATAGGCAAAAATAATTTAGTATACTAGCTGCAATAATTTAATTAACCCTATTGACAAACATGAGCAATATTTTATCTACCCCACTTGAAATCCTATCAAAATCTACTCAAAAGACAAAATGGCCGCAATAGGAGATAGTGCCAAACAGATGGGCCCATGTTATTTGTCTCTTGGCTAGATTTTGATAGCTAGATTTTGGTAGAGATTTCAAGTGTGTAGGTTAAGTTTTTTTCGACAAACAAAGGGGGAAAAAAAGAACTAGCTATGTGGACACACCCAAACTTACTTAGTGGTAAGGAAGTAAGAGAAGATATTGGTCCGAAACACGCGTTCCAGCTGCTCCTCCCCGATCTCGGTCACATCGGACAGATACTGCTCGGCGGCATTGTTCACAAGTATGTCAACACACCCAAACGTATTGACCACCTCCTCGACAACCTTCCTGCAGTTTTCCTCAAATCCGAGATCAGCTGGGATGGCGATGGGGTCCTTGGCGTTGGGATCTTTCTTGGCCTGCTTCAGGAGCTGGAGAGTGTCGTTCGCGTCCTTCTCCTCTTGGGATTTGACATAGGTGAAGGCCACCGACGCGCCTTCCATTGCGAAGCAGAGGCACACAGCTCTTCCGATGCCGGAGTCCCCACCGGTCACTAGTGCCACCTTTCCCTGCATGCGCGCATGGCATGAGATTCAGCAGCTGACATGATATGAATGGCACGTAAGAATATTATTATAAAGAAACACATGGCTGGCTCTTCATTTTAAAAAAGCCGGTAAGAAGAATCACCATGATTTTTCTCTAAAAATCAACAGCTATTTGTAACTGTTCTATCGACTCGAACATTATTAAATCTCTATGAAGATATTTAGAAATTCATATGAATTTTTTTATATATAATTTTCTTAAATCTTTTTCACGATGCCTAATAATAGCAGCTTTAATTAACAGACCTGGCATGGTAGGCATATGTGTGACAGGCACCTTCCTAGTTTAATTGATTAGTATATTAATTTAGAGCAAGCTTGAAGGATGCATGTATACATGGAGTTTGTTGGCAGGCTTGTAGTCATGGCTGGCAGCCTGTGGGGTGGGATCCATGACGTGCTCCTTCCCCGGCTGCCGCTCCTGCGTCTGCGGAGGGAACTGCTGCCCACCGGAAGCCATTGATATTGTTCTGAAAGACGACCAGCGTCTAAAATCACAGTAGAAGTGAGAAGAGAAGCAGAGGAGGAGAAGAGAGCTCCTCTTTGGGATTCAACTGCTACCTCTACGTAACAAACAACCAGTACTAGAGATTAACAAACGAGAGGATGAGCATGAAGAAAAGAATATCATATAAAAACCAGAGATGAGAATGAGTAAATGAAATTTCAGGTGGTGGGGATTATAATGCGGAGGGGAGTGGGGGTAGGAAGGGAGCATGTGTCAGGGGACGTGGCATGCATCCACTGTTTACGTGGCTCTTCACCTCCTCTGCATGCCACCTACGCGTCAACCGCACCTGGAAAAGTTGCACTTCTTCATGGATACAACTTGGGGATGATCATATCTATCTATCTATCAAGAATTTACTTTTTGCCAAATTTATCTATCAAGAATTATTTGTCATATCTCCATGGCAGGTACATCTTGTGGCAATGTCTCATATTCTTTTCCACTGGGCAATTATCAATCTACAACAACCTTTGCATGAAGCAGTGCAGCAGCAGCAGCAGCAGCAGAAATTAACTTAGCATATGACCATTAAAGCCCAACACAGAAAAGATCATAGAATGTGATGCGTATGAGACCAAATATGTTGGGATTATATTTGTAAAATAATTGTATTCTGATAAGTACCGGAGAGGTTGAAACCCAAAAAGTATAGCAAGCCAATTATCAGCGACAAAGAATTATACAATTATAAGCATTTACCGCTCCAGCTAAAGTTGTAGAACACCTTTTCATCGAGTTCAACTCCATTCGAAGAAGCCCAGTATATATTCACTGTCCTTGCAATCAATTCTTTTAAACTTTTCATTAGTGCGAGATTATGCAGTATTTTCACCCCTTGAGTCTACGACCTTGGCTCTTTTTGCTGCCCAAATTAAATGATTTTGTTAGAACAGTAATCATCGCATTCGACCATCTATATCAGGTAACAGTTAATTGTTTGGTAGATTAACTTTAGACAACGAACGCAAGAAGGTCAAATGATAAGAAATAAATCATTACTTAGTTCTTCGATGAGTCCAAAAAATTAACAGCAACATACATTGTTAATGATATACTAGTTCTAGCCCTGATATCCACATGAGATGCAGAATAAGCACAATGACAATTCTCCAGGATGCAGCACCTCGATATCCTCAGAAATTAGATAATAGAAAACAAAGTAACTGAATGTAAGGCAATGGACCTCGAATTAACTTGGGACTTGTGAGGAACCTCTCAATGAAAATCCTATTTGACAGAACCCTACCTAGTATTCCCAGGATCATCATCATCTAAGCCTTTTTCACTGAAAATTGGGTTGGCTACATGAGGAAAGGCTTCGCGAAAGATTTTAGCAATGTTTTAAGACCAGCTGTAACCATGACGTTAACTATCAACCCTATCTTAAATATTGAAAAATCTTGATTGAGAAATCTATGACACGAGAGGAGGTTGCCCAAATCCTATATGAGCAGTCGACAACCTCCATACAATTCAAAATCATAAGAGAGATACCGAAGAAAGGAGTAAATGTAAAATATATTTGTTATAAAGAAACCTCACTCAGCCCCAAGGCACTGGTAAATCCAAGAGCAAAATAGAACACGTTCCGCCCAGTATTCCAAGGATGTATTCATGATATTCCCGGACATTAGAAATGAGCAGATATGCGAGCACCAATAGAATACGAAGTTTTGAAATAATAGAAAGCAATACCCTGATTTACTCTTCTCGGCGGTTTGAATGGAAACATCTCTTCCTCTCCATGAAGCAACCTCATCCATGCTTTGGCCACGGCGTCTATACCTTCCACCAGAAGCCACAGATCCCGGACAAGGTCTGTAGGCCTTTATCGGCCACCAGCCAAAGCCAGGGACAGTCGCAATTCCCCATTGTATCCTTCCTTCTCCGTTACATCCTCACTCTATTTCCTCTTTCCCTCAAGTCTTGCATGCCCTGAAATGAAAAGGTCCCACTCTAAGTTTCTTTTTCCCCCCAAAAGAATGAACCACATTAACATATCAGTGTTTAATCTTTTAGTACAAATATGATTACAGAACTAATTATGAAGAATTTAACCATGTAAATGTGGAAATTTTAATGATGCATGTATCACATTTACTGAAAATTTTGCACTTTCAGCTACATTTGATCAGAATAAGTTGGCAAAAGGAGAATAAGAATAACCGGAGTTTATTTCTTAAGTGGAGGTAGGAGTGATGCAAACTCTATTTTGCAAGAGGCCCTACTTCCACTTCAAAGCTAAAATTTTATGGGGTATTTGGCTATGAAGTTATCTAAATGCCAAAGTTTTGTTTTGGACTTATCTAAACACCAAACAAGGTGTTTTCTTCACAAATTTAGTAATTTAGAAAACTTTGGTTGGATTGGAGTTTTGGAAACTCCGGCTATCAACTTTGGAGTTTAGATAACCAGAGTTTTGTAAACTCCAAAATCCATACCAAACATGGCATACTCAAGATTTTGGAGTCAAGTTTAGATAAATTTATGAAAGTCCGGTTATCCTAGCTTAACTCCATTCCTAAACAGGCCCTTATGATCAATTGAACTCTTCCTGAAAGATACTTTTCCTCCTTTAGTTGGAGGTCGTCTCAAAACACAAAATGTGAAGAGATTACGCCGGCACAACCAGAGAAACTATACATGCCTAAGGATAATCTACGTGCTAGAGAGTTAAAGCACGCACACACATATTTAGGCCTCCTGAATGTTACGAGTCCAAAAACACATCTACGAATCAATCATAACACTCCTACAACATTACTTATAAGGCTAATTTTTACAATGTACTTGGATTAATGGGTTGATAGAAATGGATTGACTGATAGCTTCATTAACAAGGATGAACGAATGAACAATTAATGCATGTATAAACCCCAAAAAAGAGAAAAAGAGAGCAATTTTGTGGAATCAAGCCAATCTTAGGAGTTAGGGTTAGGGTTTTGATGCTATAGATGCCAGAAATATATCATAAGACAAAAATCACAAACGGTGAGCCACACAATAAAATTGCCTGCTGAAATTGGAGTAAGACCCTAACTTTAAGGGTAAAAAAGGTCAAAGATTGAAACTTTAAGCAAAATGTGTCAACAAATACCGCACCTGAATTGGGGGTCTTCAGGGATGAGGGAAGCGGAGCCCTCTGTCGACGGCGGAGGAAGAGGAGTCGCTCCTTCTGCTGCTTCTTCTTCAGTGACGACAGAAGAAGAAGAAGAAGAAGAAGAGAGGAAGGTAATGGTTTTGAATCTGAATGGAGGAGGAGGAGCTCTCTGCTGCCATTGACGATGAGAATTTGAAAGGGGAACGTTGTCGAGAACAAGAATTGCCATTGATGCAACAAGAGACCGAACTCGAGTCCCTCGTTTCATATCCTCTACTTGGCGGTCCGGACCTGGTCCGGACAAACCAACCCAACAAGAAAAAGGACCAAACCGGATTAAATTTCCTGTGCATCTTAAATGAGTAAAAGAAACTAATACATTTAGATAACATTATCAGTTAAAGTGGGTTTGACACACTTTTGAATTTCTATAGCGGTAATATTTTATGAAATTTATCCTACGAGATGAATTATGAAGTACGAAAACAATTACGACTTTTGAAGTCACACCCATTTTCTTGCTCCTTAGATTTTAGAAGGGTCTTGCTCTAATAAACATGAAGATAACAATACAATTAGTGCAAAATTTAAACAAGGCATCCATTTATTACCACATCTCACAACAAACATCAACGACAAGATGATGATGGAGGACTCTCCTTCACAACAAACACATCATTTCTTCATCACTCTACTTATCATACAATTTTTTAAATATAAATAATAGAATCATACAATTTTTTAAATATAAATAATAGACCATAATTTGATGCAAACAGGATTCGAACCCTCATGACGTTCTGGTCAGCTGCAAGAAGGTTTTATCGTCATGCTATGGCTATGATTGCACTCAGCTTTAATTAGCATACTTGATATAAACCACATGCGACGCATTAGCAACGGACTTAACCATACCAATAAGAGAATTACCGAGCCAACACTTGCTCTCCTTCTCCCAGAACAAAAATCCCACACATTTACAATCCAAACTACAATTCTTCTTGCACTCATCAACCCTCACATTCTCTCCTATACCATACCCACTCAAGTAGTTCTCAACCCCAACCAGTTCAAAGTATTCGATCCCCTCGGCCCCTTTGCATTTCCTCAGCTTCAGCATCGCGCAATCTTCGCTCCATCCCAGCAATCCCCGTCTTGTTGGGCACGCGACGCACATCTCGTCCTTACACAACCCAAAGGCCCCACACTTGGTCGGCAGATCGTAGCTGTCGACCAGTCCGAGTTGATCCGAAAAATAGGCGAATGTTTTCTCCCATGTTCTGTAATCGATGAGGTCGTAGTAGGTGTAGATCGCTAGATTCCCGTCTTTTTCGATCTGGAGAAACGATAGCGTTGCGTTGTATTTCGGCATGACGAGTATCGTGGGTGAGAGCCTTAGTTCGTAGGCGAATGCTTCTTCAGTCTCTGGCTCAACCTCGAATGTTATATTAATTAGGTTTGGGATATCAGTTGTTGGGACGGGAGAAGGAACAATAACACAGAAACTATGCTAACGGTCAATCCACGCAATACGTAAATTAAACAACCTACGGTCAATCCACGCAAACCATGCAATAAAAACAAAAAAACAAAACATAATAAAACGAGAACAAGAGAATCAAACCAGAGAGACAAGATATTTGTTAATGAGAATCACCCACCGTATGACCAGTCTCCGGCAGAGCGGAATCTGCAAAACTTATACTAGTCTTTTAGTCGAGTTTTACACCAAGAGCAACCTTAGGAGATTTCTCTCAAATCTCTTAGCTGTCTCTCTCTCTATACAATAATCATAATGGCAGTTATTCTATCATATGAGAAATCCCTATATATAGCTTAATCCCAGTTTCTATTTAAATTAGCGATAAAACAGAATATTAAATATTCAGTTCGCACAGAATACCTGTTGGCAGACGTCTGATGCATAATTCGTCAGACGTCTGCCTCCTCTCTGTGTTGGCTTCAACACTTTTGGCAGAAGTCTGCCACTTCTTAGTCAGACATCTGCTTGCGCTCTGTAACGACACTGAATTTGGCCAGACGTCTATCAATTTGCCTTCATGCGTCTGGCATCGCTCCGCTCTTTTGGCTCTTGCATGCGTGCATGCTTAGACGTCTGAACCTCCTTGTTCAGACGTCTAAGAAAGACTCTCCACAATTTCAACATTCTTTCACTTGGAGATTCTTCCGTCTTGACTTCCAAGAACTAGTAGACTTCACACAATTCCGCTATCTGCTCTCTCCTAATCAAATCTTCTCGGAGAGATTCACTAACCTGAAACAGAGATCTAGCCTATCTCTGCCTACAACCTTCGTGAACATATCCGCAGGATTCTTTCCTCCCGTGATCTTCTGCAGTGTCAACTCACCATCCTGCAACGTTATATGTATGAAATGGTACTGTACCTTGATATGCTTCGTCCTAGAGTGATATGCAGTGTTCTTGGCCAAGTGTATCGCACTTTGACTATCGCTCTATAGGTATTGAACTCCCTAGGTTTCTTACCCAATTCTTCAAGTAACCCTTGCAACCATATCATCTTTTTGATGGCTTCCGTGATGGCCTGTAAGAACTCTGTTTCAGTGTACAGCAAATTTGATTAAATTTTAATGTACAAATGGAGTATTTGCAATCTTGTGAACACTATAAGTATTTGAATTGCTTTTGAATAGTAAGAAACAACTTGTAGCTCATTGGTAAAGACTTACACTGATGTGATGTAGCCCCTGTGATCGAATCCTCAGCCACATTATTTTTTTGTTGATTTTTCTTTTAATCTTTTAGAAGCTCAAAGGTTTGTACGTGCACCACACGTAAAATGAAAAGTCACCAAAATAATCAAACACGTGCACTGAGGTATACCAAGCGACAGGGACACGTTGTAAAATCCCACACACCTCTCACCGGTTTTTGGCCGGCGAAGATCAATCCTAGACCGGCACCGCCGGTTAAACCCGTAGGGAATGCCTCCAATTTTTGTACCCTAGTCGGTTGGCCTCCCCCCTTAACCCCTGTACTGTTGTTTTTTATTAAAAATAAACAGAGAATTAAAAGTGACATTAAACCAAATTTTAAATGCATTTTTAATTCTCAAATTCGTTACCCTAACCCTAATTTTCTCTATAAATACCACACTACATTTCAGCCTTCCTCATTTAGAAATCCGATACAAAAACTCTCTAAAATTTTCAAGTCCCAAGTTGTACAAGTGGAGTTAGCAAAGGGCAAGATTCCGGCGACGAAACGACTTCCCGGTAATTCCAATAGCTTTCTCTATCTCTTCTCTTTATTTTCAATCTGTAAGTCCCTTTCACCCTTCTCAACTCCTAGTCTTAAACATCTTCTTTTCAAAACTCGTCGGAAGCGGAGTTATTCCGACTTCCGACTCTCTTTTCTTTAAAAACACAATTTCTCTTAAAAAAATAAATTACCATATATTCTTATAATATTTAAAAAACATAAATAAATATATTAGAACAAGTTTCATCTCAAAATAATCCGTATTGCAATTTCTATTTCACTTTTCAGTAAAATACCATCATGTTTACATACGGTATTGTTTATTCATTGTACTCACTAGATAATGACCTACCTCATCACAACACATATTCTTGATATAGCACGATAATTTGTGAAACATTAGTTGTGGGAAAATACGAGTTTACATTTAAATACCATAAACATTCAAAAACTGTTTTCTTTAAAAGTGTATTACTTAATTCTTTGCAAATACGCCTCTACAACCCATTTTGGGGAACCCCGATCGGGATGGTGCGGGTTATCGCACATCCTTGGGCCTAGTAGAGCGAGATGCAGACCTCTCCACGGAGCATTCGATCTCAATGGAATTTTTAATGCAATTTTTAAGAAAATGAGATTTCTACAAAATAAATAAAATTTATTATTATTATATATATATATATATGAATATTATCAAAAGATCTATTTTAAATATATTATATAACTATTCCATGTTTTCTAAATCAAAAGAATCACAAATTTCATGAAACTACCTTTACAATTCAATACTATTTCAATATTACACTAAAATACCATATACAATGTAAACTAGGTTCTATTCACTAGAAAACATTATATTTTAAAATATACATCTATGAAAACCCTAAAAACGATAATTAAATACTTGAGGTGTACTTTGAAAATATATCAAAACTATTTTACATAAAACCCTCTCAAGTTATATTAATTTACAATAAGGATCATAGTAAATATAGATTTAAGCGGGACCGGTTCTCTTGAGTCTCAGAGAGCCGGAGAATATGGGTGCTTGCCTATCTAAGCTAAACAATCTAACAACGGTGTTATCAACACGGTAATTGTCTTGGAAAAAGACACAAATCATGCCGTCCATGTACAACAGTTACCGATAACATCAAAACTAATTCAGGACTTCAATTTTGTTTAAAAGTCTGACTCAGTTCGAGTCACGGTCAAATATGAAATTTATCTGACTTGAATCCAATTCAAGTATAACTCCAATTCAACATGAATCTGTTCAATCTATATCAATCTGACTCGATCGAACCTAACCATGGATATACTCTGATTATATGTCTATCCATTTATATCCATTCCATTTACATGATATCATGGTTTCGGCAAGTCGTACATCTATTACACAAAACAACGCAAATCAATACAAAATACATTGCAGGGATTTTAAAAGGGTAGACCGGTACGGAATGTGTTAGAAGTGGCACGAGACGGTTATTTTAATACACCTAACCTGGATATCCATTATTGTTGTACCGTGGTTTAACGGTTCCTTGTGCTCCGTATACCTTAGTCTCCGGAATAGTGGGATTCCTCTCGTATACGCTGGCATATTCTGTACCAAGTTACAAACAAATGCGTTAACATAACAATCAAATAGTTATATTCTTTCTGTCTATTCTAGTTTTACCTATCTTTCGGACTTACCGAGCGATTGTTCGCTGACGACATTCCTTCTTTTCTTTCTTTGGAATGTTGTCAGGTTGATCGAACTCTTTGGAGCTTGAGCCCAGCACTGAAGACTTGGAGCAGTTTGTCATTGACCCAGAGATTTAGATATCTGTATATATTTTCTTTTCAGTACATGCCATTATTTAGGCATTGCTTTCCATTCATGTATTTACATTTTTATTGTACATTGTAAAGAAATGTTTAATAAATAAAAGTTGTGTGATGGCTAGCGTCCTTTATTTGGTTCGGACTTGCCCAAAACTGAGGAGATTGCTGATGTGTTGGATACATTTCACATGATTTCTGAACTTCCTGCTCATAGTTTTGGTGCATATATCATCTCAATGGCAACTGCTCCATCGGATGTTCTTGCTGTTGAGCTCTTGCAACGCGAGTGCCATGTGAAGAAACCGCTAAGAGTTGTGCCTCTTTTTGAGAAACTTGCGGATCTTGAGGCGGCCCCTGCAGCTCTTGCAAGGCTCTTCTCGATCGATTGGTACAGAAATAGGATTGATGGGAATCAAGAGGTTATGATTGGATATTCAGATTCTGGAAAAGATGCTGGGCGATCTTCTGCTGCTTGGCAATTGTATAAAGCTCAAGAAGAGCTTATTAAGGTAGCTAAGAAATATGCAGTGAAGCTGACTATGTTTCATGGTAGAGGAGGAACTGTTGGGAGAGGAGGGGGCCCGACTCATCTACAAAAAGTGGTAGCATTGTCAACTACGGAGGCTGAGTACGTGGCGATCACGGAAGCCAGCAAAGAGATGATATGGCTACAAGGGTTACTCGAAGAGTTGAGTAAGAAGCAAGACTTCAATACCTTGTGGAGCGACAGCCAAAGAGCAATACATTTGGCAAAGAATGCAGCATATCATTCTCGGACGAAGCATATCAAGGTGCGGTACCACTTCATACGCATGGCGTTAGAAAATGGTGAGTTGACACTGCAGAAGATCGCGTGAAAAAAGAATCCGGCGGATATGTTCACCAAAATAGTAGGCAGAGATAAGCTGAATCTCTGTTGCAGATTGGTGAATCTCTCCATGAAAATTTAATGAGGAGAGAGCAGCAGCGGAATCGTGTGAAGTTTACTAGTGCTGAGAATCAAGCCAAAAAATTACTCCAAGTGGGACGATGTCGAGATTGTGATGAATTTGCATCAAGGTGGAGTTTGTTGAAAATTGATGCAAATTAAAGTCTAGGTGCCACCTTTTGACATGCATGACATTGTTAGGTGATGACAATGATAGGTGGTGACTTTATTAGGTGCTACTTTTTGACATCCATGATATTGTTAGGTGATGACAATGATAGGTGGTGACTTTGTTAGATAGTGACATTCTCCTAGATGCTATAAAAGCACATCTTATGAGTGAGGCATTTTGTATCCATCACAAGTATCATCACAAGAGGCAAAGGCCAAGAGAGATTTGTATAGAGAGATTTGAGAGAAATCTCCTAGGGTTGTTCTTGTGTGTAAACTTGATTCAAGTATAGTAGACGTTTGCAGATTCCGCTCTGCCGGGGACTAGCCATACGGTGGGTGAACCTCGTTAACAAATCTATCTTGTTTGTGATTGATTGTTTTCTTATTCCTGCACTTTAATTTATATTGTCTTTCGTCGTTTAATTGCGTGATTGTATTTTTGCGTGATTTGGGTTTTGTCGTGAGCACTGTTCCGTGGATCGACTCTCCCTCCCAACAACTGGTATCAGAGAAAGGTTAAGAGAACCTAGGGTTCTTCGATTCTATAATCTAGGTAACGGTGGATAACGACGCTTGTGTCCTCTTCCCCACTTTCTTAGATTGTAGTTTTGAAGGCGTTGGTTCAGATCTAGGAGAAAGTCGGGTTTGCTGCGATACAGACGAAAGATGGTAGAGGATAAGATAAGAATCGAGAAATTCAATGGTCACAATTTTGGTTGGTGGCGTATGCAGTTAGAAGACTGTCTATACCAAAAGGATCTATATCTTCCGTTGCTAGGAGAAAAGCCCGAGAAGATGACCGATGAGGAATGGAACCTTTTGGATAGGAAAGCCTTGGCGAAGATCAGATTGTCGTTGACTCCGCAGGTGGCCTTTAATATTTCAAAGGAGAAAACAACTAAAGCACTAATGACGACGTTAGCGAAGTTGTATGAGAAGCCATCGACATCAAATAAAATATTTTTGATGAAGAAGCTTTTCAACATGAAAATGGTAGAGAATGGTTCGGTGATAGAGCACCTGAACGAATTCAACAGCGTGACAAGCCAACTTGAGTCTGTTTCAATCATCTTTGAAGACGAGATTCGAGCCCTATTGTTCCTATGTTCGTTGCCAGAGAGTTAGGAGAACCTAGTGATGGCGGTTAGCAACTCTATCTTGGGGATTCTCACGTTTAATGATGCGGTAAGCTGCATATTAAACGATGAGATGCGAATAAAGTCCGTGAGTGGGAGTTCTGGAACTTCTGCACTTTCGGTGGAGAATCGTGGTAGAACAATGGAAAGGGGAAAGGGGAAAAAGGGCAAGTCTAAAAGCCGAGGTAAATCTCAAGGAAAAACCCAAGGCGCTTGTTGGAATTGCGGAAAGAAGGGCCACAGAAGAAGTGAATGTAAGCTTCCGAAGAAAGGCTCAGATGAGAAGACGGATGAAAAGGAAGCGAATGTGGTGTCTACACAAGAACAAGGGGAACAAGGTCTTTGTCTATCGGCGAGCGAGAACACAAAGGCGGATACTTGGTTCCTAGATTCAGGGGCTTCTTTTTATTGCACTTCAGGCAG
Source organism: Agapanthus africanus (assembly GCA_030015575.1). NCBI lineage: Eukaryota > Viridiplantae > Streptophyta > Magnoliopsida > Asparagales > Amaryllidaceae > Agapanthus > Agapanthus africanus. The sequence goes on from CM057342.1 coordinate 44,273,688, forward strand.
ACACCACTTTAGCGAGTATGTTCAGGACGATCTTGGACATGTGACGGTGGGAAACGGTCAATCGTGTAAGATCGTTGGAAAGGGTACGATCATCTTGCAACCGTCAGGAGGTGGTCAAATCAAATTGAAGAATGCTCGTCATATTCCGGATTTGAAGAAAAGCTTGATTTCCACAAGTCAGCTAGACAACGAAGGGTTTATTACAACGTTTGGGAATTCTCAATGGAAGATTTCCAAAGGATCGTTGGTGCTCGCAAGGGACAAGCTGAGCGGTTCGTTGTACTCATTCAATGGGAGCAGCGGAGGCTCGGCTGCATTGACGGCCAGTTCGGAGAAAGATTCAGAGACTTCGTTGTGGCATAAAAGATTGGGGCACCTCGCGAGAAGAACATGAAAATTCTTCAAGCTAAGGGGGTTCTTTCGGGGCTAAAAAAGGTGGAGTTGGGGTTTTGCGAGAGCTGCGTTTGTGGGAAGCAAAGCGCGCTCAGATTTCAAATTGGAGGCGTAGCGAAAAAGACCAAGAAACTGGAGATGGTGCATACGGACGTATGGGGTCCGGCCTCGGTGGAGTTTTATGGAGGAAATCGGTACTTCGTGACGTTCATCGATGATACAAGTCGAAAGACATAGGTATACGCGATGAAGAAAAAGTCCGATGTATTTGGCATCTTCAAACACTGGATTGCGCAGGTGGAGAACCAAACGGGGATGAAGGTTAAATGCCTAAAGTCCGATAATGGCGGGAAATACTGCACCCAAGAGTTCGAGGAGTTTTGCTCGCAAAAGGGTATTCATTGGTTGAAGACGGTACCTGGGACGCCACAACAAAATGGTATCGCTGAAAGGATGAACAGAACGATCCTAGAGCGAGTGCGAAGCATGACTTTGGATGCGAATCTGCCAAAATTCTTATGGGCAGCAGCGGTCGATGCTGCTGTGTATCTGATCAACAAAAACCCGGCAAGTGCGCTTGATGGAGGCATTCCAGAAGAAATTTGGTCGGGTAAACCGGTCAACTATTCACACCTTAAAGTATTTGGCTGTATCGCATGTTCTTTGATTGATAAGGCAGAAAAGAGTAAGCTTGACTCCAAATCTAAGAAGTGTGCTTTCATCGGGTATGGTGGAGACGAGTTCGGATATCGGCTATGGGATTACACAAGTAAGAAAGTAATACGAAGCCGGAACGTTGTCTTTGATGAAAAGCACTTATATAGAGAAGAAAAGCAAGCCAAAGATGGTGTTGTATCTGAGTTCGTGGAATTAGACGAAACTCAAGAGAACAATCAGGTATCCACAAGTGGGGATCAAAACATGGAGGAAGCTGCAGTGCAGGATCAGACTCAAGAACATGATGGTGACCATGTTCAGCAACCAGATGTGCCAGTTCTGAGGAGATCTACGAGAGAAAGGAGGCTACCTGAAAGACTTGTGACCGACTTCATTTTGTACACGGATTCGGGAGAGCTTGAATCCTTTGAAGAGGCGACGCAAGATGGTGCTAGTAAGCAGTGGGAGCGAGCTATGGACGAGGAGATGGATTCTTTGAAGAAGAACCGCACGTGGGACCTAGTGAAGCTACCCAAGGATCAAAAAGTGTTGCTGAATAGATGGGTGTACAGGATAAAAGATGAGGCCGATGGTGTGAAGCGGTACAAGGCTCACTTGGTAGTCAAGGGATATGCACAAAAGCAAGGAATTGACTATCAAGAGATATTTTCCCCTGTGGTGAAAATGACATCAATTCGAGTGATCCTTAGTATTGTGGCGGTGGAGGATCTGCACTTGGAGCAGCTTGATGTGAAGACCGCGTTCCTTCATGGAGATTTGGTGGAGGAGATCTATATGATGCAGCCACCAGGATATGAGGTAAAGGGAAAAGAAACTATGGTGTGTAGACTGCGAAAGAGCTTGTACGGCCTTAAGCAAGCTCCAAGACAGTGGTATCTCAAATTCGATCAGTTCATGCTAGAGACGGGATTTGTGCGTGGTGAGTCAAATCACTGTGTCTATATTCAGACTTTTGAGGATGGAGACTATATCATTCTATCACTCTATGTAGATGATATATTGGTAGCCGAACTTCGAGAAAATTCAAAGTCTGAAGAAGATGATGGCTGAAAAGTTTTCCATGAAAGATTTGGAAGCGGCCAAACAAATTTTGGGCATGAAGATCGTTTGAGATAGAAAGCAGCGGATGCTGTGGTTATCGCAAAGCGACTATATCGAGGAGGTTTTAAAGCGGTTCAACATGGACAAGTCAAAACCGGTGAGTACGCATTTAGCAAAACATTTCAAACTCATGAAAGAGTTTTGCCCGACAACTCAAGAGCAGAAAGACGAGATGGTAAGAGTGCCTTATGCTTCTGCGGTGGGGAGTTTAATGTATGCAATGGTGAGACGAGACCAGATATTGCACATGCAGTGGGAGTTGTGAGCCGGTATATGCAAAACCCGGGGAAGGAACATTGGAATGCGGTGAAGTGGATTTTGAGGTATCTTAGGGGTACGTCTAGTCATATGCTTCGGGGGCGACTCTCTAATGGTGCAAGGTTACGTTGATGCGGACTACTCAGGTGATCGAGATAGTGGAAAGAGCACAACGGGTTACGTATTTACAGTTGAGGGAACATCGGTAAGTTGGATATCTCAACTGCAAGAGGTGGTAGCATTGTCAACTACGGAGGCTGAGTACGTGGCGATCACGGAAGCCAGCAAAAAGATGATATGGCTACAAGGGTTACTCGAAGAGTTGAGTAAGAAGCAAGACTTCAATACCTTATGGAGCGACAGCCAAAATGCAATACATTTGGCAAAGAATGCAGCATATCATTCTCGGACGAAGCATATCAAGGTGCGGTACCACTTCATACGCATGGCGTTAGAAGATGGTGAGTTGACACTGCAGAAGATCGCGGGAGAAAAGAATCCGGCGGATATGTTCACCAAAATAATAGACAGAGATAAGCTGAATCTCTGTTGCAGATTGGTGAATCTCTCCATGAAAATTTAATGAGGAGAGAGCAGCAGCGGAATCGTGTGAAGTTTACTAGTGCTGAGAATCAAGCCAAAAAATTACTCCAAGTGGGACGATATCGAGATTGTGATGAATTTGCATCAAGGTGGAGTTTGTTGAAAATTGATGCAAATTAAAGTCTATGTGCCACCTTTTGACATGCATGACATTGTTAGGTGATGACAATGATAGGTGGTGACTTTATTAGGTGCTACTTTTGACATCCATGACATTGTTAGGTGATGACAATGATAGGTGGTGACTTTGTTAGATAGTGATATTGTCCTAGATGCTATAAAAGCACATCTTATGAGTGAGGCATTTTGTATCCATCACAAGTATCATCACAATAGGCAAAGGCCAAGAGAGATTTGTATAGAGAGATTTGAGAGAAATCTCCTAGGGTTGTTCTTGTGTGTAAACTTGATTCAAGTATAGTAGACGTTTGCATATTTCGCTCTGCCGGAGACTAGCCATACGGTGGGTGAAGCTCGTTAACAAATCTATCTTGTTTGTGATTGATTGTTTTCTTATTCCTGCACTTTAATTTATATTGTCTTTCGTCGTTTAATTGCGTGATTATATTTTTGCGTGATTTGGGTTTTGTCGCGAGCACTGTTCCGTGGATCGACTCTCCCTCCCAACACTTATTAAGGTAGCTAAGGAGTATGCAGTGAAGCTGACTATGTTTCATGGTAGAGGAGGAAGTGTTGGGAGAGGAAGGGGCCCGACTCATCTTGCTATTCTGTCTCAACCTCCGGATACAATTCATGGATCGCTTCGTGTGACTGTTCAAGGTGAAGTCATCGAGCGGTCTTTTGGAGAGGAGCATCTTTGCTTTAGGACGCTTCAGCGTTTAATGGCCGCTACTCTTGAGCAGGGGATGCACCGACCAATTTCACCGAAGCCTGAGCGGCGTGTGCTCATGGATGAGATGGCTGTCGTTGCCACTAAGGAATATCGATCCATTGTGTTCCAAGAACCACGTTTTGTGGAATACTTCCGTCTCGTAGGTGGTTTGAAACTAGAAGAAGTTAATTCCTTGTTTGTTCTTTTAATATTAGACCTATCAAAACGGCTAATACGCCTCTCCAAGTCCCTGCCAATTCATCAAAACTATGAACTTCGAAATTGTGGTTAGGTTGAAAAATATTATCTTATATTCTAACACGCCCCTGCATGTCATTTGCCTTTTTTATCTGTAGGCCTAAGCATATAGGCTTTTGGCCATAATATTCTGGGTTGAATCCGGATTATTTCATTATAATTTTTTTATACAAAAATGTGCATCTGATGAGATTTGAATATGGATTGCTCTGATAGCCGTACGAGTTTAGCATCACTGTACCAAAATTCTGAAGTTATGTTCAGGGTTAAGGATCACGATCTGATGATCTAATAATGCCAATCTTTATTTCAGGCCACACCTGAGCTGGAATATGGGAGAATGAACATCGGTAGTAGGCCATCGAAAAGGAAGCCCAGTGGAGGCATTGAATCATTACGTGCGATTCCATGGATCTTTGCATGGACTCAAACGAGGTTTCATCTTCCTGTATGGCTTGGATTTGGCGCAGCTTTCAAGTATGTGATGAAAAAGGATATCAGGAATCTGCATATTCTTTAGAGTCACTATCGACTTGGTTGAAATGGTTTTCGCTAAGGGAGACCCCGGCATAGCTTCTTTGTACGATAAATTGCTGGTTTCTGAAGACTTGTGGTCATTTGGAGAGCGTCTCAGGACAAACTATGAGGAGACAAAAGCTCTTCTTCTTCAGGTGAATTTCTTTCTTTTTCTTTTTCACATTTTAAATATTTAAAACATGGAGAGGAAACTTGTCGGCACGCCTATAAAAATTGTTTCTCTTTCTATTATTAGTATTTCTATGCATTCAACTAGATGCTAAGCCGTATAATATATTTTTAGCTCATGCATTGGACTGTTATTCCTGTTTTCATCAATGATCATAATGTAATCGCATATAAAACCATGCACCTATAAACATCCCTTCTTTAAGTTAAATCGTTGGTTTTTTGTTGTTTAGGTTGCTAGTCACAAAGATCTTCTTGAAGGGGATCCTTACTTGAAACAAAGGCTCAAACTCCGTGACTCGTACATTACAAAGCTCAATGTTTGCCAAGCTTACACGCTGAAGAGGATAAGGGACCCGAGTTTCCAAGTGAAGCCAAGACCTCATCTTTCAAGAGACTACTCGGTTCGAAGCAAGCCAGCTGCAGAGTTGGTGAAGCTGAACCCGACAAGCGAGTACGCTCCCGGGCTCGAAGACACCCTGATTCTGACCATGAAGGGTATTGCTGCTGGAATGCAAAATACCGGTTAAGGTTAAGTCGAGCCGCAATCTGAAAAGTTTGTCGTATCAGCATTGTTTTATGTTTTTTGTACTTTTAATTGAAGAATATTTGGGCATTTTATTGTTGCATATGCCACCATTCTCAAACTAGTGATTTGAGAGAGTACATTTCGGCTCCCAGTCTAAAGTTATGAATAAAGAGAAAAAGCATACACTGCTTACTATCTGTGCCCAGTTAAATATTTATGTTCAAGAACGGTTTTGATGGTAATATTTTTATTTTCTCAGTTCTATAAAATGTTGAGAAGTATGCAGCTAATGTGATCAGCTGAGCAAATGAAGTGACAAGGCTCTATATATGAGTTGTGAAAATGTGATATGTTCGTCACCTAAGGTTGCCATATTTTATTCTTCGCTGATTTAGCATTTAAGAAAGAATGAAGATTAAATTAAAGAAAAATTAAAGGAAATGATATTGATTCTTTATTTCGCTAAAGAAATGAAAGCACTCTTCCAACTGCTAATCTATCACTTGAATTAGGTTACTATTATGTTAACTAATCTTCTTATTATAAGAAGCGAAACTCTTCCTTCCTACAAGGAATGCATGCGGCCACTTCCCATCCTGGAGAGCTCCTGGGGTTCGAACCCAGAGTTCTTTTCTGCAGAAAATTAGCAATATTTGCGATTAAGACTGCGGCATTCTTTTATTATTACCTAATTTTTTATTAATCATTTCCTGCAAGGAATTAGACTAAGCTTATTGTTGTGCAGGATGTATATGCATATTTTTTGGATGTAGGTGCTCCTTTCGAGTATCTCAAGGAATTTCTTTTTCAGACCATCACTCCTTTTAGCCGTATTTCGAGAAGATGCTAATAATCTGGTAAATGTGTGTACATATAAGTTAGTACTTTAGGCTTGTGATTGGGTTATAAATGAATATCGGAAATATGCTTGCTTTTTTGACATCAATAGTAAAATGCAATTTCTCAATAGTTAGAATATTATTGTTTCTCCTTTTTTTAGCTATAATATACGTACTTGGGTAAGCTCATGCCTTTCAGGGGGGCAAAATGCTGTATTGCTGGTGTATTGTGATGCAAAAGTGAAAGCATTTAATGAATTTCATTTTCAGATTATATTCAGGATTTGTGTTTGTTAGATAAATGAAGACATTTTATTCCCCTTCTATTTGAGCAAAACATGCATACATTTCTCTGTTTAGTTGTCTATTGAATTCTTTGGTCTAATTTATCTGTAGACAAGGTTGGGGTACACGAATCGATTTGCAGGACTTCCATTTTCTAGCTATTGAGTAAGAATTGCTAAATTTTTTGCATAGTTGACGTTGCTTTTGATTATTCGCCATGTACTAATGGTTATAATTGCAATGTTTTAGTGCCCTTGTATTTTTTAATGAGAATTGAAACAAAAAAATTCTCTCCGGTTTTTGAGAATTTACAGCCATTTTTTTTTGCTTTGGAAAGTTCCCAATGTAAACACATGTGGATACATTATACAAGATTCACAGATAATGCGTTCGAAATATATTATCTAGTAAAATCATTTAATAAAATATGCCAAAAGATTATTTTGTATGCGGGGCACCATTTTTTTTAATTCAGAAAATAATGTAAGGGGAAAATTTATTCACTCTTCTCAAAAAGGTAAAGCTACATATCCACGCATCACCGCAACTACTAGAAAAAAAGAAATTCATGATTTAATCATGTTCTTACTTTTCACACAAAAGATCGAAAAATATGAAGAGGTGGTGCACCACTTCTATAGGTTATATACCATACTAAAATGCATTCATTATTTTCCTATATTACACAAGTGAAACTTTTTACATTTTGAAACCTGTTTACTCCTTTAAGCCCTCCGAAAATATTTTCATTTAATTCGTTATTTGTTGAGAAATGAAAGAGCGCTTGTTATTGTAATTGTACAACTTCGTAGTTTTCTTTTGGATAACTTGCTTCATAGTAGCATTCTGACTGGAAAATGGTAAAGGATGATGACAATGATAACTGATGACTATGATAACGCAACTTCATCAAGCCACCGATTTCACCATTGTGTTCCAAAAGAATGCCCTCTCAAAGAAAATGTATATATTTACCTGTTTTTCCGATGGCCTATGCCAATGTAATCATCTGGATCCCTTTAGAGATGGAAATGTTTCAACATGACTATAATTGTAGCGCCTTCCTTTTCTCGTCATGAAATCGTATTCTTGTTTTTATGATACGAACTTGTTTACTAGTTGAAAACCAGGCATGCCTTGGACATGCAATAAGCAAACATAAGGGTAACGAACAGCTTTGGCATCGCAAAGGAATATAAATGTTTACAAGAATATAACAGCTTTGGTATTCGATGTTTGTATCATAACAGCCTATGCACTTATCTGAAGAACAAGAAAGAGCCCATACAAAACTCAACTTTCAGTCATGCTCAATATCAAAGGAAAAAACGCTAAATACACAATTTGTCCTGTAAATTTGAGAGCTCCTCAAGTTGCACAAAATTTATACCTCTTTCCCTAATAGTTAATAAAAATTCAATTTCAGCATCTATACCTGTAACCATTCAACGGCATCTGTCCTAGAACCAATGTTTAAGAAAGCGGCTACACAATCCAAACGCCCAGCTTTGCTGGGCATAGGTGAGGATTGAAAAATGCACGATTCATCAGGTGAAAAAATATAGGAGTCGGAAGTGGAACACACAAGTGACCCATAGAGATTGAGATTTGGTGTTCTGTTTCAGTTTTGGGAAAGGTACAAGGTAAATATCATCTGTTCACAACAGTTACAGCTTGGAACCTAAAACTCTGGGAGTCGTGGATTCAACAATTCCATTATCAGCCTGAGACTTTACACTTCACATACTCAGAATGCCTATTATTTTCTGGAAACTAACATAAACATTACCCCTAAATTCTATATTAATTCGTAGTTACGGTAAAGAAAAAAATCGGTTGCATAACACTCGTTACCTAAAACCTAAATGTCCAAATTCAACAACAATTTCACTAGAATCCTGAAGAATTTCAACCCGCCACATCAGAATGCCTGTTAGTTTTCTAGGAAAACCCTACGCCCAAGTTTCGTTGGTTCTTATATTAATTCTTACTTTGGGCAACATATAATTGTTTAGCTTAAACACTCCTCGTATTGTACTATCATACAGCTTGCAAGCACATGCAATATGCAAGACAGCATTCCTCTTCAAGCTGGGTTAACAGACCATGCAAAACACATGAACAGTATGATCGATAAGTTCATCATAATATATATATTTAAGAATTAAAAACAAAACTCAATCCACAATAAATGTAGACGAATCACTACACACATCCACCACCTACGAGAATATAGCAAATTATGCACTTCAATGACGGCGAAGAAAGAAGCATAAATTCACTAATTCTGGAAAACTAAAGAATTCAAAACTTCGCTAAAAAACAGAAAATAAGGGGTATGATTAATGGAAACCAAGATCAAAGCACTACTAACAAACTACTGTAGAGGCGACCTTGGAACAACTTCTAAACTTGAGTGTATCTGACAATGCCAACATCAGGTGTCCGAATATCATCAACTGATCAACCATGAATTGGCTGCTAAATCAGATATCAATTGCTGCAGCTACCATGTATATACAACATAGAATAATCAAGAAACCAAAACATAAAATGAATTTTTAAAAAGAAGAAGAAGAAACATTACATGGTAAAATTATAGGTTCTTATGAAATACCAAGCCTGAAAGACCACAAAGTTCTGTTCTCCTAGCAGTACCAGACACAAGTCTTAATAAGCAAAACTAATAGCCTCCATAACAGAACAATATCACATATAAAAACGCAATACGCTAATGCGTAAAAACTCAAAACTAATGAAGAAAAAAAGCAGCAAATTTTACCCTCAGGAAACGGCATCAGCAACCTCTTCCTCTGCCCGGTCCTCGTCCACAGCACCACCGTTAGCTTCGGCCTCAGCAACCGCATCCATAACCTTCTCCGCATCCTCCTCAGCCGGCGGCTGCACCTGCTCCTCCTCTGGAAGTGGCTCCTCCACATAATCATTCTCAAACGCATCCGCAGGCACCTCATAGATCCTCACCTGCGGCTTCATCGGGTCCTTCACAAGCACATACTTACCCTCACTAAGCTTCATGGAAAGATCCACAATCGACTTCACAATCCCCCACATGTTCGAAGTGTTCAGATTGATCTGCGCCGCAAACTCTTTAGGCTTATACCCGACGACGCTCAGTATGGTATGGTTAAAATGATCCCTGGGATGAACCCTCGATACATAGCCTAACTTCATCATGTCGGCGCTGGCAAGCAAAGCTTGAGCAGTCCATTTCGCAAGCTTGTTCCCGTTGTTCTTAAGCTCGGTGGCGAGCACAGCTCCTCTTTGGGTTTCAAGCTTCTGCCTCCAGTCGACACCGGTATATTTCGGATCAAACTCGTTAAGGGCATTGAGTGTAAAGAAGGATCTTTGCCCCTTAACATCGGAAACGGCATGGACCTCGCACCTAGCGACCAAATACATGTCCTCATCAAGCTTCCATCGACGATAACGGTACCCAACGGAAGCGGCCTCTTCTCCTTCAGAAGCGAATGGGTTGGGCTCCTCGAACGCCACCTTATTCCCGTCTCTAACAAGGACCTGCTGCGAAAAGTTCTGGTTGATGTAGGTGGCCTCGATGGCAAGCGAGTGTGCAGAGTTTATGTCCTCCTTGGCATCGGGCAGGATCTCCTGCGAGGTCTCGTTGACTGACAAGAGGTCCAGCTGGGACCCGTCTCGCTTGTCGAAGAAGAGCTTGTTCCCGACCCTCTGGATCACGATGTCCCATGAGTAGACCGACCTCGGGGCGCACATCAGCGCGGAGAGTATGGCGTCGGTGGCAAAGACGGTGGCTTTGTCCTCGTTGGCCAGCCTGCGGATCACGGGATCGTCGGTGGTGGTGACCTTGAAGAAGTTCCTGGACTTGAACCTCTCGAGGCGGCGGTCGCTCTTGGGGTTGAGGCGGTCGAAGGAGCGGTCGTAGAACTCGAGGGCCCCGCAGACGAGGAGGTCCTCCGGCTGGTCGGCGACGGAGAAGGAGAGCTTGGTGAAGGTGGAGAAGGGGATCTGTTCGAGCATGGTCCATTCGGGCTGGATGTCGACGCTGGACTTGAGGGTTGGGGAGTCGCGGCGGTTGTGGTGGTGGTGGTGGGCGTGGGAGTTGGGGTTGTTCTGGTTGGACGACCGGTGATGCTGGTGGTAGAGGCGCTCGCGGCGGGCACGCTCCTTCTCGGCCTCGCGCTTCTTGGCCTCCACCTCCTCGTCGCGGCGCTGGGGGAGCTGGGGGCGGTTCTGGAAGCGCCAGCGGGGGCCGAACTTTGGGCGGGGAGGGGGCTTGCCGTCGACGAGGCGGAAGGAGGCTTCGTCGGCGGCGGAGGAGGGATCAAGGTCGAGGTCGAGGGTGAAGTCGAAGGCGGAGGAGGAGTCGCGGGCTTTGGAGCGGGCGGCGGCGTTAGGGTTGTTGGGGAAGTTGGGGTTGTTATTGCGGGTGAAGTCGGCGATGCGGCCAAGCTTGTCGGAGCGGGAGAAGGGGGCGAAGGGGATGTGCGCCGCAGCCGTCGGGGTCTCCGGTGGGCCCCAGCCGTCGGGGTTGAATGGTACGACGCCGATCTCGAACGCCATGGGATGGGATGGGATGGGATGGGGAATTCTTTGAGCTGCGAGGGTTTTTGTTGGAGATTGATCGAAGTGAAAGGGGTGGGGTGGGGTGCGGCGCGGCGCGGCGGAGGAATGAATCTATTAGGTCTAGGGTTATCTAGGGTTTCGTTTTGAATTGGGCCCTTCCTTACCAATTGGGCCGGCCTTCAACACCTCTAGCATTTTCGATTTTTTATTTTTTATAACTGGTGATTAATGGCACTGTATACGCCGCCGCATTCTCAACCAGACTAATTTATAACCTTTTTCTTCCATTTTCACTGCAGCCAATCACTGTAACAATGTCCTAATCAACGGATTACCTCTCTTCAACCGTCAACATTTTTCACTTTGCAATTCGCCAGCAAAAACGTTACCGTTCAGAATACGGAAATTATCGCTTCTAGAAATAGCCTCAATACCGACGGCATCCGCTATGTCCAGCAGAGTTACAATTTTGATAGCAATCATTATGACAAGCGATGACTGCGTTTTGTTAGGCCATGACAGCACAAATGTTAACATCTATCAAGCCAAATGCGGAACTGAAACATGAAATAAGGTAATTAAATATAATTAGTGTTTTGAAACAACCAATAAAAAAATTACTGAAAATAGAAAATATTCTATTTAAACAAAATATTTTTTCAAGGGTTTATTATGAAAAAAGAATTACTTTTACAATTACACTTTTCTAAACGAATCTTATCGTGATTCCATAAGCTTTTAGGAATATATATAACGAAAAAACGTTTTCTCATAAATAATACTACTATTAAAATACAAATATTTTACAGGAAAGTGCTTCTTTATTCACATTTAATGTTAAAATCAGCCTTAGAAGTTATATATTTTTCACAAATGTTTTATATAGAACTAAATGCTTTTTTACAAAAATTATATTATGAAATATATAACTTTTTTTTATTCCAGGTACATAGCATGAACATCCTGTGTAGTAATTGTCACACCGCATATAAAGGTCGACAATATGAAATTCTATGTGGTAGACATGGAAGATCATTTGAAAAGTTTGCATTAAGGATTACATTGGTTACCCTTTAATTCAACACCATCACATTAAATTTTGATTGATATTATGTAGCATTTGGAGCTTAGCAGAATCATTAGAAGAGGCTGGAGTATGTAAAGTGACGGTGAAAAGAGCGTTAATAATAGGTACCATAAATGGGTTTCGTATCAAATCATACGGACGAGCCAGTAACGGGTTTGTTAATGGAGTATCATTCCGACAGTCTATCATGAGAAATATTGAGAATTCTATCTTTATCCATCAAAATTATTGCTCTTGCAAATCAAATTGTTCCCAAAATGTAAGAAAAATAACATCTAAATAATCCAAGTGTAATTTATTCTTCTACAACTGATTAACTTCATTAATTTTGTTTTTGTCATTGCTGAGCTCAGGCATTAGAATTAGGCAGCAATGTTGAGTTCAGCTAAGTGCAAGGAACCTCAGCAACACCAATTGCCGTAAAATTGGATTGTAGCCCAAAACAACCATGCATTGGCATCAAATTAAAGGATATAAATTAAGCTTGCATATGGAAATGAAAGAGCTCAATCATTTTGTAGAAATGCCCCATGGAAGCCAATGGAGGTCTGAATCCCCCTCAAATGTTATTCTTCGTCGATCTTGCTACCAGCGGTGCTGAACGGTTGAGATTTGAGATGAGGGTTGAGCATGTGGATCTTAATGGATTGTAACACCCTACTTCATTTATACCATATTTGATTTGGATATTTTCCTAATTTTGCGACAGTTTTCTTGTTTAGTGTCATGCCCCGCTTCTCAAAATACGAAATACGAGGGGTTGACAAGGCCAGCCATGCGCCTACGGTCGAGAAAATATCCTTCCGTAATCACACTTCGGCTTCTAGCTTTACGTGGTAACCAGTAATCAATGCACAGGTAATGAGAAATGCAGTAACTAAATCAAAACAAGTACAAAGGAACTAACCAGAAAGAGATCAAAAGGGTATAGCCCTGAGTAGCTGATCGAGATGTCCGCGATATCCTCGAGGTACTGTCGGGTCCTGGTCCAGATTAGATCAACTTCTCACTCTGAGCATGCATACTCAGGTCGTCAGAGCGACGCGATAGCAATATATATATAAATGCAAGTGGTAACTCGAACAGTGATAATAGATATATGACAGTAAATCAAGATAGTAAAGATGTGAACAGGGAGTAACCAATGCGGTGTCTAATAGAGCAGGTGAACAGTAAAGCAGTAAAATAGTATGTCAGGTGTGTCAATACAGTAAGTAATGCATATCAATGTCACTATCTCTATCAGTCTCTAAGTCTCACTGTACAGGTCACTAAGCCTATCGCCAGTCCAAGTATGGGAGTCAACCACTTGTGAGTGTCCTCCACCCAATGGTAGGACCCAAGGGCAAGGGACCACGGGCCCAAAATATAACTCACGGGAATAATCATGTAATATCCCTGTAAATCTCCATATATCTCCATATATATATATGCCGGCATGGGACTCCCGATATTCTGTTGAACTCACACTCAAACTACCCCACACCCCGTGGTCTACATCAAACGCCAACCATAATCTCAAATACCGGTCGGTCCATGACAAGTCTGCGCGAGAACTGGAGACAAGATCTCCATTAAACACGTCCCGACTGATACCCAAGATAAATAGACAGTGTCTGGTACCTTACCTGTGACACCCATACAAGTGCTTCCATAAGTGTCTCATACCACTTATAGTCGCACTTATACGCGTCCTACAGACGTCGACAATGCAGTAAATCGATAGGGTCCACTGATTGTGTACAAGTACGTGTCACTTTCACTTATCCATTCATGCACGAACACTAACGTACTTGCCACAATCACCACTGATACCTAACACTGGGTAATGCACATGATCACTAGGTTACCAATGCAATGACATATATAGATGTGATGAGAAAATAGTATGTAAGGCATGATTAAGATGTCATATGTCAGTATCCTACCACTTGCATAATTTATCATAAATCATACATACCAAATTTAGCGAAACAATGAACAGGAGATAAGTAGTATGTTGATTATCTATCCAGCAAATTTTGTTTCACGTCAATCGGGTTTCAGGATCACTAGATATGGCCATTTCATTTTAACCGTTCACTGCTGGAAATCCTGTTTCAGAATCGGAAGTCCGTTTCGCAACGTATTTTAATCCTAGTTGGGACCAGAATTTAGCGACGCTATAGTTGAATGAAATCTAGGGTTTTCAATAAGGTTTTCAACGCAATAGACGGATTCTCAATCGCGTCTGTACATCAAAAGTTATGCACTGTTCAACACTAGGGTATCAGTTCTGGTTCTGTTTGGGACTGCTATACGCCCCGATCTTTTAAATTGCATTTTAAATAGTAAACGACAATGAAACAGGGTGAAATCACTTGCGTTATTTATTTAACAGATTCATCTTCAATAATGTGTAGGGTTCCGCAACATACGAGTTCAGGAAACAAAGTAGTAAATATTACGGGACAGAAAACAATAACCAGAGTTGCTCTGGACTGCAGTCCAGAGCCGCTCTCCGAACCAAGTCTCGCCATCATACCAATACAGAAACAATTAAGAACTTGCATAGGGTTACAGGTATTCGAGTCAGCTTCGATTTGAGCCCTCGAACGCATCATTTTAATATGTACAAAATTTATGACGATTTTAACAATTTTCAGATGCGGGGAATTTCCCAGTTTTTACGGTTGTATTTGGGGGTGATCATTTAAGTTGTTAACAGTCATATTTTTCAGTGACATTTCTACACAAGGTTCATTGTCGGACGGGCCACAATATGCAAACAAGTTCCGTCAAATTAAGGAAAGTGTTTCATTCAGATCTTGCGTCGAACACTTATGTTATATAAGGTTTTCATGAAACACAAATGGGGAATTAATGCGGTTTGATTTATAACGGGAATAATATATCATGTAGCAAGTAGGGTACTTGCCTGGAGATGCTTTGGCGATGCACGGCAGCGGCAACGGTACGAACGCGCGACGGACGGCGCGGTTTGGATTCACGGCATCGGCTCGCGTTCGGGTTCGACGTCGGAGTTGTCCGGAGATGTCTCGTGCTCGCAGGAAGCGGAGGGGGTGCTCTGTGGATCTCTGTGAGTGCGCTGGGGTCGACGATGGTCGGCGGTGGGCAGCAGTAAGGGTGTTTGGATGTGTGTTGGAGCTTGGTGGGTTTTGAAGATAGAGGGGCAGTGGGGCTTGGGCTTGGAGGTGACGGTGATGATGCTGATGACGAGGAGGGTGCGGGGGAGTCGACGAGGTGCAGTGGGGCTTTCCGGTAAGAGGGTGCAGAGGCTCGAGCTTGGGTGCAGTGAGCTCGGCTTGGGTGTGCAGGGGGCTCGGTAGTTGAAGATGGTAGAGGAGCGTAGGGAGTGGGCTCTGTTGATGGAGGAGGAGGAAGGGAAGAAGGGTGAGAAGTATGAGGGGGCGTAGTCGTCGTCGCCGTCGAGGGCAGCGGGGCGCAGGGGCTCGACAGTGGGTTCTGTAGGGAGAGAGAGGAGAGTTTGGGAGAGAGTGTGAGGGAGAGAGGAGGAAGAGGTAGAGGAACGGGGGTGATTTCGAGATGGGTGCGCGGCGTGGGCGACGAGCGCGGCGACGTAGGCGCAAGGGGTGCGACGTGGATGTTAGTGTTTATGCCTTAGAAGGCCATTACTGTATCATACTAGTTTGTATATTACTTAATGGAAGCTTGGGATGTTCACATGTATATAACAGTCTTGCTAAACATGGTAGTATGCTACTTGGTTTTTCTATCTTAATATGTGAGTGTACGTATTGATAGAGCTCTTAGGATCTTGCTTGTCTACCAGCGTTGTGATGGCAGTCACACTAGTGGGGGCTGGGTAGTCTACAAGCACATCCTTATACTGGTCCCTGGTCGTTGGATTATCGAGACAGAGCATCGATACTCCGGAGTAGACTGGTGTGTACGCTTCTCATCCCAGTTGGGGAGATGGTCTGTCCCACAGCCGTCAGTACGTCGTACTGGAGATAGTATGCAGGTGCTCGTTAGGTTACGGGTACACCGGACAGGACTCACAGGGAACTGTTGGTTGGTTTGATACCAGTCGTCAGTGAGCAGTTCCCAGGTGACATGAGTACAGCTGTAACATTTTCAAAAATATAAAATATTAATTTTGGGAATTTTTATAATTTAATATTATTTTATTGATTATTTTAATATTAAATGCAAATAAATAGGAAAAATGTTAGAAAAAATTATGAAAAATTATGGAAAATTCTAAAATAGGGTTAATTAGTGGATTATGGCATTTTTAAGTTTTTGTGATTAGTTTGACAATAATTTAGTGCTAATCGCGATTAAAATCGCTAATCGGGTTTTTTGGCAATTTTGTGCAAAACTTGCACATATCACTTTTTCTACACTTGTGCATTTTTCTAGCCATGGTTTTCTTTTGGGATTACTATTGATGTGAGAAGGTTTGGATTTTAAAAGAAAAGGAAAAGAAAGGAAAATATAATGATGAGGGTAGGTGAGAGAGAGAAGTGGACTTTGACTTAGCATACTTAGCCATTCTCCTCGTTTTCTGTGCACAGCCCCTGTTCCTCTAGTGTTGACCCAGGGTATTTCTAGTTTTGACAGATTCTATCTAGGGTGAAATCTGGGACATATATCCTAAGTTGCTATTTTGGATTCGTGTTTCCGTATTCCGTATTTTTGATTCTGAAATGGTGGAATGTGTTTTGCCTCGACTAATTGTCGTTTATACGACGATGTAGAGGATTTATTGATGGTTTTGAAGGCGTGCTATAGGTTCTCACCTATAGGCCCCCTTATCGTATCGTTTTGGATTTCATGCGCCGTTTTAGATTGGATTTGGTTTTAATGCGCATATACGATATTTTGATGTGTAGGTACCCATGAAGACTTCGGGACGACAAGCAAATACGTGGTGACGTCCGCAATTGGTGATGCAAGGTGAGTAGATTATATCTACAGGGGGAAGTCGGGTGGATGGCGTATAGCACCCCCGCAGTCCGTAGATAGATTACTATGTAGTTTATTGTGATATTAGGTGTATTGTGGATTATGTAGGGTTAGAAGTGACTAGTGTAGTTCATAGTCGCGAACCCTAGGGTAGAATTACACCTACACACACACCCTTGCTTATCACTTGTACTTGCACTGTGATTGATGATATGTGATGACTTTGGAGATGAGTCGATGATGTGGGCTGGGTGCCCTGGGATCGGTGATTTTATACGATTCATATGTGGGATATGACTTGTGATTCTTGCGGGCTTGGGATATGTGTTTACCCCCGCATGCATACTTACTGAGGTTACCGTTTTGTACTAGACATAGAGTAGTACTCCAGACTATATGATCTGACGATGGTGATATCTGTTATGTGATGAGACAGTGAGATACTGACCCCTACCCAGCTATGGGGATGCCGTACGATGATTTACCGTACGAGCCGATATTGATGATAGATCCGTACTCATAACTCGAGGATATCTTATGATATGACATTGAGGCGAGATCACCGACTATATACTTTTATACATGTATCGACTCAGATTTAGGTGGTTTCCACACCTACCCCTCCTGATTGACCGGATACTTAGATGTAGTTTGCATAGTAGATACTTCACTGTGGTGTTGACTACTAGATATCTGCATTTTCCTGCTATTCGCATTGCTGGCATATGTTCATTGTTATATTATTATCATGCTGTTAGGACACCAGCACCATTATCGATGATGCGTATGTTTCACGTACACTATTTGCCGGCTCACACACTTCATCATCGATAATTGCCATGCCACTACACTGTAGTACTGTTGCATTCATGATATGATTACTGCTTGGCATATTGTTCACATGTACCTGTACACAAACATAGATGATTCTGACTTGATTGAGATTGAGGACCGCAAGATATTCTTTAAACTGATTCATTCTAAAGGAGCGGTTCCTCCCGACATATGTACATTACTATTCCATGTTGCATGATTTCCGATATGATTATCTCTCTTTACATGTCGCATACATCATGGATTGATTGCATAGCACATTGCATTGGATTTACTTCTTGATGTGGATTTTCATGTGATTTCTGATTTTGAGGACCGTGGGATTATTTAAGAAAAGATGTTCTTTTATGAAAACCCGGTACCTCGTGATATGATATTTGGGTGCGTCCACCACGCGTTTTCTCGGTGCTGAGACGTGTGCTTGAAACCCGATTCGAGGAGTGATGATCCGTTTGCGGGTTCGTGGTGGGCCCGGTATGGTTCCCCTCGGCGAGATGATCGATGGGTTATGCCGATTGAGCCTGGAGGCGGGCGAGTACCTACCGGTGATTGTATTTGAGCTCGGCGGATATCCGGGGGATACCGCCTGGAGCCGAGAGATGGGCGTACTGCCGGGGGCCGACGGGCCGCTACCGCAGACGGAGCCCAGAGATGGACATGGGTTGACTCGTGCTGCCGGGGCCGAGGGCCGATACCGCAGACGGAGCCCCATATGGATGAGGATTTACGTGTCGATGCTTGGCACGGGTTTCATGATGTTTTCCATGATATTGTTTATATCCTCATACTTGCATACATGATGCTTACTGTCAGTGGGTGACAGGTGGACGGGTTCCACATATATACAGACATGGATCATATACAGACTGGATTTACACTTGTCATACTTCATTTGTATATATAACAGGGTATGAGGGCGCTGTTATATATACCCTTACACCAATATTAGTGGTATGGGACGCTAATATATGTGTATTGATATCATTGATATTTCATCATACTTACCTCATGCAGGCATACCTTACACTGATGACATGTTATTACCTGAGTACCTGGCACTACATACATGATTAGATGTTACCTTGCCACCTTATTACACTCAGATGCATTCATGTGGATTGTATTACTGATCGTTGACTTAGGTTTATGTCTTGCATTCGGTTTCTGCTTGTAGATATTTCTATTCACGAGTTGGCAACTCACCCCCGTTGTGCCACAGTCCTTGCAGGTTCTGCCGTACAGGTTTCATTGCGGCATTTCTGGCACACTACCTTCTTGCGGGTGATTTGCTTTGGTAGGTGGATTCTTTCGCATCAAGAATCACCATTTTATTCATGTATTTCATTGTATCTAGAAATTGTCCATCAACCAAAAACTTGTATATTCTTTCAGACTTAGAGACAGTGTGGTATTATTCGACCTTAGAGTCGCGCTTAGTAGTATTGCGGTTTTCTTGCTGCTTTTTGAGCTTTCCTTGATTTTGATCCTCGCCACTTGGCGTTGTATATTATCATATCATCGTGTGGTTGTGACCGTCGATTGACGAAGAGCTAGCTCCCGCTTGGGGATGCCTTTATCATTTTATATATTGTTATTCATGTTGTACCCCATTCGGGGCCAGTTTTACAAGAGAAACTCTGCCGAAAATTTTAGAAAAGACCGTACGGTTTTCAAATGCACATTCGGCTTAGTTATTTAAAAACCTTGATTTCAAACATGTTTTTCTTCACTTCTTTAAACCAGTTTTCTTTACTTATTCTCAAAAATGGTTTTAGATTTCTGGGCTTTTGGCTTACTTGGATCAGATGGAGTCCTATAGACTTCATATGGTTCAAGGGCCAGTCACGTGCTCTTTCGGGTCGTGACAAAGTTGGTATCAGAGCGCTAGGTTGACCTTGGTTCGAGTCTAAGTTTGACTATGTGGAGCCTAGGGAGTTGTTTATGTACGGAACTTAGGCTTGACCTTACGGAACTTAGACTTGGTCGAGGGGGTGTAAACCCGAACTTTCGTCGTTTTAGGATGACCCTTGGTTGATGGATTTGGTGACTAAAGTAGAGTGACGTACCGTTGGTATGTTCCGCGGCATACTTACGACACGCCACTCCGCTTAAGGAACCTTAGGATGTACATACTTTCGAGATCAGTGATTCTCTTTATATCCAGGATTATTCATCCATTTGAGATCCCCGATTCTATTAGTTTCATGATCATACCTTCATTGATACTGTTCCTTCCTATGATCATGTATCCACTTTGGATCTGTTGTTTCCCTTCTTGCCACTGATGTGCTCTCTTTGATACTCGATTGAGATTCCTGTCACCGTGTTTGAGCACAGTTTGGGCTGCTGCTAGGGTTACGGCCGGTGTGAGCTCGTTTGGTACGAGGGCCGACCTTTGTGTTTTCTGGTGACATGGGAACGTCTCGAGTTAGTGTTGGTGATTGTGACCTCTAGTGGAGGCGAGTGCTTGGTCTTGCACCGGATGATCGGGCCTTTGTTAGAGCTGCCAGTTGAGAGAGGACTGTTGATGTACAGCATACCTCAGAGATGGTGATGTCACCTACCGTGCAGACAGATGGACCAGCTGTCGCTGAGATTGACAGGGTGTTGCTTTCGGAGCTTACGAGCTGAGATTGCCGGAGCTTTCAGGCAGTTATGCGACAGATGATAGCTAGTCTACCCGATTTGAGAGACGAAGGTGATTCGTCCGATTTTGCGCCAGAGCGGGCCCAGTTGAGTTGAAGATTTCCAGTGTGGAGAGTCTTACTCAGATCTAGAGCAGGCTGATTCAGAGATGACCGCTTATGTATTGCCTTTCCTGGAGGATTGAGGCGTTGTTCAGCGTACAGGCATATGAGCCAGTTGCTGCTGCAAATGATGAGATATCGCCCAGATGATTGGAGCTACTGCAGCATGAGCATGTTCTTAGAGAGATGATAGCGAGTTGCTAGTCACCGAGGATGGATGACTAGGACGCGTGGTGAGTTCGCTTACCCCGATGCGAGGTCATCAGGTGGATTGATTCCAGCTAGAGACGACTTCACACAGATTCGTTGAGAGTCGATTGAGACGATCGAATGTCAGGAGCCTATTTTCCAAGTTTAAAGTATACGGAAAGACATGCAGGTGATTCTATGGACCCTCTAGAAGAATGAAACCCTAACTCGACTTAATGACCGTGTGACAGCCTTGGAACCTTAGGGTTTACGGCGGTTCCGCGGCGCCATTAGTGAGGCTTGGGTTTGCCCTTCTACGGCTGGACCACCGACGCTGTGGCATGTACTCGATACTATTAAACTGTACCCGAGATGTGAGCTCTTGGGGGATTATGAGGATCTGACGAGTCGATCGGATGGTTCGACATCTTTCGGATATCGTGATGGGACACTGCTTGGGAGACTCCAGGTGCGAGCATAGCCGTCGGAGCGCAGTTCGTGCAGCCATGATGAGACGAGTCCGAATCAGTCGACACTGATGCAGAGTGAAGAAAAGAGTTCGCAAGATATTTCGACGAGATGACGTCCCACTCCGCCGACATCAGAGATGTTATACGCACCCAGAGGCGTGGTATATGGATATACCTTCCAGAAAGAAGCGCGATAGGTATGCAGCCGTTCCGGAATAAGCTTTAGCTTCAGCATTGGATGATGACTTCCGGGCATTTCGGCAGGATTGAGATTTGAGAAAGGAACCTCGGCAGGACCTTTCTGGAGTACGATACGAGAAGACCTAGACCAGGAGTGGTCGTGTTGCGCACACCCAGCAGGCCAGAGTTCGGCATTGTCGACGAGGTAGTTGACCAAGTTCGGATAAAGGAACTTACCCAGATGCGTTGCGAATGGATCAAGGACGGACGAGTGATGAGTATTCCTCCGATGGTTGGGACGTGTTTCCGAGGACCAGTTCGGCCTGACATCTGCTACAGAATGATGAAGCTACAGAGTACGCGATTTCGAGTCCGTGTGAGAGACTTCAGATTGACCGTGGCCGAGAGCAGTGCAGTGTATAGTAGCTTGGCGTGACGTCATAGTGGACGACGATGGAGACAAGTGGAACCAGAGGTTCGTGTGAGACACTGACGAGCTGTCATTGCTTCCCGTCGAAACTAGAGACCTGATATGCTTACAGAAACGTTGGGATGTGACCAATTTCCGAGAAATGTTGTGCTGAGGACACAGATGTCTTTCCAGCGAGAAGAGATAGTACAAGAGAGCCAGCCTCTGTACAGATCGGCATAGGCATGATTGGAAGAGACCTTGAGCAGGATTCCTTCCTGGACATTGCTGCAATGATGTTTGCACCCAGGATCAGATGTGTGACGTGCATTCAGATAGCCAGAGACCGACGTCAGTGATATGCTGCCTTACGAGTGGTCGTGAGGTTTGACCGAGAGGTGACCAGAAAAGTGCCAGAACGGAATCGTCCCCGTTAGCACACCTGACAGGGCCGATGAGCCGATTGACCGCGTGATAGGTAATCCGCAGAGAAGATAAGGACCTAGAGAGTCAGAAGACGCCAGACCGTGAGCAAGAGGCAGGTAGATATCCTGCGCTGCTAGCAGTGGATTACACTGACTCCTTCTCGACCTTGAAGGAGAAACTACCGAAGACGGTATTTATGATTTGTGATTTTGTGATTCGATTATCACGTATCCGTCATTTTGGATTTCGGTATTTTGGGCGTTCTATTTGCACGATCTAGTTTTGGTGACTGAGTTTCATGATATTGGTTTCATGCACCCACTGGATATTTATATATTTTGCGCAGAGTTTTCATGCATTTTAGTGTTAGGCTTTGATTCGTGCACGCTGATGCACACGGTTGTGAGATTTTCCTTGCGGTACCCTGATTTTGGTTTGAGCTGCATTATATCGTTGATTTTGACCCGGATTTTGATGGTTGATTTTTGCACTCCGTGCTGGCGATGTGCTTTATGCCTGTTCGGTGTTTGCTATTGGATTTCGTGATTTCCGTGCATGTTGAGTGCGCAGGGTTTAGATTTTCATTCGTGCACGATGGATGCACCGGTTTGGATTTTCGCGCATGTTGGGCGCATGTTTTTAGATACGATTTTGGTGCACGCCAGATGCGCTAAATCGGGATTCTTCGTGCATGTCACATGCACCTGATTTATTTTGCTGTCAGGCACATACGATGCCCATGACAGATGCTTCGTGCACACCCGTTGCACTTGGATGTTGTTTTGTGCACCTGTTTAGCACATATATGGATTTTTTTTTGATTTCAGTGCGCACCAGACGCACAGGATGGTGTTATGTTTAGATTGGATGTCTACATGTGTAGTTCCGATCCATATCATATCGGTTTTGTATTGGATTTGACATTGTGTTTTTTTTCATTGACTCCGATGATTGCGGGATGCTTGACGGAGTTTTGTTTTCGAGTTATCTGCTCAGTACCCTTGCGCATGCATTGCGCTGTGACGTTCTATGTGTTGATGATTTCGGAGCCCCGACGACTTTGGTTTATTACTGAGATGTTTTTGTATCTGGGGGTTTAAATTTAAAATTCGGGGACCGAATTTCTTTAAGGAGGGTAGATTGTAACATTTTCAAAAATATAAAATATTAATTTTGGGAATTTTTATAATTTAATATTATTTTATTGATTATTTTAATATTAAATGCAAATAAATAGGAAAAATGTTAGAAAAAATTATGAAAAATTATGGAAAATTCTAAAATAGGGTAAATTAGTGGATTATGGCATTTTTAAGTTTTTGTGATTAGTTTGACAATAATTTAGTGCTAATCGCGATTAAAATCGCTAATCGGGTTTTTTGGCAATTTTGTGCAAAACTTGCACATATCACTTTTTCTACACTTGTGCATTTTTCTAGCCATGGTTTTCTTTTGGGATTACTATTGATGTGAGAAGGTTTGGATTTTAAAAGAAAAGGAAAAGAAAGGAAAATATAATGATGAGGGTAGGTGAGAGAGAGAGGTGGACTTTGACTTAGCATACTTAGCCATTCTCCTCGTTTTCTGTGCACAGCCCCTGTTCCTCTAGTGTTGACCCAGGGTATTTCTAGTTTTGACAGATTCTATCTAGGGTGAAATCTGGGACATATATCCTAAGTTGCTATTTTGGATTCGTGTTTCCGTATTCCGTATTTTTGATTCTGAAATGGTGGAATGTGTTTTGCCTCGACTAATTGTCGTTTATACGACGATGTAGAGGATTTATTGATGGTTTTGAAGGCGTGCCATAGGTTCTCACCTATAGGCCCCCTTATCGTATCGTTTTGGATTTCATGCGCCGTTTTAGATTGGATTTGGTTTTAATGCGCATATACGATATTTTGATGTGTAGGTACCCATGAAGACTTCGGGACGACAAGCAAATACGTGGTGACGTCCGCAATTGGTGATGCAAGGTGAGTAGATTATATCTACAGGGGGAAGTCGGGTGGATGGCGTATAGCACCCCCGCAGTCCGTAGATAGATTACTATGTAGTTTATTGTGATATTAGGTGTATTGTGGATTATGTAGGGTTAGAAGTGACTAGTGTAGTTCATAGTCGCGAACCCTAGGGTAGAATTACACCTACACACACACCCTTGCTTATCACTTGTACTTGCACTGTGATTGATGATATGTGATGACTTTGGAGATGAGTCGATGATGTGGGCTGGGTGCCCTGGGATCGGTGATTTTATACGATTCATATGTGGGATATGACTTGTGATTCCTGCGGGCTTGGGATATGTGTTTACCCCCGCATGCATACTTACTGAGGTTACCGTTTTGTACTAGACATAGAGTAGTACTCCAGACTATATGATCTGACGATGGTGATATCTGTTATGTGATGAGACAGTGAGATACTGACCCCTACCCAGCTATGGGGATGCCGTACGATGATTTACCGTACGAGCCGATATTGATGATAGATCCGCACTCATAACTCGAGGATATCTTATGATATGACATTGAGGCGAGATCACCGACTATATACTTTTATACATGTATCGACTCAGATTTAGGTGGTTTCCACACCTACCCCTCCTGATTGACCGGATACTTAGATGTAGTTTGCATAGTAGATACTTCACTGTGGTGTTGACTACTAGATATCTGCATTTTCCTGCTATTCGCATTGCTGGCATATGTTCATTGTTATATTATTATCATGCTGTTAGGACACCAGCACCATTATCGATGATGCGTATGTTTCACGTACACTATTTGCCGGCTCACACACTTCATCATCGATAATTGCCATGCCACTACACTGTAGTACTGTTGCATTCATGATATGATTACTGCTTGGCATATTGTTCACATGTACCTGTACACAAACATAGATGATTCTGACTTGATTGAGATTGAGGACCGCAAGATATTCTTTAAACTGATTCATTCTAAAGGAGCGGTTCCTCCCGACATATGTACATTACTATTCCATGTTGCATGATTTCCGATATGATTATCTCTCTTTACATGTCGCATACATCATGGATTGATTGCATAGCATATTGCATTGGATTTACTTCTTGATGTGGATTTTCATGTGATTTCTGATTTTGAGGACCGTGGGATTATTTAAGAAAAGATGTTCTTTTATGAAAACCCGGTACCTCGTGATATGATATTTGGGTGCGTCCACCACGCGTTTTCTCGGTGCTGAGACGTGTGCTTGAAACCCGATTCGAGGAGTGATGATCCGTTTGCGGGTTCGTGGTGGGCCCGGTATGGTTCCCCTCGGCGAGATGATCGATGGGTTATGCCGATTGAGCCTGGAGGCGGGCGAGTACCTACCGGTGATTGTATTTGAGCTCGGCGGATATCCGGGGGATACCGCCTGGAGCCGAGAGATGGGCGTACTGCCGGGGGCCGACGGGCCGCTACCGCAGACGGAGCCCAGAGATGGACATGGGTTGACTCGTGCTGCCGGGGCCGAGGGCCGATACCGCAGACGGAGCCCCATATGGATGAGGATTTACGTGTCGATGCTTGGCACGGGTTTCATGATGTTTTCCATGATATTGTTTATATCCTCATACTTGCATACATGATGCTTACTGTCAGTGGGTGACAGGTGGACGGGTTCCACATATATACAGACATAGATCATATACAGACTGGATTTACACTTGTCATACTTCATTTGTATATATAACAGAGTATGAGGGCGCTGTTATATATACCCTTACACCAATATTAGTGGTATGGGACGCTAATATATGTGTATTGATATCATTGATATTTCATCATACTTACCTCATGCAGGCATACCTTACACTGATGACATGTTATTACCTGAGTACCTGGCACTACATACATGATTAGATGTTACCTTGCCACCTTATTACACTCAGATGCACTCATGTGGATTGTATTACTGATCGTTGACTTAGGTTTATGTCTTGCATTCGGTTTCTGCTTGTAGATATTTCTATTCACGAGTTGGCAACTCACCCCCGTTGTGCCACAGTCCTTGCAGGTTCTGCCGTACAGGTTTCATTGCGGCATTTCTGGCACACTACCTTCTTGCGGGTGATTTGCTTTGGTAGGTGGATTCTTTCGCATCAAGAATCACCATTTTATTCATGTATTTCATTGTATCTAGAAATTGTCCATCAACCAAAAACTTGTATA